>JBBGZY010001963.1:0-600000 GCA_037952925.1 Lithobates clamitans | reverse complement strand
GTCATCTCTAGGTATTGTAGGATACTTCTCCTTACATCTAAAAAATGAAATCTTAGTTCCCTTTCACCTGAAGGATTGGGACAAAACGAGGGTAGGACTATTTCCTGGCTTCTATGAAAGCCTGACGCCACCTTTGGCAAAAAAGCTGGATCAGTCTTAAGGACTATCCTGTCTGGCAAAATAACACAAAAAGGAGGTCTAATTGATAACGCCTCAATTTCGCTGACCCTCCTGGCAGTTGTTACTGCAACTAAAAATACTGTTTTTAGGGTAAGTTCCTTTAACAGGCACTTGTCCAATGGCTCAAAGGGACTTCCCGTAAGGCTCTGTAAAACCAGAGATAGGTCCCACCCGGGAAAGGGAGGACCCTTGGTAGGTCTCTGTCTTGACAGTGCCTTAAAGAATCTGACCACCCATGGATTGGTAGCCAGAGACTTCTCCAGGTAAGCACTGAGTGCTGAAACCTGACTTTTAAGGGTAGCTACAGATAAACCCTTGTCCGCTCCACACTGCAGAAATTCCAACACAGCTACGGGACTCTGCACCGAGAAGGAGTTTTCTATGCACCATTTGTTGAAAAGGAGCCAGATCTTTTTGTAAATCTTACGGGTCTCCTTTTTAAAAGATGAAAAGGTGGATGACAGCTCTTTCACAGAAGCTGCCAACCCAGACTGCTGTTCAGATTCCCTTTCCTTAACCAGGGAGTCTATGCACTCCTTACATAAAACTTTAGTCCATGCTTCCCCTAAACTGTCTCTACAAGAGGCACACTTCCTTTTAGAGACATGAGTGGACTTTGTTTTTTCTGTAGATTTCTGAAAATACATACAAAAAAACCATATTACTTCCAGCAAGTTTAAGTGGAAACAACCCTGGGGGAGTACCAGATCCATCTTAAGGGAACTGCGCTCACCCCCCCACCCCCTGACCACCCAGGGGGACTGCCCTCCCTCTAAGTAAGGAACCATACAAGAGGGAGAGCAAACCTTAGATAGAGAGGACCCCTCCCCAGGGAACTCTTACCTTTGGAAGGCTGGAGACAGCGTCCGAATGAGCTGCAGCATCTGCCTCAGACATGACTGCAGGTGGTTGCCTGTGTAGAGTCTCACACTGTGTATATGTGAAGCGACTCACTCCAGCCTGAGCCCGGCCCCCTATCAGCCCCGCGACCCGGAACCGGAAGTCGCGGTTCAAAGGGAAAGCGTCCGCCCCCCCCGCCGGAAATGACGTCACCCGTCGTCCGGCCCGCTGGTTCCAAATTTTGCGGCCTGTATGGATACAGGGGAGAGCGGACTGTCTCCCTGCTGCGGCCCTGTGGACGCGATAGGGGTCCCCCACGACCTGATGCCGCGCTCGGCAAGGAAGGGGTGGCTTTCAGCTGCGGTATGTACCGCCACTCTTCATCCTGGAAGCCCCTGCTTCCCTAGGGATGATTTTCTTAGAAAGAGGCCATAGTCTCCCTGACTGCACCCGGCCTGGTTCCTCTGCACAGTGTCTCCCCACCGGAGGAAACACTAATAACTGAGGTCTGGCAGGGGAGGAGAGATTTTATGGGCTGGCGCAGTGTTTCCAGAGGAAGGGGAGGAGACTATCTCTCTATTGTGGCTGTCCTGAAATGACGGAAAGGGAAAAGAAGCTTGTGTACTTTGAGCGACGGGCTTTTGCTTTAGGTGATAGAACGCTTAGATGTGAACAGGGGCCATTGAAATTAATGCGATAGGTCTTGTTGGGTGTTTCCAGAGCTGAGGCCTAGAGCAGAAAAACGCCCAAAAATGTCTAGGTGTTTCGTTTTCAGGCAGAAAGTCGCATTATTTTTTTTACTGTGATTTTTGACGCAAATTTTACACAGGTCAAAAGGTCCCCAATGTAAAAAGCAGAAAAACGCCTGTAATCTGCCAAAAAGAAGCTCCTGTACTTTAAGCTTCAGGCATTTTGATTCAGATGATGCTCAGATGTGAACAGGGGATATTGAAATCAATGGGATGGGTCTTGTTGGGCGTTTTTAGAGCTGGGGCTTACAGCAGAAAATGCCCAAAAATGCCTAGGTGTGAACAGAGCCTTACAGCCAACTTCTCCTCAAATCTGGCAGTTACATTAATAAATTGACACCATGCTATACAATACATGTCAAATCTGCATGTTTCTTCCAGCAGTTTTTTGCACATATGATGTGAACTGGCATAAGGGTTCTTGCACATGGAGATTTATAGATTTCATATGCCTAGCATATATTTCCCAGCAGTTTCCCATGCTTGGGGAGCAGCAGGCACTGTGTACAGCTTACTACACAAGTGAATGGCAGTACTCTTGTAAATGCTGATGCTTCTTTGCATCAGCATTTACCCAGGCTGCAGGAAGACTCTGCAGGAGCCTGTGCATTGCACTAATAATGCACTTAATACAGTTGCAATGCTATGCAAGCTTCAATTCAAAAAATTAGCACATGCACACTTGAGGCATGATTTTTTTTCCCCCCAAAAAAACCTAAAATATACCTTTAAGCCCAGGTTGCACATTTTAGGTTTTTTTTTTTTGGGGGGGGGGGGGGGGGGGGGGGGGAGAATCATGCCTCAAATGTGCATGTGCTAATTTTTTGCACACTGATGCGGGTCACAAATCATGCAAGATCAGCTGGATCGCACAATTTCAAACCAGCAATGCAGTCCGACTTCGGGGGCAATTTGGCAGACATCTGTGCAGGTTCATGTGTATTCTAATCGTCCCCAAAAGTAGTGCAGGGACTATATTTGGGAATCGGCGAATCGTTGCATCAGCCCAATGTGAATGTGGGCTAAAAGATACATTCACCTTTAAAATAAATAAATACACACTTTTGCAGGCATTATTTTTTTTTTTTGTAGGAGCCTGGAAAGCATTGCACCCGAGGATGCAATGCAGGGCTCCTGCAGAATGTCAGTTTTTTGTTTGAGTATGACACAAATTAATTTTCACAAAGTCTGCTGCCTCAGGTTTTATGATGGCAATTTGCATATACTCCAGTACGTTATGAAGAGTGATCAGATGAATGAAGCCCCTGTTTGCCATGAAAATTAACTTAAAGCGGAGTTCCACACAAAAGTGGAACTTCCGCTTTTCGGAACCCTCCCCCCCCTCCGGTGTCACATTTGGCACCTTTCAGGGGGGAGGGGGGTGCAGATACCTGTCTAAGACAGGTATTTGCACCTACTTCCGGCATAGACTCCCATGGGAGTCTACGCCTCTTCCCGTCCCCATCGCGCTGTCTCCTGGGAACACACAGCTCCCAGGAGACAGCCCTCGTGGCATTTCACCTCAATGCATTCTATGCATTAAAATTAAAAACCTCTTGTGCTGCAACAGCCCCCCAGAGCCCCCCCCCCTTTTCTTACCTGAGCCCGATCGTTCCAGCGACGAAGACGAGCACAGCAGCTTTAGCCACTGGCTCGGGTCCTCATTGGATAGAATAATAGGAGCAGGAGCCACTGGCTCCCGCTGCTGCCGAGTTCTGCTGTCTGTCAATGAACTCAGCATCAGGACTCGGGAGCGCACCCGCACAAGTGTCCCTATTAAAAGCGGCTCTCCGTGGGGGCACTGGAAGAGCAGGAGCACCGCTGAGGGACCCCAGAAAAGGAGGATCGGGGCCGCTCTGTGCAAAACCCTTGCACAAGGCAGGGAAGTATGACATGTTTATTATATAAAAAAAAAATTACTTTAATGTAATTGTCAATAAAAGCCTTTGACACTTATAAAATGCTAGTAATTATGCTTCAGTAAACCATAGTAACATCTGACAAAAAGAACTAAAAACACTGAAGCAGCAGACTGTGTGAAAAATAATATTTTTGTGTCATTCTCAAAACTTTTGGCCACACCTGTAAGCCGTCTGCTTGTACAGGCAGGCAGTTACACACCGATAGGAAGAACCAATGAACTACCTAGAGTGCTCAACAGCCGTCAGCTGCAAAGGTTATCGGTACTTGCAGTTCGTTCATCATTCATAGAACTCTGAATAAATGGCAGAGCCTTGCACAGTCACGTTCTTTTTAAATAGTGGCGGTGGCAAAAAGATCCCTGGCTCACTGTCACGGGTGGGGGGGGAGGGGGTAGCTGCATGAGCATGTTACATGTCCCATTGTGAAAACAGCAGGGGTCCAGTGAGTCCCTGTTCTCTGTTTCAGGGACGAATCGGAGCTGAATTTTTGCCTTAATTTGGCCCTGAAACGGAGCCAAAGACACACAAAACCTGTGTAATCCGCTCCACAGCCTCCCCGGAGATATGTGAACCGGCTCCATAGAGAGCTGGTTACAATCTCCCGTCAGGCGAATTGGATGCGGAAAAAGCCACATCCAATTGATACTAGTGTGAACCCAGCCTTAACATGCTCTCAAGGGTCAACTTACTGTGACCGACGTTTTACTGCACTGTAAAACACCAGTCACCACCCAGACAGACAGAAAATAATTATAGCAGTGCAGCACATCGCCCTGCTGTACTGTGACACGAAGTGTCATTTTTGCACACTTAAAAAAAAAAGGGGGGGGGGATTTTGTGTGATGCACCGAATCATACCCCATATCGGCTCCTGTTGGAATCAGAATGGAAAATTTATGGGTTTTAATCTTCAGCAGTTCAGTGTAAAAGGGGCCCTAAATCTGACAAGCTGATTGTTGGCTGTCAGGTGGAAGTCATTGGGCAACTGTACAGCCCACGCACCACCATGTACATTCTCCCCCTTCTTTGGTCCCCTACGTGATAAAAAAAAGAAAGCTTAGTGTAAAAGTAACTAGTGGACTAGGTAACCCCCACATAAATAACAAAATTTAGAGCACCCGCATACAAAACACATGCACTGGGGCGCCTACATTTGAAAACACACACCACCAACTACAGCAGTCAGAAAGGACAGCTGCCAGACAGGTAAATCACTGCCGTTTACTCTCTGGCAGATATCTGTTCACTGTGAACCGGCCCCTAAGGCACAATTCACTTTTGTGCGAATTGTCTGCTACTCTGGACCCCAAAGTTGCATGACAAGTCGCACCCCATGTTTCCCAATGAGCACGTTCAGTCGCAGCGACTTTAAAGCAGTTCCCGCAATACTTTGGTCTGACTTTCATGAGGGCCACAGACTGCAATGTAAACCCTTAAAAGTTGCATGAAAGTCGCACCCGCATGATAAACATGAAACTTGAGTGAAACTTTGTAGAACAAAAAATTTTAAATGGTCAGAGTCACAACAAAGTCACACTGTAAAGTCGCAATGGAAATTGCACAATATTTAGGCCGCACAAGTGTGAATAGACTTAATCTGACAAGTAGATTGTTTATCAGGTGGAAGTGATCAGGAGACCATGCAACCACCTGGTCACTTCCACACACCCCCTCCCCCCCCCATAGATTCACATGCCCCTCCTTTTTTTGTCCCATATGTGATAAAATAAATTTTAATGAAAAAAAAAAAAAAAAAAAAAAAAGAAGGGGAGGTTAAACTCAAGCACTTAAACTGCCACTAGAGGAAAAAAAAAAAAACAAAAAAAACACGCGAGTCCCCTACCACCACATACAAATGTAAACACATGCACTGGGGCACCTATGAATGAACATATGCCTTACATCTTGCCACATGCGCCAGTGTGAGAGAAATTATTCTAGTTATATATATATATATATATATATATATATATATATATATATATATATATATATATAATTTTTTTTTTTTTTTTAAATGTAAAAAAAAAAAAAAAATCTTTTACAATTACTTCAGTAATCTTCAGACCTTAAATTATTTTTTTTTTTTAAACGTGAAATGCAAAAGTAGCTGTCTGTGAAAGGGTTAAAAAAAACCATAAAAACAAATGTCCCAGTTCACACAAAGCTCAGCCATGATAGGAACATGGACCAACAACACACACAGCCAACAGCCATCTAAGAGTTATCCAAGACACAAGTATAGGTCTTCCTAATCGGGGTTTCCATGGCGATCTACACAGCCACAGGAGGCTGACAGGTGGATTGCATCCCATCATCTACCCCACATGCAGAGCTGCGCCAGAAAGCTGCTGGGAGCGCTTTTGTAGAATGCGGTCCCCCCGCTGGCCCCTCTTCCCCTTCTGTCCATCCAAGGTGCCTGTATGTGACATCTGGGATAGACAGGAGGTGCCAGCGGGAAACAGCACACTGCAACAGGGCTCCCAGCAGCTTCCTGGTGCAGCTCTGTGCAGTGTACTGCTGGCTCTCGTTACTTTTCCAGTTGCTGCCTACCCTTACTATGCCCTGCTACAACCCCCAACCATCAAATGTGCCCTGCTGACCCCTGGTATCCCTCCCCCCCCAGTACACTGCTTATCTCAAGTTGGACCCAGAACCAAGCATCTCCTGCCGCTTCAGAAACTGCTCCAGCCACTCAGACCAGTTGCATGAGAAAGCCGGTATTCCGTCAAAATAGGTAAGGGAAGTGACGTTCCGTCAGCTGCACATGCGTCCACCACTACCAGGTTTGCTAATCTGACAGAATACGGCAGCAGACATCTTACTAAACCCAGCTATGTCTTGAATTTAACAGTAATTTTAGCAAAAAAAGTGAGCGGATATAAAGAAATATAGTATATTGACATATGTGATGTGGTTTGCATGTTTGATTTTGAAAGCCTAAAAAAGGTATAGCGCTGAGCAGTGCATGGTGTACCAACATGGTCACCGCCACCTTCCTACTGCTGGTGTCCAGCTGCTTTCTTAATGTTACATCAAAACAGCATCACCAAACAGTATGTCACCATACTTTATACACGCTCACTTTATGCCTAAATTCAAGACGTAGCTGGGTGTAGTAAGATGTCCGCTGCCGCCTCCTTCTGACTGCAGGTGTTCTGTCAGATTAGCAAACCTTGTAGCGGTGGACGCATGCGCAGCTGACGGAACGTCACTTCCGTTACCTATTCCTATTGGAACGCTGAATAAAGGGTACCAGAGTAATGGCTGATCTCTTCAGCCATAATCCCAGTAAACCACTTGGAAACTGCAACAACGTATATCGGTCAGCAATTGGCTGAATAGGTACGTTTTAATAATTAATTCTATTGTGTAATGCTTTTTCTAAAAGGAATTGTTATATATAAACTGCGCGCTGATCACACCAATGTGCCGTGAACGTTAGTTTAGGGCTTTCCTAAAATCTTAAACTTTCTGCCAAAGTCAAAAGGTAAAGAGCCTGAGGAATCCAGATGTACACTAGAAAATGGGCAGTGTGCACTCCTTTGTGCCTGATGGTGGAGATGTACAGCAGTGCTGGCCCAGCTCTCCCACCAACATTGGAGGACTAGGAAGAGGTAAGCTGTGCTGGACCATCACCCAGAAAGGCAGGAGTGCCTGCAATGTCAGCCGCACCCCCTGGGGACATATCAGGTTGTATGAGGACTCTCCAGCATACATGACGTGCATAGAAGTGAGTACCCAGCCTGAGGACAGGGACACACAGGCTCACACAGGGGCTCGGTTACTGGCAGTGCCTAGCCCAGTCCCCAGGAATGCCTAACATGAGTATAGGAGCCCGGCGCCCACTCCTCACCTGCCCATTGATCAGTATTCTGTTCGCTTGTATGAGGACTCTGAGCGCCGCCATCGTGGTCTCTGTACAGCAAGTCTGACCTTTCCACTCAGAAGAGTGGGAGGAGTCTGCTACTAGGCGACCAATGAGACGCCTAGAAGAGGCCGCGCGTGCTTACCCTCCCACGTGGTGAAGTGTCCTTGTGCCTGTCAGCTGTGCGCTGAGGTGACCGGGAGGTGTGAGGGAAGGTGTTCCCGCCAGGTTGCCTTGCCTTGTCATTCTCTCTGTGGTTCTGTACAGTTCAGCCAGCTTCAGCCTCCCGTACAGTGCTCTGACACGGACTACGTGAGCAAAAGGCATTGCAAGGAGGAGTTTACATGGTCAGTTCAGGTAGTCGTCTGAGGGAAAGGGAAAGGTAATCCTGTACACGGAGGCGGTGTGTGAGGAGTATGAGGCCAGTACCTTTACCTCAGTACGGGAGATATGGGCTGGCTGTACACTACTCTCCATCTACATCACAAAGTACCTCAACAGTTCCTTTGTTTAGAACATTTTGGAAGGACTGAAGTTTATATAAATTAGAAGCACATTGAAGAGGTTCTTCACGCTGAAAAATGTAAAAGCGACAAATACTGTAGCTGCTGGCTTTTAAAGCGGAGTTCCACACAAAAATGGAACTTCCGCTTTTCAGAACCCTCCCCCCCCTCCGGTGTCACATTTGGCACCTTTCAGGGGGGAGGGGGGTGCAGATACCTGTCTAAGACAGGTATTTGCACCCACTTCCGGCATAGACTCCCATGGGAGTCTATGCCTCTTCCCGTCCCGACCGCACTGTCTCCTGGGAACACACAGCTCCCAGGAGAGAGCGGGGACCACTTGGGATGCGCAGCGCGACTCGCGCATGCGCAGTAGGGAACCGGGAAGTGAAGCCGCAATGCTTCACTTCCTGATTCCCTCACCTAGGATGGCGGCATCCCCTGCCGACATCGCTGGACCCTGGAACAGGTAAGTGGCCATGTATTAAAAGTCAGCAGCTGCAGTATTTGTAGCTGCTGGCTTTTAATATATTTTTTTTTTTTGGCGGTGTGGGTGAACCCCCGCTTTAATAAAAGGACACTTACCTGTCCCAGGATCCACTAGCGTTCTCACCCAGGCCAGGTTATTCATCGGTCTTCAGGTTCCCGACACTGCCATGTTTACTAAGGGAATGTTCCGTGGTTACATACTGTGCACAGGCACACTTTTTATTGCAGAAGAGAAACCCCTGGAAAGGTAAGTAGTAAATTAGTTCCGCTTTAGGCACGGTTCACACTATCTTTGCATGCGGCTCACAGCAGGTGTCCGATGCGTCACTGTTTCAGGTCCAATTTCAGCCAGAATTTTTGGCTGAGTTTGAACCTGATACGGACCAAAATCTCCTGCTATTGTGAAACCCAGCCTTCTAGTGTATGGCCAGCTTAAAGCGGAGGTTTGCTGAAAAAAAAATATTAATAGCCAGCAGCTACAAATACTGCAGCTGCTGACTTTAAATATATGGACACTTACCTGTCCAGGGAGCCCGCGGTGTCGGCAGCCGAAGCTGATCCGTCCTTCGGCTCTCGGCTGCTGCCGCCGCCGGCCTCGGTAAGGAAATGAAGCCGTGCGGCTTCACTTCCTGATTCCTTACTGCGCATGCATGAGTTGCGCTGCGCGTCCTCTCAGGTCCCTGCTGTATTCTGTGTCTCAGAATACAGCGGTGGAGGAGGACAGAGTAGGCGGCGGAAGTGGCGTAGGTCACTGCAATCACCGCGGTGATCTATGCCAGAAAGTGGGAGCAAATACCTATATTAGACAGGTATCTGCTCCCCCTTGAAAGGTGCCAAATGTGACACCGGAGGGGGGGGGGGGGAATCCAAAAAGTGGAAGTTCCATTTTTGGGTGGAACTCCACTTTAACCACTTTCCGACCGGCCACAATACATATACTGTGGCAAGGCGGCTCTATTGTGCGTAACGACGTACCTGTATGTCATTTCGCGCAATAGACAGCGGGTCGCATGCACCGATTGGCCAGAGGGGGGGAGCCAATCAGCGGGTCCGGCGGACGCTATGTCCGACAACATCCCACGATCGCTCCACCTAGAGGGATGGACACAGATCTTCTGTTCCTGCTAAGCAGGAACACGGATCTCTGTGTACATCCAGTGAGTCAATCCCCCACACTGTTACCAAGCACCCCCTTGGGAAACACTTAACCCTTTGATCGGCCCTGGTGTTAACCCCTTCCCTGCCAGTGTCATTAGTACAGTAACAGTGCATATTTTTAGCACTGTTCACTGTAATAATGTCACTGGTTCCCAAAAAAGTGTCAGGTGTCCGATTTGATCGCCGCAATGTCATAGTCCCGCTAAAAATCGATGATTGCCGCCATTACTAGTAAAAAAATAAATAAATAAAAATGCCATAAATATATCCCATAGTTTGTAGACACGATAAATTTTGCACAAACCAATCAATATACACATATTGGGATTTTCTGGACCTCCCCATGTCAGCCTACCATGGGTTAGCTCCGCCCTATCTGACCCCTCCAGGGCCATCCTTTTCTTAGCCCATAAAGGGCAGCTGTCTGCCTACTCCAGTGTTCTTTTTTCATCCTCGCTCCGGACGCCTTGAAAAAAAAAAATGTTTTAGATCTATATTCATGGAAGAAAGATTGAAACTTCTATTGGATGAGACAGTGATTGTCTGTTCAGGTTCAGCCTCTCCCAATTCAGATGACCACCCCCCCCCCCAATATAGGCTGCAAAGACTCCTGAGGAGGTGGGTTCCCTTGGTGCTGGGATTTTTCCCTTATGCAGTATAAATTACTGTGACTGAGTGGCAGCGGGTTTCACACAATATAAATGACTGTGGTCTATACCTGGGTATGCATCTGGGCAGTCTCCCTGAGTATAGGCAGGTTGGCGCCTGTAGTTCCTCTCTGGCCGCCCCACGTGCTGGCAGTCATGAATGCAATCCCTTTTGAGCAGGTGACGTCACAGGCGGCCGCCTTGGCAGGTTGCCAGGCAACCCGGGGGATGCTCACCGCTGATTGTCAGATCGCCCTCTCTTCTAGGGGCAGGTTCCCATGCTCAGGGACGCTCTGTGGTTGCAGGAAGTGTGCCTGTCCTCTGAATCTCTGGCTGCAGTGAGGGAACCTCTGCTCAGGTAAGGCTCTGGAATGAGGGCTTTTTTACTGACTGTTTCCTGGGGATGGTTGTTGATGCCTGGATTGTACCTTACAGGTCCTGTGGGGATTCTGCCTAACCTATAAAAGCACTAAAGATTTGTATGGAGAGGTTTTTAATTTTTTTTTTTTTTTTTTTAAAGAGAGCATCCTTTCTCTGTCTTTTCCTTTTTCAAAAAGGAAGGAGCCAGTGCGGGATAAACGCCAGTGGAAAGGGTCAAAATCAGCGTCTCAGGCTCAGAGGAGTTAGAAAGGGACAAGACATGACACATCACAGGGTTGTCTACAGTTGGATACTCGGCCCTCAACACGACGTTCCAGATCTCCCTCCCCCTTACCTCACTGTAGTCAGGCAAACTCAGAACAAGAGGAAGTGAGACATTGTAAAGCCTTTAAAAAATCCCGATCCGGGCGCAGGCATAGGAGAAGGTCCTATTCATCTTCTAATGCAGGGATATGCAATTAGCGGATTTCCATCTGTTGCAGAACTACAAGTCCCATGAGCCATAGCAAGACTTTGACAGCCACGAGCATGACACCCAGAGGCAGAGGCATGATGGGACTTGTAGTTTTACAACAGCTGGAGGTCTGCTAATTGCTTATCCCTGTTCTAGAGCTTCATCACCAGCCCAGGTGGTAGAAAAATCCTGTTGGGCCTGTTGGGAAATTGGTCTGTGCCTCTTGCTTTTTAACCACTTAGGTATAAAGGAAATTTCTGCTCTAAGTGAAAAAAGTGCAGCTGCTTGTGTGAGCCTAAATACAAAAAAGCTCAAAAACATATATCTCCGAAAAACAAGCGCGCAACCATTGATTAATCAGTGAAGATGATTAAACACAACCATACAAACTCATATAAAGATATATATAGTATTGTGCAAAAGTGATACAATAAAGTAAAAAAATACTACCAAAAAACACCCATGTGAACAGTGGTGTGCACCATCAACCTGTTACAAGGACCTAAAGCAAAAGTACTCTGATATATACAAAATCCATTAAGGTGAGTGTATCTAAGTGATCAAAAATATATAAGCAAAGTCCATAAACATGACAATGTGAGTATGGAGAAACTCAGTAATAGGAGAGATGGGAATGAGATGTTCTTGCAGCCCAAAAACTTGTGATATTACTGCCGCTTACCAGATCAGTTGGACCTCAAATTATAGAGATCATGGGAGCCTGTTGCATCAGCCTGCCGGCATTGAAATCCTCCACCTGTCTTTTTCAATCCAGGGATCGTGATTACAATCATCCTCAACGACCGAAGCTAACTCCTCTCCTTTTGGAATCCACACACAGGAACAGTTATAATCACCCTTGATTCAGATCTCTTCTCATGCATGATCTCAGCGGTTAACACTCAAGTGAGATAAGAAAAAAGCTCCATAGTGCAGATAAACTTTGAAAAGGGTTTTTTTATTCCAAAAAACTTCACAGCAGCTCACAGCAATTTAAAAAACTTCGGTAACTTCGGCAAATGTTCACAGCAATCTAGCAATCATAAAAACGAAAACAGGAACAGTTGAAAAACTAATGAAGCAACAGCTCAGGGTCAAACCAAATAGCTGGATAAAACGTGATAACGTCAGAATCACCTGATCCACCCGACGCGTTTCTCCATAGAAGGCATCAACTGGGAACTCATCAGTGAATTTTTCTCCTTCACTGATGAGGCGGCACTGATAGGCTGAACTGATGGGCATTGATGAGGCTGCACTGATGAGGCAATAATATGCTGCACTTATGGGCACTGATAGGCGGCACTTTTGGGGACACGGATAAGCGGCATTGATGGGTGGCACTGATGGGCAGCACTGATAGATGGGACTGATAGCCAGCACGGACTGACATCACTAATGGGCACTGATTGGTGACACTCATGGGCAGTGGTGGGCACTGATTGCTGGCAGTGGTGGGCACTCATTGCTGGCACTGGTGTTGCTATTGTAATCAGGGCACTGATGATCAGTGCCCTGATAACATGTATAGATGTCTCCTGTGAGGAGATGCCCCTGATCGGGTCTCCTTGCCACACACTGTGAGGCGAGGAGCACCGATTACCGGCATCTCCGTGTTTACATGTGACCGGCTGTCAAATGGACGTGGCTCTTTACAGAGATCGGGGTCGCGCAGTGTCCTAGCAACATGACGCACTGCACAACCCCGCCGGCGTGAGAGAGTGCCCGTTCTGGGACGCCGTCATATGACATCATTCCAGAACAACAGCCGCACTGTTAAAGTGGTTCTAAACCCACTGTGATCATTTTCAATCTAATAACACAGGGTATATCTGTAAGGATATACATGCCTCCTGCATGTATCCTTATCTTTTTTTACTCACCCCCTCAGCTGTACTGAGCCCTGCAATATTGCCAATTTTGTGGGCATGTGTGTTTTCTGGTGCTCGGTGGGCGGAGTCGTGACGTCAGAGGACTCCTCCGCCCACCGTACATAGGAGTGACATCACGTTCTCTGAAGAAGCAGAGTGCGCTCATGTTACTCCTGCGCATGTGCACAACAATAAACAAGAGAAGGATTGTCAAGAGCTGCGCCAAAGAGGCAGAGAGGCAGAAGAAAGGAGTGGGAGGGAATTAAAAAATAATGCATGTCTCTTAGGCTAGTGCACGAGATATGTAAATCACCTGACGCTCACAGCAAGGGGGAGGATTTGACAAAGTTTTTCTCTGTCAAGTTTTATCTCACTGACCAATAAAAGAGGATTGCTCAGAGCTGGATTAACTGTTTGTGGCAAGACTTGGCTCAAATGATAGGAAATCTTATACTCTACATTATGACATCCACTTTAACCACCTCAATACAATGCATTTTCACCCGCTTCCTGCCCAAGCCATTTTTCAGCTTTCAGCGCTATCACATTTTGAATGACAATTGCTCGGTCATACAACACTGTACCCAGATGAAATTGTTATCCTTTTTTTCCCCATAAATAGAGCTTTATTTTGGTGGTATTTGATCGCCTCTGTGGTTTTTAATTTTGCGCTATAAACAAAAGAGTGACAAGTTTGAAAAAAAACACAATATTTTTTACTTTTTGCTATAATAAATATCCAATTTTTTTTTCTTTAAAACAGATTTTTTCCTCAGTTTAGGCCGATACGTATTCTTCTACATATTTTTGGTAAAAAAAAAAATTGGAACAGGAGTTATTGATTCGCTTTTACTCTGAATCGCATGCATTTGATTTTGCACTGGTTCCCCCCTTGGTTGAAGCAGTTAAGAAAGCAATGAAGTGGCAAGAAGAGGCTTCACCTCCAAAGAAACAGCGTAAATACTACCCGGATGTAAAGAAATCGTTGCCTTCTTTTCTGTTCATTTTCAAAATTAGAGAAGTGATTGAAGATAAATGAACTAGGCCTGAAAAGAAGCTGAATGTGCACAGTAGAGTATCAAAGCTGTACCCATTTACTACAAAAGATGCAGATTTATGGGACACTACGTCTAAGGTGGATGCTTCATTACAAAGGCTTGCCTGCCACATTACGCTTCCACTGGAGGATTCTGTGTCATTTAGGGATCCCATGGATCGCAGAATAGACACAAACCTAAAGAGGTTGTATACTGTGGCGGGGGCAGCATGCAGACTGGCAACAGCACTCACTTCGGTGGCTGCAGCCCTCAAAGTGTGGGTAGCAGAGTTGGAGGATGAGTGTTCGAGGGAAGGACTTGGAAGTGGAGGTTCTTCTCCTTTACAGTTTAAGACAGCTGTAGAATTTGTGGCAGAAGCGGCCGTGGACCAAGTCAAGATGACTGCGAAGATGATGGCTCATTCCGTCACAGCCCGCAGAGCTGTATGGTTAAAGCATTGGTCAACCGATAATGCTTTAAAGCACAGTCTGTGTTCAGTGCCATTCGATGGGAAGCTGCTCTTTGGGAAAGATTTAGAATCGGCAATTAAGCGGGTGTCTGGGGGCAAATTGGGCCTAATCCCACAGGAGAGAAGAAGACAACGGCAGCCCTTTTGATTTAATTAGAGGTCCAAAGAAGGGTTCAGAGAGGCTAGTGCTTACAGGCCTGGTAGGCCATTCCTCAGGCAATGAAAGGGAACCGGTTCAACCTACCAGAAACTCTCCAAGCCCAGGTCCAACAAAGCTCCTAAGTGTTCAAACAAATCCTTTCGGAAGGTGTCTCTGCCCAATCCTACGTCCCAATCTCACATAGGAGCAAGTCTAGCCCATTTCGAGAGGGTTTGGGCGGACGATGTCTTGATTTTAACCATCATTCGATCAGGTTATTGTCTCAAGTTCAAAACAAGGCCCCTTCAGACCTTTTTTGTAGAAACTTGTCTTCCAACGAATTTGGAAAAGAGGCAATGTTTGCAAGTAGATATAAGGAGTTGTTGACAGCGAAGGCCATCTGTCAGTAACTTGGTAGGAGGCTTAGATGCTGGGAGGGCTGCCCTTGCGGCCGAGCGCAGCACACCACTGAAGGTGGAACAGCAGGTGTGGTGCCCACAGAAGCACGGGTGCCGGGTTGCTGGGGCAGGCATACTTGAAAGGTCCAGGAGACAGAGTCCAGTGGAATAACTGAATAGCGGAGCCGGGAGCCAGACCAGGGGTCATTCACAGAGAGACAGTCCAGGATCAGAATGACCTAAGATCAGCTGCGTCTTAGTACAGGGAGCAAGATAAGCAGAGTCCAAAAGCCAGGCCGGGGTCAGATGCTGGGAGCAGGCAGGAGTAAGTCAGGTGCAAGCCAAAGGGTCAAGCCAGAGGATCAGGAAGAGAAGGTCAAAAGTCGGGTCGGTACACAGGAGATCAGATCAGCAGATAATACAGGAACACAGGGGGAGCTGAAGACAAACCAGCAATTGCAGACACCAGCAGACTTCCTTATATAGACCCATGTGACCTGCTGGTAGAGATGCTGGGTCCTAAAGTCCTTCTCCTGCCAGAGATGCTGGGTCCTAAAGTCCTTCTCCTGCCATAAGTACTGGTAGAGATGCTGGGTCCTAGAGCCCTTCTCCTGCTGTTGACAGGGGCGGATCCAGAGCCTAGTCTCGGTAGGGGCACTGCCAGAAAATACGTTTTTTGGGGGGAATTTATCAGGGAAATGGCTGGTGTTGGCGCTTCAATCATCACAGCACCATGGTTGTTATGGTGTCAGGATGATTGAAGCGCATTTTTTCTATTATTACATTGTTATATAAAATGAAATAGTTCAACTCACCATAATGCAGAATCAGTGGGAGCCCCAAGCGTGTCACTTGCCACGTTGCCTGCCACCAGATGCGGATTGTCACTTGCCACTTCACCTGCCACACGTTGCAGATTGTCACTTGCCATGTCACCTGCCCCCAGATGTGGATTGTCACTTTCCTGCTACAATTGTCACTTGCCACATCGCCTGCCACCAGATGCAGATTGTCAGCTTGCCACGTCACCTGCCACACACTGCGGATTGTCACTTGCCACATCCACTGGCACACATTGCGGATTGTCACTTTCCACGTCACCTGCCCCCAGATGCAGATTGTCACTTGCCTGCTACAATTGTCACGTCACCTGCCACCAGATGCGGTTTGTCACTTGCCACGTCACCTGCCACCAGATGCGGGTTGTCACTTGCCACGTCACCTTGCCACCAGATGCGGATTGTAACGTCGTCTGCCACACATTGCGGATTGTCACTTGCCACATCGAGTGCCACCAGATGAAGATTGTCACTTGCCACGTCACCTGCCACCAGATGCGGATTGTCACGTCACATGCCACACATTGCGGATTGTCACTTGCCATGTCGCCTGCCACCAGTTGCAGATTGTTACTTGCCACATCATCTGCCACACTTTCTGTTTCCCAGAGGGTGAGGCAGCAGATTACCAGTCAGGCAGCAGAGAGATGATGTAATCTCTCTGCTGCCCGTAGCTACCTGCACAGTGAGGGCGGAACTGCAGGGATGCAGGGCGGGCGGTGAAAGATGAAGTCATCTCTCTGCTCCCCCGCCCACCGGCTCCCTGATTGGCCAGCAGCCCGACCGCTCTCTAAATGTCACCAGCGGCCAGCCCGGCCATCCGCTCTCATCCGCCCACCCCACTGTCAGGCTTAGACTGTCACCAGCCCCCCCCGGCCGTCCGCTCTCTCACCCGCCCACTGTCAGTGACTGACAGTGGCCGGGTGAGAGAGCGGACGGCCGGGCTGGTGATAGTCTGAGACTGACAGACTATCGCCAGCCCGGCCGTCCGCTCCTTCACCCGCCCACTGTCAGTCTCAGACTGTCACCCGGCCGTCCGCTCTCTCCCGTGCACCCAGCTGCCTGCCCTCTCCCCAGCATTCTCGGAGGGGGCAATTGACCCGTTGCCCCCCCTGGATCCGCCCCTGGCTGTTGATTCCCTGACACCATCCTTCTGGTTCCAAGACAACAATACGGTCAAGGGATGTATTCCCCTCTATTTTTGGTGCCAAAAGCTTCAGGGAGCTTCAGACCAGTATTGGACCTCAAAATTCTGAATTCTTACATGAAGGTTCCACCATTTAAAATAGTCACTGGAAACAATTATTTCAGTGGTGAAGGAAGGAGACTGGATGGTTTCCATTGATCTGGCGGATGCTTATTTTCATGTTTCCATAGACCCATCCCACCATCGCTTCCTCAGGTTTTCCATAGAGCTCGCATTTCCAGTTTCAATGTCTCCCGTTCAGTCTCTGCACGGCTCCCAGAACGTTTTCAAAGCTACTATCGACTGTCGTTGCGACTCAGTCAAGGGGGTGCAAATATTGCATTACTTGGAGGACATGCTACTTCTGGGTCCATCAAAGGAGCTCCTTCTAGATCATGTGACTCTCACCTGCAAAATGCTCACTTGTTTTGGATGGTTGATCAATTATCGGAAGAGTCAGATGCATCCGACCCAAATATTGGAGTACTGTATCTAGGAGTACAATTTAACACAGATCAGGGTCCTGTTTTTCTCTGGCTTGGTGGACAGTGTCTCGCAATCTTTCCCGCGGAGTTCCGTTGAAGACCTCAGAACCAATAGTGGTGACAACTGATGCCAGTCTGATAGGCTGGGGTGCACACTGCCTGGGACAGCAGGTTTAAGGTCAGTGGAAGCATCACGGGGCGAAGAGTTCACACTTTTTGGAATTGGAAGCCGTCAGGGGTGTTCACTTACCGTTCCAACCTGTATTGCAAGGTTGAACTGTCAAGATCGATCGGACAACAAAACTACGGTGGCTTATGTGTCTCGTCAAGGGGGCACAGGAAGTCAGTCTCCTCTTCAGGTGGCAGGTCTAATCTTCCTGTGGGTGGGGAGGAATCTTGACTCCCTTGCAGCATCCTATCTCCCAGGGCCAAAGAACGTTTTGGCAGATCGCTTGAGTCGAAGCATTGTGCACGTGTGATGCCTTAATCCCAAATACATACGCAAGATTTTCAGAATCTGGGGGACGCATTCAATAGACCTTATGGCATCCGAGAAGAATTTCCATTTTTAAGTGGGTTGGATCTCACGGACCGAGTAGTGGATACATTGTTACAGGCTCGTAAGAAGTCAGCAAATTTGACCTATCACCGGATTTGGAATGCTTTTTGCCACGTATCTACAAAAAAGGGTTGGGACCTCGGATCTCTTTCGGTGTCGAACATTTTGGAATTTCTGCAGGATGGTCTCGATAAGGAGTTAGCCTATAATTCCTTAAAGGTCCAGGTTTCCACTTTGTCAGCTATGTCAGGTAGAAGATGGGCTCTGCATCCTTTGATCCATTTTTTGAGGGCAGCCATAAAAATTAGACCTCCATTGAGATCTTTTTTTCCAAAATGGGACTTAACACTGGTCTTGAGAGCTTTACTGGCTCTTCCGTTTGACCCAGCTACCTCCTGTTCATTATTTCATTTAAGGCTAAGGACAGCTTTTTTGATAGCCATTGCCTCAGCTAGAAGAGTCTCCATATTGTGCGCTTTGTCATCTATAGAACCATATTGTTTGATTCTCCCAGATAAGATTATGCTTAGACCAGTACCAAGTAAGGCCACGTCATTTCATATGAATTTTCTGGTGGATGCATCAGAGGATGACTGGAGGAAGTTAGACCTCAACTCTGCTATATCGACCTACCTGGAGAGGACTTAAAGCTTTCAAAAACAAGATCAGCTGTTGGTTTTCCCAAATGGGGCCAAAAAAGGGTATGGCAGCATCATCTAGAGTTGTGTTTTCCTGGATTGTCAAGACCATATAAGTTGCATACAAGACGCTGGGCCTTCCTCGTCCTTCGGAGATCAAAGCACATTTGACTAGGGGTATGGCAGCTTCCTGGGCGACGTATGCCAAGGTCGCACCTGAAATAGTTTGCAGAGCAGTTAGAGTGCACCCAACACCTTTATTAGATATTACAGGCTGAATGTGGCTCGTCTTCCTGAGGAAACCTTTAGCTCTACAGTTATTACGGAGGCTGTTGCCCATTAACCACTTCAATAAAGGGCATTTCTACACCCTTCCTACCCAGACCAATTTTTAGCTTTCAGCGCTCTCACAATTTGAATGCCAATTACTTGGTGGTGCAAATCATTGAAAATTGATCACACCTGATCACTAGGAATGAGCCGAACAACCTCCTTTTCGGTTCGCAGCAGAACATGCGAACAGGCAAAAAATTTGGCAGAACGAATGAACACCATTAGTCTATGGCTAATTTTAAAGGCTTATATTCAAGTTATTGTCATAAAAAGTGTTTGGGGACCCGGGTCCTGCCCCAGGGGACATGTATCAATGCAAAAAAAATTTTTTTAAATGGCCGTTTTTTTCGGAAGCAGTGATTTTTTTTTTTAATGCTAAAAGTGAAACGATAAAAATGAAATTTTCCTTTAAATACCGTGCCTGGGGGGTGTTTATAGTATGCCTGTAAAGTGGTGGATTTTTCCCGTGTTTAGAACAGTACCACAGCAAAATGATATTTCTAAAGGAAAAATTGTCATTTAAAACTGATCACAGCTCTACTCGACAATATAGATACAGATAATTGAAAAAAAGAGCATGGGATCCCTCCCCCCATCCATTACCAGGCCCTTTGGGTCTGGTATGAATATTAAGGGGAACCCTAAATCAAAATTTAAAAAAAATTGTGTGGGGGTCCCCCTAAAATCTATACCAGGCCCCAAAGCACCCTCCCTTGTTGAGGGCATGTGGCCTGTTACGGTTCAGGAGGGGGGGTGCGCTCTCGTCCCCCCCTCTTTTCCTGTGGCCTGCCAGGTTGCATGCTCGGATAAGGGTTTGGTATGGATTTTGGGGGGGGGCCCTACACCTTCTTTTTATTTTGGTGCAGGGTTCCCCTAAAATCCATACCGGATCTGTTTCAGGTCTGGCATGGATTTTGGGGGGGACCCCACGCCATTGGATCCCTCCCCCCATCCATTACCAGGCCCTTTGGGTCTGGTATGAATATTAAGGGGAACCCTAAATCAAAATTTAAAAAAAATTGTGTGGGGGTCCCCCTAAAATCTATACCAGGCCCCAAAGCACCCTCCCTTGTTGAGGGCATGTGGCCTGTTACGGTTCAGGAGGGGGGGTGCGCTCTCGTCCCCCCCTCTTTTCCTGTGGCCTGCCAGGTTGCATGCTCGGATAAGGGTTTGGTATGGATTTTGGGGGGGGGCCCTACACCTTCTTTTTATTTTGGTGCAGGGTTCCCCTAAAATCCATACCGGATCTGTTTCAGGTCTGGCATGGATTTTGGGGGGGACCCCACGCCATTTTTTTTTTTAATTTTGATTCGGGGTTCCCCTTATAATATTTATACCAGACCCAAAGAGCCTGGTAATGGACGGGGGGGGGATCCCATGCTCTTTTTTTCAATTATCTGTATCTTATTTTGCCGAGACCCAAAAATTCATTTCAGCCGCGATCAGTATTAAATGACAATTTTTCCTTTAGAAATGTCATTTTGCTGCGGTAATGTTCTAAACAAGGGAAAAATGTGCCACTTTACAGGCATACTATAGACACCCCCCAGGCACGATATTTAAAGGAATATTTTATTTTTATTGTTTCACTTTTAGCATAAAATCACTGCTTCCGAAAAAACGTCCGTTTTTATAAAAAAAATTTGCATTGATACATGTCCCCTGGGGCAGGACCCAGGTCCCCAAACACTTTTTATGACAATAACTTGCATGTAAGCGTTTAAAATTAGCACTTTTGATTTTTCATGTTAGTGTCCCATAGAATTTAACGGTGTTTGGCAGCTTTCGAATTTGCCGACTCGAACATCGGGGTCATCCCTATTGATCACACCTGATGCACTGACTTTTTTTGAGGCTCTGAAATGTCAGGAAAGTACAAATGCACCCCCAAATGACCCCTTTTTGAAAAATAGACAGTCAAAGGTATTTAGTAGGAGGCATGGTGAGTTTTTTTGAAGTTGTAATTTTTTTCTCACAATTCTTGGGAGAATTTTTTTTTCACAGAATTATAATAACATTATAAACTTGTCATATTAACAAGTTATTTCTCACACACAGCATATGCATACTTCCAAAAGTACATTTTGCCACTCCTCCTGAGTATGGCGATACCACATGTGTGTGACATTTACACAGCCTGGCCACACAGAGAGGTCCAACATGCAGGAAGCACCATCAGGGGTTCTAGGAGCATAAATTACACCTCTAATTTTTTTGGAAAGCAAACACCCCAACGCCTCACCCCAGGCGTCTTTTGAACGGTTCATTTTTTTCCGCAAGTCTTCGAAAAACGTGGAAAGAAAATTAAAACATTTTTGTTTACACAAAGTGGGCAGTTTATAAGATATTTCTAACTCAACGACCTATTGAACTTTTGAAGGCCCTGGAGCACCAGGACAATGGAATTACCCACAAAATGACCCCATTTTGGAAAACAAACACCCCAACGTATATTCTATGAGGCATTATGAGTCTTTTGAACAGTTCATTTTTTTTACACAAGTCTTCAGAAAATGTGGAAAGAAAATGAAAATCTTTTTCTTTTTTTTTTTTCTTTTTTTTTTCTTTTTTTACACAAAGTTGTCAATTTTATAATATACATGATATATTTATATCATGTATATAGAAAAAATTACACCCCAAAACACATTCTGCTACTCCTCCTGAGTATGGCAATACCACATGTGTGAGACTTTTACACAGCCTGGCCACATACAGAGGCCGAACATTGAAGTAGTACCTTCAGGTGTTCTAGGAGCATAAATTACACATTTTATTTCATTCCTACCTATCACACTTTTGAAGGTCCTTGAGCACCAGGACAGTGGAATTACCCACAAAATGACCCCATTTTGGAAAGCGAACACCCCAACGTATATTCTATGAGGCATGGGCTGGTGACAGGTACTCGGTTACTCTGATGGGCTGGTGACAGGTACTCTGGTACTCTGATGGCCTGGTGACAGGTACTCCGATGGGCTACAGATAGGTACTCGGGTACTCAGATGAGCTGTGACAGGTACTCGGGCACTCAGATGAACTGTGACAGGTACTCGGGCACTCAGATGAACTTTGACAGGTACTCGGGTACTCAGATGGGCTGTGACAGGGGGGCAATCTGTGTGTGTTGGTGTACACTGTAAGTGGTAACGAGCTGTTACCGCCATCTCCTTCTCACACACAATTGTTGTGAGAGGAGGAGAAGCCGGTATCATCTCGTTACCGCTGTTTGGACACAGCCGGTTATGTGGTAAAGAGTCAATTTCATTGGCTCTTTACTGCGATCGAGGTTGGGCTGTGTCAGAGTGACAAGCCTCGTCCACGATATAAATGTGACCGGTTGTGATTGGACACAGCCGGTCACGTGGTAAAGAGCCATTTGTTATTAGCTCTTTACATGGACCTGGGATAGGCTGTGTCCGAGGGACCGCCTCACCCCCGATCGCCACGCTGCAGGCCCCTGGGGGCCTGCAGGAGCGGCGAGAAGCTGAGGACATCATATGACGCCCGCCCAGGATGGGAGATCCCATCTGCAGACGTCATATAACTATAGCCCTGTATTGAAGTGGTTGAAAGGTTTGAGTAGCATTGCATTTGGTGTTTGGCTTACTTTTGTATTCTTTCTCCCCCTTCTTAATTTTGCTTGGTACATCCCATGGTAGGCTGACATGGGGAGGTCCAGCAATAAGGAAAATTGTTATCCATGCTTATCGTTATTTTCCTTTCTTGGATCCTCCCCATGTCAGCAGGGGATTCCCACCCAGTTTTAGCCGTCGCGAGGCGGGTATTTTGAACACTGGTGTAGGCAGGCAGCCACCCTTTATGGGCTAAGAAAAAGGTGGTCCTGGAGGGGTCAGAGAGCAGGGCTGACCCATGGTAGGCTGACATGGGGAGGATCCAGGAAAGGAAAATTACAGTAAGTATGGATAACAATTTTCCTTATTTTTCCAAAAATATGTAGCAGAATACATATTGGCCTAAATTGATGAAGAAATTAGATTTTGTTTTTTTTAAATATTGGATATGTTTTATAGCAGAAAGTAAAAAATATATATATATTTTTTTTTTTTTAATTGTCTGTTTTTTGTTTATAGCGCAAAAAAAAAAAAAAAGCAGAGTTGATCAAATACCACCAAAAGAAAGCTCTATTTGTGGGGGAAAAAAGTTCATAAATTTTTTTTGGGTACAGCATTGCGCGACCACATAATTGTCAGTTAAAGTAACGCAGTACCGTATCGCAAAAAATGGCCTGGTCATTAAGGGGGTAAAACCTTCTGGGGCTGAAGGGGTTAAAGCAGGACTTACAGTCCACAATACTTACCCCTCCTTCAACAGTCTGAGGTCTCACACCACTAGCTTCATTGGTTGGTACGTGATGATGTCACTCATGCTCTGGAGTTCAGTCTGGCACACAGATTCTGTTCATGGGCAACTCAGTGTACATTCTTGTTCTAGAAATTTCATAGATAGGCAACTCCTCTTCTCATATTGGTTAGTGGTTCCAAATTAATAACTACTGCAGTAGTAGGGAACAAACACACAAAGATAAACTCTGCATCTTTCCAAATAACTGTTCTGTTTTAATTGGTGCAATTGAAGGTTTTTATACATGTGATTACGTAGGTATCACATTAATATTACAATTGTACTTTTATGGTAACAAGGGGCGAAACATAGGCAGGCTAATTCTAATCAGGACTCAAAAGAATGCAAACATGTAATGAAAACATTTGTGTGCACAATGAGTGCAGTGTGCAATACATAGGCAAACCATACAAAATATAATATAGTTTTATGCAGAATTTACAATTTAACAGTTCTGCAAAGGACAGTGAGCAGGCAGGCAGGTTTATTTTATTGCAAAAGAGACATTACATGACTCAACAGATTGGCCAAACCTTTTTAAAAAAAGCTTTCAAAAACGCAAAACACATTAAAAAAGTGTGCAAAACGCCAAAAAGCACAGCAGAAATGGATCAAAAGCAAACTGCATAGGTGTGAACCGAACCTTAGGCCTTATGCACAGGTAAACGCTGTTTATCCTGACAGGAGAAAATCGGCGTTGTAAACTCACCTAAGGCTGACCACACATTATACAATTTTCTTGAACAATTTTCCTTTACATTTACCAAAACCATATAATATGAGGGGCAAACCTAAACACTCTCAATTTGTATGGAATCAGGCAGGCCCTCGCACTACATAGTTGAATGTAAATCTAAAGGAAATTGAATAAGAAAATTGTACAATGTATGGCCAGCTTTAGCATAATTTTTTCTGGCCATTGAAATAAATAAACAATGAAGTGTTAAATGCGCCTAGTGTTTATGTGCGTTTAACAGCGTTCAACGTTTTTTGTGGTCAAAATTGCCTCTCCTGAATGTGATTTCCTGTCGCATCATGGCAGCATACACTTTGGGGGCGGAGTCACAACCCAAAGTGTATGCTGCCATGTAGATGCGACAGGAAAGGAAAATTACGGAAAGGTGAGTATACAATTTTCCGTTTTCCTTCTAATTCGGGGAACAACAAAAGACCTCCCTTTGTTATGGCGAAGAAAGGGGGGAGTTATGTAGTCCTAACATATAACAAATAATACTGTGCAAATCAGCGCTTAGCTTATTCACTTGTCCTGTGAATAGATTCTCCCACCTGAGCTGTGGATCTCTGCAGCTCCTCCAGAGTTACCATGGGCCTCTTCGCTGCTTCTCTGATTAATGCTCTCCTTGCCCGGCCTGTCAGTTTAGGTGAACGGCCATGTCTTGGTAGGTTTGCAGTTGTTAGATTAGGATAGATTTCAAGAACATTTGTACAGCATTGAGAAAAATGTATCCACAAATGTTGCTAGACACTTCAACCAATACCATAATGGCAGTAGTACCTTTGCAGGTGTACAGTTTCTAGAAAAAGTCTTGAAACCCATTAGAGGAGGGGATGTTTTCAAACTTCTGTGCAAAAGGGAGTTTTTTGGATTTTTTATTTCAAGACCAGAAAACCTTTTGGAATGAACCATGAACCATGAATGGGACATCACACATTTTTACAATTAGATTAGTTTCTGTTCCATCCAGGTCCATATATATATATATATATATATATATATATATATATACATGCAGTGCATGTCAACTATTTCAGACATGCATGTGTACATGTTTGTGTGTGTAGTGTATGTGTATATATATATATATATATATATATATATATATATATATATGTGTGTGTGTATATCAATTCCATATCTTTTTCCTATTATTTTGTCACTGTTGATCCATTGATTTTTGTTACAATGCTCCTTTTGTCCTTTTATAAATTTGACTTTTGATGGCTATTTTTTCATCACCAGTCAGCTCAATGCATTTTTCACATCAATAGTCCAATTACACTGAGGTTCAGTTTAACTGAACAAAGTTTTGGTTCTGAACTTTTAATACCCAATGAGATTTTGCTATATACATCTATTTACATACACACCTATGAATGTTCATAATGTGTGCATAGATATTTTGCATTTCATGTATTCAATGAACAGGTTTGTTTTTTGGTTAACCCTTTTTGGGCATTTACAAGCCTGGATTTGGACACTTTGTGTCTTTTTTCTAGGCTTTATTGTCCTTTTCTTTACTTTTCTCCTTTTTCATGATTTGCTTGTGATTTAACTTTGGATATATGACCGCAAGCTTACATATATATTTTTATTATGACTGTTACTGTTTTTGTGTGCATTTGTTTAGACATATGTATGCGTTTTAAATGTTGCAATGTTTTTAAAATGTTGTTTGTATGTGGCACTATTAAAGCCAGGTGTGTTTTTGGGTGTATCCCAATTTGGGTGGACTCCCTTAAAAGGCCTGCCTGTTTAGTATTTCATTGGTTGTGAACAAGCAAACTATCGCTATCGTGAAACGTCTACTATTGCCTGTATCTGTCTGACCCGGTTTTTGACAATAAAGATGACATCAAGATAATTTGGAGTTCCAGTATGCGACCAATTCCTTGTCTTGTTCGTCTTCCACGGTGGTGAGCCAAGGTCTGCACCTGTGACCCATCCTGCATCCTGTTCTCAGGTTTGCAGTTGTGCCATACTCTTTCCATTTTTAGATGCTGGATTGAACAGTGCTCTGTGAGATTTTCAAGGCTTGGGATATTTTTTTATAACCTAAACCTGCTTTAAACTTCTCCACAACTTTAACCCTGACCTGTCTGGTGTGTTCCTTGGCCTTCACTATGCTGTTTGTTCACTAAGATTCTCTAACAAACCTCTGAGGGATTCACAGAACAGCTGTATTTATATTGAGATTAAATTATACACAGGTAGACTCTACTTACTAGTTAGCTAACTTCTGAAGGCAATTGGTTCCACTAGATTTTAGTTAGGGGTATCAGAGTAAAGGGGGCTGAAAACAAATGCACACCACACTTTTCAGATATTTATTTGTAAAAAAAAATTGAAAACCATTTATCATTTTTCTTTTACTGCACAATTATGTGCCACTTTGTGTTGGTCTATCACATAATATTCCAATAAAATACATTTTACGTTTTTGGTTGTAACATGACAAAATGTGGGAAATTTCAAGGGGTATGAATACTTTTTCCAAGACACTCTATATTTTGTTAGCCAAGACCTACATCCATTTCCCTTTTTTTTTTTTTTTCTCACTGTTGAAACCTGTTGATCATTATGCTTAATGTTTAACTGTTTCATATAAGGATTGTACCCCCAGTTTTACCGGGTGCTCTATACCATAATTCCTTGCCGGAATAACTGTTGTAACTTCTCTTTAAACTCTGTTTGTTTGAAGCAACACACAGCACATATTGCACACTTGCCCTCTGTGCGTGGCCGAGAGCCTGCTAAAGTTCTGGGGATGAGTTTTGTGTTGGTTGTGGGGGGGGGGGGGGGGTTGTGGGTTTGGGTTCTTGGTTGTTAGTTTCCCTTATGTTTATTTTACGGTACTGACATCATTTAATGCCTATGTAATGTCTGATACAGTGTTGCTCTATTTCCTTGTCTTCTCCATCCAGGTTCTGCTCCTCTTTCTCTTGTTACCCATGTTGCCTGATCCTGGGAAAAAGTTGGCAGTCTGTCCCTATGTCCTCACTTAATATCCTCTCCTGGAACCCGAGGGACTTAAATTCGCATATAAAGTAATCTTTGGTGTTCCAATTTAATAAAACTCATGACCCTCAGATTTGTATATTTCAAGAGACTCATCTGATGGGTAGTAAGACCCTTATGGCCTGTACACACATTCCGAAAATCGGACGACAGATCATCCGTGTGTTGTTTTTTTTTTGGTTTTTTCTTCCCTTTTTTTTTTTTTCTTTTTTTTGCATGCTAGTCGTATATCGAACCTGAAGAGTTTACTAAAGTTACGAAAATTCTCGCACAACAGAATTAAAAATCAGATGTGATGTCGTGTTGTAGTGTATTTGTATTGTATTTTCGGAGGACAACTGTACTGATTAAAACGAAAATCGTATGATCTGGCATCATACGAGAATTTTTTTTTTCGCATGTTCAATAAAATTATATTAGATAAACTGTCCTGATCGGCTCTCGAAAGCTCTGTACTAACAATCAGATTTTTGTACGATCGCGTCAAAAGCAGTATTTTTCGTCCGATTTTTGGATTGAGTGTATGGGCCATTAGCCTAAAAAAAAAGCGCAGGCCGGCACCACTATCACTCTACTTATTCTAATTTTGCAAGGGGGGGGGGGGTGTTCTGGTGCACAAATCTCTACCCTTTAAAATACTGGACCTCATCTTGGACAGTATGTTATATTTCATGTGCAAATTGAATTTTCCACATTAGTAATAGTTTGGTCTATATCTGCCTCAACCAGCTTCGCTCAAATTGCTGCATAAGATAATCACCATACTGGCTGAGTTTGCCACTGTTAATATTATTATGCTGGGTGATTTTAACTTGGTCCCTGACCTGGCATGGACAGGCTAACCACCAAGGGCTCTTCCCACTCTGGCCATGTCTAGCGGTCGAAACACCCTCATACTCGTGCCTATACATGTCATTCAGCATCTTATAAAACATCCTCACATGTTGACTTGGCTTTGGTGGTGGTGGAGGGGGTCTGTCCTGCCTGAGGTTACCGTTTGTCACAATTTTGCTGAGGGGTATCTCAAACCATGCTCCTCTGTATTTACATTTGGACATGTCAGTGGCCCCTTCAGATAAGTTTTGGAGGCTCTCCAGGTTCTGGATCACTGATACCATAATGGAACCGCAGTCTTGGGGTCACCTGGTTACGTATTGGAGTATAAACTCTTGACACCGTTTCTGATGCCTTGATGTGGGATGCCTTTTAAGGCATGCACGCGGGGCAATACCAAGTTATTGCCAAGGTTCGGAAAGAGCGTAAGTCCGACTTAGTTAAGGCTGAGGCTGCAGCTAGTGAACAGGGAGCATTATATGTTCATACTAAAGACCCACAACAGTACGAATGCCTACAAATCTTGACAAGAGAGGTTCTCCTGCTCCATACAGCCCTGACAAAAAAAATAAATTATTCCACCAATCACAGCACATATTTGAGCAGGGTGAGTGGAATGGGAGACTGCTGGCTTGGCTGTCTAGAGAACATGCCGCTGGAGCCAGTATGTCAGAGTCCTGGATGTGAGGCCGGATTGCAGCGTGCGGCTAAGTGCAGCGTGAGACAGGGAGTACGGTGCCCAAAGGTGCACGGGTTGCCAGAGCGCTGTTGCTGAGTAGCAGATAGCAGGGAGCTGCTGGTGTGCGCTGGTAAGGTTGAAGGGCAACCGTGCAAGGAGGGATTCCAGGTATGGAGCCGTGGAGCAACCAGGAGCGGAGTCAGAGCCAGGCCAATGGTCATTCAGCACAGGAATCAGTCCAAGGTGAGGTACAGCAGGATAATCAAGAACAGAGAAGGTAGCAGAGCCAGGGGTCAAACACAGGAGGACGATCAAGGTACAGATGCGGAGCCGAAGAATAGTCAGGTCCAAGCCGGGGTCAATGCAGGCGGAATACTGGAGCAGTCAGGCAAGCCAAGTAGTAACAGGAAGCTGGTATCACAACAGGAACAAGGAACACAGGAAGCTGATGATAATCCAGCAACCAGCATGCACCAGCAGCAGGCTTAAATAGGCAGAAGGGCGCCACCATGAGGGATACTGGCAGAATTACCCATCCTACGGTTATCACCCTGACACAGTATATCACATATCCTCTGCCCTTCTGGAACCATGTTTTCGGTTTTGCCTCATGCTACCAGACTTTCTACATCTTCAGAGTGATGTATGATGGCAAACTTTACCAGTTCTCACCTCCTACATACCCTGACAAATTAGACTCGCTTATTACTGTAGCGGAGGTACAAAAGGCATTGGGGGTGGTCCAGTCGCATTGGGTGTCCTAACATGTTAATGAGCACATCTATCGGCACCTTAACCACTTGACGACCGCCTCACGCCGATGTACGTCGGCAAAGTGGCACGGACAGGCAAAATCACGTACAGGGTACGTGATTTGCCTTCCGCGGGTGGGGGGTCCGATCGGACCCCCCCCTGGTGCCCGAGGCGGTCGTCTTTTGTCCAGCGGCGATCGGTGATGAGGGGGAGACCATCCGTTCGTGGCCCCCCCTCGCGATCGCCGCCGGCCAATCGAATCATTCCTTTGCTGCTGTATGCTAAACAGCAGCAAAGGAAATGATGTCATCTCTCCTCGGCTCGGTAATTTCCGTTCCGGCCCGAGGAGAGAAGACTTCACTGTGAGTGCACAAACACTACACACACAGTAGAACATGCCAGGCACACAAAACACCCCGATCCCCCCCCCGATCGCCCCCCGATCCCCCCCCAATCACCCCCCCCTGTCACAAACTGACACCAGCAGTTTTTTATTTTTTTTTTTTTTCTGATTACTGCATGGTGTCAGTTTGTGACAGTTACTGTGTTGGGACAGTTAGTATTACCCCCCTTTAGGTCTAGGATACCCCCCTAACCCCCCCTAATAAAGTTTTAACCCCTTGATCACCCCCTGTCACCAGTGTCGCTAAGCGATCATTTTTCTGATCGCTGTATTAGTGTCGCTGGTGACGCTAGTTAGTGAGGTAAATATTTAGGTTCGCCGTCAGCGTTTTATAGCGACAGGGACCCCCATATACTACCTAATAAATGTTTTAACCCCTTGATTGCCCCCTAGTTAACCCTTTCACCACTGATCACCGTATAACCGTTACGGGTGACGCTGGTTAGTTTGTTTATTTTTTATAGTGTCAGGGCACCCGCCGTTTATTACCGAATAAAGGTTTAGCCCCCCGATCGCCCGGCGGTGATATGCTTCGCCCCAGGCAGCGTCAGATTAGCGCCAGTACCGCTAACACCCACGCACGCAGCATACACCTCCCTTAGTGGTATAGTATCTGAACGCATCAATATCTGATCCGATCAGATCTATACTAGCGTCCCCAGCAGTTTAGGGTTCCCAAAAATGCAGTGTTAGCGGGATCAGCCCAGATACCTGCTAGCACCTGCGTTTTGTGCCTCCGCCCAGCCCAACCAAGTGCAGTATCGATCGATCACTGTCACTTACAAAACACTAAACGCATAACTGCAGCGTTCGCAGAGTCAGGCCTGATCCCTGCGATCGCTAACAGTTTTTTTGGTAGCATTTTGGTGAACTGGCAAGCACCAGCCCCAGGCGTCAGGTTAGCGCCAGTACCGCTAACACCCACGCACGCAGCATACGCCTCCCTTTGTGGTATAGTATCTGAACGGATCAATATCTAAACCGATCAGATCTATACTAGCGTCCCCAGCAGTTTAGGGTTCCCAAAAACGCAGTGTTAGCGGGATCAGCCCAGATACCTGCTAGCACCTGCGTTTTGCCCCTCCGCCCAGGCGAGCCCAGCCCACCCAAGTGCAGTATCGATCGATCACTGACACTTACAAAACACTAAACGCATAACTGCAGCGTTCACAGAGTCAGGCCTGATCCCTGCGATCGCTAACAGTTTTTTTGGTAGTATTTTGGTGAACTGGCAAGCACCAGCCCCAGGCAGCGTCAGATTAGCGCCAGTACCGCTAACACCCACGCACGCACCGTACACCTCCCTTAGTGGTATAGTATCTGATCGCATCAATATCTGATCCGATCAGATCTATACTAGCGTCACCAGCAGTTTAGGGTTCCCAAAAACGCAGTGTTAGCGGGATCAGCCCAGATACCTGCTAGCACCTGCGTTTTGCCCCTCCGCCCGGCCCAGCCCACCCAAGTGCAGTATCGATCGATCACTGTCACTTACAAAACACTAAACGCATAACTGCAGCGTTCGCAGAGTCAGGCCTGATCCCTGCGATCGCTAACAGTTTTTTGGTAGCGTTTTGGTGAACTGGCAAGCGCCAGCGGCCTAGTACACCCCGGTCGTAGTCAAACCAGCACTGCAGTAACACGTGGTGACGTGGCGAGTCCCATAAGTGCAGTTGAAGCTGGTGAGGTGGCAAGCACAAGTAGTGTCCCGCCGCCACCAAAAAGACAAACACAGGCCCGTCGTGCCCATAGTGCCCTTCCTGCTGCATTCGCCAATCCTAATTGGGAACCCACCGCTTCTGCAGCGCCCGTACTTCCCCCATTCACATCCCCAACCAAATGCAGTCGGCTGCATGAGAGGCATTTTTATGTCCTCCCGAGTACCCCTACCCAACGAACCCCCCAAAAAAGATGTTGTGTCTGCAGCAAGCGCGGATATAGGCGTGACACCCGCTATTATTGTCCCTCCTGTCCTGAAAATCCTGGCCTTTGCATTGGTGAATGGTTTTGAACGCTACCATTCACTAGTTGAGTATTAGCGTAGGGTACAGCATTGCACAGACTAGGCAGACTTTCACAGGGTCTCCCAAGATGCCATCGCATTTTGAGAGACCCGAACCTGGAACCGGTTACCGTTATAAAAGTTAGTTACAAAAAAAGTGTAAAAAAAAAAAAAAATATGAAATGAAAAAAAATAGTTGTTGTTTTATTGTTCTCTCTCTCTCTCTATTCTCTCTCTCTATTGTTCTGCTCTTTTTTACTGTATTCTATTCTGCAATGTTTTATTGTTATTGTTATTGTTATTATGTTTTATCATGTTTGTTTTTCAGGTGTGTAATTATTTACACTTTACTGTGCTTTATTGTTAACCATTGTTAACCATTTTTTTGTCTTCAGGTACGCCATTCACGACTTTGAGTGGTTATACCAGAATGATGCCTGCAGGTTTAGGTATCATCTTGGTATCATTCTTTTCAGCCAGCGGTCGGCTTTCATGTAAAAGCAATCCTAGCGGCTAATTAGCCTCTAGACTGCTTTTACAAGCCGTGGGAGGGAATGACCCCCCCCCCCCCCCACCGTCTTCCGTGTTTTTCTCTGGCTCTCCTGTCTCAACAGGGAACCTGAGAATGCAGCCGGTGATTCAGCCAGCTGACCATAGAGCTGATCAGAGACCAGAGTGGCTCCAAACATCTCTATGGCCTAATAAACCGGAAGCTACGAGTATTTCATGACTTAGATTTCGCCGGATGTAAATAGTGCCATTGGGAAATTGGGGAAGCATTTTATCACACCGATCTTGGTGTGGTCAGATGCTTTGAGGGCAGAGGAGAGATCTAGGGTCTAATAGACCACAATTTTTTCAAAAAAGAGTACCTGTCGCTACCTATTGCTATCATAGGGGATATTTACATTCCCCGAGATAACAATAAAAATGATTAAAAAAAAAATATGAAAGGAACAGTTTAAAAGTAAGATTAAAAAAGCAAAAAAATAATAAAGAAGAAAAAAAAAAACACCCCTGTCGCCCCCTGCTCTCGCGCTAAGGCGAACGCAAGCGGCGGTCTGTCGTCAAACGTAAACAGCAATTGCACCATGCATGTGAGGTATCACCGCGAAGGCCAGATCGAGTGCAGTAATTTTTCCAGTAGACCTCCTCTGTAAATCTAAAGTGGTAACCTGTAAAGGCTTTTGAAGGCTTTTAAACATGTATTTATTTTGTTGCCACTGCAATTTTAAAGCATGTCATGTTTGGTATCCATGTACTCGGCCTAAGATCATCTTTTTTATTTCATCAAATATTTGGGCAATATAGCGTGTTTTAGTGCATTAAATTTAAAAAAAGTGTGTTTTTTCCCCAAAAAATGCGTTTGAAAAATCGCTGCGCAATTACTGTGTGAAAAAAAAAAATGAAACACCCACCATTTTAATCTGTAGGGCATTTGCTTTAAAAAAATATATAATGTTTGGGGATTCAAAGTAATTTTTTTGCAAAAAAAAAAAACTTTTTCATGTAAACAATAAGTGTCAGAAAGGGCTTTGTCTTCAAGTGGTTAGAAGAGTGGGTGATGTGTGACATAAGCTTCTAAATGTTGTGCATAAAATGCCAGGACAGTTCAAAACCCCCCCAAATGACCCCATTTTGGAAAGTAGACACCCCAAGCTATTTGCTGAGAGGCATGTCGAGTCCATGGAATATTTTATATTGCAACACAAGTTGCGGGAAAGAGACAATTTTTTTTTTTTTTGCACAAAGTTGTCACTAAATGATATATTGCTCAAACATGCCATGGGCATATGTGGAATTACACCCCAAAATACATTCTGCTGCTTCTCCTGAGTACGGGGATACCACATGTGTGAGACTTTTTGGGAGCCTAGCCGCGTACGGGACCCCGAAAACCAAGCACCGCCTTCAGGCTTTCTAAGGGCGTGAATTTTTGATTTCACTCTTCACTGCCTATCACAGTTTCGGAGGCCATGGAATGCCCAGGTGGCACAAAACCCCCCCAAATGACCCCATTTTGGAAAGTAGACACCCCAAGCTATTTGCTGAGAGGTATAGTGAGTATTTTGCAGACCTCACTTTTTGTCACAAAGTTTTGAAAATTGAAAAAAGAAAAAAAAAAATGTTTTTTCTTGTCTTTCTTCATTTTCAAAAACAAATGAGAGCTGCAAAATACTCACCATGCCTTTCAGCAAATGGAGGTGTTTTACGGAGGTGGAAGCGCATTATATGGTTGTACATTATCGCATGTGGATTCACTCAAATTAAAGAAGTGGACTATTCATATACATCACGATTGAAGACTGTTGAACTGTCACTCATTATACTGTGTGTGTGTGTGTGTGTGTGTGTGTGTGTGTGTGTGTGTGTGTGTGTGTGTGTGTGTGTGTATATATATATATATATATATATATATATATATATATATATATATATATATATATATATATATATATATATATATATATATATATATATATATATATATATATATCTCTATATATATATATATATATATATATCCATCCAACTTTTATGTTCATTGGCTGTGGACTTTATCTGAGTTATTGTACAGATACAATATGTTTATGTGTTTGACCACTTTAGCTAATCAGCACAAATAAGTTATTTTTTATGGCACTTTTATAGGCTGCACAGCTCCATTTACACAACTAACTATTTGTGGTCGCTTTGGTCGTTTTTTTGGGGCATGTATATTAATTAGGACAAATCCTGTGCTTTTTCTGTTCCATCCAGCGGTACCAAACATAAACACGCAGACACCGTTTCAGTGGGTCTACAAATTCACATATTTGGGAATTTGGGTGGAATGTACGAACACTGCATACTTTTTTTTTAACAGAAGATTACGAACACTGCATACTTAGAGAAGAATGTGCATCCACTAATCTCACAATTGGCTTGCAAATGTAACACCTGGCTGACTCTTCCTTTAACCCTGGTTGGGCGGATAAACCTTGTAAAGATGGTATACCTACCAAAATTTTTATACTTTTTCGTAACACTCCAATTCTTCTTCCCAAATCCCCCCCTTTTGTCTGATGGATGGCATTGTGGTAGGTATACCATCTTTAGAAGGTTTATCTGCCCAACCAGGTTTAAAGGAAAAATCAGCCAGGTTTTACAATTGCAAGCGAATTGTGGGTGTCCTTTGTTTGGACTGGGCGAACCCCCCCCCCGGTTGACTAGAAAGACTTTGAAATAGTGGTGGTCTGGCAATTACAGACCTTTTAATTATATTGTTTGGCTACCGTGTGGTGGTGGTTCTCCCAGCCTAGACAAAATCCTGCAGTAACCCTGGAAGTGTCCCTCTTGGGCTCCTATACAGCCTTAAAGCGGAGGTCCGCTGAAAAAAAAAATATTAAAAGCCAGCAGCTACAAATACTGCAGCTGCTGACTTTTAATATATGGACACTTACCTGTCCAGGCAGCCCGTGATGTCGGCAGCCGAAGCTGATCCGTCCTTTGGCTCTCGGCTACTGCCACCGCCATCCTCGGTGAGGGAATAAGGAAGTGAAGCCATGCAGCTTCACTTCCTGGTTCCCTACTGCGCATGAGTGAGTCACGCTGCGCGTCCTCTCAGGTCCCTGCTGTGTTCTGGGACCTGGGGGGAGGACGGGGTAGGCGGCGGAAGTGGCATAGGTCACCGCAAGCGCCGCGGTGATCTATGCCAGGAAGTGGGAGCAAATACCTGTATTAGACAGGTATCTGCTCCCTCCTACCCCCTGAAAGGTGCCAAATGTGACACCGGACGGGGGGAGGAATCCAAAAAGTGGAAGTTCGATTTTTGGGTGGAACTTTTCTGTGACAGGACCCATGCGTGTCACAATCCAAGTGTAGACTCAAGCACGGGCCATATATAGGAGGCCAAGCTGATGATGTCACAATCACTACATATCAGTGGAAGCCTTGTATTCATTCATAAAATACAAAGATACCTGTGAATTGTGACTGGCTGAAGAGGTCAGTCCGACTTGATATTCTTCCAAGATCAGAATGGGAAGTCCTCATACTGCTGCCGGTACACAGTGCTGTATACTGTTTGTAGCAGTGGTGGAACTACCAGGGTCGAACTTGCAACCAGGCGCTTGCGTTCCATCACCGCGTGGGGGCCCCAAGATGGCATAAAGGGGGCCCGCTGCAGGACCATAATAAAGGGCCCTACGACGAGAGTTAGGGCCCTGGTATCAGAGGGAAGGACTCCACCGGTGGTCAGGGGGGCCCTTCATGGTTTCTTTCCCTGGGGCCCTGAAGGTTCTAGTTATGCTGCTTGTATGTAGCCAAAGCTACATACAGTTCATACTTGAAATAGTTTGTTTGGGCCAAACTAAAGTGAAGTATAGCCTGGTGTTTGGCATTAACTGCTTCTCATCTGGCCCATGTACATGAACCGCAGTACAGGAGCACGGCCTATGAGGGTGGATGTATGCGAGCTTCCTCCTGCATTCACTACCTGTGCTTGCTTCCTGGGAGCGCTCAGCAACGCGATCTAGGTCCATTAGATACAGCAGAGCACAGATTACTGTACTGGGCGGCCCTGGTACCATGTGATTGCTGATTGGCCAATCAGCGATCACATGGTACCAGTAGTAAACAAGATGTAATTTCCTGGCATCATTGCTTACTGCTGTGATCTCTGTGATTGGTCACAGAGATCACAAGGCCATTCACAGCAGCCTTGTACTATGTGACAGTAACTGCTATGGAAAGGGGAAATTCAACGCTGAGAGTTTAAATAAAAATGATATATTAAGTACGTTACCGACTCAGCTTAATTATAACTGGGGTTCCGAAAGCCTTAATAGAATGCATACACAGAAAATCAAACCAGAGAGGTTTAATAAGGGGCTTCAAATCACAGCTCTTACGGTATTTCTCAATGCCTGCAGGAATGAAGCCGGAGAGAGTGAGAAATAATCACTATGGTGACACTGTACTGCTAGGGTGACGGTATGTAAAAAAAGACTATAAAAAATGAATATAAAAAAATGTTAAATATCATTTATCTTTCTTTTTAACTCACTGTCACCAGTCAGCATCAGTCCCTGATCCCCACCTCACCAGTTACAGTGTCCGTGATCACGGACACTCTAGTTCTGGTGTCCATGATGACCGCCACACCAGTTACAGTGTCTGTGGTTATCACCACCACACCAGTTACATTTTCCCTAATCACCAGCACACCACTCGTATTCTCCTCAATCACTGCCATCCACTTACTGGATAATTATTTAGAAACCCCAAACATTATATGTTTTCTTAAAGCAAAGGCTGGCGGAGGGGGGGGATGTGGGTTTTTGCAATTTCTCATGTCAAAAAAAAAAAAAAATTACATTTTTTTAAAGTGGTTCTAAAGCCTAACATTTTTACCTAAAGGAGAAGTAGGACCAAAGCTCTTTTGACCATAGTTCTCCTGTGGGTCACAGAAGTGCATTTAGTTCTGCACTCCTGTGACCCAGATTAAGCCGACAGCAGGATAAAGTCCACTGTCAGCTGACGTCACTCAGCCGGTCCAGACTCTGGAAGGGTACAACGTTTAATATACCATAAAGTAGGATATTAGAGCTAGGTTTACATTAGTGGAGCTGCAGCACAATCCAGTTTTTGGGATTCGAGTAGCGCAACATTGCGTGTTTTTGAGAAGTTTTTAATGCTACATGTGTTTTTTTGTAGTGGAAGGATAGTAGACACACCGAGCTATTTGCTGATAGGCATGTTGAGTCCAAGGAATGTTTTAAAATGTTGCCACAAGTTGCGGGAAAATTACATTTTTTTTTTTTTTTTTTGCACAAAGTTGTCACTAAATGACCTATTGCTCAAACATGCAGAAAGTATTTTGGGGTGTAATTCCACATATAACCATGCTATGTTTGAACAATATATCATTTAGTGACAACTTTGTGCAAAAAAAAGTGTAATTTTCCCAAAACTTGTGGCAAAATATAAAATATTCCATGGACTCGACATGCCTATCAGCAAATAGCTTGGGGTGTCTACTTTCCAAAAAGGGGTCATTTGGGGGGGGGGTTAAACTGTCCTAGCATTCTATGCACAGCACACACATCACCCACTTGAAGACTAAGCCCCTTTAAAAAAATAAAAAAAAAAATAAACTGGGGTCCTAGATCTCTCTGCTCTCAAAGCATCTGACCACACCAATATTGGTGTGATAAAATGCTTTGCCAATTTCCCAATGGCACTGTTTGTTTATATCCGACGTAACCCAAGTCATGAAATGCTCGTAGCTTCCGGTTTCTTAGGCCATAGAGATGATTGGAGCCGTTCTGGTCTCTGATTAGCTCTATTGTCAGCTGGCGGAACCACCGGCTGCATTCTCGGGTTCCCTGTCGGGACAGGAGAGTCAGAGAAAACCATGGAAGACTGTGGGGGGGGGACGTTCCCTCCCACTAATTATAAAGAGGTCTAGAGGCTAATTAGCTGCTAGGATTGCTTTTACATGAAAGCCGACCGCTGGCTGAAAAGAATGATACCAATATGATACCTAAACCTGCAGGCATCATTCTGGTATAATGAATCAAAGTCCAGCAACAAACCAGTACGTTGCTGGTCCTTGCTGGGCATACATTGTAATTTTCTTTTTTTTTTCATGCAGCCTGTGGGCTGAACGAAAAAGAGATTGATCAGTGGGTATGCCCACCATTAGAATACCGCCCTTCATCCACCCATTTCTAGTGATGCGCATAAATGCACCATTTTTTTTTTTTTAACTGTGGTGGTGAAATCACCTCTAACAGCACTGGAGTCACTGCTTTATGTATCATGGGAGCAAACGCTGTTGCTGTCAAAATAAATAAACCCGTGCTGCAGCTGAAAGGCGTACCTGCTAAGCAAATGATGGTTAACAATAAAACAAACATTACAGTATAACATACAATACCTGCAAAGCAAATACAATACAACATAGTAGAAATAAAACAGAGAGAGAACAATTGATATAGAACAAGAGAGAGAGAGAATAAAACCACAACTATATTTGGATTTTTTTTTTTTCACTTTTATAAAAACTGTAAACTGAACATTGCAGATTAGGGTCTCTCAAAATGTGATGGCCATCACATCTTTCGAGACCGTGTGTACGTGTGCCTAGCACTGTGTAGTGCTGTACCCTATGCTAATACTCAACTAGTGTGTGGTAGCGTTTGAAACAGTCACCGATGCAGAGACCAGGTTGTTCAGGACAGGAGGAACAATAAAAGCGGGTGTCACGCCTAAATCCGTGTTTTCTGCAGACACGACATCTTCTTTGGGTAGGGGTACCAGGGAGGACATAAGGAAAATGCCTCTCATGCAGCTGGCTCACTACATTTGCGTTGGGAAGGCACCGCCTGGAAACAGAAGGGCTGTGACGATCTCTTCCTGGAAGTTAAGGAAGTATCCAGTCCATCCTGAAGCTTTGTATAGCACAAAAAGCGTTCAGCAGAGCCAATTGAAATAATTATACAGACTCTTTTTTGTACTAGCGTCTGGCCTTATGGGAAATTAGGTACAGCGCCAACAACTGGTCATTGAGGTCCACCCCTCCCATATTAAGGTTGTATTCGTGGACACAGAGGGGTTTCTCCACAACACCAGTCGCCGTAGGAATTTCGACTGTCATATCTGCGTGAAGCGAGGACAGAAAAAAAACACACTTCACTGCTAACAAATTATTACACTTCAAGCAGGCTCTCTCCCCGTCTAAGTTGGGATTCTACAAGCCGTTCGGGGGAAGATCACATTGTGCCACTTGCGCCAATTCCATAATCAAAAAGGTGACTAAAAAGTGGCACGCTCGTGTAATAATTGTCCACGTACCTCTTTCCGAATAAGGGTAACACCGAGTCCCACACAATCTTGCCATCGCTCCCTATGTAGTCTGGGCAGTTCTCTGGCTCTACGTGACTATCTTTTTCCCTCGTAAACCATAAAACTATATGTATAGCCTGTTTCCCTGTCACAGAGCTTATACATCTTGACCCCATATCTTGCACGCTTGCTGGGAAGATACTGTTTGATAGACAATAGGTCAGAAAACGTAATCAGGGACTCATCAACGCAGACAACTTGATCGGGAGTAAACAAGGCTGCAAACTGTTGGTTGAAGTGGTTTACGAGGGGCCGAATTTTGTAGCGTCGATCAAATCCATGGTCACCCCGAGGACAACAGTCCATTATCGCTGAAGTGCATGAACTGCAAGATTTGCTCGTATCGTGTCCTGGTCATGGAGGTAGAGAACACGGGCATATGTGAATTGGGTCAGTGGACCGAATTGACCGCAACTCACTCTTTTTAGTTATGCCCATGAGGAGGGATAGGCCCAGGAAGGTTTTAAATTCGGAAACTATAATTGGTTTCCAATCTCTGGCAAGGGTCAGCTGGGGATTAGCGGTGATGAATTGACCAGCAAATAAATTGCTTTGGTCCACAATAGATCTATAGAGATCTTCTGTGAAAAACAGCGAATAAAAATCAAGTGACGTAAAATCAACTGTTTCCACCTGAATTCGGGGTTGGCCAGTGAATGGGGGAAGCACAGGTGCTGCAGAAGTGGTGGGCTCCCAATTAGGATTAGCAAATGCAGCAGGAAGGGCACTATGGGCTCGACGGGCCTGTCTTTGTCTTCTTCTTGGTGGCAGCGAGACGCTACTCGTGCTAAGAGAGCCCAGCGGTTCTTGCACCTCAACGACAGCAGAAGAATGGGGTCTGGTACGCCTGACCTTGACAGGGACCACAACTCCGTCGTCAGAGCTATCTGTCTTGGTGCCGCTGCTGTCTACAGCTTTGTATTCTGAGCCTGAATCTGACAGATGAGTGACTTCCTTTACACTATCTGTCATGCTCAGAAACGTGTAGGCCTCTTCACTAGTGTATCTTTGAGTGGACATTTTGGTCTCTAAATTTATTGGTACACTAGTGAGACTCACAGGTAAAAAAAAAAGCTCCCGACTGTCAGCGACTGCTTCAAACGCTGCAAAAAAAACTGTTAGCGTTCGCAGGGATCAGGCCTGACTCTGCAAACGCTGCAGTTATGTGTTTTGTGTCTTTGTAAGTGACAGTGACCAACGGATACTGCACTTGGGTGGGCTGGGCCGAGGGGCTAACGGGTATCTGGGCTAATCCCACTAACACTGCGTTTTTGGGAACCCTAAACTGCTGGGGACACTAGTATAGAGCTGATCAGATAAGATATTGATCCGTTTAGACACTATACTACTAAAGGGAGGTGTATGGTGCGCGCGTGGGTGTTGGCGCTAATCTGACGCTGCCTGGGGTGATGCAGACCCTGACTGACGCTAAAACCTAACTTTGATCACCCACCGGGTAATCAGGGGGTTATACCTTTATTTAGGCAAAATACGGCGGGTGCCCTGATGCTATAAAAATCTAACTAGCTAACCTGCGTCACCCGTGACACTTATACAGCAATCACTGGTGAGGGGGGATAAAGGGGTTAAATCTTTATTGGGGGGTCCCTAGACCTATCTGGGCCTAATACTAATTACCCTAATGCTGATTTTTGTCACAAATGACACCAGTACAGCGATCAAGAAAAATGTGCTGCACTGCGTGACAGTGACAGGGGGTGAAGGGGTTAACTGGGGGGGTGATCGGGGGGTGGCAAGTGTACCTACGTGGACTGGTGTGTTGGAGCACTTACTATTGTTCTCTCTCCTCGGTCTGGTGCAGAAAAGACCGACACGAGGAGAGATGACATCACTTTCCCTGTCAGTGTATACAGTTACACAGACAGGGGAAGGATCTCATTTGCCAGGACCGATCACCAGGTCCAGGCCATATGCCATGGCATATGGCCTGGGCCTGGAGATTGATCGGTTCTGGATCGAATCCAATGTTCGCAGGTGGGGGGGGCGCGTTCGCGACGTATAGCTACGACGCTTTGCGCAGCTGTACCAACCTGATGCAGTGTAACTGCGGTGGCTGGTCCGGAACCAGTTAAAGTGTCAATTATTTATTAACATTAAAATGTTGTTATTTTGTGACATTAAAAACAGTGATTAGGGAGAATACGAGTGGTGTGGTGGTGATCATGGACACCATAACTGGTGTTGCAGTGATCGGGGACACTGATGCTGACTGGTGACAGTGAGTTAAAATTAAAACAAATTATATTTAACTTTTTTTTTTTTTTTATAGAACCTAATCCAAGCATGCAGCCTGGCAGGCCAGAAAGATGAGGGTGGGGGATATGAGCCTGCGGCCCACATCTCCCCCCGAACCATACCAGGCCATATGCCTGGTATGAGTGAGGACTGTTCTCCTTGCTTGCTTGAGAAGCTCATTAATTACTTGCATCATTCATAGGGTGTTGCAGTTTGTTTACTTTGTTCCCCATATTTATTCCTGTTATAAAGAGTAGGAATTTCGATAATGATGTGCTCTTTCCCTTAGAGGGAGTTAGCACGGTTAGAATTCTCCATGGACCTCTCATTATGTGTGATTTTGCCACAAAACCAAGTTTGTCAGAAACATCCATTCATCCTCATGATGCAACAATTTTTTTTTTTTTTTTTTTCACTTCTGTATACACTCGCAGAGATGGACAGATTCTTTAGGTTTTCCTCCTTAACTAAATTCCTGTCCCCCATGACCCCATGAATTGTGGGACATCCGGGATTCCCAGACATCCTGCAAACCCAGAAACGGATTTTACGTGACTCCCACTTCTTACAGCCTGCAGGCTGGATCCCAACGGGGACCATAATGTCAGGACAGGAAATCATTACACTGGGGCAATTGGAGAGCAGGGCCGCTCACACTTCCTTGGCTCCCTGCCCAAAGATACGCTCTTCTCTCGGCAACTCCATACATTTGAAGAACTCTGCCTGAGCAACGGCCCTATCCACGGATCTCTCTCCAGTTCGTACAAAACTCTGCTGGACACACAATCTATCTCCAACCCTCCTTTCCGGCAAAGTAGGAGAGAGACTTACTAACCACTTTCAGTGCTCCACAAAAAGAGCGTATACTCTTCTTTGCACATAAGTCATCACTATGTAGCAAATACCAGGAAATTTCCTACAAACTGACCACACACTGGTACCAAACTCCATCCGTACTGGCCCAAATATTTCCCAATCAACCTGACCGCTGCTGGCGTTGCAAGCAACACCCTGGCACCATTCTTCACATGTTCTGGGAATGCCCCAAACTACAAACCTTCTGGCAATCTGTCCTCCGACTCATTCACAAGTTCACATACATTTCTCTAACCAATGACCCAGCTGTGGTACTCCTAAACCTTACTCCCATTTCCAGAAAGCACTACAACAAATCGCTATTTAAACACCGCCTTAACGCTGCTAGAGCTTGTATACTGAGCCAATGGAAGCAGCAATCTCCCCCCACAGTGGCCCAATGGTTCGCAAGGGTTAATGATATTGAACGGATGGAAGACCTGACTGCCACAATCCGAGATAAATCTGAGGAACATAAGACCAGGTGGTATCACTGGACTCTCGCTTTTTAGAGGAATACCTCCGCGATATGTAGTCTGGCACTGAGGATTGCCTGAAGTTCTAGCTACAAGCCTTGGTCTTCAGACAGCTTCATGAGCAGCAGGTGGCCCTTGTCCCCTAGGTGGGACCTCGCGCCCTCCACCCCCCCTTACCCATAACCCCCCCCCCTTACACACACACTATAATACCCACTTTCTCTCCCTTCATCCTCACTTCTCTTTCTCCCTTTTTTCTTTTTAGGTTTTTTTTTTTTTCATCCTCCTATATTCACTTGCTCCTTTCTAACTCAAAAATTAGTATGGTCTGACCCCCAGTTGGAACTCCGCATTATTCTTCCCTTACGCTTTGATACCAGAACGCTCAAAGATTTACAGGGACAACCCCTATTGAAATACAAGGGATTATATCACTTGTCAATGCAAAGACCTAGTCTTTCACTTCCTAGGTATCTGGGAACCCTACACACCTACAGAGTTGCTTCGTTGCAATTACCTTTGAAGTACTTACTACTAGTACAGATACCATTAGTCACTGTTCTTATATAGCCTAAGCTGTTCATACTGCATATTCTGTGAAGTTATCACATTATTGTATGTCGCATACCACTAAATAAATAATTTAAAAAAAATAAACAAATGTCTGCATGTGTGTCAGAGAACCAAACATAATTCAGACTGATTAAATGATCGGTATATTCTATGGTGCCCGGTGGATATGCTATCACTCAAAAAGGTAATTTTACGTTACTTACAATAATTAAAATAATAATTATGTCATGAAAGAAACAGGTGGCCCCCACCATCATGGCCTGGAAGGCGTTAGTAAATAATACTTTACCATTGTATAAAGATACATATCTCAGTAGAGGGGTACCGTATAAGTTTGAAAAGGTGTGGGGTGGTTGGGTTAATGACAATTCCTTCAGATTAAGAAGACAGGGCCTTGATGACTACCTGATATGATCACTATTGGTATTCTTGGGGGGGGGGGGGGTTAAGATTTGGTACATTACGTGCTGGAATATGTGATTTCTGCTTATTTCCTTAGATGAAATCATTTGCATAATATTGTATAGAAGCTGCATTGTTCACTGGTGCTGATGATTTGTAGTGCTAAAGGTTAAATGTTTTACACTTTTGTAACTTTTGTAACTTTTACAATGAAAATCTAAGGCTACTTTCACGCTGAGGCGCTTTACGGGCACTATAGCACTAGAAATGGCGCATGTAAAGTGCCTCTCCTGTCACTCCAGTGTGAAAGCCCAAGTGCTTTCACACTGGAGTGGTGAGCTGGCAGGACGCTAAAAAAAGTCCTGCAAGCAGCATCTTTGAGGCGCTTTATGAGCGGTGTATACAACGCTCCTAAAGTGCCCCTGCCCATTGAAATCAATGAAAAAGGCCGTAGCAGCGGCGCTTTGAACCTTTTTTGGGCGTTAGGGGTTAAAAGTGCCCTGCTAGCGGCCTCAAAGCGACGGTAAAGCGCCACTAAAGATTGCGGCACTTTACCCCCGCCTGCCCCAGTGTGAAAGTGCCCTAAATAAAAAATTTTCAAAAAACAAAAAAATGATGGGTATATATTGTTATCGCAACGTATATGGCCAATTTAATTAAAAAGTGTTCCTTTTAATAGAATGGCTAGTTTAGAATGCAAACAATTTCTTAGGTGTTAGTGTCAATATTCTCATAATAATATTAAAATTATCCTTTTTCTGTATAAATATCATATGACCATTGAAATAAGTTCCTGTTGTTTATCTGCCAAAGTGGAATTGGCATTTTCTGTCTATGCGTTAAACCAGTATTAAGCCTGTGTAAACTGTGTGCATTCTGTGCTATTTATTGTATATATCAGTGCTTTTTGCTATATGTGTTGTGTGTCTCTCTGTGCTATGTATTGGCTGTGCTGAGAATGCCTTCTATACGCTGTGATGTGTACACTGCATATACACTTTTTGCTTTGTATTTTCTATGCTATGTATGCTTTGTGCCTTCTGTGCTGTGTATGCTATATTCTGTGCTGTGTGTTGTATAGGTATGTGCTGTGCACATTTTGTAAGCTCTGGGCTGTGTAGTTTGTGTTCTAGTTATGCTGTAAATGGGCCCACCTCATCTACTTCTCTTAGTCAGTAGTTTAACCTCTCTAGATTTCGTGAACTCCAGTGGGAGGGCAGGAAAGTGACCACAATTTTATTTTTACCTAATTGAGTTAATTTACTGTTAAGAATTGTTAATGCTCTGTATTGCCCTATGTCTTTGTGCTTTGACTTCTTTATATGCTTTTTCACCAACTTCATATTTATACAATGTTGTTTAACAGGTCCCAGTGCAGAACATTTGGCAAGATCCTGCATCCCAGTGCAGTATGGAAGTATTCCATTCAGTGTTATGTGATGCTAGCTGACCTGACTTTTTAAAGACAACACAAGGTATTTAGAAAAAAAAATGAGACCGATCCTGTCTGTATAAAATAAAAAGCAAAAGGGGGTTTTGGGGACTTTAAAGGAGGTGCATGAAGCACCTCCATCCCTAAATCAGAAAAAAGAAAGACTTTTGGGACTTTGAGTGAGGCACAAGACACCTGGTAGGAGAAGTTATAAAAAAATTTAATTGGCATATAAACATATGATACATGGTTAAACATGAGTATTTTTATCTATATACAGGATGATGGCATACAGAAAAGAGTTCATATATATACACATACATGCATCTAAAATCGCATAGTATCCCGTGGAAGTAATTAGTATAAAAAGCCAAATGCTTGTTTGTTGTAATGGATACAAATGGGTTATAAGATACAAATGAATCACAGTTGAGGTCAAGCTATGTGTTGGAAACATGATGACATTGATAGGCTCGACGCGTTTCGTGGCCAGTCACCACTCATCAGGAGAAAACACATAGCATAACAGAAAAAAATGAAAAAAGGTAACAAATAGGATCTAATGTTTTGCCCAGATAGTAAGAAACAAGGTAGGGGCAAGGGAAAACAAGATGTGTATCTCCCTGAAATACTTACGTATAAATTGTTCTAGATAAGCAGTGTTGCAAGTCAGGATCTGCGAGAAAAGTCTGTCCCGGGAGCTGAGGGAATGAACCGAAGGAGGAAACAAGCGCACCGACACACCCCAGGAGCACCCTCCAAATGTAATAGGCAAGGGTAAAAAGATTCCAAATATGTCTGCAGAGTAAATGATATTGGACCAATACGTGTGAATGGTACCAGAATATACATGCAGTATTCATGAACTATAAACCAACACCCATTATTGCCTTAAAAAGTGAAAAGTGTAGTAGATACAAAGTGAAAGGAATAATATATCACATAAAAAGAAAAGTAAGGAAAAAAAAGTGAAAGATCGCATGAAAATCATGCAATACCCCAAAGGGGAAAGGGTGAAGAAAAACAAAGAGGTAGGTAGTCTTGGTGATAGAGAGGAAATCACAGGGATAGTTACCTGGTGACATTGCACAGAGACATGCTCTGAGACATGACGTGCATGTGTGGGGAGAAAAGCCAGAATGTGAATAAGACTTCCAGTGGGGGGTATAAGTAACACCCGACACTCCCTGGGCTCTTGTTTTCCCCTGCCTCTACCTTGTTTCTTACTATCTGGGCAAAACATTAGATCCTATTTGGTACCATTTTTTTTTTTTTTTTTTTTTTTTTTCATTTTTTCAGTTATGCTATGCGTTTTCTCCTGATGAGTGGTGACTGGCCACGAAACGTGTCGAACCTATCAATGTCATCATGTTTCCAACGCATAGCTTGACCTCAACTGTAATTCATTTGTATCTTATAACCCATTTGTAGCCATTGCTCAAGAAGCATTTGGCTTTTTATACTAATTACTTCCATGGGATACTATGCGATTTTAGATGTGTGTGTGTGGTGTGTGTAATAAATAAATATATATATATTTATAAAAATTCTTCTTTTCTGTATGTCATCGTTTTGTATATAGATAAAAATGTTCAACCATGTATCATATGTTTATATGCCAAATAAACAATTTTAAAATTTCTCCTACCACGTGTCTTGTGGCTCACTCAAAGTTCCAAAAAACCCTTTCTTGTATATAATAAGTATAGTATTTAATTTTTTTTTTCCTTCACATCAAATTTTTAATTTACATTACATACACACACCGTATTAATTTTAAGTCCCTTCCTCCCCTTGTTATGCGATCCAATTCCTGCACAATTTCACAGATCGCACTGCAATCTGCGAACCGATCTGGGGGTGTTGTTAACTTTGACACCCGCAGCAGTTCACAGATTTCAGTGTGAACCACTGTGTGATGCAGGAACCCGCACTGGATTTGCAGGGTTCTCTTATTGTACTAGTGTGAACCGGGCCTTAATGAACTACCACAGTGCTGTGGAGCGCTCTGGTAGTTCATTGATTCTTCCTGTCAGTGTGAAACTGCCTGGCCTTACCACGTACAGGCAGATAGCTTACACTGACAATCTGCAGGAGACCTGCATGGCATCAGCAATCTGCTGATCTCTGGTGCATTGCTTGACAGGCTCCTACAAAAACAAATACTAAATGCCCTTATTTTACCTGCATTTTTTTTTTTTAAGGTCAACTTATCTTTTAAATAAAACGTCTATCCACAGTTGCAGATCCAGGTGTCAGTCCTGGGTCTAGCCAGGGTTTCCACAGTTTGTTAAATTTCTTTACACATCCCTGTCTCGTTTAAAGCGTAACTCCACTTTTGTTGAGAGAGAAAAAAGAACATTCCCCTCTGGGTGAGCTATGTACATTGCAAGGATTATAACAAACTTTGTTGCAGATTCCTACCTTTTGTTAGTCTGAAGAAACCCCTGTGTGTTTGTCTGTGCCTCTGTTCTGAGTGAGTGTAATGGGAGTGGTTTCATAATTAGGTGTGGAGCTGCACAGCACTAATGAGGAAATCTGCTGGGTCTGCATCCCTTTAGACGTGTTTCTATTGAAAGTATCTCTCAATAAATGACATTTTTGTTGCAGGGGATGCCTGAAATCTGATTTGTATCTTTGGCAGTCTTCTGGGAAAATTGGTGAGCCAATCACACAAGCAGGAAATTATGTTTCTGGGGAGTGGTCAGTACACACTTTGTGTACAGAACAACTCCAGGTAGCCACATTTCAATATATTCTTAGAAAATTATATTGACTGCAGATTGAAAAAGAAATAGGATTAGTGTCGCAATTATATGCGCTATATTATTTTTTCTTAATTTGCTATTTATTTTTTTCCCCCCCACAAAAGGGGAATTACCCTTTTAAGTAAATGTCTTGTTCACCACTTTCAACCATTTTGAATAAGAAGGTGGTAAGAAATAACCAATTCTGGGCTATAAGTTTATGAACGTGGTAGAGACACTGCTATCTGTGTAGCGGTAGACACAACTTTAAACTCCATGTAACCCAGTACACATAACTTAGGATCAAACAGCAGAAGTGGTCTAAATGTCGCATTTATTGTATTCAGTATATCTACCTAGTAGCTATAACTTAAGACATCTCCACAACATATGAATGAGAGTCACAAGTGAGCTCCCACACCTTGGGCAAGAAGCATACAGTTGTCGCCAATACAAAAATAATTTTTGTGGTGTGCCATATACTCTATGAAGTATAAAAAGTTGTGTCAATTTTTAAAATGGAGATATTAAAATTAAGGAAACTGGGTCTAAGATTTAATTCCACTGTTCATTCATCAGATCTCCCAAATCCTCCGCCCAACGTACTCTGTATGGAAGATCTCTATTACCACGTAGCCACCCTGGCAGTATGATTATGTCAGATTTTTGCGTCTCAAAGCTGTACATTGTTTTGCCTAGAAATTTGGCGTTTTATGTTGTAGGCCTGTAATTCTAATGCCCCGTACACACGATCTGACTTTCTGACAACAAAACCGTGGATTTTTGTTTTGAAGGTTGTTGGCTGCAACTTGTCTTGCATACACATGGTCACACAAATGTTGGCCAACAATTATGAACGTGGGAACGTGGTGACAAACAAGACATACAACGAGCCGAGAAAAAGGAAGTTCAATAGCCAGTGCAGCTCCTTCTGCTTGATTCCGAGCATGCGTGAACTTTTGTTCACACGATCGGAAATTCCGACAACTAAGTTTTGTTGGCGGAAAATATGAGAATCTGCTAGCCAACATGTTCGATGGCGCATACACACGGTTGGACTTTCAGCCAACAAGCTCACATCCAACATTTTGTTGTTAGAAAATCCGATCGTGTGTACGGGGCAATAGGAATGACTCCCTTAAATCTGTCCAAACAAGAGTCTAGTAGACATCCCGGGTATGATAAAGTTTGAAACACAAAATCATAAATTATAATATAATAACTATAAATATAAAAAATAATAGTATAATAATAAAATTAATTTCACCACGATTTACTATCGCTCGATTCTGCAAGTGTTCTAATTTACTATCGCTGTTTTCTAGCTGGTCTAAAACACTTTTGACGTAAAGCGACACTTTTTGGTTGCCATGGACAATCTCATGTTTCCAGGCAGAAAGAACAGTATATATAATATAAAAGTGATGCATAATATAATGTGAATTCAGGGCACTGGACAAACCACTAGGGACAAAAGGGATGTGAAATGATTTCATACAGTAATGTAATCTGTAAGATTACAGTGTACTATATGTGTTATGAATTTAGTACTTTTTGAAATCACTATGCTCGCAGGGAATGGAGCCCGGAACATAGGACATCGGGCGGAGGACACAGGCAAAGCGGGGGGGACATCGCAGGATCCTGGGGACAAGATAAGCACACTGCACCAGGATCCTGAGATGCAATCCTGAGTGTGGCTCAGGGTTACCGCTAATGGTACTGAAATTTAACCCCGAGCCACACTCAGGAATGCCGCCAGGGAGGATAATGCCACCAAGTGTATACTGAAATATACTTCTGATATTAGCCCCTTTGTCGACGTAGCTGTTGCTATCAAATGGAGAAGGGGAGCATTACACCGTTCCAGTTGTGTTATTTTAAACTGAGCTGTTAAGTGTGCCTGTAAATACTGATAAAAGCATTGGTTGGTTAATGTCAAGGAAGTATATACAGTGGATAGAAAAATGTCTACACACCCCTGTTAAAATGTCAGGTTTCTGTGATGTAAAAAAATGAGACAAAGATAAATATTTTTTTTTAGAACTTTTTCCACCTTTTAATGTGACCTATAAACTTGATTGGTTGATTGGATGGATGCTTTGGGTCGTTGTCATGCTGAAAGATGAAGTTCCTCTTCATGTTCAGCTTCTAGCAGAAGCCTGAAGGTTTTGTGCCAATATTGACTGGTATTTGGAACTGTTTATAATTCCCTCTATCTTGACTAAGGCCCCTGTTCCCACTGAAGAAAAACAGCCCCAAAGCATGATGCTGCCACCAAAATACTTCACTGTGGGTATGGAGACCAAGAGGAAAATGGTGGGGATTTTTGAGGGTGCAAAATATCATCACATGTATTCAATAAAAAATATTTTATTTTTGTCTTAAAGGGTAAAACAAAAAATATAGATGTTTGAGCAAGACAACCAGACTACATCCGACATGTTTCGCCCATGGTTCTGGCTTCTTCGGGGGGGGGCTGTCTTTACGGAGGTACAAGCCTTCTGAAAAGGACAACACACAAACACAAAAAAGGAGAGAGAAGGGAAAAAAATAAATAAGTGTCAAGCCATCAGTAGGAATAAAAAAATGGCGTGGGTTCCCCCCACAGGGGCATACCCCAAAGCACCTTGTCCCCATGTTGATGAGGACAAGGGCCTCTTCCCGACAACCCTGGCCGTTGGTTGTCGTGGTCTGCAGGCGGAGGGCTTATCGAAATCCGGGGGCCCCCTTTAATAAGGCCCCAGATCCCGGCCCCCCATCCTATGTGAATGAGTATGGGGTACATGGTACTCCTACCCATTCACCTAGTGAAAAAGTGTCAATAAAAAAGACACTACACAGGTTTTTAAAGTAATTTATTAGACAGCTTTGGGGGTCTTCTTCCGACTTCAGGGGTCCTCGTCCGACTTCGGGGATCTTCTTCCGGCTTCGGTGGTCTTCTTCTGACTTCGGGGGTCTCTCCTGTTCTTCTACCGGTCTTCTGACCGGGCTCCTCCGATATCTTCTGCTCTTTTGCTAGCGGAGGAGCCCGGTCTGCTGCCTTCTGCCTTCTTCCCTCTTCTCTTCTTCTGATGTTGACACGACGCTCCCTCCGGCTGGACTGCACTCTGGGTGCTCCGCTCTGACTTATATAGGCGGTGACCCCACCCCCTTATGCCGTCACAGTCCCTGGGCATGCTGGGAGTGTGACATTTTAGGGGCGTGGTCAACATCACTCGGTGATATTATATATCGTATAAAACCACGATGCTGTCGCTACTTCGTGCCTCTCCGTGAGAGATGCAAAAGCATCTTGCCAAACCATTCTGCCCCTCCCCCTAAATGGGGAGGGACAGATTGGTTTGGCAAGATGCTTTTGCATCTCTCACAGAAAGGCTGCAGCATCGTGGTTTTATATGATATGCCCTGTATACAGTTGGTGCACTGGAGCACCTTTTTAAATGTGAGTTTTATGCACATTTTTAATAAATTGAATATTGTTTAAAAATTTATATAAGGACTATTTGGAGCTCTTTTTCATCTATATCTATCAAGTCATAATGGAGGCACATCAATGGAGCAACGAGGAGGAAAGCATGATCTGTTAGTCCAGGTGACTAAAAAACTTTATTTGACCAAACTTAAGTGTGAGGTGAGAGCATTTCTTATGTGGGAGCAGTGGTGGCACTGCCCCCCCCCCCCCCAAAGCTACTCGTCATAAAAAAATAATACTGGCCCTTTAAGTGTGTGCGGGATGTCGGATATGGGAAGCATGACGTGCTGCAATCATTGAAAAAAAATAAAAATAATGGCCCTTTAAGTGTGTACAGGGCGCCAGAGACACACAGCTGCTATGGGAAACATGACGTGTTTGCAATCACGTAATTGCAAGCAAGAAGCTCTATTGGCGTCCTTTTAGAAAGTCTTTGGGGCACTGAGCTCTGCGCCCTGAACACTTCCTCTATACATAGCATTGTTCCCTGCTGTGGTGTGTGTGTGTGTGTGTGTGTGTGTGTGTGTGTGCCTTTTAACTTCTGGTTTCTCTGACTCATCCCAGCTGGTCCGAAGGTAGATGACGGGACTTGCTGTGAGTATGAGGGGGGACATCTGACATAAAGGGGGACTCTGATGGTGACATCTAATGTAAACGGGGACTCTGGGGTCATCTGATGTAAAGGAGTACTCTGATAGGGACATCTGATGTAAAGGGAGACTCCGATGGGAACATCTAATGTAAAGGGGGCTCTGATGGTGACATCTAACTAATGTAAAGGGGGACTCTGATGGGGACATCTGATTTATAGGGGGATGCTGATGGGGACACCTGATGTATAGGGGGACTCTGATTGGGATGCCTGCTGTAAAGGGGGACTCTGATGAGGACACCTGATGTATAGAAGTATGCCGATGGGGACACCTGTTTTAAAGGGGGACTCTGGGGACACCTGATATAAAAGAGGGGCACCTGCTGTAAAGGGGGACTCTGGTTGGGACATATGATGTAAAAGGGGGCTCTGATGACACCTTATGTTCAGTGGTTTTATTTTCTTTTACTTGAAATGTGGATGTGATTGGCCTACTGTGACAGGCACAGTGAGCCTGCAATTGATGGGCACAGTAAGCCTGCAATTGATGGGCACAGTGAGGCTGCATTTGATGGGCACAGTGAGGCTGCATATGAGGGGCATGGTTTTATCTAGCAGTAATGATACATAATCACCTGATAAAAGGCTATTTACAGTCCTGCATTAATAACAGTTTAATTTTTCAGTTTGTTTGCACCCCCCCAAAAAAAAAATTTTGAGCACCAGCCACCACTGTGGGGGAGCACTGAGGTGAATAGATACAAAGCACGGATTTTTGAGAATTTGTGAAGACTTGACAAGTTACAACTTTTTTCTGACATTTTCATGAATTAAATATTTGACTGCAGTCAAGCACTGGATTTATAATATTATAAGAATAAATACACATGAATGTATCATATTGTATATTTACTTATATGTTGGCACTCATATTTGCACAGGAGAATTGATACGCTAAGTGGTCGGATACATTTATTATCACTAATAAATAATGTTACTGATTTTTTAATTTGCAGCACATAATTTTATCCCAGCAGAGTCGTTTTGAGTGCAATCACTAGCAGTGCAAAGTTTTTTATTTAATTTAATTATTAGCTTATGGCTTATAATTGGTCATCATTTAGCTCCCTTATGACTCTCTTATGAGCGGCTTTGCTGCTGCTCCTCTAAAAAGCTGTACCAACTGCTGAAAGTGACATGCATATTCAATATTACCACAGCTGTGAAACAAAGAATTACAAATGCAGCATGTGTACAACCCAGAGTGGCTGCATGGCCTAGTTTGGGTGGGTGGGAGTAAAACTACAGCTTAACCTCCTGATTTTGATACCTGTGTGAACAAGCCGTAAGTTGACAGCTCCAGCTTAGACCAAATGTATTTCTATCAGTGTGTGGCCTTCTCCATTTGATAGAAGTAAATTATTTGACTTCTGACAGAGGGATATATCAGAAAATTTTCCAACCATCGGCAGTTGCAACCTGTTAGCTGCAACTACTGATCAGTGCATTCTGACAGCGGAAGGTGCCACTGTCAGAATACAGTGTCCTAGCTGGGGGGATGCCTCCATCCACCTTGTTGGTGTGGATGAAAGGGTGTTAGTTTTTTTTTTTTTTCATTCACCCTGCTGGCTAAATGAATAAAAAAGAGAGAAAAAAAAACTGTCTTACCAGTCCTAATCTGTATTATGACTGAGTGATTTTAGCAAAGTGAAAGAAAGCAAAAGCATGTTACTCCTAAGCCCACTACCTATTCTTTACTGTAAGTCTTGTGAGAAATATTGACACAAATCTTGACATAGCAGACAGCTACAACTTGCTGGCCAACTCACTGGTCGAACAAAAAAACGGAAACTGTGTAACCATCCATACTTGCACACATCGGTGGACTGGTTAGGGGTCTGAGGGACCCTAATAGTCCCTCATAGGGGGGCAGATTATTGGTATACAAGTTATTTTTTTCATTAAAAAAACAACAACATAAACCATGGAAGTGCTGATTAAAACACAGCACTCTCCATAGACATTAAATCCACAGTTCAAAGCAAATAATCACAGTTATATACATGCATCACCCTCCTAGGATAGTTAGGTAAGTGATAGTGCTTATTTTTGATAGGTAAATTTAGTTGCCACACTCTGGTCAGTGTGGCTGTAATGTTGGTTTAGGTAAAAGCACAGTTGGCTCACTGCACTTGGTTAGCTGCAATTGTTTAGTTAGGCCTGCTCTGTGTGCTCTGCTGCTGCTAGTCTGCCAGATAGCTCCCTCTGTATCCAGGCAAGTTTAGACATTTCTGTATGATAGGTGTGGAGCTATGCAGATAGCAGCATGAATATTGATGCAGCCCCAGCCTATCCCAGAGAGGCAGGTTATGAGACTGCATTTATTCTTAGAGCACACAGAGCTCTGGGTCTTGTCCCAGAGTGAAGGAGTCTAGGCTGAGGGGGGCATGTTGCCCTCTCAGGCACAGGCTGCAATGAGGAGGCCTCAAGTGGGCGACCTGAGAGAAGAATGCTGAAACCCAGGTGCTTGGAAGAAGCTGACTGAGGGGAGCTGTCTGCCACAGATCTGTCTGGTATCACTGGAGGGCATCGCTTTGAAGATTGTCCTCTTGGCCTTGTGAGTACAGACATTGCTAGATCTTGGGGACCTGGTGCCTAGTTATAGTCAGCTGTGGGTCTATTAAAGGGGGCACTGGCTGGTATCCTGAAAAATTCTGTCCCATTACCTCATTACTTAGAGGGACTTTGCTCTACTACTTAAGCTAAAAGGAAGATCAAGTCCTCAGCGTACATAGTTCTTATTCTTGGAGTATCCCACCACTTCCCTCATCCCTATCCAAAAATAAAAACAATATCCCCTAGACTGGTCTCTGGAGAGAGTAAATGAGCCTGTTGTGTGCCTGGCTGCGGGGCTGAAGTTGGGAAGGCCTGGACATGTAATTCCTGCAGCTCCTACAGGAGTAGCGCTACATACACATCCCCAACTTTATACCAGTAAATAATTTGAATATTGTGCAAGGCGAAAAATTGACAATCGTTTTGCGGATTTCAGAACAAATCTACATTTACTGAGTGATAAATAGGATGAGTAGTACAGTAAAGCAGTGGTTCTTAACCCTGTCATCAAGTCCCCCTAACAGGCCATGTTTGCAGGTTTTCCTTTTATCTTGCACAGGTGCTTTAAATCACAGTCAATGGCTTGGTATTTTTGGACAGCTATTTTATCTAAGAGAAATTCCCAAAACATGGCCTGTTGGGAGTACTTGAGGACAGGGTTGAGAACCACTGCAGTAAAGCATATTCCCATTAAAGAAGAGATGTTTATGAAAAGCTTGTATGTTCAAATATTCACACTGGCTAATCTTGTTTGATGCAGTTTTCTACAGCTAATCTTGCTTGAAATGGGCAAAACCCCTGTAATAAAGTGAAAAATCAAATCTTGGTCAAATGGGTTAATTTTTCATTGAATCAATGATAAAAAACACCCGGATCTATATTGTGTCTACTTTGTTATGTAAAAAAATATCTGTATATTCGCAAGGTCTTTAGGTCAGTATGAGGCAAGTGTACTGATATGGTTTATATTTACCTTTGTGCCAGCAAAACGCTATAAAAGATAGCAGATCTCTAAACTAAATATTTCTGAGCTGAAAATTCAAGTTACCCGATTTTCGACATATAAGACGAACTTTTATACTTGAAAATATCCCCCAAAAATCGGGGGTCGTCTTATACGTCGGTTTAAATGTCCGCCTGCTGGATGTGCAGTAATACTGTATGTAGCTTCGGCTACATACAGTACACTGCACTGAGCCAATCACGGTGAACAATGTATTCTATTAATGAATACAAAGCCTGCTAAGAATGGCAGAGGTTGTAACATCAGCCCGTGCCTCTCTGACTCTCAAAGCCAATCCAAGCAGGCTTTGTATTCATTAATAGAATACATCGCTCGCCGTGATTGGCTCAGCATGGTATACTGTATGTATACAGTATGTTACCAAATGCGGTGATCGAAACCATCTCGTTTGGACAAAATCATGCCTGTTCCTGTCAGCGGTTGTTCCTGCTACCCCTCGGCTCCTCTTTTTTCCACGGCCATTTTGTCATCCACGACTGGATCTTTGGTTTGAAGCACGTAACCCTCGATCTGGCTCTGCACCCCCTACAGTGGATTTTGCCGGGCACATGAGGTATTTAACACCGCAGCATTGCTTCACAAACCTGGTTCACATCCTACCGCTTTACAAGGTACTGTCACAATGGTGATCAAGTTGCACAGACTTATTATTGCAGTTTCAGTATGTTACCAAAGCTACTAGACAGACTAGTCGCAAAGAGGTCATCTTATATGGCAAGAATATCCCAAAACCAACGTTTTAGCTGGAAATTTAGGGGGTCGTCTTATACGCTCAGTCGCCTTATACGCTGGCAAATATTGTATTTCTTTTAAAAAAACAAATATATAATACCTTATGGGTACTGTCAGATACACAACCACATATTGACACAGGTCACATTACTATATACTTTCTTTAACGCTAAGGCTGATGTCAGATGGACAATTCTTCAACTAGAGACAAATTGCCAATGGCTGGATCGCTGAAGAAGCTGTCTGCTTGTCTCTGTGGAATCACTCCCTCTGTAACTGAGGTAGCGAGATGCCACTGCCATCACTAGGGATTGAGATTGAGCAGCTTTCAGGCCAGTGACCTCTCGCTAACATCTGGCTACAGAGGGAGTGATTCCATGGGGACAGACAGCTCTTTTAGCGATCCAGCCACTGACAATTTGTCTCTAGCAGCAAATATACCCATCTGACATCAGCCTTAGCATTACAAAAATCATACAGTAATGCACGTGTCAATATATAACGAGGGGTGGGGTTGGCTGTCCAGCCGTGTATAACACAGGTGTGGTGATGAGTGAGTGATCACATGAATGAGAGGCCACCCAGGGCTGATTTCAGCCTAAAAGATATCTACAGGGATTTGTTTGAATGCTTCCCAGCATCCCACAGAAAGAGGCAGTGTGCAGATACCCATACTTTGCAGGTGAAGCTCCCTATAGAAAGTGCACAGAGTAATATGTAAAGTGCATCATGAAATTTAGCACATTCATAGATCTTGCAAGCTTAGGATTCTTGCTTATTGTCACTGAAAATATAATGTATCTCCAGTGTGGTAAATGTTTTGTCCTATCCCTTCCAGAGAAAAAAAAACAGTTTTAATATTAAATGTAAATAAAAATAGCATTCTCCATCTTAAGCTGGCTTTCCATGATTACTTACTAAAAAAAAGTATGAGCTGACACAATTACATCACCTACATTTTTATTAAAGCTATAGTAAAGAAATGCATACCTTCCTTGCATATATACCAGTAATTGGATGTGAAAAAGAAGAACAGTGCTCAAATTATAATGAAAAAAGAAGTCCTTTAAGCTGAGAAAAACAAATGGGATCACACATGTCAAATAGAGTAATGTGACATATAAATGTACCGTGTCAATTAATGTATTCATTGCTAAACTGACCAAAGCAAAGCTCATTACACTAATGACATCTTTTGTATCTGAAGTGTGCAATCATTTAAATTTCATGCTTAATGATGGATTTGGACCATGATGTACTGATCCCTGGGTTGATTTATTTTTAAAAAGTAATCTAATCATATAGCAAATTACTAATGCAATAATGCTCAGAAGCACTGATCATAAGAACAGTTTATATGTCATTGTGGAGATTGTGAGACCTGATATAATTAATTTGCAGTTCTGATGGCCTCAAGAGAAGTTCAAACTCACATTTCAATATCTGATGTTTAGTAGAAGTCGGCAGTATTTGTATCTAAACTTGCCACAGCTTAGAAAAGTGCAAACTTTTTTGTGAAAAAGTATGATGCCCCATGCTTGTACCAGTGACAAAGCAGCTCTGAATAACAAAAAGGCGGGGCCCTATGATGAGCATGCTTTATGTCATTTTTTGTGAAAGTTATGCTTTTGGCCAGAAAATTGTTGTTAAGGAGATCATCACGGACTCAACATTTTGAAAGACTTAGGGTACTAGCTTGTATACCTATTTAAAAGAAAGCGGTAAAATGTGTTAATTGGTTGTATTCAATGATGTTTTAAGTGCATTTTTCCAGAATTAGTTTCAAGAAGACCGTCCACTATAACAAACTGCTCTGTATTTAGGTGTCCATTTTATGAAGCAGTGAAATACAGGTGATACTCGAAAAATTAGAATATCGTGCAAAGGTTCATTTATTTCACTAATGCAACTTAAAAGGTGAAACTAATATATGAGATAGACTCATTACGTGAAAAGCAGGATAGTTCAAGATGTGATTTGTCATAATTGTGATGCTTATGGCTTGCAGCTCATGAAAACCCCAAATCCACAATCTCAGAAAATTAGAATATTGTGAAAAGGTGCAATATTCTAGGCTCAAAGTGTCCCACTCTAATCAGATAATTAAGCCATAACACCTGAAAAGGGTTCCTGAGCCTTCAAATGGTCTCTCAGTCTGGTTCAGTAGGAATCACAATCATGGGAAAGACTGCTGACATGACAGTTGTGCAGAAAACCATCATTGACACCCTCCATAAGGAGGGAAAGCCTCAAAAGGTAATTGCAAAATAAGTTGGATGTTCCCAAAGTGCTGTTTCAAAGCACATTAATAGAAAGTTATGTGGAAGGGAAAAGTGTGGAAGAAAAAGGTGCACAAGCAGCAGGGATGACCGCAATCTGGAGAGGATTGTCAGGAAAAGGCCATTCAAAATTGTTGGGGACTTTCACAAGGAGTGGACTGAGGCTGGAGTCGGTGCATCAAGAGCCACCACCCACAGACTGATCCTGGACATGGACTTCAAATGTCGTATTTCTCTTGTCAAGCCACTGTTGAACAACAAACAACGTCAGAAGCGGCTTACCTGGGCTAAAGAAAAGCAGACCTGGTCTGTTGCTCAGTGGTCCAAAGTTCTCTTTTCTGATGAGAGCAAATTTTGCATCTCATTTGGAAACCAAGGATCCAGAGAATGGAGAGACACACACTGCAAGATTCTTGAAGTCCAGTGTGAAGTTTCCACAGTCTGTGTTGATTGGGGAGCCATGTCATCTGCTAGTGTTGGTCCACTGTGCTACATTAAGTCCAGAGTCAACGCAGCTGTCTACCAGGAGATTTTGGAGCATTTTATGCTTCCTTCCGCAGACGAGCTCTATGGGGATGCTGATTTCATTTTCCAGCAGGACTTGGCACCTGCCCACACTGCCAAAAGCACCAAAGCCTGGTTCAATGACTGTGGGATTACCGTGCTTGATTGGAAGCAAACTCGCCTGACCTGAACCCCATAGAAAATCTATGGGGCATTGCCAAAAGAAAGATGAGAGACATGAGACCGAACAATGCAGAAGAGCTGAAGGCCGCTATTGAAGCATCCTGGTCTTCCATAACACCTCAGCAGTGCCACAGGCTGATAGCTTCCATGCCACGCCGCATTGAGGCAGTAATTGCTGCAAAAGGGGCCCAAACCAAGTACTGAGTACATATGCATGCTTATACTTTTCAGAAGACCGATATTTTTCTATATACAATCCTGGTTTTATTGATTGCTTGTAATATTCTATTTTTCTGAGATAGTGGATTTGGGGTTTTTTATGAGCTGTAAGCCATAATCGTCACAATTATGACAAATCATGGTTTGAACTATCTTGCTTTGCATGTAATGAGTCTATCTCATATATTAGTTTCACCTTTTTTAAGTTGCATTAGTGAAATAAATTAACTTTTGCACGATATTCTAATTTTTCGAGTATCACCTGTATATTCACTGCTTCATTCTCCGGCATTCAGAGGACATTTTTCTCCTCTGTGTGCCAGTTTATGAAGCCGAGTAGATCGCTTCACCTTTGGAGGAATGAAGCAATCTACAAACGCTTCCAACAGTGGAATATTGGAATATCATGAGGTTTGCAAGATTGACTTCACTGCACAGGTATGGATTCAAACCAGGTGTGAACAGGATGATTGCCTCCAAGAAGAAAGAGCCCCAGGTGCTGGCTAATGCTAAGCCAAGCAGGAAGTATACGGAAAAATCCGGACCGCCGCACACCGGGAAAAAAGTGTCTTTATTATAGAATCAGGATCATGGAGCATACAGGACACTGTAGCGAAAAGGTACAGGAAAAACAGCTAACGCGTTTCGCACTTATGCCAGGTACTTACTCATAGCTTGAGCTACAATCATGATCCTGTTTTTATAATAAAAGACACTTGCATTTTTTCCCGGTATGCGGCGGTTCGGATTTTTTTGTATACTTCCTGCTAGACTTTGTGAGATTACAGCGCCAGAAATTCACAGAAACACAGATGTCAGTTTATTAAGCAGTGATAAATTATCACCGCTCAGTACACGGATGGACGGCATGGTTAATGTTAATAAAATAATGAGTCCCCCTACATTTTCAGCTTTAAGGTATGAGGGTATTTACATCCAAATCAGGTGAACGGTGTAGGAATTACAACACTTTGTATATGTGCCCCCCACTTTTTTAGGGACCAAAAGTAATGGGACAATCGGCTGTTCAGCTGTTCCATGGCCAGGTGTGTGTTATTTCCTCATTATCCCATTTACAAGGAGCAGATAAAAGGTCCAGAGTTCATTTCAAGTGTGCTATTTGCATTTGGAATCTGTTGCTGTCAACTCTCAATATGAGATCCGAAGAGCTGTCACTATCAGTGAAGCAAGCCATCATTAGGCTGAAAAAACAAAAACAAACCCATCAGAGAGATAGCAAAAACATTAGGTGTGACCAGATCAACTGTTTGGAACATCCTTTAAAAAGAGAGAATGCACTGGTGAGCTCAGCAACACCAAAAGACCCGGAAGACCATGGAAAACAACTGTAGTGGATGACCGAAGAATTCTTTCCCTGGTGAAAAAAACACTCTTCACAACAGTTGGCCAGATCAAGAACACTCTCCAGGAGGTAGGTGTATGTGTGTCAAAGTCAACAATCAAGAGAAGACTTCACCAGAGTGAATACAGAGGGTTCACCACAAGATGTAAACCATTGGTGAGCCTCAAAAACAGGAAGGCCAGATTAGTTTGCCAAACATCTAAAAAAGCCTTCACAGTTCTGGAACAACATCCTATGGACAGATGAGACCAAGATCAACTTGTACCAAAGTGATGGGAAGAGAAGAGTATGGAGAAGGAAAGGAACTGCTCATGATCCAAAGCATACCACCTCATCAGTGAAGCATGGTGGTGGTAGTGCCATGGCGTGGGCATGTATGGCTGCCAATGGAACTGGTTCTCTTGTATTTATTGATGATGTGACTGCTGACAAAAGCAGCAGGATGAATTCTGAAGTGTTTTGGGCAATATCTGCTCATATTCAGCAAAATGCTTCAGAACTCATTGGACGGAGCTTCACAGTGCTGATGGACAATGACCCGAAGCATACTGCGAAAGCAATCAAAGAGTTTTTAAGGGAAAGAAGTGGAATGTTATGCAATGGCCAAGTCAATCACCTAACCTGAATCTGATTGAGTATCAGACTCCTACTTACCAGACCGGTGAGTCCGCTTGGGCAGAGAGTAGGCTCCCTTACGCGTCCGACTCGCGGCCCCTGGTAAGGTAACAGGAAGCACAGGAGTGCGGAGTGGTATGAGAGCCTGTGAACTAGAGTCCAGATGCTGGTGGAATAGCAGTCTATGAACAGCAGGTGCAGGCTGGAACACAGGCGATGAGACTGAGCAGGATGGTCAGGAGACAGGCTGGGTTCGGCAACAGACTGGCAGCAAGGTACAATAGGAGCAGGCAGAAGCGGAGTCAAACAGGCCAAGGTCGGGTACAGGCAGCAAAAGGGGGAATCCAAGAGCAATCCGGGTCGTCAGGAGATCAGGTAAACAGGAAGACAAGACAGGAAACAGGAACTATGGCACAGGAAGCTGATGATCAGGCAGCACTGAACAGAGTGCCTGACAAACTTAAATAGGCCAGCTTGCTCACCGGCGCGCCCTCTGGTGGCCAATCCCATGACCAGCAAGGTGAGCTCTCTGACAGTGCCCCCTCCCTAAGGGCAGCCTCCGGATGCCCAGCCGGGCCAACTTGGAGGCATGAACATTTCTGAAAGTCTGTAAAAGTGTCACGGCAGGCAAGTCACCTCCGTCCGCCGGGCCGCTGGGCGCATGCGCGGGGGGTTACTGCTGAGACGTGCACCCGTGCGCGGCCTGATGGTACGGCGCGCGCGGGTGCACGGCGGCCCGCGGGTGCGCGCCGTCGCCCGTGCGGGTGCCCGGTAGCGCGTCACGCTGACGCGCTCACTGGGAGGTACTTTAGACGACACCAGCACCCAGTCGGGTTGCTGGTTTGTCGTCAGCTTCCCTGCCTGTGTTTGTATACCTTGCTTGCTGTTACCTGTTGATACCGACCCTCTGCCTGGATACCTGACTACTCTGCCTGCTTAATACCCTGACCCTCTGCCTGGATACCCGACTACTCTGCTTGCTTAATACCCTGACCCTCTGCCTGGATACCTGACTACTCTGCTTGCTGGATACCCTGACCCTCTGCCTGGACACCCGACCACTCTTGCTTGTTAATACCCTGATTCTCTGCCTGGATAAAGTCCACCTCTTGCTGCTGCCATCCTGACCTCTGGCCTGTTAAAGGATCACTCCAGACCAGTTGGACTTTCTGTCCTCTGCCTTGCTCTCAACGATACCTTCCACGGGGCTGACACCCCCTCGATCCCCTCAGTTCCAAGGACGTTCTTGCCATCAGCTTGTTTTCTCTTAACCTCTTCCCTTGCACCCTCAGGCACTTCCTCAGAAGACTCTCCACTCAAGTCATTCTACAGCTTACCGGAGACCCGTGCCTCTGCGTGCCTCCGATCCCCTGTCTCACTCTCGGGGGTTCGGGTGCGCGTGGTCGTAAGGGCAAGCCGCTCTCGGCATCTCGGCCTCGGTGAGTATTGGCGTGACAGTACAAACCAGCCAGATGTCCGAGGCCGACAGAGCGCGCTCTCCCTTGGAGATCTTATGCCAACAAGTCTCCGCTTTGGCTGATTCAGTACAGAGGCTACAAGAGGGATACACACAAGTGGATAGTCGCCTCTAACAACTGACGGGGGCCTTTCCCCCTGCTGCTGCAGCCCCAGCACCTAGTAATGAAGGACCGCTCCCTCAGGCCGCTGCTAGTCCTACAGTAGTAATGGCACTTCCGGAACCTAGGGTTCCCACTCCGGAACGGTTCTCAGGGGACCGTAAAAAGTTCAGGGCCTTCAAAAACGCATGCACTCTTTACTTCGCGTTGCAACCTCGAACCTTCGCATCAGAAGTGGTCAAGGTGGGATTTGCAATTTCCCTGTTGTCAGAGGAACCTCAGGCCTGGGCACACAGCCTGATGGAATCAGGAAGTCTGGTGCTTAATACTATTGATACCTTTTTTGAAAGTATGGCCCAACTATATGATGATCCACAGCGTATGGCCACCGCTGAAAATATCTTACACCGTCTAGTCCAGGGAAGGAGACCAATTGAGGACTACACGGTGGAATTCCGTAAGTGGGCGGCCGACACTAACTGGAATGAGCCAGCCTTACGTCACCAGTATCGCCAAGGTCTGTCGGAACTCCTCAAGGATGAATTAGCCAGGATGGAGACTCCCGCATCATTAGAGGAATTAATTCAGGCAGCAACCAAATTAGATCGGCGTTTGAGGGAACGTCGGTCTGAGCGATTCCAAAATCCTCGCCCAGCATGGGCAACCCCAAGACCCCAACCCATTCCAGGATCTTCACCCATTACAGCTGGGTCCACTGCACTTTCTGATCCCGAACCGATGCAGCTGGGTTTAGTACGCCCACCGCTAACCTCAGAGGAGAGACAGCGTAGACGGCAGTCCAACTTGTGTCTCTATTGCGGGGGTGCCGGCCACTTCCTGCGCAACTGCCCGATAAGGCCTAGTAAGTCCTCTCAACCTAAAACAATGACCTACCAAGATAACAATTCCTCTAAATCTTATGTGATGTTGTTTATCTCGTTACAGCTACCGGAAGGGGAATCCCGCCTCCCGGCGATCATTGATTCCGGCGCATGTAGCTGCTTTATGGACGCTGCCCTGGCCCGAACCTTGCATGTGCCTCTACAGCTTAAGACGCAACACTTACAAGTCCACTTGGCAGATGGGTCTCTTCCCAGTTCAGGCCTAATCACCCAGGAGACTCAACCTATCCTAGCCACTACCGAGTCAGGACACCAAGAACTTTTACGCTTAGACCTCATCCACTCTCCCATGTTCCCAGTCATTCTGGGATTACCTTGGTTACAAGCCCATGACCCTCTTATCCAATGGAGCTCGAAGACGGTCTCTTTTCCTTCCGCCTACTGTTCTCAACACTGCCGCCCTCAGAGATCCCAGATCTGTGCTACGATCTCAGCTCCTCCGATTGACCTCCAGCATGTTCCCCAGGAGTATCACGAGTTTCAAGAAGTCTTCAGCAAACAAATGGCCGATTGTCTTCCACCTCATCGGCCATACGACTGCCCAATCGACCTGTTGCCAGGATCAGAAATTCCTTTTGGGCGCATCTTCCCTCTTTCCGAAACAGAGCTGGAGGCTCTTAAACAATATATAGATGAGAATCTGAAAAAAGGGTTCATCCGTCCCTCATCTTCACCTGCCGGAGCAGGTATCTTTTTTGTCGGTAAGAAGGACGGTTCCCTTAGGCCCTGTGTGGATTACCGGCAGTTGAATAATATTACTGTCAAAAATCGGTACCCGTTACCGCTCATTCCAGAGTTATTCCAACGCTTTAGGTCAGCCAGAATCTTCTCCAAGTTGGATCTCCGAGGGGCGTACAACCTTATCCGAATCAGAGCTGGGGATGAGTGGAAGACAGCTTTCAGGTCAAGGTTCGGGCATTTCGAATACTTGGTGATGCCCTTTGGGCTCTGCAATGCTCCGGCTACGTTCCAACACCTAGTGAACGACATTTTCCGCAAATACCTAGATGACTTCCTCGTAGTCTACCTGGATGATATCCTAATTTTCTCCCCTACATTGGAACTGCACAGGGATCACGTCAAAACAGTTCTGACCATTTTGAGACAGCACAAGCTTTACCTAAAAAAGGAGAAATGCGAATTCGAAAAATCAGTTGTGCAATTTCTAGGGTTTATCATTTCAGCAAACGGAGTGGAGATGGATCCTCAAAAGATACAGGCTATTCAGGAGTGGCCAGCCCCCTCTGATAAAAAAGGGGTTCAACGCTTTATCGGATTCGCTAACTTCTATCGGAAGTTTATTGTCGGATTCTCTACTATAGTGGCACCCATCATTCAGCTAACACGCCGGCACGGATCATTCCAGTGGTCCCAAGCAGCACAGGAAGCTTTCATGAAGCTAAAGGATCTGTTCAGTTCCGCTCCTATTCTCCGGCATCCTGATCCTTCCCATCCGTTCGTGTTGGAAGTGGATGCATCAGAAATAGCCACGGGGGCAATCCTTTCTCAGAGACAGGGACCCAAGGCCATCTTACACCCAGTCGCATTCGCTTCTCGGAAACTCAGTGCGGCAGAATTAAATTATGACGTAGGTGACAGGGAACTGTTGGCCATAAAATTTGCCCTGGAAGAATGGAGGTACTTACTTGAGGGGGCGCTCCATCCGGTGATGATTTTCACCGATCACAAGAATCTTGAGTACCTCCGAACAGCAAAACGCCTCAAACCCAGACAAGCCCGTTGGGCCCTGTTCTTTTCGCGCTTCAATTTCCACATCTCTTACAGACCTGGCAAAAAGAATGGTAAAGCGGACGCTCTCTCTCGAATGTTCTCAGCAGAACTCCAGACCTCAGAACCAAGTACAATTCTAGCACCTCACAACTTTCTTGGCTTGACACAGACAGACCTGATATCTTCGATCAAGAGATCATCCGATACATGTACCGATCCAGAGGTACAATCCCTAAGGAAAGATGTGGGTCTCTTTTGGGTCCGGGACAAAATTTTTGTGCCTCAACAGACCCGGTTAACCACTCTCAAGATGTGCCACGATCATAAATTGGCTGGCCACTTCGGGGTTAGGAAGACAGCTGACTTAATCTCTCGCTCCTTCTGGTGGCCAGGTTGGAGACGGGATTGCAGCGAATATGTGGCCTCTTGTCTCCGTTGTCAGCGCAGCAAAGGTCAGAACGCCAGATCCTGGGGCTTACTTAAACCGCTCCCTATTCCGGAACGACCATGGTCCGACGTGTCCATGGACTTCATTGTGGATCTGCCAGCCTCAGAAGGCTTCACTACCATTTTTGTTGTGGTCGACCGTTTGTCCAAAATGGCCCACTTCCTACCCATGATCGGTACTCCCTCCGCAGCTGAAACAGCCAATGTTTTTCTGAAGGAGATCATAAGGCTGCACGGGGTACCAAAGAATATAGTGTCTGACAGAGGTGCGCAATTCACATCCAAATTCTGGAGGGAACTTTGTAAGGCCCTGGATATTAGAGTATGCCTCTCATCAGCCTATCATCCGCAGAGCAACGGCCAAACGGAGAGGACAAATCAGACTTTGGAGCAGTATCTCCGTTGCTTTTGTTCAGGATCCCAGGATGATTGGTCAAAACTTCTTCCATATGCAGAATTCGCGTATAATAACTCAGTTCAAGCGGCTACCAACCAGACGCCCTTCTGGGCCAACTGCGGGTTCCATCCCACGTTCTTGACTAAGGACATTCCTGAGGTAACAGTTCCTGCAGTACAGGACAGAATAATATCCTTACAAGCCAATTTTCAGGAGATTCAAAGCATGTTACGAAAAGCTCAGAGGATCTACAAGGAGCAGTATGACAGAGGCAGGAAGGAGAATCCAAAATTTAGCATAGGGGAAGAGGTCTGGTTGTCCACCTCCAACCTCAAGCTGCAGTTACCATCCCGAAAACTAGGACCTAAATTTATTGGTCCTTTCCCTATCAAGAGGATTATCAATCCTGTGGCCATGGAATTAGCCTTGCCCAAAACGTACAGGATCCACCCTGTCTTTCATGTATCTTTATTGAAGCCTGTTGCATCCAGTCCATTTCCAGAAAGAGGAGAGGTTCCTCCCCCACCAACCAGGGTGGACGGTGAGAACGAGTTCGAGGTGGAGGCTATCTTGGGTTGTAGAAGGAGAGGCAGACAGCTACAATACCTGATCCAATGGAAGGGATACCCACCTGAAGACAATTCATGGGAACCTGCGAAGAACCTACATGCTCCTCGTTTGATTCAAACCTTTCATCAAAACCATCCGGAGTTGATGTCTAGCTTGGGCGTCCGGTGTCCGCCCTTAGGAGGGGGGCACTGTCACGGCAGGCAGGTCACCTCCGTCCGCCGGGCCGCTGGGCGCATGCGCGGGGGGTTACTGCTGAGACGTGCACCCGTGCGCGGCCTGATGGTACGGCGCGCGCGGGTGCACGGCGGCCCGCGGGTGCGCGCCGTCGCCCGTGCGGGTGCCCGGTAGCGCGTCACGCTGACGCGCTCACTGGGAGGTACTTTAGACGACACCAGCACCCAGTCGGGTTGCTGGTTTGTCGTCAGCTTCCCTGCCTGTGTTTGTATACCTTGCTTGCTGTTACCTGTTGATACCGACCCTCTGCCTGGATACCTGACTACTCTGCCTGCTTAATACCCTGACCCTCTGCCTGGATACCCGACTACTCTGCTTGCTTAATACCCTGACCCTCTGCCTGGATACCTGACTACTCTGCTTGCTGGATACCCTGACCCTCTGCCTGGACACCCGACCACTCTTGCTTGTTAATACCCTGATTCTCTGCCTGGATAAAGTCCACCTCTTGCTGCTGCCATCCTGACCTCTGGCCTGTTAAAGGATCACTCCAGACCAGTTGGACTTTCTGTCCTCTGCCTTGCTCTCAACGATACCTTCCACGGGGCTGACACCCCCTCGATCCCCTCAGTTCCAAGGATGTTCTTGCCATCAGCTTGTTTTCTCTTAACCTCTTCCCTTGCACCCTCAGGCACTTCCTCAGAAGACTCTCCACTCAAGTCATTCTACAGCTTACCGGAGACCCGTGCCTCTGCGTGCCTCCGATCCCCTGTCTCACTCTCGGGGGTTCGGGTGCGCGTGGTCGTAAGGGCAAGCCGCTCTCGGCATCTCGGCCTCGGTGAGTATTGGCGTGACAAAAAGTTCCGGGGCATGTAAATTGTTTTCTGGTTCCCAGGAATTGTCCTCCGGACCATACCCCTTCCATTTAATAAGATACTGTATTTGATTACGCCTTTTCCTACAGTCCAGGATAGCCTCGATTTCAAACTCCTCCTCGTTATTGATCATAACAGGCTCAGGAGGACTGGTACTACGGTTGGGGAAAGGATCAGGAGCGACCGGTTTCAGTAAGGACACATGGAAAACCGGGTGTATTTTGAAGGAGTCCGGCAGACTGAGCTCGTACGCTACGTTGTTTATTTTTCTTCTCACCGAGAAGGGTCCCATGAATTTAGGCCCTAGTTTCCTAGAAGGGCAAGCCATTTTTAAGTTAGTTGTGGACAGCCATACTTGATTGCCAGGTTCCAGGATAAGCTCCCCGCGCCTCTTCTTGTCGAACGTTTTTTTTATAAGAAGCCTGGGATTGGGCCATTGTTTCCTGCAGAAGTTTGTTGTTGGTAGAGAAGAATTCCAATGTCTCGGTCACTGCAGGGAGGGAGCATTCAGGTATTGAGCTGGGTAGAAAGGAGGGATGAAATCCATAATTGGCAAAAAATGGCGTCTGGTTGATGGCTGAGTGCAGGGAGTTATTGTATGAAAACTCCGCAACTGGTAGCAGAGAAACCCAGTCATCCTGGGAAAAGGCCGAGAAACAACGGAGGTATTGCTCCAAGGTTTGGTTGGTTCTCTCCGTCTGGCCGTTTGTCTGAGGGTGATAGGCTGAAGAGAACGCTAACTCAATTTCGAGGGAACCACACAATGCCTTCCAGAACCTGGAGGTGAATTGGACACCCCGGTCCGAAACGATATTAGAGGGAACCCCATGTAATCTCACAATTTCTTTAACGAAGATCTTCGCCGTTTCCACGGCTGAGGGTGTGCCTTTCATAGGCAAGAAGTGAGCCATTTTTGACAATCTATCAATTACGACAAAGATGGTAGAGAAGCCTTCGGATGGGGGCAGTTCCACAATGAAATCCATCGCGATCATTTTCCAAGGTCTGTCAGGGATGGGCAAGGGTTTCAGTAAGCCCCAGGCCTTCGTCTGAATATTCTTGCTTCGGGCACATGTGTGGCAGGAACTGACGTAATTCCTACAGTCCTCGGCCAACTGTGGCCACCAAAAGGTGCGCTGCACCAGTTCGGTTGTCTTCTGAGCCCCGAAGTGCCCAGCCAACTTGTGGTCATGGCAAAGCTCTAGTACTGGTACCCTAAGGCTCTCAGGAACCATGATCTTCTCCTTATGCCAGAGTAAACCATCTCTTAGGCTGGTCTCAGTGGGTTGGGGTATAGTTGTGGAAGCTTGCCTTATTCTGGAGATTAAATCCCCCTGAAGTAATAAAAAATTTCCTGCAGGCAGGATAGTGTCCGGAGGGACGGTTTCTTTGGAGTCATGGAACATTCGTGAGAGAGCGTCTGGTTTGATGTTTTTGGAGCCGGGTCTGTAGGTTATATGAAATTGAAAGCGAGAGAAGAAGAGCGCCCATCTGGCTTGTCGCGGTTTTAGTCTCTTGGCAGATCTCAAATACTCCAAGTTCTTGTGGTCCGTGTAGATTAGAATAGGATGTACAGCACCCTCCAAGAGATAGCGCCACTCCTCCAGAGCCGTCTTGATGGCCAGAAGCTCCCGGTCTCCAACATCGTAGTTTCTTTCAGACACCGATAATTTGCGAGAAAAAAAAGCTATTGGAAACAGAAGGGCCTTGGGGCCCTGACGTTGGGAGAGTACAGCTCCTACTGCGACCTCTGAGGCGTCAACCTCCAACACGAATGGCAAGGCAGAGTTAGGGTGTTTGAGGATGGAGGCCGACGTGAATAATCCTTTTAATTTTTCAAAGGCCAATTGAGCCCTGGGGGTCCAGCAGAATCGGGTTCCCTGTCTTGTTAATTCAGTAATGGGGGCAATGATCTTGGAAAAGTCTCTGATGAATTTCCTATAGAAATTGGAAAATCCAACGAAGCGTTGGACCCCCTTCTTGTCCGTAGGTGCGGGCCAGTCCAGGATGGCGGACACCTTTTGAGGGTCCATTTTAATACCTTCCACTGAAATGATGAGCCCCAGGAATTGGATGCATTGGAGTTCAAATTCACATTTATCGAGTTTAGCATACAGCCCGTGTTGCCTGAGCCGGGCGAGGACATTCCGGACGTGCCTGCGATGATCAGTCAGTGATGATGAGAAAATGAGAATGTCATCGAGGTAGACGATGACGTAGAGATCCAAAAATTCCCGGAAGATGTCGTTCACAAAATGTTGGAATGTGGCTGGGGCATTGCATAGACCGAAGGGCATAACGCAATACTCGAAATGCCCAAAACGAGTGCGAAAAGAGGTTTTCCACTCGTCCCCTTCCCGGATACGGATTAAATTATAGGCTCCGCGAAGATCCAGTTTTGTGAAGACAGTTGCCGTTCCTAGCCTCTGGAATAATTCAGGCACCAGGGGTAAGGGGTAGCGATTCTTGATCGTTATCCGATTTAATTCCCGGTAGTCGATACATGGCCGAAGGGAATGATCTTTTTTTTCCACAAAGAATATGCCTGCGCCGGCCGGAGATGTGGATGGGCGGATGAACTTTTTCTTTAAATTCTCATCAAGGTATTGTTTTAGTGTATCCAATTCCTGCTCAGTCAATGGAAAGATCCTACCGAAGGGTACTTCGGTTCCAGGTAGCAGCTCTATAGGGCAATCATAGGGCCTGTGTGGCGGTAGAGTCTCAGCACCTTTCTTGCTGAATACATCAGAGAAATCTCGGTAGGGTTCTGGGATGGCTTGGTGTGAGTTGGTTTCAGAGTGCAGGCCGAGGAGTTGAGGTATCTCATGGGCCATTCTTGGCAGGCAATGTTGTTGGCAATAATCAGAGAGAAACTCCACTTTCCCAGAAACCCAGTTGATATGGGGGTTATGGCCCAGCAACCACGGCATGCCCAGGATGACAGGGAACAGGGGAGAGGAAATGACATCTAAACGGAGGAATTCCTGGTGTTCAGAGTTTATAGTAGCTATTATAGGGATAGTCTCTTGAATGACAGGACCGGAACGGAGGGCGGAACCGTCTGCAAGGTGGACAGCCAGGCTCTGGGTCTTGAGTCGGAGTGGGATATCATGCTGAGCTGCAAAGGCCTGGTCCATGAAGCAGCTGCATGCTCCGGAATCAACGATGACTGGAACTTGGATAGCCTTTCCGGGAAGCTGCAAAGTGACAGAGATGGTAAGGTGAGTACTAGGTTTTGGCATGATGGTAGCACATATACGAGCAGAAGAACGACACTTACGCGTCTTGTTAGGGCAGACGCTGGCGTAGTGCCCAGGTTCCCCACAGTAGAGGCATAGGTTAAGGTTACGTCTACGTAACTTCTCTTCAGGAGTCAAGGAAGGACGGAGCAGACCAAGCTGCATAGGCTCTGACGTGTCGAAAACTGGAGAGGTTGGAGGAGCCAAAGGCCTACTAGGAGGACTGGGAACCTGTGGAAGCATCCAAGTGGGTCGATAGGCACTGGTAGATCTTTCGGTGCGTCGTTCTCTCAGACGACGGTCAATTTGGATTGAGAGGTTAATTAATTCTTCCAGGGTCTGAGGTATCCCAACCCGTGCTAACTCGTCCTTGAGTGGATCGGACAAACCCATTCTAAACTGATGACGCAGAGCCGCGTCATTCCATGCCGTATCGGAACTCCAGCGCCTAAATTCAACAGCATAGTTCTCCGCTGCCCTGCGGCCTTGCCGAAGGGAGTGCAGAGAGGCTTCAGCAGAAGCGGTTAGTTGAGGATCCTCATAAAGTTGAGACATCGCCAAGAAGAAGGCGTCCAGACTTTCCAGGGCATCCGACTCTTGTTCCAGAAGGTGATGGGCCCAGGTTTGAGGCTCACCGGACAACAGGGAAATAACAAAGCCCACTTTGGTGGTTTCTAGGGAGAAGGTCCGAGGCTGCAGAGCAAAATAGAGACTACATGCATTCCGGAATGCACGGTATTTACTTCGGTCTCCAAAAAATCTCTCCGGTATAGGTACTTTGGGCTCTGGAGGGAGCATGACTACGGAGGGTGCCCCGGTTGCAGACGAAGTCCCCTGAGGATTGGTAGGTGCAGACAGGGCCTGAACACGTTCCTCTAGTCGGGTATAGCCATCCTGTAAACTTTTGACTGCTTGGGTTAATCCTGCCAAGTGTCTGCAAAGTTCGTCCATAGGGGAGGCCCCCTGCCCGGACTCGGTCATGGCTGCCTGATACTATCAGACTCCTACTTACCAGACCGGTGAGTCCGCTTGGGCAGAGAGTAGGCTCCCTTACGCGTCCGACTCGCGGCCCCTGGTAAGGTAACAGGAAGCACAGGAGTGCGGAGTGGTATGAGAGCCTGTGAACTAGAGTCCAGATGCTGGTGGAATAGCAGTCTATGAACAGCAGGTGCAGGCTGGAACACAGGCGATGAGACTGAGCAGGATGGTCAGGAGACAGGCTGGGTTCGGCAACAGACTGGCAGCAAGGTACAATAGGAGCAGGCAGAAGCGGAGTCAAACAGGCCAAGGTCGGGTACAGGCAGCAAAAGGGGGAATCCAAGAGCAATCCGGGTCGTCAGGAGATCAGGTAAACAGGAAGACAAGACAGGAAACAGGAACTATGGCACAGGAAGCTGATGATCAGGCAGCACTGAACAGAGTGCCTGACAAACTTAAATAGGCCAGCTTGCTCACCGGCGCGCCCTCTGGTGGCCAATCCCATGACCAGCAAGGTGAGCTCTCTGACATTGAGCATGCATTTCACTTTCTGAAGACAAAACTCAAGGGAAAATGCCCCAAGAACAAGCAGGAACTGAAGACCGTTGCAGTAGAGGCCTGGCAGAGCATCACCAGGGATGAAACCCAGCGTCTGGTGATGTCTATGCGTTCCAGACTTCAGGCTGTAATTGACTGCAAAGGATTTGCAACCAAGTATTAAAAAGTGAAAGTTTGATGGATGATTGTTAATCTGTCCCATTACTTTTGGTCCCTTTAAAAAGCGGGAGGCACATATACAAACTGTTGTAATTCGTACACCGTTTCACCTGATTTGGATGTAAATACCCTCAAATTAAAGCTGAAAGTCTGCAGTTAAAGCGCATCTTGTTTGTTTCATTTCAAATCCATTGTGGTGGTGTATAGAGCCAAAAAGATTAGAATTGTGTCGATGTCCCAATATTTACGGACCTGTGTGTGTATATGTATATATGTATATGTATGTGTGTATATATATATATATATATATATATATATATATATATATATATATATATATATATATATATATATATATTACAATAAAAAGTATGTGAACCCTTTTGGAATGATATGGATTTCTGCACAAATTGGTCATAAAGTGTAAACTGATCTTCTAATTTTCTGCTTCATCTAAGTCACAGCAATAGACAATCACAGTCTGCTTAAACTAATAACACACAAATAATTAAATGTTACCATGTTTTTATTGAACACACCATGTAAACATTCACAGTGCAGGTGGACAAAGTATGTGAACCCTTGGATTTAATAACTGGTTGAACCTCCTTTGGCAGCAATAACTTCAACCAAACGTTTCCTGTAGTTACAGATCAGATGTGCACAACGGTCAGGTGTAATTCTTGACCATTCCTCTTTACAGAACTGTTTCAGTTCGGCAATATTCTTGGGATGTCTGGTGTGAATCGCTTTCTTGAGGTCATGCCACAGCATCTCAATCGGGTTGAGGTCAGGACTCTGACTGTGCCACTCCAGAAGGCGTATTTTCTTCTGTTTAAGCCATTCTGTTGTTGATTTACTAATATGCTTTTGGGTCGTTGTCCTTTTGCAACACCCATCTTCTGTTGAGCTTCAGCTGGTGGACAGATGGCCTTAAATTCTCCTGCAAAATGTCTTGATAAACTTGGGAATTCATTTTTTCTCTTCGATGATAGCAATCCGTCCAGGCCCTGACACAGCAAAGCAGCCCCAAACCATGATGCCCCCACCACCATACTTCACAGTTGGGATCACGTTTTGATGTTGGTGTGCTGTGCCTCTTTTTCTCCACACATAGTGTTGTGTTTTTTTTCCAAACAACTCAAATTTGGTTTCATCTGTCCACAGAATATTTTGCCAGTACTGCTGTGGAACATCCAGGTGCTCTTGTGCAAACTGTAAACGTGCAGCAATGTTTTTTTTGACAGCAGTGGCTTCCTCTGTAGTATCCTCCCATGAAATCCATTCTTGTTTAGTGTTTTATGTATCTTAGATTCGCTAACTGGGATGTTAGCATATACCAGAGACTTTTGTAAGTCTTTAGCTGACACTCTAGGATTCTTCTTCACCTCATTGAGCAGTCTGCGCTGTGCTCTTGCAGTCATCTTTACAGGACGCCCACTCCTAGGGAGAGTAGCAACAGTGCTGAACTTTCTCCATTTATCCTTACACATTATGCTAAAGTTTTATGACCGCTCTGTGATTAGTATCCCCCCCCCCCCAGCTCTCCCTCTGTCTTATCTCACTAACTCTGCTGCTATCTTTATTACCATTGATTTGTATGTTTGGTTTTCTCTCTTTTTTTTTTTTTTCTTCTTTAACATTCTGCTTAAAAATTTGTTAATCAGTACTGCTTGGACCTTGAAGAAGGGGACATACCTCGAAAGCTTGTCCTGAAAAATTGTATGTTAGTGCAAATTAAAAAAGTATCACGGACAGTACTCAATTTTCTCCATTTATAGACAATTTTGTCTTACCGTGGACTGATGAACAGCAAGGCTTTTGGAGATACTTTTATAACTCTTTCCAGCTTTATGCAAGTCAACAATTCTTAATCATAGGTCTTCTGAGAGCTCTTTTTGTGCGAGGCATCGTTCACATCAGGCAATGCTTCTTGTGAAAAGCAAACCCAAAACTGGTGTGTGTTTTTTTTTTTTTGTTTTTTTTGTTTTTTTTTATAGGGCAGGTCAGTTGTAACCAACACCTCCAATCTCATCTCATTGATTGGACTCCAGTTGGCTGACACCTCACTCCAATTGCCTCTTGGAGATCTCATTAGTCTAGGGGTTCACATACTTTTTCCACCTGCACTGTGAATGTTTACATGGTGTGTTCAATAAAAACATGGTAACATTTAATTCTTTGTGTGTTTTATTAGTTTAAGCAGACTGTGATTTTCTATTGTTGTGACTTAGATGAAGATCAGATCACATTTTATGACCAATTTGTGCAGAAATCCATCTCATTCCAAAAGGGTTCACATACTTTTTATTGTGTGTGTGTGTGTGTATTTTTTTATATATAATATATATTACAGATAAATATGACAGGGGAACATGGTTACAGTGTTGGGGGGTCTGAACTAGGCAGAAGGTAGTTAAAAATCTTCCTCCTTCCCCCTCTGATCCCCCGGGATTCTCTATTCTCTCCCCGATTCTCCACCTCTGAGCTGGTGAATCGGGGAGTGTGAATTCTGACTCAGATCAAGAGTGAAGTGCTCAGATTGCAGCTTCATAAACTGGACGTTACTGTGTCAGTCAATGAGGATTGTCTTTGTGCGAAGATCATCCGCGGGAGAACAGGTTCAAACACTTCTTCCCCCCGATAATCTCTGTTTCATAAACTGTTTATGGGCTGTGATCAGCGGTGATCCTGGGGATCACAGATGTTCACTGCTTCATAAACGGACACCTTTAGAAAGACACTTACTAAAAGATAATCAGAATTTGCCACAATTTTCCTGGTGTCAGATGCTCGCTGCACTCTAAGGTTACTTCATCTAGCCAATACATCAATACTGTGTGATGTAGTGACTTTGCACCAGCAGAAGGAACCACAGACCACAATGAGGAACATCAGCATCTAACACTTATCGTAGTGTCAGATATATAAGATATTCCAGCCTAAATATCTTTTCAGTGGGAGTTTAGCACCACAGGCAGTTGGGCTGGTAATTATGAATATCTTGCTTTGCAGGGCCAGCTTCTCTGCGATTGTCTATAAATAGTGACAGTCTTCAGAGACCCTGGATAAAAAATGTTAGTAGTTGCAATATTTATGTCATACAATATTACAATGTGAGGGGGCATGGCTTGGCACTCAGAGCAGATGGCCACACACCGCGAGAGCTCCAGGAAAACTGCAGCTCCACAGCTCACAAATTGGTCTAATTTAACCTAGAATGGGAAGAATCCCCAGGCCGATACATTATACCTGCTCTCACCGCTCCTCGACTGCATCCTTGGCCTGTCAAATTCCAGGATTCTTTAGATCCAGGTCGGCCTCTGGAAGAAGCACCTCCGCTGGCAAGATGGCAGGGCTCACCATGAGGAGAACAGCAATGAGGAATCCCTGCCGGCAACGAAGGAGTCGGTAAGATCAATTGTGCATCGTGCAGACCAACCACTCACTTACTCTGATATGGCTGTCTTCGCAGCAGATATTAAAAACTTGTTCACTGCTGCCATCACAGATCTTAAAGCAGACCTATTAGTGCTTTCAGACCAACTAGCTAATACGGAGTGGTTAGGAAAGCAGAGGGACGAAGCCATTACTAGGCTTAAAGACATAACAATGACACATTCAAAGCACCCTCTTTCAAGGCATCTTGACTACCTCGATAATAGGGGCAGGAGAAACAACATTAGAGTTTTTTTATAGGGGTGCCAGAGACGATCACTGCAGAACAGATCAAACCCACCTTACAGAAATTTTCAACGGTGTTCTGGAAAGGGATGCCAACACTCCTATTGAGTTTGACAGGGCACAAAGATCTTTGCGTCCGAGAAGCTCAGACTCAGCCCCACCACGTAATATTAAATGTTGTCTCCCTAGCTACAACCTGAAAGAGGAGATTCTTGCTAAGGCAAAATGACCTTGCCATGTTCAATGAACACACCATCAAACTGTTCCAAGATTTATCACCCATAATTCTGATCAACAGATCCTGAGACCCCTACTTGAAGTGCTCAAAGAATTAATACGTACAGAAGGCGTTTCCCTTTTGCGCTTCAGGCTACCTTCAGTGGGAAATCTCACCTGCTCAGATTTCCAGAAGAGCTTAATGAGTTTTGCAATGCACTCCAAATACCCTTTTCTAAAGTTCCTGAGTGGTACGAGGACTTTAAATTGCCACTACCTATCTCCAGCCCACCAGCTTCACCCCATAACTCGCCCAACAAGACACCATATAAAAAGGCAGACACTACAGATCATCTGCACATGGATACAGCTCTGCCTCCCCGAAGTCCAGACTTCTTAAGGCCAGAGAAACTACCTCACTTTTTCTTGCCTCCAGGAGATTGCCCAATTGGATATATCTATATCTGCCCTGGGGACCCAGGATGATTTATGTGTTTCAACTGTTGAAATATTCTGAAAATTACAACATGTAAGTAATAAAAAAGTGCTGCGCAAATGAATTGTCCGTTAAATAATGAACCACAATAAAGTAAATGAAGATAGGAGATGAGATCCCCAGTGGATAGTCAAAACGCCTATCACCATGTGACTTTTTTACTCCTCTTTTGGAACAAGTTTAAAACGGTTTTGTTCTAAGAATAAGCTGTTTAGAACTAACTCTATACTGCTTATACTCTAGGCCAGGGTTTCTCAACTCCAGTCCTCAAGGCACCCCAACAGGTCATGTTTTCAGGATTTCCATTATTTCGCACAGGTGATTTGATCAGTTTCACTGCCTTAGTAATTACCACAGCTGTTTCATCTGAGGGAAATCCTGAAAACATGACCTGTTGGGGCGCCTTGAGGACTGGAGTTGAGAAACACTGCTCTAGGCAGTCATAGCAACACGCCCTACTAACTCATGCTGGACATTTCACTTTATGACTTTACTTGTTTTATTTGCTTTGGTCATTTGATTTGTCAGCTAGACCGATTTATCAGCACAGTATTTAGTTTAAATTTTCTTCACTTTTTCTAACTTTTTTTATATAGCTGTAGAGATGCTGCTTCCTGATAGTTATTGTTTAAATAATTTCCTTTTACTTGATATTTCAGTCCTATAGGAGGACTATGGCTGATGCCTGTTCTAGGAGGCCTGAGATCCTCCCAGGTACCCACCCAATCTGTGAAAGTTATCCTTTCATTTTTGTGACTTCTTACTAATACTTGATACAGTCTGATTTACCTTGAGATACTCAGTTGTCTCGGTGTATCAAAGGTTTTGATACCCATCTTTAATTGTGGTATTTATTTTTATTTTTTTCTCTTGACATCAGACTGTATAATACTACTTGAACATTCATTACCAATAGACCTTTCTGTATATTCTGGGATACTTAATATAAGGGTATTCTACTATCTGATACTGTAATGGGTTATACATCATTGGGTAAAAGTCCTTTTTATAGTTTCTAACAATGCTAAAGGGTTTAATATCCCTGAAAAAAGATCAGCTCTATTACGAGAACTCAAAAAAAACACCTAGTATTGTCTTCCTACAAGAAACACATTCCAAGACTCAAAACATTCCAAAAATATCTGACAATTCTTTTGCAAAAGCTTTTGTTGCAGCAAATCCTCTAGCGAAGACAAAAAGGGTCACCATACTATTAAGTAAAGACTCAGATTTTCTTGTAATGGACCAATTAATTGACTCCAATGGCAGATACATTTACCTCAAGGGTTCCTGGAAAGACAAACTCATGACCTTAGCTAAGGTCTACTTCCCCAACTCGGCACATATTTCAGTCTGTAATTGCATTGTAGATGAGCTAAAATGGTTTGCATCGGGGTGTTTAATGATAGGGGGTGACTTCAATATCCCTTTAAACCCACTCCTTGACACATCTTCAGGCACGACCGGTATTTCTTACAAGGTCCTTGAAATAATTAAATGCCTGCTCCATTCCCTTTTTCAGGTCGACACCTGGAGAACCCTTCTTCATCCGAGGGATAAAAATTTTAATTTTTACACCCCCGCTCGCCTGTTATTCGCGGATAGATTATATCTTTATCTTACAAAAAGATATCCCCAACCTACAAGATGCAAAAATTGGTATACACTCACTTTCAGATCACAAACTGTTCTCTTTGCTTCTGAATGGAAAAGAGAGTATAACAAGACCATGTACTTGGCAGCTGAATCTCTCCTTGATTACTGACCCTGGGATTTACCAGTCAATAGAGGAGGTAATTGATACATGCTTTTGCCTCAACACCTGCACAGAGCTCTCACCGCTAACCACTTGAGAGGCACATAAATGTGTGATCAGGGGTGATTTTTTTCCTTGTCAAAAGAAGTTTATTGAGTATACAATATTATAAAGATACATAAAGTAAGTTTACAAGGATCTATAAAGTAAGCTCATTGTTTTACAGTTGGGTTTATATAGGTAAATATCATGAAATTTCAAATATTAAACATTGGGTTCACGTAAACCTAAATTAAAGATATATATCATTTCCTTAGTTACTTTTGTAGGTATTTAAATGATTTATACCTACTATACATATTGTTTACAAGTAGAGTGTATATAGGTCAAATAAATTCTGATAATGAGCTTTAATCGTAAGGTGGAGAAAAGGAAAGAGAAAGAAGAAAAAGGGTTGAAAGGTAGAGGTATGGTCCACAAGGTTGTCCCGCTCGTCAGTTTATTATTCTTTTTAGTTCTCTTTGAAGCCTTTAGAATGGGTGTCTCTGTAAGTCATTTAATCTGTTACCATGGCAACAGGACAGAGTCATTGAAGTTTGACAGGAACTGTTGTTTTATCCAAGGATGCCAAAGTTTTTCAAATTTTGGAATTTGATTTTGATCGATGGCTACCATCTTAGCATGGGACATTGTATTATTCATTCTGTGAATTGTTTCTGCTAGTACCAATGTAGGAGATTTCCATGCCTTGGCCACTGTTTGTTTTGCAGCCGTTATTAGTTGGATCATAAGTTTGAATTGAGAGAGTGTTAACCATTCCGGTTTTAGATTAAGTAAAGTTAAATATGGATCTTGTTGTATTATTTTTTTAAATATTTTAGATGCAATCACGAAGACTTCCTTCCAGAAGGTTTGGATTACTGGGCACGTCCACCATATGTGTAAATATGTGCCTATTTCTGGACATCCTCGAAAACAAAGAGCTGAGGTTTTAGGTGAATATTTTGCCACTCTAGCGGGTACAAGGTAGGACTTTATAATTTGTCTCCAGTGCTAAGATGTTGGGTGAAGATGACTTAGATGTGAGCCATATGTTAGACCAGTCCGTGTCTTCTAAAGTTCGTCCCAGGTCCTCCTCCCACCTCTGAACGTAAGAGGGTCTATTAAGATTTGCTACTCCATATAATTGATTATAAAGTGATGAAATTGTACCTTTAGCAAATGGATCTTTTGTACAGATTGATTAAAAAATGGATAATTGGGATAATGGTGTATCCCCCTTTAGGAATGGTGTATAGAAATTTTTGATTTGGAGATATCTAAATATCTTAGAGTTTGGTAGATCATATTTTTCTCTAAGCGATGGGAATGAAAGGAATGATTTAGATGCTATGAAGTCATTTAGTGTCTGAATGCCTGATGTTGTCCAAGCTTTAAAAGAATTTGGGTAGATCCATGCCGGATAAAAGGCCGGATTTCTGATAAAAGAAAGGAGAGGATTGTGTGGAGATTGTAACTGATATTTGGTTTTTAGTTTATCCCAGAGAGATAAGAAGTGTTTAGTTATGGGATTATGAATTTTAAAGCGGTCTTTAGGATCAAGCCATAATAAATTTGATATTAATAGAGGGTCATTTTCTGAAGCCTCTATAAATACCCATAATGGGATTTCCTGTTTTGCATGGTATTTGGACAGACTGGCCAAATGTGCTGCTCTGTAGTAGTTAGTAAAATTAGGGTATCCCAGGCCTCCTTTATTTTTGGGAAGATGTAGTGTGTGTATAGGTATACGTGGTTTAGAAGAGCCCCATATAAACGAAGTTGCTCTTTTTTGTACTATTCTCAAAAAATAGGAAGGAATTGGAATAGGGAGGACTCTGAATAGATAAAGCAATTTGGGTAGAATAGTCATTTTGATTGCATTAATCTTCCCTATCCAGGATAAAGGAAGTTGCGACCATTGTTTTATTAGATTTGTGATCTGTCTTAATACAGGAGGATAATTGGTTGAGAATAAGTCAGAATGAGATGCTGTTAAATGAATTCCAAGATATGGGATTGATTTTTCTGCCTATGTGAATGGGAGTGCAGCCCTAGCCGGGATCAATTCCATGTTTGTGAGTGAAATATTAAGCACTAGGCATTTCTTAGGATTAATCATAAGGCCGGATAGGGCTGCAAATCCATCAAGAGCTGGTATTAAGTTAGGACCAGAGACCTGTGGTGATGATAGAAAAAGTAATATATCGTCTGCAAATATACATAATTTGTGTGTAATACCTCCTACTTCAATGCCAGTTATAGTTTGGTTTGTTCTGATGTATTGGGCCATGGGTTCGAGTATAAGGGCAAATAATAAGGGAGATAATGGGCAACCCTGTTGGGTACCTCTTTTGATATTAAAGGCTTCAGATTTGTATCCAGCATATTTTATATAGGCTTTGGGTTTATTATGAAATGCTTTGATCCATGTTAAAAAGTGGGGTCCAAAACCCCATTTTTGTAATGAATATTGCATATATTGCCAGGATACTGTGTCAAATGCCCTCTTAATATCGAGAGATAGAAAACATAAAGGGATTTTCCGTTTTTTAGCAATATGTGCCAATAACACTGCCCTGCGTATATTATCACCTGCCTGTCTATTTGGCATGAAGCCTACTTGATCTCTATGTATTAATTTTCCTATAATGCTATTGAGGCGTTTTGCTATTATTTTTGCTAATAATTTAATATCGAGGTTTAACAGAGAGATAGGCCGATAATTCACACAGGAAGTATCATCAGAAAGGGGTTTTGGGATCATACAAACAATTGCCATTATTGTTTCTTGCCGAAAAGAATGTCCATCTAGAAGTTTGTTAAAAGTTTCAGTGAGAATGGGAGAGAGTATTTCTGAGAATGTTTTATAGTATAAGGCCGAGTAGCCGTCTGGGCCTGGTCTTTTGTTTTAGGTCTTTTATGGTGTTAGCAACCTCATCTATAGTTATAGGCTCATCCAAACTGCTTTTTTGATTCTGAGATAACTCAGGTAAGGTTATTTTTGAGAAGAAGGATTCAGCCTCTGTAGGATTAAATTCATTGTTTGTCTTGTATAAAGTTGCGAGATGTGAGTGAAATTTATGGACTATTTTAACTGGATTACAAGTGTGAACATTTTTTGATAATTTCAAACGTATTGGTTTGAAAGATTTGTTAGTTGAATTTAATGCCCGAGCCAAATATGTACCTGGTTTGTTTGTATTCATGTAGAAATTGTGTTTGGAGCGTTTGAGGGATTTATCAACTGACTCAGTGAGAAATAGATCGTATTCCAATCTAGATTTTTCCAGATGAGATTTTGTACTCTGAGATGGAATATCTTGAAATGATATGTAGGCTGCATTAAAATTGAGTTCTAGTTTTTTTGCTAGATTTTTGCGTTCCCGTTTAAATAGTGCCATTTGTCTTTGTATTGTGCCACGCAAGACAGGCTTATGAGCTTCCCACAGTGTTATTGGGGAGATGTCTGTTGTATTATTAATTGATATGTATTCCTTTAAAGCTTGTTCAATGGCCCTCTGATGTAGTGGGTGTTTGAGCATTATGTCCGGTAAGTACCACGTTGGGTCATGCGCTTTTGGTATGGCTGAGGCTATAGTAGTGTATACTGCATTATGGTCAGACCACGGAATCGGAATTATATCTGATGCAATAATTTCTGGTATCATTCCTATTGTTAGAAAAATATGATCTATTCTGGTGAAGGTTTGATGAGGGTGCGAGAAATAAGTGAATTTCTTTTTCATTGGGTTACTTTCTCTCCACGAATCTACCAGATTGTATTTGGAAAGAAGTTGAGAAAAAGGTAATCTAGAGGTTATTTTGGATGGTGTAAAAGGTGATTTATCTAGAAATGGGAGGAGGACCTGGTTCGAATCCCCACACATTATCACTGTTCCTATTTTGTGTGTATTAATCACTTGTAATATATGTGAGAGGAATGGTGTAGGTTGTTTGTTAGGAGCGTAGTAGGAAATCACCGTGATTGCTGTATCCATTATATAACCCATGAGTATCAGGTATCTACCTTCTGGGTCTTTAATTACTGATGATAAGGTGAATGGTGTGGATCGGTGAAATGCAATTAGAGTTCCACATTGTTTGGTACAGGCAGAAGCCGTGTAAATTTGTTGATAAAAAGGAGAAATATATTTTGGAGTAGAATCTTTGGTGAAGTGTGTTTCTTGGAGGCATACTATGTGAGCCTTCTTGTTATGAAAAGTACGGAAGGCTTTGGTCCTTTTTTGAGGGACATTTATTCCCTGAACATTCAGGGAAAGTATATTCAGTGGTGCCATGGCAACAGATCAAATAGTTTTGACTTACTTTTTGTTATGCAGAGCTGACTGCGCAGATCAACCTGTGTGGACTGAAGAGATGAATAGATAGAAAAGAAACCAGTGAATTCTGGAGTAAAGAGTAAACAAAAAACATATGAGATTAGATGATACATTGTATAAATTATTTTTTGCAAGTAATCACAATTTACCCGTGAAAGAGAGTAAATATCTCTCTCAGGGGAATAAGTGCCTTCGTCACACTCCCACATAATATGGTTGGGAGAATGAGGAGGGCTAATGGGGGTACACGGATCTTCCGCTTACAGGAGAGAAGTGCTATGTCAAAAGACATCAAAATGATGTTTCATTAATTGGAGTGCAGAATATAGTTTTTGTTGAAATTATTTATTCCAGGGTGGTTGTATATGGTTAGTCTTGCCCTAGGCTAAATAATTCAGTTAGAAAGGTACTGTTAATAACTTTGGTATTGATGAAGATAGTTTGAATTATTTTGGGATTTTAACCCTTTTAGAGTAAACAATTACATATTTTATTCATATGTAACTGTTTAGATATGTTAACTCATAAAATTGAGGTTGTATTGCTTCAGATTAGAATAAACAAAAACATAATTCTAGGAACTAGTTAGGTAATAATATATTTGTTTTAAGAAAAGAAAGAAAAAGCTTCCATTACTTCTGGATTATTGAACATATTTGTCCTAAAAAGTAATAATTCTATTGTTATTACCTGATAATATATAACTGAACAAGAATTTCCTTATTTCACTTATATATTCTAAGGCCATATGAATCAGAAGTAATAAGAAATATAACTGGAATGTAACATGATCCCACACAGTGTGTGACTATCAGAATGCAGTTACATTCAGTTATAAATATAGGTTTTTTATAGAGAACCATCTCTTAGTATAATAAATGAAGAGATATCAGGAATTAGGATGTCAGTCCATTGAATCTTCTTGGTCCATGGATGATGTGGCATAACGGCCTCTTTTGTGAGAATGATGATTCCATTTTGTTCTGAAATTTTCTGAGTGCTGCCTGAAGGTGAAGATGATGTCATTCTTCTGCGTGTGGGAGAGTTGCTGCTTGTGGGTTCTGTCAGATTTAATTTTAAAAGGGTTTGTTGTAGTTCATCTGCTTCTGTAAATTGTACCTTGGTAGTTAAATCTGACTGAAAAGGGGAAGCCCCATTGATACATAATGTTGTGGCGTTGCAGTTCCATTAGTTGGGGTTTCATGGATCGTCTTTTAGTAATAGTAAGTTGGGATAGGTCAGCAAAAATTTGATAATTGTGTCCTTTGAAAATCAAGTTCCTTTTTTTTTTCTCTTGCAGCAATTAGTATTTGTTCTTTCGTTCTGTAATAATGAAATTTTGTGATTATATCACGTGGGGGTCCATCTTTCTTTTTGGCTGTGAGGGCTCTGTGTATTCTGTCCAGTTCTAAACGTTCAATAGGGATATCTGGCTTTAGTTCTTGTAATAGAGCAGTAATAGTAGATTGCAGGTCTGTCACAGTTTCAGGTATTCCCCTTATGCGCAAGTTTGAACGTCTGGCTCTTTTTTCGTAATCTTCGAGCTTAGTTTGAAGTATTAAATTCTCTTCTTTTAATTGTTCCAATTCTGTTATATTTACTTGGGTTGTAATTTCAATTTCATCCATTTTTATTTCTAAGGCTGCGGTGCGGTTTCTCAGCTCTCTTATTTCTTTGGTTAGGCTTTTTGTTATTTGGTCTGAGGTTTGTTTTAAAGCCTTATGAAGCATCTTTTCAAATTGTAATAATATTACTGGGGATGCTGAGGAGGCTTGTGGAGAAGTTTGTGAGAGGATTTGTTCTGTATCTGACTCAAATGGAGAGTCTTGCTGTGACATTTTCTGTCTGTGAGAGCGCCCTGATGCTGTATCTTGTGAGGTGACTGGAGCTGCTTTAGTTGCAGTGAGTGCCTGTGAGCTCTTTGTGAGGTGATTTTTATTTCTGCCACGGTTTCCTCCCAGTACCATATTTCCTGCCCAAACTTTCACAGTTTGTTCCCTGGGGCATAAAGGTTCAAATGGATACCTTTTGAGCCTGCAGGCTCCGCTTTGTCCTTCTCTTTTCTCCTCAGCGGTGCAGAGCTCTAACAATGCATGTCTGCTCTGCTAGGCTCCGCCCATCTCCCCCCCAGGGGTGATTTTTTTAAGTGGGGTTCCAGACGCAAAAAAAACAAAAAAAAAAAAAGCAATCTCTGACCTCTCAGCTAAGATTTACTAGATTAGAGACACTACATATACTCTCTCTTTCTACCAAATCAGCAACAGAGCTACTTTAGACAAGGGTGGCTTTGCAGAATTTGATAGACAAACAATCCAAACAAGCCCTTTACTTAAAAAAAATATTTACTAGGAATTTGGCAATAAAAGTGGGAAGTTCTTGGCCAAAGCATTGAAAGACGCTAAAACTCTGGAGAAAATTTTCTTTATTAAAAACTCAGAAGGCAACCTGGAATATTCCACTGACAACATCGCCAAAAGGTTCTATGAATTCTACTCTAGCTTATACAACCTACCTAAGCAACACAAACCTAGCCACTTAAAGGGAGACAAACCTTAGACTTTTTAAGACAGAATGGCATTCCGACACTCTCACAACAAGATAGCGAGATGTTAAAAAACAACTTCTCGGAAGCAGAATTAATCTTTGCTATTAAGAATTTAAAACTAGGGAAAAGCCCAGGCTCAGATGGCCTCACTTTTTAATACTACAAAGCCTTCTTAGACAAATTAAAATGCCCACTCTTGCAGGCCCTAAACTCACTGAGCAGCTGGCAAAAGGTTCCTGAATCCTTCCTGGCTGCCCACATTAGTTATTCCAAAAATCTTGAAGGTCTTCTCCTCTCCACAGTCGTGGAGAAGGCCTTCGATTTGGGTTGCCTGGGATTACATGCTTGCCACATGTTTGTACATAGGCTGAATCAGAAGATCTCTTGGATATCTTCCCTATACCAATCCCCTTTGGCACAAATTAAGATAAATGGGACACTCTCTGAAAAAGTTTTCATCAAAAATGGAACAAGACAGGGGTGCTCTTTATCTCCCTTACTATTTATCCTGATGCTAGAATCCCTGCTCCGCATGATTGACCAAAATAAGTAGATCTAGTGCATTAGCTTTTGCAGCTTATACTAATGACTTGCCATTCATAACAAACCCACATACATCTATTCCGAATTTACTAGAAATCTTTCACATTTTTGGTTATATTTAAAATAAATTATAATAAATTGGAAGCACTTAACCTCACCTTACTGCCAGAAACTCTTAAAATAACACAAAACCATAGCTCCTTCAAATGGGAGAAGAATGCTCTGAAATACCTGGGGATATGGCTCACCCCTTCCCGTGGTCTATACGCCCAAAATGGTATCCCCCTTCTTAAAAATATAGAATCTGATCTTAAAAATGGAATTCCAAAAACTTCTCCAGGTTTGCTAGAGCAGCCATAGTAAAAATGACGATCCTTCCTAGATTATTTTACTGTTTACCTGCACTTACCATTAAGCTACCTAATAGTTATTTAAACCGCCTACAACAAGGACAAAGGAATTTTATCTGGGCCCAGAAAAAAACCTGCATCTAGTTCCACCTAATGGCTAGATCAAATGCTGCCAGAGGTATGGGCCTATCAGACTTTAAATTTTATGACTTTGCATCTCATTTAGCCAGGATTATAGAATGCTATTGTCATCCAGAGAACAAAGATTTGGTTGGCCTTTATCCCCCTCAATAAAATTCTTACCGTGGATTGATAAGACCTTTTACCCTAAGCAAATTAAACAACATCCTACTATAGGCCCTACATTAGAAATTTGCCATAAGATCTCCATATTAGATGGGATGGCAAATGTTCCCCAACACCTGTAGCTGACAATCCTGAGTTTCCTCGGGCCTAAATACCAGATTGCCATTATTTACTGCCAATGGCTTTCCATTACTGCCTTTGCATTGCATATCATCATCATCATCGGGGATGTTTTCAAGAGAAGAGCTCAGTAATATTTGTGGCGGAAAGATTCTCCCCCAATGGTCTTGCTTCCAGTTGAGGGATTTTCTCGTTAACCACAAATAGAAACAGTCTTTCCCTAACCCCCACTCAGATAGAATCCATTTGCCTCAACAGCATTTAAAATGAAAAAAAAACTTCCTTGGCTAAGTGCCGGTTCACACTGATGCGAGTTCATAACGAATGTGATACGTCAAAAACATTCTAAATTTGCATGTCATCCATAAAGTCATTGTTTTCAATGACGGTCATTCACATACATGCGTTGCGATTCCTCCACGAATGCGATGCAATAAAGGGTCTTGTGCGAGTTTACAGCGCTGCGTTGCGAATTTAGTCTCCATAGACATCAATGTAAATCGTTCTGGAATCGCATTGTTGGTTCAGATATGTGCGAATTCCACCACACTACTCTCCACAAAAACCAGGAAGTACACAGGAAGTTAACACCTTTTTTTTTTTGTACATTATGATTCCATTGGCTAGAATATCAATCGCAGCTATGTCCAACTCCTAAAAATTGCGTTAAAATCTCCCTAAATTTGCGGTAAAATCGCACCTCACACAGGACAAAAAAACGGAACAAATTCACAGCGCAGCAGTGTGAGCCAGCACTCACTCTTGGTTACAAACCAAGGCAAATGAAAAAGGAGACTTAAGGGCCTCTTGGGAAATATCTCTATATCATTATTCTGACCAACAATGGAAAAACTCCTGCATACTGGCACATAAGTGCTCTTAGTACTAGGTTACAAGAAAAATTCTGACCCAGCGGAATGCTACACCTACCAAAATACATAAATTGTTCCTTAATACATCAGATGTATGTTGGAAATGTAAGAGTGATATATGCACCATGTTTCATATCTGGTGGCAATGCCCTTGACTTTCAACTTTTATGGAGACAAGTTTGCTAGTTACAGTAGTTACATAGTTAATGAGGTTGAAAAAAGACACCAGTCCATCCAGTTCAATCTAAGTGTGTGTTTATATCAATAGTACATTGTATACCCCTGTATGTTGTGGTCATTAAGGTACCCATCTAAGGCCTCATGCCCACGGGCGTTATAAAAAACGAGCTGTAAAGCTAGTACTGACGCCAGGAAAAAATCACTGTTAAAAACACGATTTTATCAGCGTTTTGCATTGGTGTCAATGCCCGTTTAGCCACGCTAGCTTTTAGCAGTGTTTCTCTGCCTCTATTCAAAAATTAATGGTTCCCTATGGGAGCCCATTCATTTGAATAGAAGTCGCACCTGAAGTCGGATCATCATGATCTTGATGGGGAACCCCAAGCCAATTTTCTTTTTTCATTTTGGCGGGGGGTTCCCCTTCAAGATCCTCGCGCCCCTTCTATTCAAATCAATGGTCTCCCATAAGGAACCTTTGATTTTTGAATAGAGGCAGAAAAACGCCTGACGAGACTTAACGCTCTGTATACAGCGTTTAACAGCTTTTACCGGCGTCTGGCATTTTTACAACCCTAGAGCTGGAGCCTCAGAACGTGCTGGTCCTGGTTTTTATGGAGCTTAAAAACTCCTATGCCACTTATAGCTCCTTAACCACTTCAGCCCTCGGAAGAATTTACCCCCTTCCTGACCAGAGCACTTTTTGCGATTCGGCACTGCATCGCTTTAACTGACAATTGCGTGGCCGTGTGACGTGGCTCCCAAACAAGATCGATGTCCTTTTTTCCCCACAAATAGAGCTTTCTTTTGGTGGTATTTGATCGCCTCTGCGGTTTTTATTTTTTGCGCTATAAACAAAAAAAAAGCGACAATTTTGAAAAAACCGCATTTTTTACTTTTTGCTTTAATAAATATCCTCAAAAAATATTTAAAAAACCTTTTTTTTTTCTTCAGTCTAGGCCGATACGTATTCTTCTACATTGTTTTGGTAAAAAAAACAAAAAAATGCCATAAGCGTTTATTGATTGGTTTGGGCAAAAGTTTTATAGCGTTTACAAAATAGGGGATAGTTTTATGGCATTTTTATTTATTTTTTTACTAGAAATGGTGGCGATTAGCGATTTTTATCGTGACTGCGACATTATGGCGGACAGATCAGACATTTTTTACACATTTTTGGGACCATTGTCATTTATACAGCAATCAGTGCTATACAAATGCACTGATTCCTGAGTAAATGGCACTGGCAGTGAAGGAGTTAACCACTAGGGGGCTAGGGAGGGGTTAAGTATGTCCTGGGGAGTGTTACTAACTGTGGGGGGGCATGGCTACATGTGACATGTCACTGATCTCTGCTCCCAATCACAGGGAGCAGAGATCAGTGACACTGTCACTAGGCAGAACGGGGAGATGCTTGTTTTACATTAGCATCTCCCCGTTCGTCCTCTGTGAGTCGATCCCGGGTATCCCCACAGCGGTCGAGTCCGCGGGACCCACAACCCGACTCACAGAGCTCCCGGCCGGCAAGCACACAGTGGCATGGCGGCAAATTCAAAGGGACGTACTGGTACGCCCATTTGCCCAGCCGTGCCATTCTGCCGACGTACATCGATGTGCGCCGGTCGGGAACCGGTTAACCGGTTAACATCTGTTAATAGAGGCCATAGAACATGGAAAGGCATTTTTCATCTGTAAATGCTCCTAAAAGCGACTGTAAAAACACCTGTGGGCATGAGGCCTAATAGTTTTTTGAAACTATCGCTGCTCCCTGTTGATACCACTCTCATAGTAAAGAACCCTCAACGCAGTTTAAGGTTAAACCGCTTCTCTTCCAATTTTAGTGAATGGCTGCGTCTCTCTAAATGCCCTTTCACTAAACATTTTTTTCCCTATGCTAGGGTCGCCAGTATGGTATTTGTACATTGATATTATATCCCCTCTCAAGTGTCTTATCTCTAGGGAGAATAAGTTCAATGCTTGTAGTCTTTTCCCATAGCTGAGGTCCTTCAGTCCCTTTTATTAGTTTTGTTACCCTTCCCTGGACTCTCTCCAGTTCCAGCACATTCTTCCTGAGGACTGGTGCCCAGAACTTGACAGCATACTCTAGATGCGGCCGGACCAGAGTCTTGTAGAGTGGGAGAATTTATTGTTTTATCTCTGCAGTGAATCCCCTTTTTAATGCAGCAGCCTGGCATTGCATGCCATTGCTGAGCCTGACATCTACTAAGACCCCCAGGTCCTTTTCCATCCTAGATTCTCCCAGAGGTTCTTCCCCTAGCAAGTAGCTTGTATATTTTTGGCACCCAAATGCATTATCTTACATTTTTCAACATTAAACCTCATTTGCCATGTAGTTGCCCACCCCATTATTTTGTTTAGGTTTTGTAAGATTTCTGCATCCTGTGTAGAAGTTACTGCCCTGCTTAGCTTTGTATCACCTGCAAATACTGAGATTGAGCTGTTTATCCCATCCTTTAGATCGTTTATAAATAAATTAAACAGGATTGGTCCCAGGACAGATCCTTGGGGGACCCTACTTTCCACACCAGACCATTCTGAGTAATCGCCATTTATCACCACCCTTTGGACTCGCCCCTGTAGCCAGTTTTCAATCCAGGTACTCTCCATATGGTCCATACCTACATACCTTAGTTTGTACAGTAAACGTTTCTGAGGAACTGTATCAAATGCCTTTGCAAAATCCAGATACACCACAGCTACAGGCCTTCCTTTATCTAGATGGCAGCTCGCTTCTTCATAGAAGGTCAATAGATTGGTCTGGTAACAACAATTCTTCATGAATCCATGCTGATTACTACTAATGATACCGTTTTCATTACTAAAATCTTGTATATATTCCTCATAATCCCCTCCAACAGCTTGCAGACTATTGATGTCAGGCTAACTGGCCTGTAGTTCCCAGGGATATATCTTGGCCCTTTTTTAAATACTGGTGCCACGTTGGCTTTTCTCCAATCAGCTGGTATCATTCAAGTCAGTAAACTGTCCATAAAAATTAGGAAAAATGGTCTGGCTATCGCCTGGCTGAGTTCCTTAAGGACCCTTGGGTGTAAGCCATCTGGTCCAAGTGACTTATTTTTGTTAAGTTTTAAGGTCTATTTCTCATTCTGTCTTCTGTCAGCCATGAGGGTGCTTTCTGTGACGTGTTATTATTATTAACATTACAGTCTTGGTTACTGTATCCCCAATTTCCTTTGTGAAGACTGAGGAGAAGACTATATTCAAAACCTTTGCCTTCCCTCTATCTTTTGTAGCCAAACTCCCTTTTTAACATCCTTTATGGGGCCAAAATGTTCTGGCCTCACTTTCTTACTATTTATATACTTTAACCACTTCCCGCCCGGCCTATAACAGAATGACACCTGGGAAGTGGTTCTGTTATCCTGACTGGGCGTCATATGGCGTCCAGCAGGATAAAATGCCGGCGCACGCCCTCAGGGGCACGCGGCGTGGCGATCGCAAGTGCGGCGTGTGACACGACGCATCTCCGATCGTGATAAGAAGCCTCTGACAGAGACTTCTTACTATGTGATCAGCTGTGACCAATCACAGCTGATCATCTCAAGAACCAGGAAGTGCCGGTAAATGGCATTCCTCGGTTCGCGCTGACAGGGAGAGCCGATCAGCGGCTCTCCCTGTCAGAGGGGGGTCTGTGCTGATAATCAGCACAGCCCCATCAGATGTGCCAATCAGTGCCCAGCTGTGCCCCAATAATAAAGTCTGCCAGTGCCCATCACAGTGCCAGTGTCCATCACAGTGCCAATCAGTGCCCAGCATTAATACCTGTCAGTACCTGCCCAATCAGTGCTGCCCATCAGTGCCATCTGTTATTGCCCATCAATGCCGCCTATCAATGCTGCCTGTCAGTGCCCATCAATTCTACATATCAGTGCCGACTCATCAGTACCTGTTAGTGAAGGAGAAAACTAAATTTTATAACAGAAACGGAGAAACTTTTTTTTTTAAATGTCAGTCTTTTTTAGTTTGTTTAGCAAAAAATAAAAACCGCAGGGGTGATCAAATACCACTAAAAGCTCCATTTGTAGGAAGAAAATTATAAATTTTTGTTTGGGTACAGTGTTGTATGACGGCGCAATTGTCATTCAAAGTGCGACAGCACTGAAAGCTCAAAATTGTCCTGGGCAAGAAGGGGCAAAAGTGCCTGGTATTGAAGTGATTAAGAATTTATTGGGTTTTTTTTGTTTTTTTTTTAACTCTCCTTCTCTATGTGCCTTTCGTGTTCTATCTTAGCCACCCTGATTTTACTCTTACATTTCTTATTGCATTCTTTGTAATGTTGGAGTGCTGACAATGACCCCTCATCCTTGTATTTTTTTGAAGGGATTGTCTCTTGCATTTATATGCATTTTTACGTTGGAGTTTAGCCACCCATTATTTATTTTAGCGCCTTTAAACTTATTTCCCTTTAGAATTCACTGGACAATACCTTTTTATTTAGTATGCTCTTAAAGCACTCACATTTTTCCTTTGTGTTCCTTGTTCCTAGGATATTATCCTATTTAACATTGTCTAGCAAAGTGCACAGTTTGGGGAAGTTGGCTCTTTTGAAATTGCGTTTCCTTGTATTACCATTGTGTTTTCTATTTCTGTGATTTATACTGTAACTAATTGACCTGTGGTCGCTGTTTTCTAAGTTGCCCCTTATTTCTACATCTGCAATCAGGTCTGTATTGTTAGTAAACAGTAGGTCTAGTAACGTATTGTATTGTTTCTTGTTGGTGCATTCACCATCGGACCCATGAAATTGTCCTGTAAGACACTTAGGAAATGAAGAGCCTTAGACGAATGTGTAGTTCCTTTTTGCCAAGTCTATATCAGGATAATTAAAATCCCCCCCCCCCCATTCTAATTTCCCATCCTTGCTGCCATACCAAGCTGTGATAGGAGGTCCGCCTTCCCCCTCCTTCCTCTGGTTAGGGGGCCTATAGCATACGCCCATTATTACTTTCCCCTTAGTTTCCTCCCTTTTGGAGCTCTAATCCACAAAGATTCCACTTCCTCCCTAGCTCCATTAGTGATAACGTCCCTCACATTCACTTGCACATCATTCCTGATATACAGGCATACATCTCCACCTTTTCTACCCTCCCTATCTCTGTGATATATGGAATACCCCTGAATGATTGCAAGCAATCTTCGGGATCTTATGTCTAAAATGACATAAACTAAACTGACTCTAGATGCAGCATGTCGCTTCTTGCACATTTCCTCTCTCTCATTTAACCGTTATAAGAATTCCTTCCTGAAACACCTGCTTAACGCAGCCAAGTCTCCCTTTCCTAAACTATGGAAAACACAAACTTCCTCATTAAAGAATTGGAGAAGTAGAAAATACCCACCACATGTAAAAAACATTGGTGATTACGCATGATTGGTTGTCTACTTATCACAAAACTTGGCGGGTCTGGTTTAATTTTGTTCACTCGTATCTTTATAGGTCACTAATGGGCACTTGAAAAAATGCTGTTCTGATACTCTTTCTTTCTTTTTGAATTCTACTAGTGGAGATCACCGATGGTTTTGGCATTTGAACTGTTCTAGCCACCTGACAGTACTACATTCCTTTTGCCGAATTAACCCTTGTTATGCTTGTACCTTTTAGATTAAGTTATTCTTGTACATTTGATTTGTTCATCTGATTTGATGATTGCCTTCTTTAAATTTGTACTTTACATAATATGGTCCTTTTGTATTTGGATTTCTTCTGTAATCTTCATTGATGTTTATGAAAACAAAAAACTAAAAACATATTGTTAAAAAAAATAAACATTAGCGCAACTCTTTATAAAATCATTTTTTTTTTCAGTTAAAAATACTCAATTTAATTTTATTGCACACAAAAACATCATATTACACATTTTTGGTAAAATATAAAAGAGGAAGTTGCATCAAATAAATAGATATTGAGTGTATCAAAGTGCGTGCATCTGCAAAATTGCATCAAATTACGATACCCCAAATTGTCCATAGGCAACACATTTAAAAGCATTTACAGGTCATCAATTTAGATTTAATTATAGCTGTAGAATTATTGCTCTCACTGCTGTGTGCGCATGGATACATAATATTTGTAGCCTAATCATCATTTACGTACATAGGAACACCCAATGCTCACATTTGCAGTATGTTTGTGGGGGCAGAGGGCTTTTATATAAACTTTGTGTAACATTAAAGTAGAACTTTAAAGGGGTTTGGGTTCCTGGAGGACTGGGTCGACTTCTCAGTCGGTCACCGGTACTATAGAAGGGACGGACTGCACCTAAATGAGGAGGGTGCAGATCTGCTGGGAGTGAAGATGGACAAAAAGTTAGAGTGTTTTTTTTTTTTTAATTCAATATATTCTTTATTAGTTTTTTCTTGTTACAAAAAAAAAAAAGAAAAAGTTAAAAAGCATTATAGTTTACACATCCAGTTACGAAAATTAACAGGTCCAATTATACAAAAATACATTACTCTCATCCATGAAAAAGAAACAATGAGACCTGAATCCTATGTAAAACTCGTATACGGGGGGGCGTGTCCTGAACATGGAGCTGTGAGGACGTGTCTGGTCCGCGCTCCGCTCCCGCCGCAGCTTACCCAGCAGCATACCCACGATCCTGGGCCCTAACACGGCCCAGGACATGTCACAAAGGCGGCGGAATACAGCCCACCACTCCGGGACAGAGAACACCCAACAGGGGCAGCTGGATTCCTATTTTTCCGGGACCTGCGGCAAGGCCCCGGAGAAATCCAAGATGGCGCCGGTCAATAAGACAGGGAAACAGCACGCGCCGGCACAGAAGCAAACCACGCCAGCCGCGCTATCCCCACAGCCATCACCCGGATCGGTGAGTGACTCTGTACCCCCGACATCCCCGGGATCCACTGTGTCCAGGGCAGGGGGATCGGATATTGCCGACCTTATAGAAGAGGGGGACATTAAAAAACACATCTGGTCCCTCCCCACTAGAGAGGATTTGGAAAGATTCACAGCCAGGGTGGAAAAGGCGTTCACAGAAGATATAGCACAACTCAAAGAGGACACTACACACCTGGGCAACAGAGTGGAAACTATAGAGCAAAGGCTGGATGAGGCTCTTCCCACTATGTCAGCATTGCAGCTTAGATGTGCAGCTCAGGATCAAAAGCTGGACTTATTATTATTGTCACAACTTGACGATTTTGAAAATCGCAGCAGAAGGGCAAACATCCGTATCCGAGGTATGCCAGAAGCAACAGCCCCCAGGGACATTATCCCTTCCCTGCAAGGCATATTCAGGGAAATCCTGGACTTACCAGATACAGAGCCCATTGAGATCGATTGTGCCCACCGAGCCCTGCGACCACCATCCCAAGAAGCTGACAACCCACGAGACATAATATGCAAGTTGCATAAATACACTCTCAAAGAGCGAATAATGCAAAAAATGCGCAACAGACCTTATTTTGATTTTGATGGCGCCCACCTCTGTTTCTTTCAGGACATCTCCAGACGCACGCTGATGCAACGTCGAGCCCTAAAACCTGTCTTGCTGGCCCTCCAAGAAGCAGGCCTCACATACCGCTGGGGCTTTCCCTTTTACTTACAAGCCTTTAAAGATGCCCGTTAGCCACCCTGCGCACCAGAGATGATCTCCCTCACTTTCTCTCTGCCCTGGGACTTGGCAAAGTTGACTTCCCAGATTGGCGAGGGGACCATGCGATGATGAACTTTCCAAACATTGAACTCCCCCATCCCTGGACACAAATGCCCCAACGCCGGGGCCAAAGACGCAGTCGCCACCAGCAAGAGTCAGATGCCTCCCCCGGCCCCTCTGCACTGAGAGACTGATGGTAACGTCAGGATCCCGAACTGAGTCCTTACTCCCCTGTTTCGGAGGCACACCTTACTATTAGATCACGTACAGATCTGGAACTTCCTTTACAGTTTAACTGCTGCTGAGACTGGTCTGACCTGGTCCCGACAATGATCTGCCTACATAAAGCTGGTCAAGGCTCTCACCCGCTTCCTGAAAAGACACAGTTGGAGGATGTTTCCAGACCTCCTTAGCTACTAGTACTACTCTCCCCGGGCCTCCCCCAAGTATACAATCTCCCCCCCCTAACCCCCTATCATGCCATTTACAACAACCCCCCCGATCTACGGGTCACAACCCAGCATTTAAGAGGTGGGAGCGGGGCGGACCCCCTCTCCCTTCTCCCCTCCATGACGGCCCACGTTCCCCCAGTAGGCTGCCCGTGTTTGGGCACTAATCCCATTTGGGATACCGGACCTGGACAAAATGGGTCCCCTGAAGAAGGGGGGCACATTGGGCCCAGTCTGTGCCTATCTAGAACCATTGTTAGGTTCTCTTTACATTTAATTGTTGCATATGGTTATGCTGACGTTAAAGTTTGTTTCAATTGTAATTGTATTTTTAATTTTGTTTTTTCACCTTCCTCCTCTATTCTCTTCTCCCTCCCTGGCCTCTTTCTTGCTCTCCTCTTCCCTAACAGGGTCTATTCGATTGCCGTCGCCCGCTCCGGACTTCGCCCCCGGGACCGCAGCCGACCTACACCAACATTCTTCAATGACAACGGTTAAGGTAATCTCTTATAATGTCCGTGGTCTTTGCCCACCCTGTAAACGGAGTAAGCTGTGGTGGGAACTAAAAAAGTCCAGGGCGCAAATAGTTTTCCTACAGGAAACACACTTCACACACCATGCCATACCAAAACTACCGACACATATCTACAGTCAGTGGTACCATAGTACCTCCCCTGTCAACAAGTCCAGAGGCACCTCCATAGCTATCCACAAAAACTGCCCCTTCCAATATTCAGACACCAAGATTGACCCCCTGGGACGATATGTCTTTCTGAAAGGGACCATAGCGGGTACTAAATACACCCTCGCCAATATCTATTCCCCCAATTCGAATCAATTGACCTTCCTTGATTCAATCATAGAGAAACTAGAGGAGTTCAGAGAGGGGTCCCTAGTTTTAGGAGGCGACTTTAATGTGAGCCCAGACCCATCCCTGGACACCTCACACAGCAAGCCCTCCCATTAACACGCATTCCTTCGGCACTTCCGAAAATCCCTTTAGATGATGGGCCTAGTTGACTGCTGGAGGGCCCTTCACCCCACAGAGAGGGATTACAGTTATTATTCAGCGGTACATAACGTTTACACACGTATAGACTTGGTCTATTTTGACCGCCCGATCTTGGAGCTCCTTCAAAGCTCTTCCATAGGAAACATAACCATTTCAGACCATGCCCCGGTCCAGGCCTCTTTTATCATTCCAACAGGCTCCCGGAAAACCTGGAACTGGCGCCTTAATGAATACTTATTAGATGACCATGTAGTGGAAGCCCAGGTCTCAGACACAATAAAAAATTACTTCCGAGAGAATAATCAAGGAGATTTGAGCGAGGGTACAATATGGGAATGTCACAAGGCTGTTGCACGAGGCAAACTTATTGCACAGGGGTCAAGATTAAAGAAAGAAAGGCAAGCTGACTATAATAGAGTTCTAAATGCACTTCAGCAGGCGGAACTTAAACACAAGGCGGGAGGTTCCTCAGATGACCTACGAGAACTATCGGAACTCAGAGACATAGTCTCACGGTTGTTAGAACCACAGGCGCGTAAACAATTGCGACACTTATCCCACCGATACTACGAGCATGGTAACAAGTGCGGACGCATGCTCGCAAGAGCGCTTCGGGCAAAATGGGCCCAAATGCAAGTACACAAACTTCGCTCCCCTACGGGTGATATGACATTCCACTCCTCCAAGATAGCAGAAGGGTTCCGCGACTATTACGCCGAACTCTATAACCTAGATGCGAAAACTACCCATGAAGCTAAGGAACACAGACTGACCAAAATTCGAGACTATTTATCCACCAATGGACTGCCCTCCCTGACTGAAGACCAACTAGCTGACCTAGAATCCCCCATCACTACCACGGAACTTGAGTCCACCATCAAATCTTTACCCAACGGGAAAAGCCCAGGTCCTGAGGGATTTACTATAACATATTATGCCAAATTCTCCCCGCTCCTCACGAACCACATGTGTAAATACTTCAATTCCCTAGTAAAGGGATGCAAAATCCCATCTGAAGCTCTCTTAGCACACATCTCGGTTATATCGAAGGAGGGTAAAGACCCAACTGTCCCACAGAGTTACCGCCCCATTTCCTTACTAAATACGGACGTAAAAATCCTAGCGAAAATCCTTGCAAACTGACTGAAACACCTTATCCCCCTTATAGTTCACCTAGACCAGACGGGTTTTATTGTAGGACGCGAAGCTCGAGACAACTCAATCCGTGCGATTCAACTTATACATTGGGCTAAAACTAAAGATGTACCCCCCCCTTACCTAATACTCTCCACCGATGCCGAGAAGGCGTTCGACCGCATAGATTGGTCTTACCTCAGAGAGGTCTTAACCTCAATGGGGTTAGGCCCAAATATGCTAGCTTGGATACTGGACCTTTACTCGGAACCTAGTGCACAGGTTAAGGTTAATGGGATTCTCTCATCCAAGTTCCCGATCGGGAACGGCACGAGACAGGGGTGCCCACTCTCCCCCCTCCTCTTCGCCCTGGCCTTAGAACCACTGCTTCGTAGAGTGAGAGCAAACACAGATATCACAGGGCTGACGGTGGGTGCTGTGGAGCACAAACTCTCAGCCTACGCAGATGATGTACTGTTTCACCTAACCAATCCCCTGGTCTCGTTGCCGGTCCTGATGCGGGAACTCAAAAACTTTGGTACACTTTCTAATTTTAAAATCAACTATAATAAATCGGAAATTCTACCTGTCAACCTGTCTTCCTCCATGACAAACAGCTTAAAAACAGCATTCCCTTTCACGTGGACTAAATCTTCTCTACGCTACCTAGGCATACAACTGACGGACAGCTTTGACACTCTATATACCACAAACTTCCCTAGACTGTTGACAGAAATTAAACAAGACTTAATACATTGGACGAAGACAGCTTTCACATGGATAGGCAGGACAAATATAATAAAAATGAACGTACTCCCCAGAATTCTGTTTTACATGCAGATGCTCCCCATACGCCTGCCCAAAACCTTTTTTAAACAAGTATCCAACTTGATCACCACCTTCATTTGGAATTCAAAGAAGCCACGAATTGCTATGAAGGTGCTGAGACGCTCGAAAAGATACGGAGGGCTGGGAGTCCCGGACTTACAGCGATACTGCCAGGCTATTGCCCTACAGAGAACTCTAAATTGGCACTTCCATGGACATTCCAAACTATGGGTGACCATGGAAAAATATATGGCGGGCAGAAACTTGTCCTACGCCCTGTGGCTCTCACGGGAACACGGGATTATCAGATTCTACGTCCCCATTAACGATATCTACGCTTAACACATGGGACAGAGTAAACAGAAGGTTGAACTTAGCCCCCCCTGTGTCCCCGCTGGCCCCATTGGGCGGATTCCTCTGGTTTGTACCGGGGGAATGCGCAGGTTTCTTTGAGGCCTGGGGAGATGACAAGAACGCCAGCTGTGGCAAACTACTGAGAGGTGGGAAGCTTCTGCCCTTTGAGTCTCTGGGAAATAGACCAGGTAGCCCACACCTAAATTTCTGGAAATACAGACAATTGCACCATTTTTTTGCAGTACACGGCAACTCTATTAGAGACATCTCAACACTCTCGCCTTTTGAGGGACTGTTTATTCTGGAAGAACCGGTCCCACACATGATTTCTGAACTTTATCAATTACTGGGGTCCTCGGCCTCGGCCTCTAAACCTACTTATATAAGAGCATGGGAGAAAGACCTTGGGAAGGGGTTCTCCGAGTCTCAACTAACGTGTATGTACCAATTTACACACTCCAGCTCGCTGGACTCTAAGATGCAAGAGACAAATTATTAACACGTTGGTACAGAGTCCCATCTAACCTGGCGCGGATTTATCCTGCTAGCTCAGATTGGTGTTGGCGGGGATGCGGAGGCCGAGGCACCCTCCTACATTTGTGGTGGGAATGTCCACGAATAAAGACATATTGGCAGATGATTAAGGACCAGATTAATGATATCCTCGGAATAGAGATCCCCTTCTCCCCGGAACATTTCCTCCTGAATATCCCCCCTATACCAGTTAGTCGCTACAAAAAAAGCACGCTACCTCATTTGCTCAATGCCGCTAAGCATCTACTGCCCATCTTCTGGAAGAAAGAGCAGATACCGAGCAAAGACGAATGGATATGCAGGGTTGATGCAATAAGGGAAGCAGAGGAATGGGTGGCAGTGGGCAAAAACACTACAGTTAAGCACACAGCCATATGGTCAATATGGCAAGAACACTTCCATGATACCTCCTATGTACCCTCTAGCCTGGACATTTCCCTACTAAAATTGGCAGATCCCACATTGGGCCACAGAGCCCACCCTAAATAGCTCCCACCATGGTTTCTCCTTAAGACTGAAATATAGATCGCACATGGACTCAGATGCCTTTGCCAGAACCAAGGGGCTGCCTGGGGGCGGATAGTCCGAAGTGGATGATCGGAGAAGCACGAGTGAACAAGGTTTGACCCTATCTACCCCTCCTTATCCCACCCACTCTCCCTGCCACTCCTCCACCCTGTTTTCTACTCTTTCCTCTTCTTACCCCTACTTCTCTTACCCTATCAAGTGATATTATTTATGGCGCTGTTTGTTGATTGCATAGAATATGGGCACCTAACATAACTTACCGGTTAAAATTGAGAAAAAAGCTGCTCTCCTGGCCGGGGAGGCCGTGTGGGCGGGGACGGACCCGCGGTCCCGGGGGCGCGCCGGGGTAGGACAGATGGAGGCCTTGTGCCCCCCTCCTCCGGTGGGCGCACCCGGTGGTGGCGGTTCGGACGGTCCGCGGCTTACCTCACCCTGGTCCGGAGGATCATTATTGCTCAGGTCGGAGGGTCAGCGGTGGGCGGGGGCTACTGCTGGTCGCCGCCCCCGGGGACCTGTAAACCTCAATGTGGCATATACTGGTACCAACCACGAGATCAGTTCTCACGATCTCAACAGAAATTTTAACACAGCCCTAGACTATCCCCCCCCACCCTTTTTTCTCCTTTTTTCTATGCCATTCCCCCCTCCTTTTTTCTATGCCATTCCCCCCCCCCCTTTTTTTTTTTCTCTTTATTTTCTTTATTTTTACTTTATTTTATTTTATTTTTGTTAAATACAAATATGCAGTTTACTGCTAATGTTGATATAGGAAAAGTCTGTCACTAACGAATTTGTACTGAACTGTATTTGTCGAGATGTGATGGACAACAATAAAGAAAGTTTATAAAAAAAAAAAAAAAAACTCGTATACCCCCCGTGCCTGATCTGTAGATAAGTGTAAAAAGTGTTATTTGGAATCCCGTATTCACGCCTTAGCTCAATGAAAGATTTCAGGGTTTTACCTTCGTATAACTGCGCCAATCTGCCTAAACCGTGGCGGACCCATATCCAGTTTTTTTCCAATGTTAACAACTCCTTCAGACCCTTATTATTCCATATGGGTGAAAATTCTGTGTGACCTCCGTAACCCATAATCCTCTTAGTAGCTTGCCAGACTTTAATGATTAATTTATATGTTGGAGGTCCCTCCTGAAATGTCCCCGCCTCCAGTGCCTCTGCCAGGGACCCGTGTGGGGTATCATGCGTCATAAGTTTCGCGTTTGTATTCAACAGGCCCTGATATTCACAGCCTCCTAGATGTTGTAATTGCGCCGCCAAGAAGTAGCTATAGGGGTGAGGTACTGCCAGCCCCCCTTCCCCAACCGGGCGCTGTAGCATTTGTAATTTGATCCTTGCCTGTCCTTTCTTCCATATTAATTCTCTAAATAAGGTGTTTATTTTTAGAAACCAGCTCTTCCCAATCCAGACTGGGGAGTTGTGGAGTACATACAATAATTGTGGCATCCAAACCATCTTAATCAAGTTAATGCTACCTGCCAGGGATAACGGGAGTTGGCGCCAAATAACACTTTTCCTTCTAAATTTTTCCAATAGAGGGACTAGATTATCCCCTATATATTGTACCGGGTCAGTTGAAATAACTATACCCAGATAGCACATCTTCTCCACTACCCTCAATCTCGGCATGCCCCCCCTTCGACTATTACATGTTGCGGCTAACGGAAGCAGTGTTGATTTTTCCCAATTAACTACCAGGCCCGATGACCTCCCAAATCTTTCCACTAATTGTATTGCCTTTTCCAAGGATGGTCCCATGTCCCCAAGAAAAACCAGCACATCATCAGCATAAAATTACACTTTTTCCGGCCTATTCCTCTCTCCGAGCCCTTGTATTCCAGGAGAGTGTCTTATTACCTCTGCTAATGGCTCTATTGCTAACGCGAATAACAGGGGCGAGAGTGGGCACTCCTGCCTCGTCCCTCTCTCAAGGGATAGCCACTCCGTATATTCGCTGTTGATCTTTAGCCTAGCTTTTGGATGGAAATACAGGGTCTTCACCAATTTAATAAATTTCGTGCCAAACCTAAACCTCTCCAGTACCCACCAGAGATACTCCCACTCCAGGCTATCGAACGCCTTAGCAATATCCAATGCGAGGAACGGCCTGGAGCTCCTGGTCCCTGCCGGTGACTGGAGGTTCAGGTATGCCCTTCTGATATTAATACTAGTAGATCTATTTGGGATAGACCCTGACTGGTCCGGGTGCACTAGCTCTAAAATATATTTTTTTAGCCTAGTAGCCATTACTTTTGCCAAGATTTTTATGTCAGAACATAATAATGAAATGGGTCTGTATGAAGCTACTTCAAGGTGGTCTTTCCCCTCTTTCTTTATCAGAACTATGTTGGTCTCAGTCATTGAGGAGGGCAAACTGCCATCAGTAATCGCCCAGTTCAATGTCTTCAAGAGTTCTGGGATTAACGCCTCCCCATAATACTTATAGATTTCCACAGGCAGGCCATCAGGGCCTGGGGCTTTCTGATTGGGCATATCTACTACTGCTTGCTGTACTTCTTCAAGGGTTATGGGGGAATCCAGACTAGTCCTTTTACTTTCAGAGAGGTAAGACAGGCTGACACCCTCTAAGAGATTCTCTATCTCTCTTTCTTCTAGTTGTTGTTCCGATTTATATAGATTACTATAATATTCAAAGAATACCCTATTAACCATCAGGGGATCTGACGAGATTTCCCCACTAGAGGTCCGAATCGCAGTAATCACTGAAGAGGGTGAGTTAGTATCAGCTAATAATGCCTACATACGGCCCACTTTTTCCCCCTCCCCAAAGAATCTCTGCCTCTGGAATAGTCTCTTATTTTCAGCATTTTTAAGTATGTCCATCTTATACTCCTGCTACTTTTTTACTCAGAGCTCCCGTTTTCCTGGGCTTGGGTCCGCCAGGTATTGTTTTTCTAATTCCAACACCTCTTTCCTAATCTGGTCCCCCTTTTCTCTTGATTGTCTCTTAACCCGTGTTATACTCTGTAGAAGGATACCCCTCAGAAATGCTTTCAGAGAGTCCCATACCATCCCCTGCGGCGCTGACCCTGAGTTATTTACCACAAATTCTTTTATTTTTTCCGATATATCTTCCGTTTTTCCTATAATCTCCAACCATGTTGGGTTTAATGTCCATGATCTCCTAGTACATCTATTGCGGGTATTTATTGTCAGCGTCAAAGGGGAATGGTCCGATACCCCTCTCGGCCTATACTCTATTTTTCCTAATAGGGAAAGCACCCTCCTATTTCCCACAGCCATATCTATGCGAGAGAGAGTGTGTTGCGACTCCGAGAAGCAAGAGTACTGCCGCTCCTCTGGGTTGCGGATTCCCCAGAGGTCGCACCACCCAATCTCTTCAAGCAGCTGAGTGAGCCATCCCTCAGTTGCCCTATCCTCCCTTGCTCTTGGGGGGAACCTATCAATTTTGCCATTAAGAACCATGTTGAAGTCGCCCACCACTATAAATGGGGTATCCCTTTTGTCCTCAACATATTCTAAGAGGCGATACAGAATCTCCATCTTGAAGGGAGGGGGAATATAAACATTAGCTATAACAAAAGGTTTACCCTCTATTGTACAAAATAAGAAAACATAGCAACCTAACGTCCCTACAGGAGAACACCATCCCCTTTTTGACCAATATACACACTCCTCTCGAATAAGAGGTGTGCACTGAATGAAATTGTGCTTAAAATTTTTTATTCCGAATTAATAATTTAGACTCATTGGTGAGGTGTGTCTCCTGTAAGCACACCAGATCCGCACCCTGTAATTCCAACTCTGAGAATACAGTGGCTCTTTTGATGGGATCACCCATACCCCGGATATTCCATGAGGTTATTCCTACCATTCTAACCCTCCTTTAAATTATAAGCATGAATACAGATACATAAATATACATCTCTAAAAAATAAAGGAAAAAAAAGGTAACCACGGGGACATAGAGATCTGGCTCTTGTGGTGGTGAACACTAAGAGCTCCCTAGTTAAACCCGTCAATATCAAATATTTGTCTACAAACTCACGTGCAAGGTTTCCCATCCCTTTTAAACCTACCAAATTTTCTGTTACAAATTTTAAGTGTAAATAAGTGTTTCAAAAACCTATGTGATGGTTTTAACCTTTGTGATTTTAATAATAGTGTATTACAACCCTTTAATATTATTTGGATCTTACATACTTTATTACCCTTGTGCCCGTCCATCCCCCTCCCCCCCTGCCTTCCTTGGCCTACCCTAGGAGCATTCCTTGTGACCCGTTTAACCCAACCAACCACCTCATTCACCAACTCTTTTCCCCCCTTCCTCACCCAAGCAGGGATAAAGAAGAACAATTTTCCCCTGCTTGACTTTCCCACCCCACTCACACTACCCTCCCCCCCTCCAACCTCAATCACCTGTAGCACTATTAACCACAAAACAATCATCCTCCACCTTTTGTAGGCTCTCATAAGTGGTTTTCTCCAACACATCAAACACCCTCCCTCCCCCTCCAGTCCCTGCTGCAAAAAAAAACACAAAGGGAAAAATATAAAAAAAAATATCAATCAGCTAATATTACTCCGACTCTAGAAGTTCTTTTTATTTTCTTCCAGCCATTTTGTGGCCCTATCAACTGAGTCAAAAATTGTGTCCCTCCTGGAGCATTGATACGTAGCCGCGCCAGGTAAAGCAATGCATATGGAATTTTCATGTTCCTCAAGCTGCGCTTGATTTCCACAAATCCTGCCCTTTTCTTTTGCAGGTCCGGGGAATAATCTGGGTATATTGAAATTCTAGTGTCTTTATAGAAAATGTCCCCCTTTTCCCTAGCTTTCTGCATTAGTACTGTTTTATCCTTATAGCTTGAACAGCTTCATGATCAGAGGTCTAGGGCGGGAGCCTGGAGAGATTAACCTGGTGGGCACCCTGTGAGCCCTCTCAATGGCAAAAAAAATGGGAAAAAGTCTCCGCCCCGAAAACTTCCCTAAGCCACCTTTCCAGGAATACTTCTGGACAGGACCCCTCGCTTCCTTCTGGGAGGCCTAGAACCCTCACATTTTGTCTGCGGAGGCGATTCTCCATTTCATCCATTTTGATCTTATAAGTATCCAGCTGGGTCTGCATCAATTTAAACTCTTGCCTCATAGGATGTAAAATATCCTCTACTTGACTTAGCCTCTCCTCTAAATTGGAAGTCCTTTCCACAGCATTCTGTAATTCATGACTCATAGAGCACAGTTCTTCTTTAAGGCCTCTTAACTGGTCGCATAAATCACTCACTGATCCCCTACAAGCATTAACTGCACTCAGTACCTCTTTCAATGTAGGTTCGGGTTCACTGAGTACCTCGGTATCAGGATTAACTTCAGTCATTTTTCCCGGGGGGTCCCTTTCAGGGCTTTTTTTATTTGCAGCTTTCGTAGTAGTTAATGATGCTGATGTAGTTTTACTTAAACTTTTTCTATCCCCTGTGGCTCCCATCAGAGTCTTCTCATGGAGTTGCTGAGTACCCTTAGCTGGGGATTGCGAGGGAGTATGGGCAAATTTCTCCAGCTTAGATGCCGCTGCTGATGCGGACGCTGCAAGCTTCCCCTTCTCCTTAGCTGCCCGGGTACTCTGCGCAAGGGAACCCTCATGAGGGTGCTGGGGGTGCTCCTCTCCCTTTTTCTTAGTCATTTTTACCCAGTATATATATCAGTTATCCCGAGAGGCTATGACGGAAAAGGTGGCCAGTACAAGTTCCCCTATTCCTCTATTCCTTAGTGAACCAGAATGCTGTTCAAAGACTAATGCAACTTGAACTAAAAAATAACTTACCGCCGCTTACCACCCTTCACTGACAAGACACGTGGAACTCACAACTCCCGCGAGAGCCTGGAGCGTTGCCGGGCAACCGCCCGAGCCTGATGTAAACAGCCAGTCTCTCCTTGGCTTTACCGCTGGGCGACCGATCCCCGCTACTGCCGCCCCCTTCTTTGCCGGGATCCGCCAGGTAAGGATGCGCCACAGGGTTAGGTTAGCAGGGTAACGGGGCTAATGGGATAGCAAGCAGGAGCCAGGAAGCAGGGGCAGTGATGCATTCAGAGTCTGATCAATCCGTCATGAGCAGCAGCAGGGAGCTGGAGTGAGGAGAAGACCTCGTACACCTCCGTTCACCGTTCACCTCAGTCATTGTGTGGTCTCCGACAATTGGAAAACAAAGCACAGAAAACCACCAAACAACCATGATAGACACTTAAAACCACTTCTAAGATAAACAAAGGGAGGGAAGTAACGGTTGTCCTGAAAGGCTCTTAGAAATACTGTCACCGGTAAGTCTAACTATGCCTTTCTCAACTCGCCTTTTAGGACAACCTTTGAGAGGATAACCGAGAAACTTACCCTAGGGTGGGACTACTGCCGGCAGTACCTTCCTGCCGAAGACTTGATCTGCGGCGGACAGTAAATCCAACCGATAATGTCGGAGAAATGTTGAATAATTGGACCAAGTAGCAGCCTTACATATTTGTTCAGGCATAGCACCGGCCCTTTCAGCCCAGGAAACTGCCGTAGATCTTTTGGAATGAGCAGCAATACCTGAAGGGGGTATTTCTCCTTTTGCTTTATAGGCCTCTGTGATTGCTGATCTAAGCCATCTGCCCAATGTACTTTTGGAAGCTTTCTCTCCCTTGCGTGAGCCTGAGAAAACCACAAAAAGCATTCGATTTTCAGAATTCTTTGGTTACTGTAAGAAAGTGTAACAAACCTCTCCTCACATCCAGAGTATAAAAAAACTTCTTCTCCTGGATTGGTCAGATTTGGAGAGAAAGTGGGCAGGATTATTTCTTGTGACCGATGAAAGGTAGAAGAAACCTTAGGAAGAAACGCTGGATCCGTATGAAGGACCACTCTGTCTGCAAAAACTTACAGGAAAGGTTCTGTAACTGCAAGAGCTTGGAGCTCACTGATTCTTCTTGCAGAGGTGATGGCCACCAGAAAAATTGTTTTGAAAACCAAATTCTGCAAGGATGCTTCTTGTAAGGGTTCAAACGGAGCTCCCGAGAGACCCTGCAAAATAATAGACAAATCCCAACTGGGAAAATCTTTAAGGGCTACTGGCATATTTCGTACGAGTGCCCTGAAAAATCTTGAAATTAAAGCTTATTTGGATAAAGTTCTTTCAAAATAAACAGATAAAGCCGCCACCTGAGTTTTAAGGGTGCTGGCTGCCAGTTCCTTCTCCATTCCCTCATGGAGAAATTCAAGAACAGATACTGAACTTTTAACCTGGAGGCCTTTAGAAGCACACCAGGAGTTACATTTTTTTCCAGACCTTCATGTATATGGTCCAGGTAACCTCTTTTCACTTGAAAGAAGGGTCTTTACTACTTTGTCAGATAGTCCTTTTGCCTTCAAGAGGTCTTCTTCAGAAACCAAGCTGTTAACTGAAAATAGTCCATTTCCGGATGGTTCACTGACCCTTGCGATAGAAGATCTTTTCTGGACGGTAACTTCCAAGGATGTTCCGTGGCTAGATTTTAAAGAGCCGCGAACCAAGGCCTTTTTGGACAGAAGGGAGGGACAAGGATCAGATTGGTCTTTTCTTCTCTGAACTTCCTTAAGACCAGTGGTATCAGAGGAAAGGGGGGAAAAGCATAGCACAGCTGGTAATGCCATGGGTGGGCAAAGGCATCTCTACCTACTGCTTGATCTTCTCGGTGGAGAGTAAAGAATTTGCGTACTTTTGAGTTTTGTTGGTTGGCAAACAGATCTATTTGGGGTTGCCCTCAGGCTTTGGAGATCATCAGGAAGACTTCTTGATTTAAGTTCCATTCTGTTTCCACCAACTTCTGTCTGCTTAGAAGATCTGCTAGCAGATTCTGGGAACCTTTCAGGTGAACTGCTGATAATGAGGCCACGTTCTGTTCCGCCCAGGTCAGTAATTGACTGGCCAACTCTAGGAGCCTTTTGCTCCTGGTTCTCCCTTGTTTCATAATGTAGGCTGCTACAGTTGTGTTGTCTGACAGTACCTGGACATGATGGCCCCTCACTACATCTTAAAAGGCTAGGAGACCTAGAAAAATTGCCTTCAATTTCCGGCAGTTTGAGGAATTTTGGGCTTCCGACCTGGACCAGACCCCCTGAGAAGTCTGACCGTCCAGGTGGGCTCCCCAGCCCCAGGAACCTGCGTCCGTTGTTAGGCGCTTGTCCAGGGGAAAGACCCAAGAAAGGTCTTTTTTCAGGTTGGATGGATTTCTCCACAACCAGAGAGCCCTCTTTACCTTTTTTAAGGAAAGTTTTATCTGTTTTTCTAATGGTTCTTGGTAAGACCAACTGCACAGAATGTTTAACTGGAGGGGCCTTGAATGCAATCTGGCCCACTGAATGGCGGGAATCAATGCTGTAAGAAGACCCAACACTGCCATAGCTGACCTGGCTGACACTGACAGGTTGTTTTGAACCTGTTTCACCGCTGATTGGATCTTTTCCCTTTTTTCCTGCGGTAGAAAGACTTTTTGAAACACCGAGTTTATGGTGTACCCCAAAAACTTCATCTCCTGTGAGGGTTCCAGGTTGGATTTTTCCAAATTTAGGAGCCACTCTAAGTTCTTCAGGTGATTTTGGGACGTCTGGAGATTTGATAAGACTTGTTCTTTGAAATATGGGAAGAACAACAGGTCGTCCAGATAAGGGACAACTGAAATCCCTCTCAACTTCAGAGGTTCCAGAGCTTCCACCATGAATGAATGAATGAATGATTTGTAAAGCGCTGCAAATGCGAACTGAATTGCCTCAAGGCGCTGGATGCATTCTCTGTTGTCAGCTTCTCAGAAAAGGAAGGTCTTTAGTTTTTTTCTGAAGGCCTGGTGGTTTACTTCCATGCGGATGTTAGTTGGAAGAGCATTCCATAGTCGAGGTCCTTGGACTGCGAATCTTCGTTCTCCCTTTGCTTTGTAGCGGTATTTGGGAATGGTAAGGAGGTTTTGGTTAGCTGATCGAAGACTGCGATTCGGTGTGTAGTGTTTTATTTTCTCGCGGAGATATGGTGGGGCGTTTCCTTGTATGCATTTGTGGGTGAGGCAGAGGGTCTTGAATGTGATCCGATTCTTCACGGTTAGCCAGTGTAGGCTCTTTAGGGAGGGGGAGATGGATTCCCAGGGTTTTTTTCCTGTTAACAGTCTTGCCGCCGTGTTTTGGATGAGTTGTAAGCGCGCAAGCCGATATTGGGGTAGTCCTACGTAGAGCGAATCTGCGTAGTCGAGTCGGGAATTGATGATTGTTCTCACAACTGCCGCTTTGTCCTCTTCTGGGATGAAGGGGATGAGTCTACGTAGTTGGCGGAGGAGATGGTGGGATCCGCTCACCACTGATCCTATTTGTGCATCCATTGTCATTCCTGAGTCAAAAATGAATCCGAGACTCTTGGCTTTGGTGCTTGGGGAGATGGTCTGTCCAAGGATGGTGGGAGGTGTCCATGGAGTCTTTATTTTGGAATTTTTGTTAGCTTGTAGGAGAAGAAGTTCTGTTTTTGATCCGTTGAGTTTGAGGGAGCTAGTGGTCATCCAGTCTTCTATTAAGGTGAGGCATTTCTGTAATTGCTGATGAAGGTCTTTTTGTCCGTTGATGCGAAGGTAGAGTTGGGTGACGTCAGCGTATGAATGGAAGCAAAGATCGGTTTTCCTGATGATATTGAGAAGTGGGCGGATGTATATGTTGAATAGTACTGGTGACAAGGGTGATCCTTGAGGGACTCCGCAGGAGACTGCCCGGGTTTCCGAGGTGAATGTTCCTAGTTTCACTGTCTGGGAGCGATTCTCTAAGAAGGATGTAAACCATTTTAGAGCAGAACCTGTAGCTCCTGCTACTTCAGCGAGGCAGACAAGTAAAGTATTGTGGTCCACTGTATCGAATGCTGCACTGAGGTCTAACAGTACCAGGAGACTCCGTTGTCTGCTGCTTCAAGGGCGTCCCATACTTTGAGAAGTGCTGTTTCTGTGCCATGGCCTGGGCGGAAGCCTGATTGCAGAGGGTCCAGGAGGAGGTGTGTGTCCAGGTGGTGTTGTAGCTGCTGTACTACTGCTTTCTCCATAATCTTGGAGATGGCGTTGAGGCTAGTTATTGGTCTGCGGCAGTTAGGGTCCTTAGGGTCGAGATTGGCTTTCTTTAGCAGAGGTTTGACGATGCCTTGCTTGAGGGAGGTTGGCACAGTCCCTTCTTTGAATGATCGATTTATGAGCTGTGTTAGGCTAGGGGCCAAGATGTCGGAACATTCTTTAAGCAGTTTAGTGGGGATGATTTCGTTCGGTGATGTGCTGTCTCGAAGGCTTCTGATGATGTTTTTAGTTGTGTCTATGGTGATTGGGGACAAAAAGAAATTCGGTGGTTGAGTGATGTTTGTGTCGATATCCTCTTTTTGCTTTGCTTGAGTGAGGGTGATAGTTGTTTTCTGATGGATTGATTTCCGAATGTTGTCGATTTTGTCGATGAAGAAATCTGATAACTCATTGCTGAATTCTTGAGTATCGTTTCCTGGGGGCTCTAAGCAGGTCGGGTTCATTGACTGAGCCACTATTTTGAAAAGTTCCCGCGGACAGTGTAAGGCGGATGAGATGGTGTCTGAGAAATGTTCTTTTTTGGCTTTGACGATTGCCTTGTGGTATTTCCCCGTGAGTGCTTTGTAGTTAGCATGGTTTTCCTTGGTAGGATTTCTTCTCCATGCTCTTTCAGCTCTTCTACGTTCTTGCTTGAGTAGGGTGAGAGTACCATTGAACCAACTTGAGTTTTTTTTGCGGATGAGTGATCTACGTTTTGGCGCCACGGAGTCTGCTGTTTGTAGTAATACATTGTTTAGGGAGTTGAGTGTTTATTCTGTTGAGAGGTTTGAGTTTAGCAAAAGAACTTTGCTCGATAATGTCGTTTTGAAGAGATCAGAGTGAAGTTTCTTCTGAGATCTATTCCAGTGTGTTGCTGTTGCGTGTTTCTGTTTTTGGAGGATGGTGTTAGTGGTGATTTTAAATTTGATAGCATGGTGGTCCGTCCATGGTAGCGAAGTGTTGTCAAATACGTTGATGTCCATATTCTGTTTGAAGATGAGATCTAGAGTGTGTCCTGAACCATGCGTGGGAGAGTTTATCAGTTGTTGAAGGCCAAGTTCTTCCATTTGGTTGACGCAGGCGGTTGTGATGGGGTCTTGGGCAGAGTTTGCCCACAGGTTAAAATCCCCAAGTACCAGCAGGTTTTTGGTTTTCAAGGTGTGTATCGAGAAGAATTCAGTGAGCGGCGTGAGGAGATTGGTCTTTGGTCCTGGTGGTCTGTAGCATAGTAGTATGTGAATGGTGTCTTGAGGTGTTGTTTGGAGGTGCAGTGAGAGTGTTTCCATGAAAGGCACTGAGTTCTGTACGTTTGGTTTGGTGAACCCAAGATGAGATTTGAAAATCACTGCTAGGCCTCCTCCTTTTTTTCCGATTCTATGCTCGGTTAAGATACTGTAGTTCTCGGGCACCAGTTCAGTTAGGATGGTGTTGCAATCGGATGTTAGCCAGCTTTCTGTAATGAAGAGGCAATCTATGTTGTTTTCGATGACGAAATCGTGGATTTCCAGCCTGTGCTTGACTGCAGATCTGGTGTTGATCAGGGCGCATGCTAGTTGTTGCGGTTGGATCGGTGTCTCCTTGCATTTCCTGGTTGATTGTGGGTTGGTTCTTAGTAATTGTTCTTTTTTTAGTCTTTTTTGAGTGGCGATCGGTAAAGTTGCGGCAGTGTTTCTTAGCCTGTGGATGGTGTCTGCTGTGTATTTGAAGTTGCACATGATGAGGAGGATGGTGTTGCTAGTAGGAAAGGTGTTCTGATGGTGGTACTGATGTGGTGATGATCCACTTGCGGGGGGATGGAGGGGTCTGATGGCTACCCGCTGCTTCTGGAGTGGTGTGGCGATGGGCTGGTGTGGGTGCGGAGGTACTAGAGGAGGTACGGCTGCCTACCCCCCTGTTGTTGATCCAGAGGAAGGCGAAAAACCCCTAGCTGCGAGGGCCAATAGTGCAGCAGAGGAAAAAAATTCCTTCCTGACCCCCGAGGGGCGATCGGACTGGCCCCTGGATCAACTGTTAGAGTACCCCTGGTGGCTTACCTGTAGGATGGTCCGGCGGACGACGGGGGGGGGAGGATCAGACACTACTTACTGGTAGGTGGTGCGGTGGCTGCGTCTAGGATGATTGAAGTTGGAGTAGCCTCCGGTGAGATACCAGAGCCCTTGTGATGATGTCCAGTGATGGCGGGAGGGGTGATTCAGGTGTGGAGGGGTGCGGGCTCTGTTAGAAAAAATGGGAGGGGGGATGAGTGGCTGGCTGCAGGAAACCAAGCCGCAGCCGTGGTCTGTCCCACAGAATCTAGCAGCTAGCCTATGGTGATTAGACTGCGGCTGCGGTGGTGTCCCGGGGGGGGGTGCGGCTGGACGGCGGTGGGTGTACCAAGATGGCCGCCGGCCAGGCCCGAGCCGCGGACCTTCCTGCGGTGTTCCCGGACGTCCAGCAGAGGTGTGCGGGAGAATCTGGTGGGGAAGGTAAGCAAGGAGGAGGGGGAGCACCCGCCGGTCGGGCAGACCGGTCGGTAAAGGGGGAGGCAGTGAATTGCTGCCGGCTAGCAGCCGAGCTAGGCCAGAGCCGCGGAGTATCCTGTACCTTTGGGTACTTACAGCATCCACCATGGCTGTTTTGCTCTCATCCATTTTTAGAGAAAATCAGCAGCAAGGGAGAAAAACCCACAGGTTTTTAAAATTTTTCTTGGGCCCCGCGTTATCAGCGAGGGCCGGAAATGGAAGCGCTGGCCCTCTGACCCGTCCCCTGCTCTCTGCGTTCCAGGCGCTTGGAACCAGCAGCACCACGCCCCCTCAGGAAGCCGCGTCACCGGAGATGATGCACTCGCCGGCCCGGACCCGGAACCGAGATGCGGGACACGCCACTGACAGGCAGCAGCCCCCGCCCCCCAGAGCCACTCTAGGAACCCAAGAAACAGCGGGATCCAGGTACAGAGACGCCGCACCTCCTGAGGGTCTTAACTCCCCTGAGACAGAGAGACGGGGGACACGAAGACACCCCCCGCCCCTGGGGGAATGCTGGGATGGTCTTTAACTGCCATAAAGAAAGGTAAGACTGACACTCCCAACCTTGGAGAGCGCGCAGCTCCCTGGTTCCCTGCACATGCTTCCACCATGGCGGAGGAAACACAATGACTGAGGCCATGGTTGAAGAGGAGGGATTTAAAGGCTGCATGTGTTTCCTGTGAAGAAGGCGGAGCTACGCTCTCCAAGGTTGTCCTGAAAGGCGAGTTGAGAAAAAAATCCCAAGAAATACTTTAAGTATGTAAAAAAGGGAGGACAGACCATATTGGCCCCATAAAGAATGAGGAAGGACATCTGGTTACAAAAAGGATGGGGAGATGGTGAAGGTATTGAATTTCTTCTTCTCCTCAGTCTTCAGAAGGGATTTAGGGGCTTCAGTAACCAAAACTGCAGTGTTTATCATCATGACACATCACAGGAAGCACCTCCAAGGTTAACAGAGGACAGAATTAAAATTAGACTTAGGAAACTTAACATTAATAAATCACCATGGCTTGCATCTGAGGGTACTTGGGGAACACAGTCAAATAATTGCCAGACCATTGTTCCTAATTTATACTGACAGTCTACTGACTGGAATGGTACCAGCTGATTGGAGAAAAGCCAATGTAGCACCTATATTTTAAAAGGGCCCAAAATACATCCCTGGGAATTACAGACCAGTTAGCCTAACATCAATAGTATGCAAGCTCTTGGAGGGGATGATAAGGGACTATATACAAGATTACAAGATTTTAGTAATGAGAACTGTATCATTAGCAGTAATCAGCATGGATTCATGAAGAATCGTTCTTGCCAAACCAATCTATTAACCTTCTATGAGGAGGTGAGTTGCCATCTACATAAAGGAAGGCCCGTAGACGTGGTGTATCTGGATTTTGTAAAAGCATTTAACAGTTTCCCATAAACGTTTACTGTACAAAATAGGGTCCGCTGGCATGGACCATAGGGTGAGTACATGGATTGAAAACGGGCTACAAGGGTGAGTTCAGAGGGTGGGGATAAACCTTGCAAAAAGATCTGAACAAATTATCGGGGGGGGGGCAACTACATGGCAAATGAGGTTTAATGTAGAAAAATGTAAAATCATGCATTTGGGTGGCAAAAATATGAATGTGATCTACTCACTGGGGGGAAAACCTCTGGGGGTATTTAGGATGCAAAAGGACCTGGGGTCCTAGTAGATGATAGGCTTAGCAATGGCATGCAATGCCAAGCTGCTGCTAACAAAGCAACCAGAATATTGGCATACATTAAAAAGGGGATCAACAAAACTCTGGTCCGGCTGCACCTAGAGTATGCTGTCCAGTTCTGGGCAACAGTCCTCAGGAAGGATGTACTAGAAATGGAGTGAGTACAAAGAAGGGCAACTAAGCTAATCAAGGGTCTGGAGGATATTAGTTATGAGGAAAGGTTGCGAGCACGGAACTTATTCTCTCTGGAGAAGAGACAATTGAGAGGTGATATGATTTCAATTTACAAATACCATCCTGGTGACCCCACAATAGGGATAACACTTTTTCGTGGAAGGGAGTTTAACAAAACATGTGGCCACTCATTTAAAATTAGAAGAAAAGAGGTTTAACCTTAAACTACGTAGAGGGTTCTTTACTGTAAGAGCGGCAAGGATGTGGAATTCCCTTCCAAAGGCGTTGGCCTCAGCGAGGAGCAACGATAGTCTCAAAAAACTATTAGATAAGCACCTGAATGACCACAACATACAGGGATATGCAAAGTAATACTGACATAAAGTGAAAAAAGGTGCCCAATGAATAGGGTAAATAGTGCCCAATAAGTTGGGATAATAATAAAGTGCAAAAGTGGTTAGTCCATAAGTTGGTGTAACAATCCAGGGGCATTAGATTGAATGTGGTGATAGTTTTTTAATTCAGCATTTATCAGTAAATTTTTCAGTAAATGTCCAAAAAGAAAAGTTTCTCAAAAATATGTTTAAATAAATTACACAGCAAAAAGGCGAGAAGTGTATAATCCCATAAATGAGCTCACAGAACCCTCACCTTGATATCTTGAAATATCAGCATAAGGCAATGGGCGCGACTCCATTTCCGGTCTCACTGGATATAAACATAGCTCCCACAACCAATCCGGATCCCCTGATGAAGTCACGTGATGACGTAACGCGTAGGGAGTGGCCGGAGGTTGAAGTATACCGGAAGTGATGTGAGAACGGCGTTCAGACGCCATACTATTTGTTTTAAGCCTGTTTTTTAATATTTCAATGTAAGAGTCCAGCCTTATTTTTTAATAAAATCATTTTAATCGCAAACATACTACACCATTGGATTTCTCTATCTCTCCCATCCTTGCCCACTTCTCTCAACCCCTCTGCGGGTACGAGATTGTATGAGGACGCGGATGTAAAGTATCCATTCAGGTTATACACTAAGTGGAACGGAGGACCCCCTGGTGGTGGAAGTTGGAATAGTGGAATAGATTCCTGTACATTACCTTATGCTGATATTTCAAGATATCAAGGTGAGGGTTCTGTGAGCTCATTTATGGGATTTTACACTTCTCGCCTTTTTGCTGTGTAATTTATTTAAACACATTTTTGAGAAACTTTTTTTTGGACATTTACTGAAAAATTTACTGATAAATGCTGAATTAAGAGACTATCACCACATTCAATCTAATGCCCCTGGATTGTTACACCAACTTATGGACTAACCACTTTTGCACTTTATTATTATCCCAACTTATTGGGCACTATTTACACATTGTTTATTTACCCTATTCATTGGGCACCTTTTTGCACTTTATTATTGCTGTAGCGCAGAATCACTATATGATTTTATGTACTTATGAGTGGAATGTGAACACTGTCAGATCCTGCTGCAGACAGCTTTTTTCACTTTGTTTGATTGCACTTTAGTGCACGGTACGCACTCAGGTTACTTAATTGTTTATTTACAAAATTTTCTAGTTTACGAGGGTTCCCCTCTTTCTATTAATTAGGGGATTATTATGAACACATCTTAGCAGCGCGAAGACTTTCTTTGTCTTTATTTTGCAATACTGACATAAAATTAGAGCTAAGAGATTTTCTTAAAAAAAAAACTTGATTCACGATTCGAATCGAGTTTTTTTTTTTTGGAAACCGCGCCGGTCCCGAGGCGCTGCGTGCATGAGCTTTTAGGCGAGGCCGCGGCGTCCGGCCTCGCGGACTAGGCCGAAGCCGCGGCCTCACCTAAAAACTCCTTGCCCGCAGCTCTTCAGGCCCGGCGTGGTGTCCACGCTGGTCCGGAGGCGCTGCGGGCACGAGTTTTTGGGCGAGGCCGCGGCTTCGGCCTAGTCCACGGTGTCCGGCCGTAACCGCGGACTAGGCCGAAGCCGCGGCCTCGCCTAAAAACTCATGCCCGCAGCGCCTCAGAAGCGGCGCGGTGAAAAAAAAAAAATCGATTTGCTTAAATTTTGAATCGATTTGACCTCTCAACTCGATTCAAGATTTAAATCGATTTTTTTCCCAGCCCTACATAAAATCACACGTGACTTTGAAGTGCAACTTTGATGCAACTTTTGAGGGTTAACATTGAAGTTTATGGCACTCAAGTCGCATGAAAGTCAGACCAACCTAGTGCAGAAACCTTTTTAAAGTCACATATTTGAACAGTTGTCATTGAAAAACATGGGATGAGCCTCGTACACACGATTGGATTGTTGGCAAACAAAGAGCCAGACTTTTGTCTGAAGGGGCATGTGCTGTGAACTTGTCTTGCATACAAACGGTACACAATTGTTGTCCAACAAACATGAACGTAGTGATGTACTATGTGGAATTTCAGCTCTTGAGCGCCACCCTTTGGGCACCTTCTGCTAATGTCGTGTTTGGCGAGCAATGATTCGGAGCATGTGTGTTTGTACTTTGGATGTTTGTGTGACGGACTTGTGTACACACGATAGGAAAATCTGACAACAGACCATTGTCCGCTGAAAATCTACTAGCCTGCCATCCAACATTTTTTTGGGTGGAAAATTGTACAACAATTGTCTGATGGAGTGTACTAATGGTCGGATTTTAGGAAGTCTGTCATCACACAATTCCCGGACGAAAATCCGATCACATGTACGAGGCTTTAGTGTCCAAAGTTGCATGTCAAGTCACACAAGTGTGAATGGAGCCTTAATCCTCACATTTACAAGTTTAAGTAAATCTATTTGGGTCTCTGGAGCTTGCTCTCCCCTCTGTGTGCACCTGCTCTGCATTTGCCTTAGAAATTAGAAGGCTGAAAGATTGCTCAGTCAAGGCTGGGAGGTGGGGCAGAATAGCTACTGAAAGAAAGTGAAAGTGCTTCTTCTGTAAATTAATGATGGAACATTAAGTCATATTATTATATAACCACTAGATTACTATGGTTAATAACAGCCCAATCGTGAAGAAGAAACTTTTACCTGGACATCTTGCTCTTGGGAAGTGGTACTTGCGATATGCCAACATGACAACAGGATGAGTAACATTATGAAAGAGCCATGTAACAGGAGCAATGTTGTAGCTGATTAAAGAGTTGTTCTCGGCGTTTTTGTAGCTAGTAAAAAAATTGAACTGCAAGTAATAAAAGATCTGTTTAACAACCATTCAAACAATTGTATTTTTGCAGCATTTGGAGCTAGTTATAAAATTGCTAGCATTATTAGCAATTTCTGTAATTGAACACAGCTGTTGGTGATCATGTCTTACCAACACTTTGTAACTACATAAACATGTTCTGTGTCCACCTACAAAAGCAACCTACAGATTGCCACAGGAATTAATCAAAGAGATTTGTTACTGCTTCAGATTTTGTTAGGCTGCATTCAAACATGATCGCGGGCAGAATCGCCACGATTCCCCCTTGCTTTTCAAATGGCTGCAAAACGTGGGACACGTTTGCATTGTCATTGCTTCTAATGGCACCCAAATATTTCTGCGATTGTCACACAGTTAAATGCACTGCAATCGCAGCATATCACAACGCATGACGCTGTCCGCCATAAGAAGCTCATGTTTCTTTTTGAGCGACAAGCATCACATGTTTTGCGACTGCAGTGCGGTTTCCCACTGGACAATTGCTGCAAAATCGCAGAGCGATTGGGGTGTGATTAGAAGTATTGACATCACAAACCCTTTTCGTGTTTTGCAGCCATTTGATTTTTTGCAGCGGTGATTCTGCCTGTGATCATCTGTGAATGCAGCCTTAAAGTTGTTGATGTGACATGGCCCTGAATGTACTCAATATATACAGTAGGATTAAATCCAGCCAGTTTCAGCAAAATTAGTAGAGAGAATTATTTTTTGTCTTGACACATGGGGAAAGATTTACTAAGTCTGGTGCACAGAATCTGGTTCTGTGAGCCCCAGTTTTAGTAATCCCCTGTGCTATAAACTCTTTTATATGCTCCTATTTCACTGTACAGAGTAACATGACAAAAAAATCTGCTACTTATTAATCAGCCAACAAATTCATCCCAAAACACTTGAAAAGGGTATTGTTTTTTACAATGTACACAGTAAGATTACAGGAGGAAATAGCCTGGGCCTGCACTAACAATATCCAAAAAAAAAATATTCCTGTGCTCTTAGAACCCATTTATACTTGTGCATTTGTGGCAATGCACCTGCTCTATGTGTGCTACATTATGGTGCCATTCATGTGAATGTCACCCCAACTCTATTGTACAGTAGTGCACAACACACTACAGCACCCCACAATGCATATACCATATTTTTCCACGTATAAGACGCTACTTTTTCCTAAAATCATTAGACTGAAAATCGAGGTGCGTCTTATACACGATCAGTCAGCCTGGGAGAGAGCCGTGCAGGTGCTTAGCTGCCCATAGCTTATCAAACAGGCTTCCTCCAATCACGAGCCATATGTTACTGATGTCAGCTGGAGGTGGAGAGTGCGCAAATGCGATCCAGTTGAAGGTGGAGGGTGTGCAGATGCAACAGGGACCGCAGCGTTTTGAGCCCAAGATGTCAGAAGATAGAAAAATAAATACCGGTAAGCGATTGTCTTACTCTCCAAAATTCAAACTGAATGTAGTCAGCTATGCAAATGAGCATGGAAATAGGCTGCAGAGAGACAGTTTGGACCTCCTCCCACTGAGTGTATGATCAGACAGTGGAGAAAACAGGAGGAACTAATCCTTCTATCTGGAACTAATAGTGATAAAGAAGAGAACAGTATTTCAACAGAGGCTGAATAAAGTGATATGCTGCATAATATACTGGTATGTAAATGTTACATGTGGTAATTGCTAAATAAAAATGTGTTCTGTTTTATGTTAAAATATTGCTTTCTTAATTCTGAGTTGAAAAAGTGTGGGGAAGGGGGGGAGCGTCTTATACACGGAAAAATACAGTAGCATGCATTGTGGTGTGCTGCGTTGCCAAAAAGGATTTTTTCATCCATTGTAGTGTGTTGACAGCCAATCCAAAATGCAACACACCATTAAAGAACCGCTGCAGAAAGTTGATGCAGTCCAGCGCATTTTTTCCTCCTTTTTTTCTTAACCTTAAATAATGACGTGTGTTCCAGTGCATTTTTGGTGCGTTCCTGTGTGTTTCAGTGCATTTTTGATGTGCTTTACAGCGTTCCAGTGCAGGAAAAATGCAGCATGTTCTACTTTTTTTCTGGATGTGGAACGCGCTAGAACTGCAAGCACTGGTGTGAACTATGCTATTGAAAACCATATAACCTACTTTCCATGCGTTTTTGATAAAAAAAACGCATTGGACTGCATGTGGTGTGAACTGGCCCTTACACTGTATGTAAGCCTCCAGCCACTTCCAGTTGTACACTCTCTGAGCCCCCTCCTCACTGCTACACAGACTCTTGTTAAAATCTTCACCATTGGTTCAATGCATATTCAGTGCAGTCTCATAAAAATTTGATAGAGAGATTGTAAACTGTCAGAATATAAAGTCTTTAACCTCCATTTGAGAAGTTCGAGTGATATCAGCCTTGTAATAGATTAAAGTGTGCAGGTATTTTTTGTGAGGTGTCTCTTTGAGGTTACCTGTGCCACCCCTGACTACAAGTCCATATTAGTTCAAATATGGATGATTACCCATATTTGGACTAATACCAAATATAGTCAGGATTTTTCCTCACTTTCTGTCCCAGAAAGGTGACATTTGTTTTTCTTAGTTTTTCGTAGTAGAAGTCTAGGACTTCTGCCAGCTTTTTATTGCTTCAAATTGAGTTAAAATCTATCACACACCTTTACCTTTCACACCTTGTGGAGGGTGCACAGTCAATGGAGACACTGAGTAAAGCCAAAGTAGAACAAATGACCAGCACTCCAAAATGGCAGATATCAAACACTGAGGTCTTAATTGAAACAACATCAGCAAAAAAATGTACAACCACCAACAGAGACACTATGGTCAAATTGTTAACATTGGGTATTTTAATGTTTTATGTAACAGTAAGCAGGGATAGAAGGTATATTGTTGCCTGTAGTTAACCACTTCTGCCCCAGAAGGATTTGCCCCCTTCCTGACCAGAGCACTTTTTGCGATTCGGCACTACATCGCTTGTACTGACAATTGTGTGCAACGTGGCTCATTAACAAAATTGAATTCCTTCTTTTCCCCACAGATAGAGCTTTCTTTTGGTGGTATTTGATCACCTCCTGCGGTTTTTATTTTTTGCGCTATAAACAAAAAAAGAGCGACAATTTTGAAAAAAAGCAATATTTTTTGCTTTTGGTATAATAAATATCCCAAAAAAAAATAACATTTTTTTTTCTCAGTTTAGGCCGATACATATTCTTCTACATATTTTTGGTTAAAAAAAAATCGCAATAAGCATTTATTAATTTGTTTGCACAAAAGTTATAGCGTCTACAAAATAGAGGATAGATAATTTTTTTTTTTTTACTAGTAATGGCAGCAATCAGCGATTTTTATCGTGCCTGCGACATTATGGTGGACACATCGGACACTTTTGGCGCTATTTTGGGACCATTCACATTTATACAGCGATCAATGCGATTAAAAATGCACTGATTACTGTGTAAATGTGACTGGCAGTGAAAGGGTTAACCAGGAGGGGGCGCTGCAGGGGTTAAGTTTGTCCTAGGGAGTGATTCTAACTGGGGGGGGGTGGGCTATGTGTGACACGACACTGATCACCGCTCCTGATTACAGGGAGCTGTGATCAGTGTCCTGTCAGTAGGCAGAATGGGGAAATGCTTGTTTACATCAGCATTTCCCCATTCTTCCTCTCCGTGAGACAATCGCGGGTATCCCCAAGGTCGGACTTACGGAGCTTGCGGCGCACGAGCCCGCTATCCGGGCTTGGGAGATCACGTACAATAACGTGATTTCAGGCAGCGGAGCCAACCTGCCACAGTAAAACTGCGGCGGCTGGTCCGCAAGCGGTTAAAACACAGCAAGCTAATTTTAATATTCTGAAATTTATACAGTTTATATTTTGCACACAGACTTTTATTTTTCTTTATCTTTAAATTAATTGCATTTGTAATTCTTCGTGGCTGATCGTTCACCGGGTCTGCTATATTACAATTGCCTTAGTAAGATTGAATGATTATGAGACATACTGTTGTAAACAGATTGTGAACAATAAACTGGCATTTACAAAATTTTAGACATCCTCCAAATAAATTTAATCTGAGGGCACCTGTTGATAAGTTTGTTCATGTTGAGACCATAGATGTTACGGCCAGTGAATGTGCAGAAAGCATGCATTTTAGTAGCAGCAGTAAAAATACACACGGTAAATGTTGGTGTTTTCCTACATGTGGTTTAAAATTTTCACACATTCTATGCTGGAATCTATTTTAGGATATTTAAAGTGTTTTATTATTACCAGGTCTGTATAACTCCACTTATGGAATATGATAAATGCGCTACAGGTTATTAATGTTCGCTCTTGGGGACCCAATTTACAGCTTTGTCATTCATTCTGTTGGCGTTGCTGAAATAGTTATATGATTGGCTTCCCACTGTGCACAGGACTATTTGTTTCATTATATCCCATTAAGCAAGGTAAAGGCTCTAACCCATTTGCTTCCTGAGAGGCTAGCAGTATATTTCTTAGAAATGTACTGCATACTTTAATGACAATGAAAGGGTTAACATTATAATGCTTTCTGAACTAATCTACTAGTACATGACGACTTCACTTACAGTATTTGCAGCTAATCAGACCTGGTAATGATGGTGTCATTGATTAGAACCTACATTGCAGAACACAGAACATGCATCAAACACCCATAATCATCTTTCAAGGAAAAGCTGTTTTTCTTAATTCTTTTCTCGTGTACCATCCATCTGTCTGGCCATCCATCCATCCTATACCATGATTACAGTGTAAAATGCTCAATTGAATAGCAGGTTTATATACAAAATAATCAAGGTAACATCTTCCCCCATTTTCCTTTAACTGCATGAACATGTTAACTATTGTATAAAAGAATATATTTTTCTTTCTTTTAAATAATGTTTATTTTAGTTTCCATTAACATCACAGGTAAGAGACAGAATAGATTTCACAATCCAACCATTGTTTTGATACATACAGTATGTAAATTCATATAGCCTGTATCTATTTAATACATAAAAGTCACCATCTTTTCCCCTCAGTACCAAATAACAATGTCATTTACCCCAGAGAATGTCATGTCACATCAGTGTGCGCCATGGAAAAAACCTCTCGCAGCATTGGGTGGCATAGCTATTATCCATTACCACGCCGCCTGTCAGCATAAAATATTAACAAAACCAACCAATAAACAAAGTTCACCATCCCCCATATGTCCGTCCGTTAAACGGGAAAGATGACAAGGTGGCTGCTTTTTGCTGTCTATTTTGAATTGAGGCTGTTAGGCATCTGTTACTATATAATTAGGCCAAAGACCCCATATGCAATAGAAAACATCATTGTGATCCTTCAGCATATACTGTAGATCCACCTCTTGTTTTCGATCTCGTTAACTCTTGCAAAAAATTATTTCAAGGAAGGGAACCTTTTCGTCTACCATAGAAATAGAATAAGGCTTTTTACTGCTTTCATGTGGTTGTAAACTATGGAGACATAGTTATTGCATGAAACAACATAACTAGTGGGTCGCTGGGAATATAGATGCTCCTTTTGTGCAGCTTAGAAAGTGTTTGATAATCAGGCATCCCCACCACAGGTAAAACATGTTCACCTTTCTCTAAATTTCTGTCGGGGTAGTCACCAGCTTTATTTCCCATTTCTGATGGAAATATGGATTGGGAGGTGATTCCAAATGAAAGAGAAGTTTGAAAGTAAACAGGGGCTTTATGTCTGGGTCTCACAGTAGGCATCATTCTTCTAAGTCAGTAAACATGTATCCAACTTTCTAAAGGCATTCCCCAATCCCTGAAAGAAAGGTTGCAACTGTTTTTATATCAAGGTATCCATCAGGAATTATCCCACTTCCTCTCTCTGCTATGCCAGCTACTTCAATTTACCATTCACTGTAAATTTACTGCCACTTAGATTCCCATCTGCCCTCATGTCCTAAAGAAGCAGGAGTCTTCACCTGGATAGAATTACTGGTAACCTCCCAACTGAGCTAAGGGAGACAAAGCAGGGGCCAGGGGGTATTAGCAATTTATCTATCCCAACCCACAGTGCATACCAAGTTAGGGGGCAGAGTGTTCTAATATTATTCCCCTATGTTTTCAAACTAGCAACTGTGCATGTGCTAAGTTACGCCCTGCCATATTATTACAAAGGAAAACTCATTGTTTATTTTGGCGCTTGTGTTCAACCAAATAATGAGGAGCATTTTAATACAATCACAGTAAAACTTCAATTCCAGCAGTCCTAACCCACCAGCTCTTCCGAATCGCCCTAAAATTGAGTATGTGTTTCTGGCACTACTGTCCTGCCACACAAAAGTCTGCAACGGGGTTTGGGTTGTACAAAAAAAAAAAAAAACTGGCCAGGAATCACTTTAGGGAACATCTGGAAGAAGCACAGCACCCTGGGTGTGTGTGTGTGTGTGTGTGTGTGTGTATATATAATTATTTGTTTTCCTTTTTTTTGGTCATTTAGTTATATGGCCACATTGATTGTATTCGTGACTAAATTTGTGAGCATTGAGAAAAATGGGTAGTATTTTGTGTTTTTATTTCATCACCTGTAATCATCCGTAAGCTTATAATAGACCGCCAGATCTCTTAGACAGCTGTGTGATCTGTTCATTCTCAAAATTTTCACAATTTGTAACTATAGAACTGGCAACACCAGCCACTCCTGAATCACTGCAACATTGACTTTTTTGCACAGTAGTAGTGACATTACTTTTTCCTATATGCAAGAGGATGATTGAAGATTAATTGCAAGAGATTTTTCAATGTGTCATACACCAACCCCATTCTTCTGTTCCTGAGGTGCAACAATCGCATGGTTCTCGCATGCAGCAGAGAGCCAGTACTAGTTGCGCTCAAACTTCTGGTGAACTGGCAAGCACCAGCGGCCTAGTATGTCCTGGTCGTAGACAAACCAGCACTGCAGTATCACTTGGTGACGTGGTGAGTCCCATAAGTTCAGTTCAAGCTAATGCGGTGGCTAGCACAAGTAATGCCCCGCAGCCACCAAGAATTCAAACACAGGCCTGTAGAGCCCATTGTGCCCTTCCCGGTATGCTTGCAAGTCCTGATTGGGAGTCCACCACTTCTGCAGCACCCGTACTTCCCGTATTCACTGGCCAACCGGGAATTCAGGTGGAAACAGTGTACTTTACTTCTCTTGACTTTTATGAGCTGTTTTTCACGGAAGATCTGTTTACTGTATCTGTGTATCATGGACCAAAGCAATTTATACGCTGGTCAATTTATCACCGCAAATCCAAATTTGACCCTTGCCAGAAAATTTGGCTGGAAACCTATAACGGTTCCCGAATTTAAGACCTTTCTGGGCCTATCCCTCCTCATGGGCATTACTAAATAGAGTGAGTTGCGGACACAAAAGAGGTACCATTTATACATGGACAGTTTTTTTACAAGCATGCCACTTTTTAGACACCTCTTTCAATTAGGAATTGGTGCATGTGGCTCCGTGAGTTCTAATTGCCGGGGCTTCCCCTAACAGCTTGTAGATGCCCGACTCAGACGAGAGAGAGCCTGCTGGAGGTTCAAAGAATTGCTTGCAGCAAGATGGAAGGACAAACGGAACGTTTTCATTCTGTCTTCTATTCACGCAGAAACGTCAGTCCAAATTACTGCGGTGACTGGTGTTGAGGAGAAACCTCTCTGTGTCTACGAATACAACCTTAAAATGGGAGGGATAGACTTCAACGACCAGATGATTGCGCCCTACTTAATTGCCCTTAAGGCCAGACGATGGTACAAAAAAGTATCAGTATACCTATTCCAATTGGCTCTGTTCAATGCTTATGTGCTATACAAAGCGTCTGGACGAACTGGATCCTTCCTAAAATTCCAAGAAGAGATCATCACAGCCCTTCTATTTCCAGACAGGGCTGTGGTCCAACTTCCCAATCCAAATGCAGTGAGCCAGCTGCATTAGAGGCATTTCCGAATGTCCTCCCTGTTACTCCTACCCAAAGAGCACCCAAAAGAAGATGTTGTGTCTGTAGAAAACACACAGGCTTGACACCCGCTATTGTCCCTCCTGTCCTGACCAACCTGATCTCTGCATCAGAGACTGTTTCCGTCGCTACCACACACTAGTGGAGTGTTAGCATAGGGTACAGCATGGCACAGTCCTAGGGCACACTTTTACACAGGGATCTGGAAAGATGTTAGATGGCCATCTCGTTTTGAGACCCTAACCTGGAACCTTTACAGTTACAAATAAAAGTGTAAAAAAAAGAAGTGTGATGTGGAGGTATAAGTAGAGCTGAGTAAGGCCCAAATGGGGTTCTAAACTGGGCATTTGTGGAGTCTGAGCCAACGGGAGATCCTTGCACTGGAGTGGGGGACTATATGCAAAAATACATGTGGTAACTGAACTCTGCATTTTTTCTACTCATTGTATTCTCCTTATTTTATCATATAGAGACACAGGACTGTGTTGGGGTTTGAGAAATTTGTGCAAATTTGAAATTTTTTAGATTAAAACTTGACTCGGGCATAAGTGATAATGAGGAGAAATAAAATGAATGGAACAGTGTTAGGCCCAGGAGCTCAAAATGGAGTGGGGCTGCCTTCTCTTCGATCATGGCAGAAAGAAGCAGCTTTGGGCACAGCAGAGAAATTGCAAGGCTTTGTATATAACTCCATTTCAGAACCCTCTGCTTCTCCTAAACAATACTTAACCCCTACACCCCCTGCACTTTCAGAGGACAAGCAGGATAACCTTGGATGGTACAAAGTTTATACTAATATAGAGGCACAAGGTAATGACAAAGAGAGATGGCACAGGAGGAGGGAGATAATACTACTATTAAAAATTCTCCTGGAATTCCATCTGTAAATTTTCAAAATGTGCAACAAGTTCAGATTGAAGAGCCAACATTGAAAGATGTGTTTTAAAGTGGTTCAAATAAGCAATTCTATACTATCTTTTTTGACAAATCCGTTTCAACAGATGCGTGAGGAGATCACTACTCTATTCGCCAAGATATGCAAAAAGTGCAAGAGTGCACTACAGCTGTAGAAAGTCGAGTTGTTAATATCGAGGACACAATGCCACTACTGCAAAGAGATCTCAAAGCAGCGGGTCTCCAGTTAAAGCAACATGCTAATCATGTTGATGGTTTTGAAAATAGATTGTGAAGAAATAATTTAAGATTGATCGCCTCCCAGAGCATAGAGAAGGGAATAACATTGCAGAATTTATGGATCAATGGCTGCTAAACATTTTTGAAAAAGATTCTTTTTCTCCCTTTTTTTTCTATTGAGTGAGCACACAGGATCCTGTTTAGATCACCTCTGTGAAAATTTTCCCAACCTATTATTATTAAGATGCTGCATTATAGAGACAGAGATAAAATTCTGGCTATGGCCTGAATAAACGGCAATGTGAAAATAAATGGATCCAAAAAAAAAGAAAATGAGAGCTCAATATTCAGAGGTCAAAAAGCGACTTTACAATCTGCAACTGACCGACGTTAGATCCAGCGAAGCTAAGGAATGTAGCTAGAGATGAAAAAATGTTTTTGATAATCCCAAGGCTGCCACTATCTGACTAGATAAGAATGAGCAGCTACTGCTAACTCATCAGGAGAAGATATTCAAGGAAAAATGACACTATATGAATATAAAAATGTTCCCTATATGACTGGCTGGGGCAGTGGGGGGTGGCTGTCGCTATCTTTCATTTTTTTGGTTCTGCACCAGCCACCCCCTCCTCTCATCTATTGCTGCTGGGTGGAGAGACAGATTTTTTTTATTGGTTTGCACATTATTTTCAACGGTTTATATATTGGGCTCAGTCTATAGCCCTCCGCCATATATCTCAAAAGTATTGTGCAAAATTGGGGAGTTTTTGGCAGAGCATGCCGGTATACTGTTACTGATAATGGGAGATTTTAATAACGTTTGTAATCCCAGCTATGGATCACTTTCCAGCAGCCCAACGGGTAGAAACTCCATTTGCAATTTGCATACAAGAACTAGGGCTTCAGAATAAATGGAGGGTATTTAATCCTATAGGGACTTTCTCTGTCCTCTGGAGATACCCTCAATTTCTGTAGATGACAGAGAAAGACTTAATTCCCCACTCACATTGGAGGAAATAACAAGAGCCCTTTCAGAATCGGCTAGCGGTAAAGTGTCAGCAACGGATGGCTTGCCGCTGGAGATTTATAAGCTCTATGGAGACACTGCTTGCGGAATTATTGAAAATGCTTAACCAGGCATTCGATACATGTAGGCTTCCGGTATCAATGAATGAAGCAACTATTCTCGTAATACCCAAACCAGATAAAGATCAGACACTACCAGAGTCTTTTCGGCCAATCTCGTTGCTGAACTCAAATGTTAAGGTATTGGCAAGGGTCTTGGCCAATAGACTAAATACCATTATAGGGAAATTGATACATCAGGACCAGACAGGTTTCATCCCAGGAAGGTCCATAGCAATACATTTGAGGAAACTGTTTCTTAACCTGCAGATGACTCCTGATAATGTGGGAAAAACAGCGGTTTTGTCCCTCGACGCAGCAATATCTGTGGGAGGTTTTGGAAAGAAATACTCAACATGCCTCTCAGCACTTTGTCATTTTCCCGAAACTTGTGGCAAAATATAACCTATTCAATGGACTTAACATGCCTCTCAGCAAATAGCTTGGCGTGTCTACTTTCCAAAATGGGGTAATTTGGGGGGGGGGGGGGGTTGTGCTATCTTGGCATTTCATGGCCTCAAAAACTGTGATAGGTAGTGAGGAGTAAAATCAAAAATGTAAACCCTTAGAAATCCTGAAGGCAGTGATTTGGTTCTTGGGGCCCTGGATGTGGCTAGGCTCTCAAATAGTCTCACACATGTGGTATCCTCATACTCAGGAGAAGCAGCAGAATGTATTTTGGGGTGTAATTCCACATATACCTATGGCATGTGTGAGCAATATAGGCGCTCCCCAGGTTACAAACAAGATCGGGTCTGTAGGTTTGTTCTTAAGCTGAATCTGTTTGTAAGTCAGAACAGGTACGTTTTTTTAAGTGTAGCTCCAGCCAAAAAAAATCTATTCTTAAGCTTTTTAGATAGCATAGGGAAGGGTTAACACCCCTGTAATGTTTATTTTGCTGTTTGTGCCCCTGTGCAGAAGATTTCACCTCAATTTCTGTCCCAATGACAACTGGATTTTGAAAATTTTGGGTTGTTGTGGAAACAAAAGAAAAAAGGGGAAAAACAATGCGCTAAGGTGAATTGGGATTGTATACCTAAACACAAATCATGCTAGTGATAAATGAATCTGAAATAATAAAAGCAGCGATTCTTCTACACAACAAAAATACAGTGTGAAATATAAGAAAATAATAGAATCGCGCTAGAACATTAACTTGATAGTGTGTACATTAATCCAAAATAGTGCCAATAAACCATGTGCATGTACAATAAACAAATGAGTAAATAATGGCGTGATACCAAAACTAAATTGAAAAAAAAAAATAAAATCAATAAATAGTGATAACATAAAAATATATGGCATATAGTGAAATGTCCAAAAAGTTAAACTAGCCAAACACCCGTGAATAGACAAATATTTGGTGAAATACAAAAATATTGGAAAAGTCCATCCAAATGTGAATTATATGCAGTCTTCAATGACGTGAAAAAATCTTGTGCTCAATCCACCACCAATGATAGAGATTTGCCACTTACCAGAACCCCACGATCCCCCACTACAGAGGATCAGGGGAAGGAAAAGCCCTCCGGAGCTTGGCAATAAGATCCAGACTCTAGAATCGTTGGTGCTAGTGGAACATCCAAAGACACCAAATGGAGCTATTAAACTTCAAATCCCATCATAACCTCCCCAGCTCATGGATAGCGAGTGTGGCATGTAACTATTCTCCAGGTATTGTAATTAATTTTCAGAAACCAGATAAGACCATGGAAAGTATGAAGTCATGCAGCTCACATGGATGAAGCAGAAGTAGTTTCATTCTTTTTTTTTTTTTTTTCCTCGAGACCTGAAAGTCTTAAATTAGTCATAGTCTCTCCTTGCTCTAATTTCTTTGTTCATTAGCATGTCGGAAAAACGTTTTCAATAACGTGAAGAAGCAGCTTCCAGCCGAACCGACAACGTCTGTTGAGAGGGGACAGAATTCGGTCAGGAAGGTATCCAGAGAGATGCCCTACACATTTCCTCCTTGTCAGGAACCTTTCCCTATTGCTAGTACTGTCCCTAACAGGTACTTTTCCCTACACTGCCCACTCGAATAAAGCGCGCCAAACCCAGGTGCCAGGGTCTTCAAAAGACTCTGCCACACATAAGATGGCCACCAGAATCCCATGTGATTCTTGTAGAGCAGGAGAATTATTGTTTTATCTCTGGAATTAATCCCCTTTTTAATGCATGCCAATATTCTGTTTGCTTTGTTAGCAGCAGCTTGGCATTGCATGCCATTGCTGAGCCTATCATCAACTAGGACCCCCAGGTCCTTTTCCATCCTAGATTCCCCCTGAGGTTCTCCCCCCCAGTGTATAGATTGCATTCATATTTTTGCCACCCAAATGCATTATTTTACATTTTTCTACATTGAACCTCATTTTCCATGTAGTTGTCCACCCCATTAATTTGTTCAGATCTTTTTGCAGGGTATCCACATCCTGCAGAGAAGTTATTGCCCTGCTTAGCTTAGTATCGTCCACAAATGCAGAGATTGAACTATTTACGCCATCCTCCAGGTCGTTTATGAACAAATTAAACAGGACTGGTCCCAGCACAGAACCCTGGGGGACCCCACTATCCACCCTTGACCATTCCAAGTACTCCCCATTTATCACCACCCTCTGAACTCACCCTTGTAGCCAATTTTCAATCCATGTACTCACCCTATGGTCCATGCGAACGGACCTTATTTTGTACAGTAAACGTTTATGGGGAACCGTGTCAAATGCTTTTGCAAAATCCAGAAACACCACGTCTACGGGCCTTCCTTTATCTAGATGGCAACTCACCTCCTCATAGAAGGTTAATAGATTGGTTTGGCAAGAATGATTCTTCATGAATCCATGCTGATTACTGCTAATGATACCGTTCTCATTACTAAAATCTTGTATATAGTCCCTTATCATCCCCTCCCAAGAGTTTACATACTATTAATGTTAGGCTAACTGGTCTGTAATTCCCAGGGATGTATTTTGGGCCCTTTTTAAATATTGGTGCTACATTGGCTTTTCTCCAATCAGCTGGTACCATTCCAGTCAGTAGACTGTCAGTAAAAATTAGGAACAATGGTCTGGCAATTACTTGACCGAGTTCCCTAAGTACCCTCATGTGCCAGCCATCTAGTCCCGGTGATTTAATGTTAAGTTTCCTAAGTCTAATTTTAATTCTGTCCTCTGTTAACCATGGAGGTGCTTCCTGTGATGTGTCATGAGTATAAACACTGCAGTTTTGGTTACTGAAGCCCCCGATTTCCCTTGTGAAGACTGAAGAGAAGATTAAATTCAATACCTCGCCATCTCCCCATCCTTTGTAAGCAGATGTCCTTACTCATTCATTATGGGGCCAATATGGTCTGTCCTCCCTTTTTTACTGTTTACATACTTCCAGTATATACCAATATAGACATGTCCATAGGCTGTATCTTACAAAAAGGGAAATATAGGAACAATTTCTTCATTTTCCCCTATTTTTTCCTTACCCTCCCCTCCCCGTTTCCCCCCCCCCACCCAGCATGCATCCTCACACATACTCTACATTCCTCTCATCCTATGTCAACCTCTCTTGCCTTTTATTCAACTCACTCCCAATCCAACCATGCTTTCCATATTTTCTTAAATTTCTTATAATTACCCCTTTTCTTGTAGATATATTTTTCCCTACATATCACTTCCCTTACTGCGTTTTCCCATTCTGTCAGTGTCGGGGCCTCCCTCCTCTGCCAATGCTGCGCGATAAGCTTTTTTCCCTGGAACAAGCATCTGTCCCTTGCCGTCTGCATGTCCTTTGAGATACCTCCTTCCCCCTTCAGACCCAGCAGGCACTCTCCCGCCTCCACCCTCAGCGATGTCCCAAACACTAAATTTATTTTCCCCACTATTCCTACCCAATATCTGTGCAACTTGGGGCAACGCCAGAACATGTGGATCAAGTCCCCATGCCCCCCTGCACATCTTTGACATTTCGCATCAGGTCTCTTGCCCCACTTAAATAATTTCAGGGGTGTATAGTATGCTCTATATAACAGATACAAATGAGACATCACTTGTGAAGGAGAGAGGGTGACCCTGGTACCCAGCGCCAAAACTTGATCCCATTGATCATCGGACATTGTTCCCACGTCCTTTTCCCATCTAGCCCTGTTTTTATTTTCAACCAGACCTTCTTGGACTGCTGCTTTCAAACAGCCATACATATCTGAGATCAGCCCCTTTGTGGATCCCGCATCAATCAGCTTTCTCAAAGAGGTCATTTCGCACCACACTGGTGCCTCCTTCCCAAATTGTGCCTCCAGGGCATGCCTGAGTTGCAGATATCTGTAAAATGACCTGTTGGAGATCGCATACTCCTCTACCAGTTCCCGAAAGGACTTTAATCTCCCTGCCCTATATACCTGTGCAAGGTAATGGATACCCAACCGGTCCCATTCCTCTACGCGCCCCATTTTTTTAAGCTCCTTGAGGCTATTGTTGTCCCAAAGTGGTGAAAATTCCGCAAAACCGGCATATCCCAGAGTTCTTTTAGCTTGCGCCCAAACTTTACACATCATCCGGGTAGTAGGACATTTGGTACAAAATGAGTCTGCCTCTAATCCCTCCGCCACTGTATCGTGTCTAGTGTCATTCAATAGGACGCTACCCCCTGCTCCTACTTCTCCTAGCCTATTACTGCCTCCAAGTTGTTGCAGTTGGGCTGCCAGGAAGTAGCCCCTTGGATCTGGTACCGCCAGGCCCCCCTTCCCCTCTGGTCGCCGTAACGTCTCCAACCCAATCCTGGCCACCCTTTCCTTCCAGATAAGTTCTCTGAATATGCTGTCCATTTATGTCTTGCAAAACTCTCCTGTTTGGATTCCCAAGCACTGGTTCTTTTGAACCAGTGCTTGGGAATCCAAACAGGAGAGTTTTGCAAGACATATAAGATTTGAGGTAGCCAGACCATTTTAATCAGATTACAGCGCCCGGCGACCGAGAGGGGTAGGCGTCTCCATACTTGACATTTCTGCTTCAACTTTTTCATCAATGGAACTAAATTTCCAGATATGTACTGGCCTGGGTCTCTGGTGATATTAATCCCTAGGTATTTCATTTGCCTGACCACTTGGACTTGGGATGCCTGGTGTGGGAGAGGCTCACTCTGGGTATCGATAGGCAGAATCACTGACTTCTCCCAATTGATCAGTAGCCCAGAGAAAGTTCCGAACTCCCTCACTATCCTTATAGCTGTTTCCAGTGACTCCTGCGTATCCGCCAAAAATAATAAAATATCGTCGGCATACAGGGCCACTTTATCCACCCCTCTGCTTCTCTTAAATCCCTGTATGCCCTGTGCCATCCTTAGAGCCACCGCCAGGGGCTCAATTGCCAATGCAAAGAGCAGGGGGGACAGAGGACACCCCTGTCTTGTACCCCTGCTCAGCTGAAACCACTCCGAGCATTGCCCGTTGATTTTCACCTTGGCCCTTGGCTCACTATACAGCAACCTTAGCCACCGTACAAACCCGGGGCCAAGCTGATATTCCGCTAATATCTTCCATAGATAATGCCATTCCAGGGAATCGAAGGCCTTGGCCGCATCTAGCGACAGAATTGCTCTCCTACCGCTGTTTTCTATGGGGATTTGCATGTTAAGATATACCCGCCTTATGTTCGTGCTTGTGGATCTGTTTGGGATAAACCCAGACTGATCCGGGTGTATTAGTTTAGGGATTATTTTGTTAAGCCTTGCAGCTAATACTTTGGCAAGGATCTTCACATCCGAGCACAAAAGCGATATGGGCCTATATGAAGACATCTCTATTGGGCTCTTCCCCTCTTTTAACAAAAGTATTACTATAGCTTCTGCCATTGAGGGGGGTAGAGCCCCCTGCTCCCTGGCCCCATTAAAAACCTCCAGCAATAAGGGTAGCAGTACCTCCCCATATTTTTTATATAGTTCTATGGGCAGGCCGTCCGGGCCCGGGGATTTTTGGGCCGCCATATCTCCAACAGCCCACTGCAGTTCTTTAAGGGTCAATGGGGCATCCAGCATTTCCCGATCTTCCTTTGATACCGGAGTTATCTCTAGTCCCTCAAAGAAACCCTGCATTTCCCCTTCTACATTTACCCTAGAGGAACTATATAGCTTCTCAAAGTATATTTTAAATTCGTTTACTATATCCTGAATGTCTTTTCTTATTTCTCCTTCCCTCCCTTTAATTGCCGGTACTGCACTCGGGGGGCCATTTGCCTTAATTATCAGGGACAAGGCCTTTCCGATTCTCTCTCCCTCTCCAAAAAAGCCCAGTCTCTGAAAGGACCTAATCTTTTCTGCCTTCTCCCGAAGTACCCTACTATACTCTTCTTGCCTCCTCGCCCAGTGCTCGTGGTTCGCTTGGGATGGTATTGCTACAAAGTGCGCCTCTGCCAGTCTTGCATTTTCTTTAGCTTCCATTTCCTCAACATGCGACTGTTTTTTGACATACGCTATTCTCTGGATTAAAGCTCCTCGGATATGTACCTTTAAGGCGTCCCAGACCACCCCAAGTGGAGCCGATCCTAGATTTATACTAATAAATTCAGACAGCCCCTCCATCATTTTCTCCTCTTCTCCTATAAGTTCAAGCCAGAAGGGATTAATCTTCCATCTCCCCCTGCCATACCGTCCCCCCACTCTCACGGAGGCCATAACTGGCGTGTGGTCTGAGACGCCCCTTGGCTCATATGTTATCTCCTCCACTACACTTAGTGCCTCTTCATTCCCCAGTACGAGATCGATTCTGGACAAGGTGGCATGGGTCCTGGAGTGACACGAATATTGCCTCACTCCAGGGTGTCTCCTCCTCCAAATATCTACCAATCCTAATTCATCACAGTACTGCATAAGGGGGCTCCTGTTGGCCTCTCCAGCTCCGGGCCTCGACGGGAACCTATCTATGCTCCTATCCATCGTCATATTAAAATCTCCCAGTGCTATTATCGGTGTCCCCGGGAAGTCTGCCACAAATCTGGCTAAGTCCTCCATTACCTCCGTACAGAAAGGGGGGGGAATATACACATTCGCTAATATATATCTTCTGTTTTCTATTAAACAAAAAAGAAAAATATACCTTCCCTTATCGTCCAACCTACTCTGCCCGCAGGAGAAGGCCAGATCTGTGCTTATCAGTACACTCACCCCTCTCGAATATGATGAGTGGGTAGAGTGATACTGCATCTGGAACTGTTTATTACTCAAAGTTTCAAGTGTAGCTTTAACCAGATGCGTCTCCTGTAGGCAGAGTATCTTGACGTTCCCCTTTTTGGCTGTTGAAAAAATTATTTGTTTTTTAAGCTTATCCCTTACTCCTCTTACATTCCATGAGCATATATTGATCCTTTTACCCGTATCCGGGATTTTACCACTCCCTCCTTTAATACTAATGGGCCGTTCTATCTAGTACCGTTGCGATATTTTGATCTCCTGCCGAGGCTAACCAACTCCTATTACAGGTATCATAAGGGAATACATAGCATAACTCCCTATCTCTTACCCATCCCTCTAGTCCGGCAGCCTGGATCCAATCATGTCCACTCATACCACACCCTACCTTCCACCTCTGATTACACACGTGCCTTCTCCCAGCCACCCCCCACCCCCCAAACCCCCGCACCCTCCCAACATCCCCCCTTCTCCACACCCCCCCTCCCCCCCTCCCCCACCCCACCCCCAAGCCCACCTTAGGGCCTAACCCCCGGGCTTCTATTGTGACCTTCAGAAAACTTTTTTGAGGTTGGAAAACAGAAAAAAGGAAAAAACCGTGAACCAAGTCCAGTAGGGGGGGACTTTTTCCCCCTTTAAGAAAAAAAGAAAGTATTTTGTGCTATTACCTTGTGCATTTTTTTCTATAAATTATTATATTAATATTTACTTAATCCCCCCTCCCCCCCTCCCCCGCTCCACTCTCCATTTATTGCATTAACAAAGAAAGATCCAGTGAAAAAACAACCAATAACATAATACAATAAAAAAGCTCAAAAGAAAAAAAAAAAAAAAAAATCCAGTGGAAGAAGAAGCACCAAAAAATATTACTGAAAAAAAATTCAGAAAAGAAACAGGATGGAGTTCCAAACGGCACCTAGCTCCCCTCTCCTCTCTTGATTCTTTCCTCAATACTCTCTAGCCAAGTTGACACTTCGTTGGGAGTGGAAAAAAACCTGACTTCTCCTAGAGCTGAGACCCGCAATCGCGCCGGGAACAAGAGCGCGTAGTTGATTCTGAGTTGTTGAAGCTTACGCTTACAGTCTCCAAATTTAGCTCTTTGCCTCTGCAGTTCAGGGGAGAAGTCTGGGTAAATTGAAATCCTGGTTCCATTATGCTGGATGTTCCTTAACTCTCTTGCCTTTTGTAAAATAGTGATTTTGTCTCTAAAACATAAAAGCTTAAAAATAAAGGGTCTGGGGCGCCCTCCTGGTGCCAAGATTTTGGGACCTATTCTATGTGCCCGCTCAACAGCGAATGTAGCAGTAAAAGAGTCCCTGCCGAACTTCTCCCTCAGCCAATCTTCCATGAATTGAATGGGGTTATTCCCCTCGCAGCCTTCTGGGAGCCCTAGTACCCTCAGGTTCTCTCTGCGTAGCCTGTTTTCCATACTGTCCATTTTCTGTAGACAATCCCTTAGTTGGATTTTCATAAGTGCCACCTCTTGCTTTAATGGGTATACATCATCCTCCATTTGGCTGAATCTCTCCTCAAGTGCTGTTGTGCGGGTGCAGACTGTACGCACTTCCCCTTTAACCACAAGCAGATCATCTCTAATGCTTTTAAATTGCTCAGACAGCTCAGTGATTGACTGCTTACAGGTATTGACAGCTGTAAGAATATCTTGCAGGGATGGCTCTCTCTCACCCAAGTTGCCCTGGTCTCCCCCTATTGCTCCTTCCAGGCCCAGGTTTTGCTGTTTATCCGAGGTCCCCCTTGAAGCTGAGCCTGCCAATTGGATAGCTGATGATGGAATTACCAGAGTCCCATTTTCCTGGGCCTGACTTCTCCTCCCGGGGTGACCTATCTGCTGTTGGCCCCCTCCTAAATTGCTGGATTTGTTAGGGGTTTGATTTGGGGTGTGCGCAAAGCGCTCCAGTTTGGTAGCTACTTGGTTCATCTTCTCCTTAGCGCTGCGGGTTCCGAGACCCCCTGTCCCTTGCTGGACTGACCCATCCTCCATCCCTTTCTTCTTAGACATTCCTGATAGTGTCCTGATAATATGCTACTTTGCCAAGCACCGTGTTAGACCCCTGCCTTGCGACCTAAGCCTATACAGCCACAATCTCCTTGCCAGGATATCAGTATCAATGTCTCTGCGTGGCTGGGCTTTTTATGCTGTGAATACACACACAGCCAGCAACTCACCCCTCCAGTGCTCCGGACGGAATTTTGTGCTGCTTAGTCCTCACAGGGGTTTCCAATACTGCTCAGCTCTGCTCAATCCCAGGTGTCAGCGCCCCCCTCTCTCACAGGGACAGGCGCTGCCGGTGTGTTTCCCAGGAGAACGCTGTGCGGCTGGACTCCGGCTCCGTGCGGCGGTCACGTCCCCAGTCGCGTCCGCGGCAGCTGTGTCTAACTGCTCCGGGCAGCCTCCTAGGTCCCGCACTATCAAGCGCCGGGTATGGAGCGGGGGGGAGAGGGCTGAACTCGGTCACGGCGTCCTCTCTCGCCTCTCACCTCAACATCCGGTCATGCCCCTCCCAGTGTTTACATACTTAAAGAATTTCTTGGGATTCTTTTTGCTCTCCTCCGCTATGTGTCTTTCATGTTCTATCTTAGCCATCCTTATTGCACCCTTACATTTCTTGTTGCATTTTTTAATAAGTCTGAATGCTGATGATAATCCCTCAACCTTGTATTTTTTGAAAGCCTTCTCCTTTTGCTTTTATATGCATTTTTACATTGGAGTTAAGTCATCCAGGACTTTTGTTCACTCTTTTAAATTTATTACCCAATGGGATGCATTGGCTAATGCCCTTATTTAATATGCTCTTAAAGCAAACCCATCTCTCCTCTGTGTTCTTTGTTCCTAAGATTTTATCCCAATTTATGCCTTCTAGCAAGGTGTGTAGTTTAGGGAAGTTGGCTCTTTTGAAATTCAGTGTATTTGTATTCCCCTAATGTTTCATATTTGTGTGATTTATACTGAAGCCAATTGACCTGTGATTGCTGTTTCCTAAATTGCCCCGTGTTTCCACATCCGTGATCAGGTCAGTATTGTTGGTAATCAGTAGATCCATTAACACTTTATTTCTAGTTCGTGCATCTACCATTTGACCCATAAAATTGTCCTGCAAGACATTTAGGAACTGGTGAGCCTTAGATGAATGCGCGGTTCCCTACGCCCAGTCTATGTCTGGATAATTAAAATGCCCCATTATGATAACACTTCCCATCCTTGCTGCTAATCTAAATTGTGATATAAGATCTGTCTTCCCTTCCTCCCTCAGGTTAGGGGGCCTATAGCATACTCCCAGTATTATTTTCCCCTTAGCTTCATTCCTTTGGAGCTCTACCCATAAGGATTCCAATTCCTCCCTAGCTCCCTTAGTGATGTCATCTCTCACATTCTCTTGTACATTATTCTTGATATATAGGCATACCCCTCCCCCTGTTTTTATCCTCTCTATCCTTGCGATAAAGGGTATACCCTTGAATGTTTGCCAGCCAATCATGAGAGCTGTTGAACCAGGTTTCTGAAATTCCCACAAAATCCAAATCCTCCTCGTACAACAGTATCTCTAGTTCACCCATCTTGCCCGCCAGGCTCTTGGCATTGGTGAACATGCCACATAGTTTAGACCTGTGACATATTATCCTCTTATTGCAAAAAATAAAAACTGCAGAGGTGATCAAATACCACCAAAAGAAAGCACTATATGTGGGGAAAAAGGACGCAAATTTTGTTTGTGTACGGCATTGCATGACCACGCAATTATCAGTTAAAGCTGCGCAGTGCCAAATTGCAAAAAGTACTCTGGTCATGAAGGGGGTAAAACCTTCCGGGGCTGAAGTGGTTAATGCTGGCCATACACAGCTGAATCAGACAAAATTTGAGTAAAGTTTGGCCCTGTCAGAACAACCTGGCTCAACAAACTTAAAAGTAGCTGGGTGAAAGTTTTCAGCCAAACAGTGACTGCATCCAATCAGGTACAATCACTGCTCAGGTATTCAGACAGTCGCAGATGCTGCAAGCAGCCAGCAAGGGAGATTTCTCCATCTATGTTGTTTAAGGTGGATGGGAGATTTCTTTAATTCAGCCCATAGCATGCAGAAATTCTAAAGTATATGGATAATTATAGGCTTCCAGACACAAAAGGGATGCAGCAAAATAAAATTTTCACAGTGAGTAGAGGTATCACAAGATGTGCAGATTAAAGGTCTGAAAAAAACAGAAATTAATCACTTCATAATCAAAAAGCAGATGATAGTGATTTTAGGTCTTTCAGAATCTGAAGTAAATTGATACAAATTGATTTATCCTTCTTTCACACCACAGGTAAAATTAGATCAATACATGTGCTAGGAACAGGGCTTGGGGGAACACAGTTGTGGCATCTACAGCACTAATTGTATTTAATGGCAAGGGGTACTGAACTTCAACCTTAATTGTTTTCCAAAAAGAAACAGGTTGGAAATGTTTCATAAATCTTTTTAAATCCTTAGTTAAACATATGTGTCAATATGACTATTTTACTGGAGCTTCATGTTGCAAACCAGATAGGTAGGTGTATGTGTGTGTGTGTGTGTATATGTATGTATGTATGTATGTATGTATGTATGTATATATATATATATATATAGTTCTTCCAATGTGTACGTTGTCTATATAATGATACCACGTTGTGATGTTACTCGACAGTGGAATCAATTCATCATCATCCAAAAGAGAATGCTCCCACTCCCCCAGGTACAGGTTCACATATGAGGGGGCACAAAATGTCACCATAGCGACCCCCTGTACCTGGAGGTAGTGGGACCCATCAAAAGTGAAGATGTTATGTGTTAGAATGTATTCAAGGGCTGATGTGATGAATTGATGGATTTTTTTTGTCGTCTCTGTGACTGGGAGAGGATGTGTTGTATAGCAGCTATCCCAAGATGGTGCGGGATAGAGCTATATAATGTTTCAACATCATGCTTCCTCTACCGGAGATGATGGGTCTTTGTCAGAAACCATGGACCAAACCGAGAAAGAAGTACAGTAAAATCACACTTGTTTATTAATAAAAATAAAAAGGTAAATAGAGTAAGCGTAGAGTCCAGAGTCCAGAGTCCAGTAACCGGATCGGGTAGTCAGCCAAGCCAGAGTCGAGTAACCGGATCGGGTAGTCATCCAAGCCAGAGTCGAGTAACCGGATCGGGTAGTCAGCCAAGCCAGAGTCGAGTAACCGGATCGGGTAGTTAGCCAAGCCAGAGTCCAGTAACCGGATCGGGTAGTCAGCCAAGCCAGAGACCAGTAATCGGATCGGGTAGTCAGCCAAGCCAGAGTCCAGTAACCAGATCGGGTAATCAGCCAGGCCAGAAGTCAGGGATCCAAGTAGAGGAACAGCAAGCAGGATAAGGAGCCAGAAGGAATGTCAGCAAAGCCAGTCTTTAAACAGGAACGCAGGAGATGATTTCTTGTGATGTGACCAAGGCGAAGGCAGGAATGAAGTGAGCTGGAGATCTTTAAGTAAGTGGGACTGGCGAGCAGAACCACAACAGCTGGTTAACTGTGGAGAGAGATGAGAGCTGGCAATTAGCCGACAGCTGAGCGGCCAGCTCAGAAAAGGAAGGGCTGAGCCAGTCCTGACAGTACCCCCCTCCTCAACGACCTCTCCTCCCTGAGGGGAAAATGTCTATGGAAATCACGGAGGAGGGCAGGAGCATGTACGTCCGAGGATGAGACCCAGGACCGTACCCCTTCCAATGCACCAGTTACTGTATGCGCCATGGGACCTATGGGAGTCAACAATGAATTGTACCTCATACTCCTCATGGTTCTCAACCGAGGTGGTAAAGCGGACACGAAACACATTTGAGATGCACATACTAGGAGGAAGGTCCAACGCGTAAGCCACTGGGTTAATCCGGCAAAGGATACGGAAAGGCCCAATAAACCGAGGTGCGAACTTCAGTGAGGGAACACTAAGTCGGAGGTTGTGAGATGACAGCCAGACCTTGTCCCCAACCTGGTAAGAAGGCGCAGGTAGGCATCTGCGGTCAGCATGGGGTCTGAATCTATCATTAGCATGACGCAAAGCCTCCTGGACTTGTGCCCAAGTGAAATGAAGAACAAGGAGATGCTCCTCTAGCGCAGGAATACTCTGCAGAACAAACGAGTCAGGCAACATGGAAGGTTGGAAACCATAATTCGCCATAAACAGAGACAATCGAGAAGCAGAATTCAAGGCACTGTTGTGAGCAAACTCTGCCCATGGTAATAGGTCTGACCAGTTGTTGTGATGGTCAGAAATTTAGCAACGTAGGAATTGCTCCAAGGATTGATTGGCTCGTTCTGCAGCCCTATTAGACTGCGGGTGATACGCAGAGCAGAAAGCAAGCTGAATTCCCAGCTGTGCACAAAAGGCTTGCCAGAACGGGACACAAACTGACTACCCCTGTTAAGTATTTTGTTTTTGCTCATGGATGGAAAAAGCCCCATCTTGGGAACTAAACCCAACAATGGAATCCTGTAGACACCCGTGCCCAAAGAGACATTCGAGCCATCACCAGAGTGCCCATAGGGGCGAACAACAGAACAACCTCGAGTGTTACCTTTACCAGATTGAAGGACAGATCCAAGGGAAGAAGGGATAGATGGTTGTTGTATTGGTGTAGATTCCACTATGCGTTTTTCTTTTGTATTCCATCCTCTTGTGAGCGAGACCGTTTAGCCTTTTGTGATTTTCTGCCCTCATATTGCGATTTCTGTGAAACAGAGGCTGTGGAAGAATTAAAAGTGGAATTATACACTTGACCCCTATGTGAGAAAACTTTCTGTTTATTATTAAAATTATTTGGTCTATTGCCCTGATGCCATCTATAAGCCTTCCCTTCTTGGAATGCCCCTTTTGTCTCTCCAGATTTTTTTCTGTTTAACTACTAAGGTATCACGAGTGAAAACATCCAAGTGATTTTTTACTTTGTCTTTCTGTTCCTTTAAAATTGGATGCATTTTTAAGGTGCTGTAATTTATTGTAAATTAAATCCATATCTTTATCTATATTGCTTATTCGTTTACGGTATTCTTCATTAAGACGTTTCATCATAGTGGCTGTACATTTTTGTAAATTACTCTCCCATTTCTTTTTAAAAGTAAGATCAACCTCTTCTAGGATGTGAAAAATTTGTATTCTAAGACCATATGGATTGATATCCTCCCTCAATTATCTCTCGAAACCCTCAGTATGTCAGAACATTGCTGCTTTCTTTTCAACTAATCTCCCAAATTGGGAAAGGAGTGAGACAACCTCTGACCGAGATGCCTCTTGTGTATCATGCCTGCTATAATAACTGGCCATAAGTGCTTCCCACTCCTGACCCTGAAACATGCTCCCAACAAAAAAATCTGTCAAATAAAAGATGTACACACAATTTCCTAAGGAAATATAACAAATATAAACAAAAATTATTAATTAACCAGTATAACTACTGAGCAAAAAGTAGATCAACTTTTGGTGAAAAATGGGGGGGAAGTGTGCAAAGCACAAAGGTGGGTATTTGCTACCCTAAGAAAATCCTTGATATAATTCATCCAAATGCCAGAGGTGGAGATTGGAATAAACTCCTTCTCCAGAGTGAATCTTGTTGGATTATGGAGTTATGTGCAACGTCCGCACCAGGCCTCAATAGTGTATTAAGCTATAGACCGTTTCTTGAGGGGTTTAGCTCTGGGGTATGTGAAAAGGATATGTACAGTAATGTTTAATGTTTTACTTGTCTTTTGAATACCTCACTGTATGATATATGTATGATCAGAATCCGCTATTATGAGACATTCATTTTGTCTATGTGTGTTTTATACTCCAGACCCATCAACAGTATATGACTGTTAACCCAAATTAGGTAATCATCCTTAGTACAGATTAGTCCTTTCATTTGTTCAAGGTTCAGACTATATAAAACACTTTATGGGAAGCTAGGCCTACAGCCAATTCAAAAAAAGTGTACAGTTGGATGCAAAATATCTTGGATATAAAATTGGGAAGGGTATGATAAAACCCCAGCCAAACAAAGCTTAGGCCAAAATTGGTCAAGCCCTTGCAACAAGAAGCAAGTTTAAGCATTCTTAGTGATTGCTTGCTATTAACAGTGGTTAATGCCCCATTGTGCCTCACATTTTGCCCTGTCCCAGATTCACTAATATTTTGCAATCTGTGTTCCAACCCCAAGGTTGAAACAACAAAAATGGATTTTTAAAACAGCTTACCTGTAAAATCTTTTTCTTGGAGTACATCACGGGACACAGAGCACCATAGTAATGACTATCTGGGTTATATGCTACCTTTAGGTGATTGGACACTGGCAACCAATAGTAAGAAGGTTCCTCCCATATAACCCCTCCCATACAGGAAGTACCTTTAGTTTTGTAGCAAGCAATGAAGATCCCAGAAAAGAGGGAAGAGACATCTGTGTCCCGTGATGTACTCCAAGAAAAGGATTTTACAGGTAAGCTGTTTTAAAAATCAATTTTTCTTTATCGTACATCACGGGACACAGAGCACCATAGTAATGACTATCTGAGATGTCCTAAAGCAATGCATTTGAGTGGAGGGAACACAGTATTCCTAGATCCCCTTCCGGCCCAGGACTTATAAAGCCGCCTGCAGCACGCTGTGGCCAAAAACAGTCTCCCTTTTGAGATCTAACGTATGAACTGAAGACCAAGCGGCCGCTTTGCAAACCTGAGCCATAGACACCTGCTGGCGCACAGCCTATGATGTACTAACTGCTCTGGTAGAGTGAGCTTTGAAATATTGAGGTGGAACCCTGTGTTTTAACTCATAAGCCTGGATAATGAGCTGGCGAATCCACCTAGAAATAGTTGAATTAGTTGCTGCCTGTCCCCTCTTAGGACCGTCTGGCAGGACAAAAAGGAAGTCAGTTTTCCGAAAAGGAGCTGACATGTTTAAGTAAACCTTGACCGCTCTCACCACATCCAGTGAGTGAAGCAACTTTTCCTCTTTAGACCTAGGATTTGGAAAAAAGGAGGGTAAAATGATATCCTGATTTAAATGAAACCTGGAAACCACCTTCGGTAAAAAATCTGGACTGGGACACATCACCACCTTGTCCTGATGTAAAATTAGAAACGGTTCTTTACATGAAAGGGCGGCCAATTCAGACACCCTTCTAGCCGAAGTTATGGCTACCAGAAAAACCAATTTCCTGGTCAACAGGATTAAAGGAATATGCCTAATTGGTTCAAAGGGCTGAACCTGCAGAGCTGATAGCACCAAGTTCAAGTCCCAAGGGCTTAAAACCGGCGGTTTTAAGTGCAGTACCCCCTTGACGAAGGTTCGCGCCAAAGAATGGGATGCAATTGGCCTCTGGAAAAAAACTGATAAGGCCGAAATTTGTCCTTTAATGGTTCCTAAAGATAAGCCTAAATCAATTCCTGATTGAAGAAAGGCAAGGATCCTCCCAATCGCATACCTGCGAGGATGCCATTCCTTCTCGCACCAGGAAATATACGATTTCCATACCTTATAGTAGATACTTCTAGAAACTGGCTTTTTAGCATTAATCAGAGTGGATAAGACTGAACCCCTGATACCATGGTCCCTTAGTACCCTGGTCTCAACAGCCATGCCATCAAATTCAGCGACCGTAAAGAAGGATGGTATATGGGGCCTTGAGATAACAGATCTGGACGGTCTGGGAGACACAGCAGGTCCTCTACCGCCATCCTCACTATCTCTGAATACCAGGACCTCCTGGGCCACTTTGGAGCCACCAGGATCACTGTATTCTGCTCCCTCTGTATCCTGCGCAACAAGTCTGGCAGCAACTGGATCGGAGGGAACGCATAAATCCGGGAAAACCTATCCCAGGGAACTACCAATGCATCCGTTCCGATAGCAAGTGGATCCCTGGTCCTGGACACAAACCTGTTACCTTGGCATTGAATCTGGATGCCAGAAGATCCACATCTGGCACCCCCCAATGCTGGCAAATCTGAAGGAAATCTTCGGGATGAAGAGACCACTCTCCTGGAAGTAACTGCTGGCGACTTAGATGCTTGCCAATTGTCCACCCCTGGAATGAACACTGCCGACAGAAACGGTACATGTCTCTCTGCCCAAGTTAATACGTGATCTACTTCCCTTTGTGCCGCCCGGCTCCGGGTGCCCCCTTGGTGGTTGATGTACGCCACCACCGTGGAGTTGTCGGATTGGATTCGGACAGGGAACCCCTGCAGTCTGGATGTCCAAAATAGGAGAGCTAAGCGAGCTGCCCAAATTTCTAGCAGATTGATGGGTAAGGCCTTCTCTACTTGAGACCACAATCCCTGAATGGAAGCCTCCTCCAGGACTGCTCCCCAGCCCAGACGACTGGCATCTGTAGTTACTACTTTCCAGGTTCCTGGTGGAAAAGATTTGCCGCCGTTCAAGTTGCTGGTCTTTGACCACCAAGAGAGTTCCCTTTTTACCTGTAGGGATAGACACATGGGATGATCCAAGGATTGAATCGACCTGTCCCAAGCTTCCAGGATAGCTCTTTGGAACATCCTGGAGTGAAACTGCGCATAGAGAACCGCGCTGAAATATGACACCATCTTGCCCAAAAGCCTCATGCATAGACGGATCGAAGGACCTTTTGTCCCCTTGACCTTCCGAACCAGCTCCATTATAGAACTGATTCTTAAGGGAGGTAGAAATACTTTTTCTTGAGTTGTGTCCAAGATCAGACCCAGATATGTTAAGGCCTGAGCTGGACAAAGGGCCGATTTTGTTCATATTTAGAATCCAGCCTAGCAACCTTAGGAAACGGACCGTAGTCGCAATGTCTCTTACTAAGGTGGAGTAAGCTTGATCCCTCAGCAAAAGATCGTCCAGGTATCCTACCACTGCGATTTTCTGGGACCTTAGGAAAGCCAACACTGGGGCCAGAACCTTTGTGAAGACCCGAGGGGCCGTGGCTAGACCGAATGGAAGTGCCACAAACTGGAAATGATACCCCTCTACTGCAAACCACAGGAATCTCTGATGTGGGCCAAAAATCGGTACGTGCAGTTATGCGTCCTTGATGTCTATGGACGCTAAAAAGTCTCCTTTTCTCAAGGAAGTGATTACTGAACGAACTGACTCCATGCGGAAGGTTCGGACGTTTAAAAAGGAATTGAGGGATTTGAGGTCCAAGATGGGCCTTACCTCTCCGTTTGGCTTTGGCACTGTAAATAGGTTCGAGTAGAACCCCTTGAATCTTTCCTTTTGCGGAACTTTGATGATTACTTTCTGCCGTTCCAGTTGTTCTAAAGCCAGGAATAGGCTCCTCTTTTTCCCTGGGTCTGATGGAACCCTGGATACCAAATACCGAGTTGGAGGAAAATCCCAAAACTCTATTTTGTAACCTTGAGAAATGGTGGAAATGACCCACTTGTCCTGAACCAATTTTCCCCAAGCATCTGCGAACCACCGCAGCCTGCCCCCCCACTTGCAGGAGTGGGGGCGCCCCTTCACAAGGAAGTCTTGGAATTGGTCTTGGCTGGTTTCTGGGTCCAAGGTCTTTTTGACCTTGAGGCTTCTTAAAGGTAGGTGGCTGAGGCCGTCGATACCTCTTAGGGGAAGAGGCATTGGCCCAGGAGCATTAGGAATTTTAAAGGAAGGCTGCTTACCCCGTCTTTTAACCGGAAGCAAGGAGCTTTTCCCGCCTGAGATTTTTTGGATATATTTATCCAAATCTTCCCCAAAAAGGTGCTCACCGTGAAAAGGAAAAGCCGCTAGTAGCCTTTTGCATGGCGTCTCGGCCGACCAATTCTTTAACCACAGTACCCTGCACATATGGATTGAGAGTAGCGCAAAAGGAGACATCTGCTGAATTGAGTCTTTTAATGCATCTACCGCAAACCATAAGGCGCAAGGAAGTTCTGATAGTTCGTTAAATCCCTGGGCATTATCCACTGGGCAGGTCAGACTTTTATTCACTGAAGAAATGGCAGCATCAACCAAAGGTGTATCCCACTTCTTCCTGAATTTTTCCTCCATAGGATATAAAAAAGAAAACCTTTTAGGAGGCAAATATGTCCTGTCCGGGTGGTCCCAGTCAGAGTAAATTACCTGTTCCAATAAAGGATGCAAAGGAAACGCCTGGGGACCTGGTTGAGGACGCAAGGACCCTAATGTAGAATAAGAGGGTCCCGGTCCCTGTACCAGAGGTAATTTAAAATCCAGCTATCACCATCTCGGTCAAGGATTGGATAAACAACTTTTGGGATTGGGAAGCTGAAATTGGTTCTTCAGAACCTGAATCCTCAGCCGAGGACTGTTCAGCCTCCCCTTCCTCTTTGTCTTTAACGGCCTCCTCCTCCAAATCCTCTGCCCATTCTGGATCCAAATCACAGAGACCCATGCCAACCGGGTCCTGGTGCTCAAGTGTTTCATCACTGGGACCAGGCTCAGGGGAGGGAGATCTATGACGTTTCTTCCCTCCCTGTGTTACTGTAGCAATCATACCTGCTATTTTGCCTTCAAGGCCAGCAAGGGCTGATACTAAATCATCCTTTGTAACATAGGCTGAAGCAGGGATATTGGTAGTGGCCACTATGCCTGACAACTATAATGGCTCAGCCAGACCAAATGCCGCAGGTCTTTCAGGGGAGACTGATGCTGCAGCAACCTGAGGTTGATCTCCTGTTTTTGATGGAGTACCCTCAACCCCAAGACTTGCCCTGCTCCCCACACCTCGTTTCCTGGAAGACATCGCTTACAAGTTTGAGGAAAAAAAAGGCACTCCCTCTGAGTTATCTAGCTGGGCCCAGCGCACAGCCGCCACCACAGCTTTACCAGCCTTCAATTTGTTGCAAATGTCCAATTTCAAAATCCCAGACCTCTGTGTCCCACCGCATACGAGGCCCCGCTGAGATTAACGGACTAGCAGCAATGACATGTCGGGGCGTACCTCCCTTTATTCCGTGTGCCGCCCAGTGACGCACGCGCGGCCATGCTTCTACCGCGCATGCACACCCTGTATGACGCACATAAACACAGGCACGCCGCGCCCACATGCACGCACGCAGTGCGCTCTCAGGACCGACTGCCATGTGCGGGAGATACAAACATAAGCTGCATCTGTCAGCTTGCTCTGTAACAGAACCATCTGCAATGAGACACATAAGGCATTTTATACTGGAAACAACAGAAAATTGATAGGCCTCCCAGAGGAAGTACTCACCAGTCCTCGCTGCAGGACCCGATACAGGCCCAATCTTCCCCCATCATGGTGGGTAGCGCCTCTGAGGACCTTCAGGGACCGGGTCACCCAATGTACGGGGTCCACACCTCTGGGCCTGTAAAGCACCCTTTTGGTTCCCTTGGGCAAATAAAGACCAGGGATACCATGTAACAAGGGTCTAGCGCCTAAAAAGGATACATTACAAGCAAAACCTTGTTCTTGAACCAAGGCTCGGGTACCATCCACTTTAGCTTTTAATGCCATCCAAATGGATCCGATATAACATCCTCACTGGGACATTATTGAAGAAAATTTGAAGAGCTTCCACAGCCGTGACCATCACCTTCAAGACACTGGCAAAAAACTAAAGGTACTTCCTGTATGGGAGGGGTTATATGGGAAGAACCTTCTTACTATTGGTTGCCAGTGTCCAATCACCTAAAGGTAGCATATAACCCAGATAGTCATTACTATGGTGCTCTGTGTCCCGTGATGTACGATAAAGAAAAGGGGTTTTGTCACAGTAAGCCAATAAAAAGTTTCTGCTTGTGTCCAGAATGGGAATTAAATATGTCCCAGGTTCAGGCAGTTTGGTGAATATCTTTGTTTTTATTATGCGGAAGTTGGAGTTCTTTGAGCTGGCTGATTAGACAAAAAGCAGAGCAGGTAGTTCTGGGCTGTATATAACCTTTCAGCCAGTTCAGGGATTTTGCTTCTCACTGGAACCAGCTTCTGTGCAAGTCAGATTGGGGAGCTCTGGAGTACCCGTGTGATAAAGCCCAAGTATGGTAAAACAGCCTGTGTGCCAAGGACTTGATTTGCAGAGAGTTGTGTTTCTGGGAAGCAGTAGGTTGCTTTGGTTCTGTTTACTAGGCACCTGGTATGTTAATAAATTACCAAGTAGCAAGGTTTTATATTTTTGTTTTCTTTGTCACAAATGTGCAGAATTTGTGCACCCACATTATGTGTTTCATATGTGCTCTTATCAAAACGACTGCTTCAATTTTGGTTAAGATTTGTGAAAATGAGATTAATACAGAAGGCATAGACGTAATCATTAAGGTGAGCAAGCTAGTAGATATATTTAAACTATTTTTGTCTTTGTCTGCTTCACATGCTTACACAGGTACTGAAATCCTGTTTTTAAAGTGTGTCTTGCAGTGTTGGTAATTTTTTTTTTTTTTAAACATCAGAAAGAAACCTTCATGTGGATATTTACTACCTACATGAAGATTATATCCATGTATTTAGTGAGTCGTACTGAAAATTATGGCTTTCACTTTCCATATTGATGGCTCTTGATTAGATTTGGTTTAAATACTGCACTTTATTACAGAAATGTAAGCTGTCACAATCTGCAGTAATATACTAAATATAATCCTGAAACCATGGTGTTAAGTCAAAGAATCATTCCAGTGGTATAATGAGCTATTCTACAGAGTATTGTGTAATCACTTCCTGTAATAGTACAAATTGTCAAGCTTTTTGTTGCCTTGGGCAGCATCAAAGCCTTCTCCCAATAAAATTTACGAGGGAATTCCTGAATCCTAACAAAAGTCATTGAAATAAACCTTAAAAGCATTCATGTGCAATTTTACAACTCACTTTTTTTTCCTCCTTTTTCTTTAATAAACTGCATTATACAACTAGCTGTTTTGTTAGGTTTGATATTCTTGTGATATTTACAATAGACAAATAATGATGGCTGTTTTAGCTCAATGGTATAAAATAAAGTGCATTGCTGGGTACTTTTAGAATTCATTACAATATATGTGCTCTTCACCGACAAAGAGGGTATATATCTCTTAAAAGTGTGTCTTGAAATGTTACACAGGTTGCAATAGATGGGAAAAGGTCTCACTTTGGGTAATGGGGATGGGATATCTGATATTCGTTGACTTTGTTGGTAGGACACATGGTCCTCTTCTCTGCAACGTAGACTGCAAATTTATGTAACTATTGTGATGTAATTGAATAGAGAGTCCATTAAAAAAGGAGAGATTGGTATCTGCTGTGCAGAGATTTTTAAACACCTGCCATCCACCTGCGGTGCTAAACTGGTCAACAGCTATATCAGCAAGAGGAGGGAGCTGCTGAGTAGGAAGAGTTCAATAGATTGAGACAGGCAGCATTGCACTGTGGGAACTGTAGTCTTGAGGAGAGAGACTCTACTGTAATCAAGAGCTTTCTGAACTGCATTTCCCAGAGAGAGAATTCCAGGCGGAGGGAAAAGTGCTGCATTTTCTCAAGCTGTACAGGACATAGCTTTCTCTTGCCATGAAGGAACCCAGGGAGGGCAAATAAGTGTCCAGTGTACACCACTGTCAGGGCTGGGCTCAGCCCTTTCTTCTCTGAGCTGGCTGCTCAGCTGTCGGCTACTTGCCAGCTCCTATCTATCCACATTTACTCAGCTGTTGCTGATATCCTGCTCTTCAGTCCTGCCTACTTAAGCCGTCCAGTCCAGAGGAGCTCTGCCTTTGCCTTAGTCATTATCACAGAGACGCTCATTCCTGTTAAAAGACTTGCTTGGCTGACATCCCTTCTGTCTCCAGATCCTGCTTGCTGTTTTACTATGCTCATCTCCGGCTCCCTGACGTTTGGTTTGTCTGACTATCCATTCCGGTTCCTGAACTCTGGCTATGTTTTGACTACATTTGCTCTATTTACTTTTATTAATAAACAAGTGTGATTTAACTGTACTTCTGTCTCCATCTGATTTCATGCTTTCTGACAGAAGGCAAAGGCCATGAATTTAGAAGATACAGTCAATCCACTTGTTGGTAATATTTTTTCCAGATTGGATGAGCAAGATCACCGCATGGATCAGTTTGCCATGGCGTTACAAATGCTCCTGATTCGCTTGGCTCACCTGGAATCTTCCACTGTGGCTGCTCCGATACAACCTGTGTTGCAGGCCCTCCCTGCTGCTGCGCCAGTCTCTGTGCAGGCACACGCCTCGAGTATTACCTCTATAAGAGGTATATCTGATTCCGCTCCACTTCCCCAGCAATCTGGGGATGATCCAGTTCAATGCAGAGGGTTTCTCAACCAGGTTGAGATATACTTTGAGATGCTACCCCAGGCGTTTCCCACGGACAGAAGCAAAGTAGGTTTCATGATATTTTTGCTTTCTGAGAGAGCCTTGCCCTGGGCAAACCCTCTATGGGATACGCAAAAACCTGTGGTCTTGAGTTACCCTGAGTTTGTGGATTCCTTTAAAAGGGTATTTGACGTTCCAGCACGCTCCGCTTCTGCTGCCAAGTATGAAAACTGTTGCAGACTACGCCATTGAATTCTGTACTCTGGCAGCAGAGGTTGCTTGGAAAAATAAGGCCCTCGTGGCTGCTTTTTCTCATGGTCTCTCGGATTCCATCAAGGATTAGATAGCAGCCCGAGATATACCCACTGAGCTGGAGAAGTTGATCACGTTTGCCATCCTCATTGACTCCAGACTCAGAGAAAGACTTTCTTTTAAGGAGCGCTTGCGGAAGCCTCCTGTACATTTGCCTTCGAGCTTTGCAGTCCCACCCATGCCTCCCTCACCTCCCATGCCTCCTGGTACCGAGTCAGTCAATGAAGATGAACCCATGCACTTGGGCTTCACGCGTCTTTCTGCGGTTGAGAGAACCTTTAGGAGGAGGGAGAGATTGTGCCTTTATTGTGGCCAGGCAGGTCACTTTTTAAAGTCTTTTCCTACCTGTCCAGGGAACGCCCGAACCTTGAGGGCCTGTCACGGACAGACCTTAGGTGGTGTTGTTTCATCCCCAGTTATCCTGAAGGATAAGCCCCTGGTTTCAGTCACCCTTTCTTGGGCTGAGTCGTCCGTCGAGATACAGACTCTAATCGACTCTGGGGCTGCAGGCCTGTTCATTGATGCTGCCTTTGTTTCGAAGCACTCAATTCCGCTACAGCTGCATAAAACTCCACTTGCCATTGAGGCTCTTGACGGGAGACCTCTACAGCCTGCCCATGTGACTCATGAGACGGTTCTGTTGTCCATGGCCGTAGGGGTTCTTCACCATGAGATAATCCAATTCCAAGTTATTTCCTCACCTAAGTTTCTGCTGGTTATTGGTTATCCTTGGTTACAGAGGTACAACCCCTCTTTTGATTGGCTCCGTGCTGAGATTCTCTCCTGGTCGCCACAGTGCAGTAAGACATGTTTCCAGAATGTAGCCAAGGTCCTGTGCACCTCTTCACTCTCCTCCCTATCAGAGGATTCCCACTATTTTAGCGATGTCTTTGACAAAGGTCAAGCCAGTAGTTTGCCCCCACACCGGCTGTATGATTGCGCAATTGACCTTCAACCTGGTGCCATACCCCCTCGTGACTGGGTTTACCCTTTGTCGGTCTTGGAGGATATGGCCATGGAGCAGTATGTTGCAGACTCACTTTCTTGAGGTTTCATCCGCAATTCCTCGTCCCCTGCTGGTGCTGGTTTCTTCTTCGTGAAGAAGAGTGGTGAACCGAGACCTTGTATTGATTATAGGGGTCTCAATCGTTTCACGATTAAGAAAGCTTATCCGATTCCGCTGATTAGAGTTATTTGACCGCCTCAAAGGATCAACTGTTTTCACAAAGCTTGATTTAAGAGGGCATACAATCTTGTGAGGATTAAGGAGGGCGATGAGTGGAAAACTGTGTTTAATACCAGAACAGGCCATTATAAGTACCTCATAATGCCTTTTGGCCTTTGTAATGCCCCGGCAGTTTTCCAGGAATTCATTAAAGATGTCCTCCGAGATTTGTTGCAGTTATGTGTGGTGGTTTATCTCGTTGATATCCTCATATTTTTAAGTCCCTGAAGAGCCACCACACAGATGTCTGTTATGTGCTTTAGAAACTAAGAGAGAACAATCTCTATTGTAAATTGGAGAAGTGCGAGTTCCATCGTAAACAGGTTAAATTCCTGGGCTCATTTCCACTGCTGGTTTTTCGATGGACCCAGAGAAACTTTCAGCAGTCCTACAGTGGCCCCGACCCGTGGGTTTATGTCCTCTGCAGCGTTTCCTGGGCTTTGCCAACTATTATCGGAAGTTTGTTTTGTAACTTCTCGTCTCTGGTCAAGCCCCTGACTGATATGACCAGAAAGGATGATAACCCACAGAGTTGGTCTCCAGAGTCCATTAAGGCCTTTGAGAGTCTCAAGGCTGCCTTTGTTTCTGCTCCTGTGTTGGCACATCCTGATCCTATGTTGCCTTTTATCCTAGAAGTGGATGCTTCTGAGACTGGGGTTGGTGCCCTTCTGTCTCAACGACTTAACTCTGAGAGCACTATGCATCCGTGTGGCTACTTTTTCAAGTAATTGTCATCTGTAGAGTGCAATAACGAGATTGGTGACAGAGAGCTGTTGGCGATCATTTTAGCCCTGAAAGAATGGAGACATCTCCTCGAAGGTACCACTGTGCCGGTTCTTATTCTTACTGACCATAAGAATCTCACATTCTTGTCTGAGGCTAAGCGCCTCTCTCCCAGAAGGATGCAATGGGCTCCTTTCTTGTGGAGGTTTAATTACATTGTCTCGTTCTTACCTGGTACTAGGAATGTAAGGGCTGACGCCTTGTCACAACAATTTTCCTCCACTTCTAAGTTGAAGTCGGTTCCGGTTCCTGTGATTCCCTCGTATTCTGGTAACGGTTTGCACCAGTCTTACTTCTCCTTTGGGTGACAAAATTCTTGCTGCTCAGTTCCATGCTCCTCCTGAAAAACCTTGTGACCGCTGCTTTGTCCCAGAGAGTCTCCGTACTGCCGTGCTCCAGACTAACCATTCTCCCAAGGCAGCTGGCCTCCCTGGGAAGAATCAACTCGTTTGGGCCATTTCCCAACAATTCTGGTGGCCTAGTCTACAGGCTGATGTAACTGCCTTCATAGCTGCCTGTTCCGTGTGTGCTCAAAGAAAGACTCCATGACACCTTCCAGTGGGCCTCCTACAACCCATACCCAATGGAGAGAGGCCCTGCACCCACCTCTCTATGGATTTCATTGTGGAGTTACCCAACTCCCAAGGCAACATTGTTATCCTTATGGTGGTTGACCGGTTCTCAAAGATGTGTCATTGTATTCCACTTAAGAAGTTGCCCACTTCTAAGGAACTGGCTTATATTTTTGCTTGGGAGATCTTTCGCTTACATGGGCTACCCAAGGTGATTGTCTCGGACAGGGGTAGTCAGTTTGTCTCCCAGTTCTGGCAAACCTTTTGTTCACAGTTGGGAATTCAGCTTGCTTTCTCCTCTGAGTATTACCCGCAGTCTAATGGGGCCGCAGAACGAGGCAATCAGTCCTTGGAGCAATTCGTACGTTGCTACAGTCAGGTCCATAAATATTGGGACATCGACACAATTCTAATCTTTTTGGCTCTATACACCACCACAATGGATTTGAAATGAAGATGTGCTTTAACTGCAGACTTTTAGCTTTAATTTGAGGGTGTTTACATCCAAATCAGGTGAACGGTGTAGGAATTACAACAGTTTGTATATGTGCCTCCCACTTTTTAAGGGACCAAAAGTAATGGGACAATTGGCTGCTCAGCTGTTCCATGGCCAGGTGTGTGTTATTCCCTCATTATCCCATTTACAAGGAGCAGATAAAAGGTCCAGAGTTCATTTCAAGTATTATTTGCATTTGAAATCTGTTGCTGTCAACTCTCAATATGAGATCCAAAGAGCTGTCACTATCAGTGAAGCAAGCCATCATTAGGCTGAAAAAACAAAACAAACCCATCAGAGAGATCGCAAAAACATTAGGTGTGGCCACGGAAAACAACTGTGGTGGATGAGCGAAGAATTTTTTCCCTGGTAAAGAAAACACCCTTCACAACAGTTGGCCAGATCAAGAAAACTCTCCAGGAGGTAGGTCTATGTGTGTCAAAGTCAACAATCAAGAGAAGACTTCATCGGAGTGAATACAGAGGGTTCACCACAAGATGTAAACCATTGGTGAGCCTCAAAAACAAGGAAGGCCAGATTAGAGTTTGCCAAACAACATCTAAAAAAGCCTTCACAGTTCTGGAACAACATCCTATGGACAGATGAGACCAAGATCAACTTGTACCAGAGCGATGACAAGAGAAGAGTAGGAAGGAAAAGATCATAATTCAAAGCATACCACCTCATCAGTGAAGCATTGTGGTGGTAGTGTCATGGCGCGGGCATGTATGGCTGCCAATGGAACTGGTTGTCTTGTATTTTTTCTTGTATTTATTGATGATGTTACTGCTGACAAAAGCAGAAGGATGAACTCTGAAGCGTTTCGGGCAATATTATCTGCTCATATTCAGCAAAATGCTTCAGAACTCATTGGACGGCGCTTCACGGTGCAGATGGACAGTGACCCGAAGCATACTGCCAAAGCAGCCAAAGAGTTTTTTTAAAAGAAAGAAGTGGAATGTTAAGCAATGGCCAAGTCAATCACCTGACCTGAATCCGATTGAGCATGCATTTCACTTGCTGAAGACAAAACTGAAGGGAAAATGCCCCAAAAACAAGCAGGGACTGAAGACAGTTGCAGTAGAGGCCTGGCAGAGCATCACCAGGAATGAAACCCAGCGTCTGGTGATGTCTATGCGTTCCAGACTTCAGGCTGTAATTGATTGCAAAGGATTTGCAACCAAGTATTAAAAAGTGAAAATTTGGATTATTGTTAATCTGTCCCATTACTTTTGGTCCCTTAAAAAGTGTGAGGCACATATACAAACTGTTGTAATTCCTACACCATTCACCTGATTTGGATGTAAATACCCTTAAATTAAAGCTGAAAGTCTGCAGTTAAAGCACATCTAGTTCGTTTCATTTCAAATTCATTGTGGTGGTGTATAGAGCCAAAAAGATTAGAATTGTGTCGCTGTCCCAATATTTATGGACCTGACTGTATATTTCTGACCATCATAACTGGTCAGACCTATTACCGTGGGCAGAGTTTGCTCACAACAGTGCCTTGCCTTCTGCTTCCTGATTGTCCCCGTTTTTGGTGAATTATGGTTTCCAACCTTCCATGTTGCCTGACTCATTTGTTCCGCAGAGTATTCCTGCGTTAGAGGAGCATCTCTTTGGTCTTCGTTGTCTCTACATCTCAAATGTGTTTTATGTCTCCTTATTGAAACCTTTGGTCTGCAATCGCTTTACCACCTTGGTGCCACGTCCTCACCCTATACAGGTTGAGAACCATGAGGAGTATGAAGTACAATCCATTGTTGACTCCCGTAGGTTACGTGGGCGCATACAGTACCTGGTGCATTAGAAGGGGTACGGTCCAGAGGAACGCTCTTCGGTCTCATCCTCGAAAGTACATGCCCCTGTCCTCCTCCGTGATTTCCATAGATGTTTCTCCTCAAGCCTGGTGGTTCTCCGAGGAGGAGGGGCTGCTGGGCTCAGCCCTTCCTTCTCTGAGCTGGCCGCTCAGCTGTCGGCTAATTGCCAGCTCCCAACTCTCTCCACAGTTACCCAGCTATTGTTGATTCTGCTCGTCAGTCCTGCTTACTTAAAGTCGTCCAGCTCACTTGATCTGTGCCTTTGCCTTTGTCAACATCACAGTGACTTTCTCCTGCATTACTGTTGAAGACTTGCTCAGCTGACGTTCCTTCTGGCTCCTGATCCTGCTTGCTGTACTACTACGTTTTATCTCTGGCTCTCTGACATTTGCATGGCTGACTACCCGATCCGGTTACTGAACTCTGGCTTGTTTTGATTACGCTTACTCTGTTTACCATTATTATTATTAATTATTAAACAAGTGTGATTTAACTTTACTTCTGTCTCGGTCTAAATCATGGTTCCTGATAATAGGAGAGGAGTGTGGAGGGTATGACAGTGGGCAGTATGTTCAGGAGAGGAGTGTGGTGGGTTTGACAGTGTGCAGTTTGTTCAGGAGAGGAGTGTGGTTGGTATGACAGTGGGTGTTTTTTTTACAGGAGATTAATGTGGAGGGTAAGACAGTGGGCGGTATGTACAGGAGAGGAGTGTGGAGGTATGACAGTGGGCAGTATGTATGGGAGAGGAGTGTGGAGGGTATGGCAGTGAGCAGTATGTATGGGAGAGGAGTGTGGAGGGTATGAAAGTGGACAGTATGTACAGGAGAGGAATGTGCAGGGTATGACAGTGGGCAGTATGTTCACTAGAGGAGTGTGGAGGGTATGACAGTGGGCAGTATGTTCAAGGGAGGAGTGTGAAGGGTATGACAGTGGGCAGTATGTTCAGGGTAGCAGTGTGGAGGGTAAGACAGTGGGCGGTATGTACGGGAGAGGAGTATGGAGGGTATTACAGTGAGCAGTATGTACGGGAGAGGAGAGTGGAGGGTATGACAGTGGGCAGTGTGTACAGGAGAGGAGTGTGGAGGTATGACAGTGGGGGATATGTTCAGGAGAGGAATGTTGAGAGTATGACAGTGAGCAGTATGTACAGGAGAGGAGTGTGGAGGGTATGACAGTGAGCGGTATGTATGGGAGAGGAGTGTGGAGGATAGGAAAGTGGGCAGTATGTACAGGAGAGGAGTGTGGAGGGCATGACAGTGGTAGCATGTTCAGGGGACTCGTGTGAAGGGTATGACAGTGGGCAGTATGTTCAAGAGAGGAGTGTGGAGGGTATGACTGTGGTCAGTGTGTACAGGAGAGGAGTGTGGAGGTATGACAGTGGGCAGTATGTATAGGAGAGGAGTGTGGAGGGTATGACAGTGAGCAGTATGTATGGGAGAGAAGTGTGGAGGATATGAAAGTGGGCGGTTTGTACAGGTGAGGAGTGTGGAAGGTATTACAATGAGCAGTATGTACAGGAGAGGAGTGTGGATGGTATGGCAGTATGTTCAGGAGAGGAGCGTGGAGGGTATAACAGTGGGCAGTATGTACAGGAGAGGAGTGTGGCGTGGGCAGTATGGAAAGGAGTGTGGAAGGTATGACTGTGGGCGGTATGTTCAGGAGAGGAGTGTGGAGGGTATGACCGTGGTCAGTATGTATGGTAGAGGAGTGTGGAGGGTATGACAGTGGGTGGTATGTTCAGGAGAGGAGTGTGGAGGGTATGATAGTGGGTGCTATGTACAGGAGAGGAGTGTGGAGAGTATGACAGTGGGCAGTATGTACAGGAGAGGAGTGTGGAGGTATGACAGTGGGCAGTATGTACAGGAGAGGACTGTGGAGGGTATGACAGTAGGCATTATGTACAGGAGAGGAATGTGGAAGTATGATAGTGGGCAGTATGTACGGGAGAGGAGTTTGGAGGGTATGACAGTGGGCAGTATGTTCAGGAGAGGAATGTGGAGGGTATGACAGTGGATGTTTTTTTTATGGGAGAGGAATGTGGAGGGTAAGACAGTGGGCGGTATGTACAGGAGAGGAGAGTGGGGGGAATGGTAGTGGGCAGTATGTACAGGAGAGGAGTGTGGAGGGTATGAGTGCGGGCAGTATGTTCAGGGGAGGAGTATGGAGTGTATGACAGTGGGCAGTATGTACTGGAGAGGAGTGTGTAGGGAGTGGCAGTGGGCAATATGTTCAGGAGAGGAGTATGGAGGCTATGACAGTGGGCAGTATGTACACTGGAGGAATGTGGAAAGTACGACGGTGGGTGGTATGTACAGGAGAGGAGTGTAAAGGCTATGATAGTGAACACTATGTACAGCTGTACAGGAGAGGAGTGTGGAGAGAGTATGAAACAAGCAGTATTTGTATGTGTTAATATATATATTTATAAATATGTATTTATAAAAGAAACACCCAAACACTGTTTTGTGTCCAGATAATGTGAAATTAATTTCTGACCATCCCATTTAACTCGGTGTTGATCCAAACAAAAGTGTAAATTCACCGCATAAACAAATCACTCTAAGCCTAGGTTCACATCGATGTGGGTTTGAAATCATGCGAGTTGACAGACATCTGTGCAGGTTCATGCACAGATGTGTATTCAAATCATCCCCGAACTCACCAAAAATAGTACAGGAACTACTATTGGGAATCGGTGCCGCGCCGCATAGTGGGCGTCACACGGATTCGGACCGTGCCGTTGCTGGCAATAGATGTCAAAATCCATGCCAAATTGGCCCAATGTGAATGTGGGCTAAGGCTAAAGGCACATCTACGCATGTGGGGAAAGCAGGCAAAATTGCATGCCTTCCCAACAGGCAAAGAAATGTGCTGCCCTGAAGCAGATGTGCAGCAGTGCTATTAATTGGTAATAACACGCATCTGTAAACATGCGCACCAAACTACATGGTGCTGCAGCACCTTGTGATTCAGTGTGGCGCGCTTTTGGAAAAGATTCAGGGACTTCTTTTCCATGTTGCTCGTGCGTACAGCAGCCTATTGAAATGAATGGGCTGCCCTATGCATGATGCTTGAAAACCACGCCTGCGCTTGTCTGTTAAAAGAGCCTAACTGAGTAGATGCAAAATAACAATCCTCAATAAAAAAATAAATGATTCTCTAAATAATTAGTGCTCATACAATTTCACTACCATTTAAATAACCATGAACACTGTGCTCTTCTCTGGTTATTAAGGACAGTTAACTTATATATAGAGTGTTTAGTTTATGTGGGGAATTTTGATAACACCGGGTTAAATGGAATGATCATAAAGTTTCTTCACATTATCTGGACATACACAGAGTGTTGGGATTGTTTATATACAGTAGTGTTATGTGCAAGCTTCATAGATGTCTGTTGTGAGGAAGGCTGCAGACTCGGGTCTGAGCAGAAGGCACTGTAGATGGGGGGGGTCTAAGTGAATGAGGGCACAGATCAATGTATGGGATACTTCTGGGGGAGATAGAAAAAACAAATTCAGAAGCTTCAAAATGCATAAATCGTAGCCCTGAGGCTCCATTCACACCAGTGTGTTTTTTTCATGCTTTTTGCAGAAACGCAGGGCATTTTTTTAAACATGGGTTCCTATGGAACACGTTCACATCAATGCGTTTTTGGAAAGGGTCAGGGACTTTTTCCATGCTTTTTTTGTGTTTTTTTGGTTCAATAGACTTCAATGGAGAAGCTGCAGAAAAGCATGTAGTGAGTTTTTACTGCGATTTTGCCACAATTTGCGTTTTGCATTTTTAAATCTGCCCAACAAATTTAAAAAAAAAATGGAAAACGCAAATTGCGGCAAACTCGCGATAAAATCGCGGTAAAATCGCCGTAAACAAAAAAACCTGCGGTAAGCACAGCAAAAAGCACTGCAGAAACTTTTGAAAGCATCATGCATAGATGTGAATCAAGCCTGATTCCATGACTGAGCTGTAGTGGGAAAGTCACTGCTGTTGGCAAGTATGTAACACGTATGAGGTGATTAGGGGGCACCTGTGCGCATGCCTATGGTCAGGAAAATTCATGAGAGTTTAATAAAAGACCACAAAGGAGAGTTTTTACTAGAAAATAATATTTTAAGTATTAGACAAAATGATTTCACAAAAGACTGAATTTACCGAAACAAAACTGCTTTCTTTTTGTGAGGAAGTAGCAAAAACATTACACAAAACAGCAGCTGTGGATATAGTATAATTGGATTTTGCAAGAACGTTTGACACAGTTCCCCACACGCTAGTTGTTAAGTTAATGTCTATAGGCTTAGAAAATTCAGCTTGTAAATGGATGAAAAACTGGCTAAAAGACTGCGTTCAGAGAGTAGTGATTAATGAATAATTTTTGGAATAGTCTAGGGTTGTTAGTGGTGTACCCCAAGGCTCAGTGTTGAGACCCTTACTTTTTAACCTATTTTTAAATTATATAGAATTTGGGATTAAAAGTACCATTTCTGTGTTTGCAGATGACATCAAGCTATGTAGTGGAATAACATCCTTACAGGATGTCTCCAATTTACAAGCCGACCTCAATGCATAAGTGGGCAACTCTTTGGCAGATGAGGATTAATGTTGAGAAATGTAAAGTTATGCACTTATGGGGTAAACACATGCATGCATTATACATTCTAGAAGAAGAACAACCACGGGAGTCAATGGTAGAGAAGGATCTGGGTTTTCTGGTAGATCTGAAACTTTATAACATGCAATGCCATGCTGCAGTTTCTAAAGCCAACAGCATATTTTTTTGTATTAAGAGAAAATAAAGGTCTAAGATATAGATTCCAGAAGGAGTGAGAGAAATAATTTTGCCACGGTACAAATCATTTGTAAGACTTCATCTGGAATATGCAGTTCAGTTTTGAGCGCCTGTTCACAAAAAGGATATTGGAGAACTGGAAAGAGTGCAGAGAAGAGCAACTAAACTAATAAAAGCCACATGGAAGAGTTTAGCTATGGGAAAAGATTAGCTGAACTGAATTTATTCTCTTTTGAGAAGAGGCGGTTAACAGACATCTTAACTCTCCCGCGAGTCGCGGGAGTCTCCTGCATTTGGCTGCAGGCCCCCAGACACCGGCGAGCGCTGGGCGATCTCCTGGCTGAGCCTGTCACTCAGCCACAGACAGAGCAGCCCGAGTTGCCGTACTCCATTCGGCCGTTCGGGCTGCCCTGTCTGTGGCTGAGTGAGGAGACAGAGCTGAGAAGAGAGGTGGGCAGAGTCTTGTCAGGAGGAGGGGGGGGGCGTCGGGCCCTATGCTTATTACATGCTGAAGATCTCTTCATTGCAATCATCTGGCTGTCACACCACTCCATGCCCGACACTCTGCTAGAGCCCACACGCTGGGCTGAGGTTGTGTCTGTGCACACTGTGTCCCTACTCTCTGAAGCTATGCCAGTGCCCAGACAGGTGACGGACGATCCTTCCCAGGTTGGATGCTGTTAAAGTGTGCCTGGCTGGATCGAGGCTTGCACGGTCTGAGCAGCAGTAGGGATGGGCGGAGCTGGCAGAGAAAGTTCATCACTCTGCACACAGCAGCACCGATCACTGTAAAGCCCAGCAGGAACCAGAACTCTCCCCAGGCCAGCTCAAATGCTCTTGATTGAAACCATGGCAGCTGCCATTAAGGTGGATTGCTAAAATGTATTTGAAGAACAAGCTGGATTAGTGCCAGCAATACTAGATTTGTGAAACTTCCTGTCTGTGTCAGTCTGTCCAGCAACTCTGATGAGAGCACAAACCAGGACGACTTCTCTGTTTTACAGAATCATTAGAAATCATTATTGGACATTTACTGAGGGCTAGGTATTTGCTTGTCTGTGAGGTTGGGGTCTGCTTGAATTAATTTCAAAGCCTATGAGCAGTTGCACTTATTCTTTAATGTCACTTAGAAATGTCTAAAAATCTCTGCAGTGACTCAGTATAAACATTTTTTTTGGATATCTCTTTGTAGCTGTTAATATGTTACAAGAAACCTGTATTTTAGGCTGGCTATGAAACAAACTTTAGCCCCGGAGCGGCCCTCTTCCTCTCATGGTAACCATTCCTCCTTTAGAGCCCCTTATTATTTTTATTTATTACTTATATAGTGCTGTCAATTTACACAGCACTTTACATATACAGTCCCTGTGCTCAAGGAGCTTACAATCTAATGTCCCTAACTCCAATACAAGGTCCAATTTAGACAGAAGTCAATTAATCTTCCAGCTTGTCTTTGGAGTGTGCGAGGAACCTGGAGTACCTAGAGGAAACCCACGCAGGTACAGGATGAACATGCAAACTCCAAGCAGGTAGTGCCATAGTTGGGATTTAAACCAATTGCCCAAGCACTGCTGGGCAGAAATGCTAACCACTTATGGGGAAATCCATTCGATTTTTTTCTTCTGTCCACCAGCTGAACAAAAAAGTATACTCACCTTTAGATTCACACTACAAAAAAATGTGTACCCAGTTTTAGTTAAATGCACCCACAGAGCTCCACCCTCCTAGTTGCCAGCCCTCCTTCATACCACCACCACATCAGTCCTCCTAAAGGTGGGTACAGACGGATTGAAATTAAACCAGTTCAGCAGGGAGCGACAAAATTTCAATCTGTGTGTGGCTCTCCCCCTTCCTGTTAGACAGAATTTGATCAGTAGACTGACTTCTGTCGAACGGTCATGCTAGAAAACTTTCATTTGATCAGTGGCTGCAGCCACTGATCAGTGTATTCTGACAGCGGGGAGTCCCTAATGTCAGAAAACAATGGCACAGTGGGGAGGATTCCTCCATCCACCTCACTTGTGTGGATGGGAAGAACCTGTTAATTTTTCTTTCTTCCACCCACCAGCTGAACAATAAGAGAGCTGTGTATACTCACCTTTAAACTTATACCACAGACGCCAGGGCATATTTTCCTTCCAGTGAAAACACCAACACGCAGGCATTTTTCCTCACACTGACCCCGATATATCACTGCGGGAAAAAATGTCTACTGCTATTAAATTTATATGTTACATATGTTTTGATGAGATGTGTTGCACGTGTCGCTACAATCTGCATCCCACCCCCTACTCCACCTGATGGGGGGCACAGTTTAACATGTTCGCCCTGGGCACTGGATGACCTTGTCCCGGCACTGCAGGCGGATGTGATGACGTCCTCGCCAGGGAATACCAGTCTGTGCGAGGTGGAGAAATGTAACAAAGTCCTGCCTCCTAGATAGATGGAACACTGATCCAATGATACATTGGATCAGTGTGATGTGTATCATAGGAGGCGGGACTTTGTTACAGTGGCCACCGGGTTATTCGAATCTGTAATTGAGCTCTGCGTGAGCAGGATGCATTTAATTGGCACTGATCAAGCTGCATTTCATGGGCACTGGTAAGGCTGCATTTAATTGAGGGGGAGGGGTTTTGGCGGCGGTGCAAAGCGTCACTTCCCTGAAATGAGTTTGCCACCTGCCTGAAATGAGTTTTTGCAGGATGTCTGGGTTAAGGTTGGATATGATCACCATGTAGTGTATAAATACATAGGTGGTCAATATTGTGAACTTGGTGTTGAGTTGTTTACTTTAAGGTCATCACAAAAGACAAAGGGGCACGCTTTATGTTGGAAGAAAAGATATTTTACCTTCACATACAGAAAGGCTTTTTCACAGTTATGCCGTGTACACACGGTCGGACTTTTCGACAACAAAGGTCCGACGGTCTTTCTGACGGACTGTCGACGGAATTACGACGGACTTTCTAACGACCGGACTTGCCTACACACGATCACACCAAAGTCCAATGGATTCGTACGTGATGACGTATGACCGGACTAAAACAAGGAAGTTGATAGCCAGTAGCCAATAGCTGCCCTAGCTTCGGTTTTTGTCCGTCGGACTAGCATACAGAGGAGCGGATTTTTCGACTGGACTGGAGTCCATCTGAAAGATTTGAAGCATGTTCCAAATCTAAAGTCCGTCAGATTTTTGACCGAAAAAGTCCGCTGCAGGTCTGATGAAGCCCACACACGGTCAAATTGTCCGTCGGATCAGTCCAGTCAAAGTCTGCTTGTGTGTATGCAGCATAAGAGCTGTAAAAATGTGGTATAGACTCCCTCAAGAACTATTCCTTGCCAGCTCAGTTGACTGTTTTAAAAAAGTGCTGGATACATTCCTAAATGCACAGAATATAACTGGATATTAATATGTACAGTATAGGTAATAACACCAGAGATTGTTGTTTCAAGAAATTCTATTGCCTCCTGGAGATCAGGAAGGAATTCCTTTTTCCTCCACTGGAGTTAATTGGACCATGCTTCATAGTGCTTCATAGGGGGTGGGTGATTTGCCTTCCTCTGGATCAACTGTCGGTATAGAAGTAAAGGATTGGTCCACCTTTGGGAACATGCTACATGTTCCATCTGATTTTAAGGGTTGCCTGCTGCTCCTCCCTCCCTGTGGCAGCAGTACAAAGAAAAGGTCCCCCTACACCCTGTCACTGTTTGAAAACAGCGTGGCCATGCGGGGCTCCGCCCACAGGGCCACATTATTCATATGCACAGCTCTGTGTGTGAATGAACTACAAGCCCTAACATCCTTAGCGGCTGTTGTCTTGTAGTTCTCAATGAACTACCTGTGGAGCAGTGTGGTAGTTAGCTGATTATTCCTGTCAGGGAGTATCAGCTTACCCGTATGGGATGTACAGGCAAGCAGATACACTGACAGTATGCAGGAGACCTGTATGGCATCAGCTATCTGCTGATCACTGGTGCAATGCTTTCCAGGCTCCTGCAACAAATAATAATAAAGGCACATTTTTTTTACCTGCAAAAATTTGTGAATTCATTATTTTTTTTAAAGTGAACTTATCTTTTAAGATATGGGAGTTTTCTGTTTATTTTTTTATTGATTGAACTGAATGAACTAACGGTGTAATATATGTTGTATAGGTAATGTATGGAGTGTGTGAGCACATGTTGGTTTGTATAGTGTATGGCATGTTAATAGAAACACATTGTGTAGGAAGTGATTGCATAAGAACTTGGTGTTTTGAGAACTTTTATCTTTGTGTATAGTTTTCCAGTAAAATACATTTTTATGCAAAGGGGGGTTTATGTTCAATAAGATCTACAGGTATTATATTGGCCATCAAATTGCAGCATAGGCATCTTTTCTGTAAGTGGAAATAATCATGAAGGTTTTATTAGACTCCTTTCACACTTGTGCGGCATTTCCTGCAACTTTGGACCTCAGAGTCGCATGGCAAGTCATACCCCATGATTCCCAATGATAACTATTCATATCTGTGTGACTTTAAGTGGCACCAACTTCAAAGCAGTCCCTTTAATGCATTGGTCCGACTTTGATGCGAGTTGAGGTCCATAAACCTTATGTTTGTATCATGGCAAAATCGCGTTAAAATCGAGTTTAAAGTTTAAATCGAGTTTAAAGTCGCAGCAGTGCGAAAGGGGCCTAATGCCGCATACACACGGTCGGACTTTTCGGCTACAAAAGTCCGGACGCCGACGGACCAAGTCCGGCGGACAATCTGATCGTGTGTGGGCTTCCCCGGACTTTCAGCGGACTTTTCCAGCCGCAAATCTGATGGACTTTAGATTTGGAACATGCTTCAAATCTTTACGTCGTAACTCTGCCGGTCCCAGAAATCCGCTCGTCTGTATGCTAGTTTGTCGGACAAAAAAACGACGCATGCTCAGAAGCAAAAGCTAAACGGAAGCACTCGGTCTAGTAAAACTAGTGTTCGTATTGTAGGTAGCACATTCCTCACGTTGCAAATTCTGTGATCGTTGAATGCAGCGCATTTAATGTCTTCTTTAATAATGCTATAAGAACGAAGATGTTTTGCTGTTCCTATTCACACAGAGTTCTCCCAAACTGATTTCTAGATTCTTTTTCTCTTTGATCTCATGAATGATATAGTATTTTTTTAAAAAGCCATATCTCCATACTAATACTAATTTTTACACTTTTTTTTGGGGGGGGGGGGGGAGTCATCTTTTATTTTAGATTTTATCCAGATTCTTTTTTATGATTATTGTCGAAATTATTTTATCTTTATCTAAATTTTTTTTGTTTTTGGGTTTTTAAAATTAACAAAACCATTTTTTTGTAGTTCTTAAATTGAACACAAATACATTTTTCTTTTCTTTTTTTTTTTAATTTTGTTTGGTTTAAGTTACCACAAAGAACCATTTTTTTTTTGTATTTGGATTTTTTCTTTGTATATAAAGTTAACACACAGAGCCTTTTTTGGTTATGTATATTTTTTTGTTTGTTTTTGCAACCTCAAGGAGATTGTTGTCTCTTGTTAATTTGACATTGTCTCTAAATCAATGATGTTAATTAAAACACATAAAGTCTTTTCCTAAACTAAAATATCAATTTATTTATGGTAAAAAGAAACTAAAGAGGAAGTCAACGCTGGCAAAAGTCTGTGGACAAGAAAATTGGGATCTTGAGGAGTCCATATAAGAGGGAGCACAATCTGGTCCAGGAATCCCAGAGATCAACAGCAGCAGCAGATGATATAGATGTCCCCAGACTGTGGTACTACAACAGCCTGCGTCTTCTGTCAGACCAGACTGAACCCAGGTCATCACTTTCTTCTCTTCCCTGCAGCCTTCCCTTCACGCTGCCCTGCACCCTTCCCTGCAGCCTTCCCTGCAGCCTTCCTTGGAAGCTGTGGATCTGGTGGTTGAGTTGTGGCAGGAGGAGGAGGAGGGGGGGGCTGCCTCATTTATTTGTGTGTTGGCAGTTATCTCGCCGTTCAGCCCCTTGTATATCATTTCAGCAAACAGTTTTTCACAAATGAGGCGTTGGCCCCACTCCATTTGAAGCAGCCTGCTGGCTAAATAGCACCCATAGGCCTCTTCAGCTTCGGGGGGCTCTTCAAAACATTTGTGGCCTCTCGCATGAGGTGCAGGGATGCCTCCTGTGTCACCGTCCCCTTCCTGGCCCTTTTTGTAGGAAGGTGGAGGGGAGCCACTTGGGACTGGGTCAGGCTCCTACTGGGCCCAGCCACCTCCTGCCTGACACTGGGTCCGGCCTCCTCCAGGATGACACTGGGTCCTGCCTCCTCCTGGATGACACTGAGTCCGGCCTCCTCCTGGCTGTCCCTGGGCCCGGCCTCCTCCTGCCTGCAACTTTCCTCACTTTCCTCCTGGCTGACCTCATCCTGTGTATAAAAAAGGGACATAGTTTTAGTTGTTTGTTTTTGGTTCATCAATGACACACAATTTGCTTCTCATGACTTGCAAATTCAATGTTAATACATCTATTAATAAAAGAGTCTAGAAATCAGACACCATCATTTTTTTAAAGCAGGTGACAAACATATTTGGCCACTACTGTCAATTGATATGTATACATCGTTTTTAGGAGAAAATTATTTTAATCAATTATAACATCTAGATAACATCATTAATATTAGGACAGTAAATATTTTTTAAATTAATTTACCTGACTCCAGATGGTCACATCCGGTTCTTACAGGATGGAAGACCCAGCTTGGTCCTCATCGGCCTCTGCTGGGGTGGAGGGAAGAGTGCATGGAAGGGTGGAGGGAAGGGTTGAAAGTGATGCCCTGGCTTCAGTCTGGTCATCAAGAAAATGTAGTTTATTGTAGTACCACAGCCTGGGTACATATACATCATCTGTGCTCCTGATCTCAGGGAATTCTGGATCTTGTTATGCTCCCTCTTATACATGTTCCTCAAGATCCCAATTTTCGATAACGACATCTCCATTGTTGCTTCTGGGATGTACGTCTGGACAAATGTCAGAAGTCTCTCCAGCGTTGACTTCCTTACATGCTTAAGATAATATTGAGGGTGTTTGACCTCCCACAGATTTCTCATCTCTCTGTATTGATCGATAAAAGCCGACAAATTCAGGCTCCTTAAATTTTGCATTTATAATTTTTGTATAAGATAAAGACACAAGACAAAAAACACTTATGTTTCTGCTAAACCCTCATCATCTTATCCCAACATAGGCCTCATCAATCTGTCAAGCCATATAGGCTGCTTGCTACAAAGTTTTTACCAAATTTCAAAATTTAAAATTACCTTCGTTTTCTAGCGTCCCGGTCCACTATCATCTACGCACAGAACGTAACGTACGACACAATACGTAATAACGTTTTATACACTGCGCATGCGTAAAACTCCGCCTGCTTTGTCCGCCCCTGACGTTCTTTTTCTTTTACGAATATTTTCAGCCCCTTGTCTTTACGCACAGAACGTACGTACGACACATGCGTAATACCTCTCTTTATACACTGCTCATGTGTGAAACTCCGCCTGCATCGCCCGCCCCTGACGTTCTATTTTAACGAATATTTTCCGCCCCTTGTCTTTACGCACAAAACGTACGTACGACACATGTGTAATACCTCTTGTTATACACTGCGCATTTGTGAAACTCCGCCTGCGTCGCCCGCCCCTGATGTTCTATTTTAACGAATATTCTCCGCCCCTTGTCTTTACGCACAGAACGTACGTACGACACATGTGTAATACCTCTTTTTATGCACTGCGCATGTGTGAAACTCCGCCTGCGTCGCCCGCCCCTGACATTCTATTTTTTTTTTAACAAGAAAACGTTCTATTTTAACGAATATTCTCCGCCCGTTCTTTCTACGGTGCGTAGTGGGATGAACAATGGCAGAGACCTCAGGTAGCGACGAAAGCTCTCTCTCTCTCTCTCTCTCTCTCTCTCTCTCTCTCTCTCTCTCTCTCTCTCTCTCTCTCTCTCTCTCTCTCTCTCTCTCTCTCTCTCTCTCTCTCTCTCTCTCTCTCTCTCTCTCTCTCTCTCTCTCTCTCTCTCTCTCTCTCTCCTCTCTCTCTCTCCTCTCTCTCTCTCCTCTCTCTCTCTCCTCTCTCTCTCTCCTCTCTCTCTCTCTCTCTCCTCTCTCCTCTCTCCGATGTTTTGGGGAGAATCTAAATAAATAGAGGCCTGTTTTAAAAATAAAAAAGAGGCCTGTTTGTTAAAACAAAAAGAAAAGAAAATATTGTAAAAAAAAAAAGGACCTAATTCTTTTGTTAAAAATTTCTAAATATAGATATATTTTGGACTATCAAAAATTTTAACAAACGCATAAGTGAATGTACACCGAATATTAAAAAATCTGTGTAGTAATTAACAAAATGTGTGGTTTCTTCTTTTAATGCTCAGTATCAGTTTGTTTAAAGTTAAAATAGTTGCTTACAGTGACAATGGTGCTTATTTAATAAATGAAAATACACTTGGCACTACAAGTGCTCTATGATAACTTAGGAGAAAGCCAAAAAGAAAGGCAAGCAAGAAATATAATTCAAGATTTGATCAAGATTTTTTATTTTGACAAATTAAATATTCTGGGACATTGCAATGGCCCCCCTACCCATAAAATAATCTACATATTGATCACGAACTTGACGGGCACTTTGGGGGGCCAAGCCAGTAAGGACAGTATCCAGGCCCGTCAGATTGTCACTAATAATAAGTCTGGCCTCAGGCCCAACTGGCAAAATATAATTTGGGGAATGTTTGTTCAAAAAGTTGTGCAGGATGCAGTACGCTAAAATGATGTAATTAAGTTTGTATTCCGCAAGGTTTATCGATGTCTGAAACAGGCGGAACCGGCTGGCCAGAATCCCAAAAGCATTCTCAACAACTCTTCTCGCTCTGGCCAGCCAGAAATTAAAAACCCTCCTCTCTGGGGTGAGGGTCCTTTGGGGGAATGACCTCATGAGGTGCTTGTTCAGAGCGAAGGCTTCATCTGCTATGAAGACAAAGGGGAGTCCTTCCACGTTATCCGCATCAGGTGGCAATCCCAGGCCACCACTCTGGAGACGCTGGTAGAACTCCGTCTGGGCAAATACTCCTCCATCCGTCATCCAGCCATTCTTCCCCACGTCCACATACAGAAAGTCATATTGTGCCGACACCACCGCCATTAAGACAATACTATGGAACCCCGTATAATTAAAATAGTATGACCCCGAATGGGGTGGTGGCACGATGTGGACATGTTTCCCATCTATAGCCCCTCCCACAGTTGGGAAAGTCCCAATGGGTGGCAAAATGGGATGCCACAGTCTGCCATTCCTGTGGCGTTGAAGGAAACTGGGGAATCAAACAAGAAACCAAAAATCAGTAATTTTGAAAAGAACATTGCAAGAACATTACACTTAAAACAATATTGCAGAGCATCAGTATAACATTAAATAATTGAAATCTTCTTTAATAAATAATATGGAAAGGCACACTTATCAGATTGCTCAGCCCCTCTGATGGCACATTGTTACATTTTAGGGGGTGGTGAAATTAGAAATGAAGTTTAAGGACACGGATGGTTTGATTGACTAAAGGCTACAAGACTGTGCAGTTTGAAAAGTGCATTTGTTGCACTCTGCAAGTGCAGTTGCTCCACAGCTTAGTAAATGAGGTAAGGTAAAAAGGCTTCATGTTGCAAGGAGTACCCAATCACATGCAAGGGCAATTAATCCAAACACTTTGTGGCTTGCACATGATTGGATGATGGAAATCAGCAGAGCTTCTGCTCATTTACTAAAGCCCTGGAGCAAATGCACTTGCAGAGTGCAAATGCATTTTGCAAAGTGCAACATATATTTGCTTTTTTAAAATCAACACCACAGAACATTATAGCAAATTATTGGGGGGGGGGGATTGAAAATCGAGTTAATGACACACACACACACTATTTGGATGGAGTTTAGGAGAGGGGGATTGAAAATTGAGTTAATGACACACACACTTTTTGGATGGAGTTTAGGGGGTGGGAGGGGATTGGAAATCGAGTTGATGACACACACACTATTTGGATGGAGTTTAGGGGGGGGGATTGGAAATCGAGGTAATGACACACACACTATTTGGATGGAGTTTAGGGGGGGGGGGATTGGAGATCGAGTTAATTACACACACACAATTTGGATGGAGTTTAGGGGAAAAAAACTACAATGCAACTGACAAAATACATTCAAAGTGAGTAGACTAGGTGGATATGTGCCCAGCATTGCATGCTGGGGAGGTTAGTGAAGGCAAATATACATGCAGGACAAAAAAGAACATGAAAAAATTACAGCATGCATGAGGACAAAAAGGGGACATTCGCACTATATTGCAATGATGGTAAGTAGTGTTTGAGTTAAATACATTACATTATCAAACATTAAATAAAATAACATGTGATGCTAATAAAGGATAAAATTCTTACCTTAATATACTCCTTCTGCAGGACCTGAATGATGGCAGAACAGGTCTCTGGGATAATGATCCCCAGAGCCTGGGGGAGATGCCTGTCGAGAACTTAAGGTCCTGCAGGCTTCTCCCTGTCGCCAAGTACAGCAACGTGGCAACTAGCCTCTGTTCCGGAGTGATGGCTTGCCTCATGCAGGTATCCTGCCTGCTGATATAAGGGGTGAGCAAAGCCACCAAACGGTCAAAAACAGGGTCCGTCATCCGGAGAAAGTTCCTGAAATCCTCAGGATTATTCTCACGGATCTGACGGAGCAATGGCATGTGACAGAATTGGTCACGCTGGAGCAACCAATTTTTCATCCATGAACTCCTCCTCGCCCTGTTCATGAACTGGTCTTGGGCTGAAGAATGAACTACAGCACCAAGCACTTACAATGCACGAGCTCTATGACGAAGTACGTGCAAGTAACATGGCTTCAAAACGGTCGGCTGGTCAGAACGCACTTAACAGGATGCACTGAACAACAGCAAGGCCTGTGAAGAGCGACCTGAAAATCAACAACGAGCGGACAATAAAACAAAGATTGCTCAATGCAAACTGACCAAACGCACTGAAAAGCAGATACAAACCTCACAAGCACAGACTGAACAACAGTTAAAACGAACTGAAAAATACGAGTCTCACAAGCGCGAATTGTCTCTCACTAAACTTCTACTAACACGAGATAAACACGAGATTAACAGAAGGAGCCCAAAGGGTGTCATACGGGCTATTGAACTTCCGTTTTATAGTCTCGTCAGACTTGGTGTACGTCACCGCGTACTAGGCTGTCGGACTTTTGTGTGATCGTATGTAGGCAAGTCCGCCAAAAGTCCGTCGAAAGTCTGTCGGACGGCCGTCAGACTTTTGTAGCCGAAAAGTCCGACCGTGTGTACGCGGCATAAGTGTTCTTCATTTACCACTTCCAGTAGTTAATGACTTGATGACATTTGAAATATACTAATAATATTCATAGCTAACCTATCATACTTAAAACTATTTTTTTTGTTATTTGAACAACATTCTTCCACAATTGTTAATTAATGTGTTTGTTTATTATTTCACCTGTAGCCTTTTGCTGCAAATAGGTACTATTCTATCTCTCTACAATTCTTTCCTTTCCCTATAACCCAACTTGTTTTGCCACTCTACACAGCTTCATCAGGGTTTCAAAATTGCCCATAGATGCTTTTGTGCTCATCTGATTCAACACACAAAAGACGCTTATAATGTCCACTGACGTGAGAGACTGCCTGTCTTCTATAGTTTCTGGCCATCCCACCCATTGGCACATTAAGATGGCATCATCATGCACATTTGTGTCACTATGTTTATTGATGTCCGATTTACATGATCACGCAAGTCTGCCTCTTCCTTCTGCATTACCTCCAATATCTCCTTAGCAGTTGTTTTCATTATGCAGCATTTGCTAATATGATGATTTTGCTCTAGATGGCTCTCAGTTTACTACTGTTATCTAATCTCTTTTTGCTTTAGATGGCTTCAGTTGCCCTTTCTTCTTTTTTATGCCAGTTTATTATTAATTTTAAGGAATTTTTTGTCCATTTGTCTCTTTACTACGTACAATTTTACTATTCTAAACCTTCCTTTTAATTTTATTTTTATCTTTTTAGACATTATCTTCATATTTACTGTTTCTCTCCCATCATGCCTTAAAAATGAGATCAGTTAGATTATTATATATATATATATATATATATATATATATATATATATATAATTACACACACAGTGGGGACGGAAAGTATTCAGACCCCCTTAAATTTTTCACTTTGTTATATTGCAGTCATTTGCTAAAATAATTGAAGTTCATTTTTTCCTCATTATGGTACACACAGCACCCCATATTGACAGAAAAACACAGAACAGTATTCGGACCCTTTGCTCAGTATTTAGTAAAAAAGAAAAACTGAAATATCACATGGTCCTAAGTATTTAGACCCTTTGCTCAGTATTTAGTAGAAACACCCTTTTGATCTAATACTGAGTCTTTTTGGGAAAGATGCAACAAGTTTTTCACACCTGGATTTGGGGATCCTCTGCCATTCCTCCTTGCAGACCCTCTCCAGTTCTGTCAGGTTGGATGGTAAACATTGGTGGACAGCTATTTTTAGGTCTCTCCAGAGATGCTCAATTGGGTTTAAGTCAGGGCTCTGTCTGGGCCATTCAAGAACAGTCACAGAGTTGTTGTGAAGCCACTCCTTCGTTATTTTAGGTGTGTGCTTAGGGTCATTGTCTTGTTGGAAGGTAAACCTTCGGGCCAGTCTGAGGTCCTGAGCACTCTGGAGAAGGTTTTCGTCCAGGATATTCCTGTACTTGACCACATTCATCTTTCTCTCAATTGCAACCAGTCGTCCTGCCCCTGCAGCTGAAAAACACCACCACAGAATGATGCTGCCACTACCATGCTGCACTGTTGGGACTGTATTGGACAGGTGAAGAAAAGTGGCTGGTTTTCTCCACACATATTGCTTAGAATTAAGGCCACAAAGTTCTATCTTGGTCTCTTCAGACCAGAGAATCTTATTTCTCACCATCTTGGAGTCCTTCAGGTGTTTTTTTTAGCAAACTCCATGCGGGCTTTCATGTGTCTTGCACTGAGGAGAGGCTTCCGTCGGGCCACTCTGCCATAAAGCCCCGACTGGTGGAGGGCTGCAGTTATGGTTGACTTTCTACAACTTTCTCCCATCTCCCGACTGCATCTCTGGAGCTCAGCCACAGTGATCTTTGGCTACTTCTTTACCTTTCTCACCAAGGCTTTTCTCCCTCGATAGCTCAGTTTGGCCGGACGGCCAGCTCTAGGAAGGGTTCTAGTCGTCCCAAACGTCTTCCATTTAAGGATTATGGAGGCCACTTTGCTCTTAGGAACCTTAAGTGCAGCAGAAATGTTTTTGTAACCTTGGCCAGATCTGTGCCTTGCCACAATCCTGTCTCTGAGCTCTTCAGGCAGTTCCTTTGACCTCCATGATTCTCATTTGCTCTGACATGCACTGTGAGCTCTAAGGTCTTATATAGACAGGTGTGTGGCTTTCCTAATCAAGTACAATCAGTATAATCAAACAAAGCTGGACACAAATGAAGGTGTAGAACCATCTCAAGGATGATCAGAAGAAACGGACAGCACCTGAGTTAAATATATTAGTGTCACAGCAAAGGGTCTGAATTACTTAGGACCATGTGATATTTCAGTTTTTCTTTTTTAATAAATGTGCAAAAATGTCAACAATTCTGTGTTTTTCTGTCAATATGGGGTGCTGTGTGTACATTAATAAGGAAAAAATGAACTTAAATGATTTTAGCAAATGGCTGCAATATAACAGAGTGAACAATTTAAGGGGGTCTGAATACTTTCCATCCCCACTATATATATACACTGTATTTTTTGCTCCATAAGATGCACCTGACCATAAGACGCACATAGGTTTTAGAGGAGGAAAACAAGAAAAAAATATTCTGAACCAAATGGTATACTAAAATATTTACCAGTGCCCATGAAATGCAGCCTTACCAGTCCCATAAAATGCAGCCTGACCTGTGCCAAAGAAATGCAGCCTTACCAGCCCCATAAAATGCAGCCTGACCTGTGCCAAAGAAATGCAGCCTTACCAGTCCCATAAAATGCAGCTGACCGGTGCCAAAGAAACGGAGCCTTACCAGTTCCATAAATGCAGCCTTACCTGTGCCAAAGAAGTGCAGCCTTACCAGTCTCATAAATGCAGCCTTATCAGTCCCATAAATGCACAGCCTGACCTTATGTCATCACATCCGCCTGACTGGAGACAGAGCAGCCCGAGCGGCTGCCGCAGCCGTACTCCATTCAGCCGCTCGGGCTGCTCTGTCTTCTGTCTGAATGACAGGCCCAGTCGGGAAATTGCCCAACTCTCGCGTGGCCTTGGGATGTCTGCCCTCCAGTCTCCTGCCAGTACTGTAACATGGCGCAGGGGGGGGGGGGCGTTTGGTGGTGCCTGGTCAATATTCACTCCATAAGACGCAGAGACATTTTCCCCCATATTTTTGGAGGGGAAAAGTGCGCCTTATGGAGCGAAAAATACTGTATATATTATTGTTTATTTTAGCTCCTGCCTTACACACACACACATATACAGTGCCTTGAAAAAGTATTCACACCCCTTGAAATTTTCCTCATTTTGTCATGTTACAACCGAAAATGTAAATGTATTTTATTGGGATTTAATGTGATAGACTAACACAAAGTGGCACATAATTGTGAAGTAAAAGGAAGGAAAATAATCAATAGTTTCCGATATTTATTACAAATAAATATCTGAAAAGTGTGGCGTGCGTTTGTATTCAGCCCCCTTCACTCAAAAACTAAAATCTAGTGGAACCAATTGCCTTCAGAAGTCACCTAATTAGTAAATAGAGTCCACCTGTGCGTAATTTAATCTCAGTACAAATACAGCTGTTCTGCTAAGCCCTCAGAGGTTTGTTAGAGAACCTTAGTGAACAAATAGCATCATGAAGGCCAAAGAAAACACCAGACAGATCAGGGATAAATTTGTGAGAAGTTTAAATCAGGATTAGGTTATAAAAAAAATCTCATGGAGCACTGTTCAATCCATCATCCGAAAATAGAGAGTATGGCACAACTGCAAACCTACCAAGACATGGCCGTCCATCTAAACTGACAGGCCAGGTAAGGAGAGCATTAATCAGAGAAGCAGCCAAGAGGCCTGTGGTAACTCTGGAGGAGTTGCAGAGATCCATAACACAGGACAACTATTAGTTGTGCACTCCACTAATCTGACTTTTATGGAAGAGTGGCCATTGTTCAAAGAAAGCCATAAGAAGTCCCGTTTGCAGTTTGCGAAACGCCATGTGGGAGACACAGCAAACATGTGGAAGAAGGTGCTCTGGTCAGATGAGACCAAAATTGAACTTTTTGGCCTAAAAGCAAAATGCTGGCGGAAAACTAACACTGCACACCCCAAACACACCATCCCCACCGTGAAACATGGTGGGGGCAGCATCATGTTGTGGGAATGCTTTTCTTCATCAGGGACAGGGAAGCTGGTCAGAGTTGATAGGAAGATGGATGGATCCAAATACAGGGCAATCTTAGAAGAAAACCTGTTAGAGTCTGCAAAAGACTTGAGACTGGGGCGGAGGTTCACCTTCCAGCAGGACAACGACCCTAAACATACAACCAGAGCTACAATGGAATGATTTAGATTGAATCATATTCATGTGTTAGAATGGCCTAATCCAAGTCCAGAAAAGAAAATTGCAATAAGCGTATATTGATTGGTTTGCGCAAAAGTTATAGCATCTACAAAATAGGGGATAGTTTTATGGCTTTTTTATTATTCTTTTTTTTTTTCTAGTAATGGCAGTGATCTTCGATGTTAATCGGGACTGCGACATTATGGCGTACACGTCGGACAATTTTGACACATTTTTGGGACCATGGGCATTTTTACAGCGATCAATGCTATAAAATTGCATTGATTACTGTAAAAATGTCACCGGCAGTGAAGGGGTTAACCACTAGGGGGCAGTAATGGGGTCAAGTGTGTCCTAGTGTGTGTTTTAACTTAAGGGGGGATGGGACTGTGCAGGGGAGATGACAGATTCTGTTCATATTCTGTATGAACAGACGATCTGTCTGTTCTCCCCTCTGAGAACCGGAAACTGTGTGTTTACACACACAGATTCCGGTTCTCCGTGTGCCCCGAGCGATCGTGGGAGCACGGCGGTGATCGCGACCGCCGGGCACTTGCATCGGCTCCGTGCGTGCCCCCTAGTGGCCGTCTATGTTACTAACGTAACATAATGGCGATTCACGTAGCTGAGCCATGTTGCCGCAGTACAACTGCGGCGGCTGGTCGGCAAGCGGTTAATCTACACTTAGTACCCCATAATGACAAAGTGAAACCAGAATTTTAGAAATGTGGTAGCTGCAGAATAAAAAAAAAAAAACCTGTAAGATAATGGCATAATGTGCTAGTATGCATAGCATACTAGCACATTATGAAATAATTACCTTAGAACGAAGCCCTTCCAGTGGTGGTAAGCACTGAGAGGGCTGACATCTTCCCCCGGCCTTTCTTCTGGGTTTGTGGGCTCTGGTGTTGTGAGTGGCTGGGGCCGTAATGACGTCACCCCCAAGGGAACCCTTGGTTCAAGCAGGAAGCTCTGAAGGTCCGCCACGGTATGGTAAGTGGACTCTAATCAAGGTGTAAAACCACCTTAGCAATGATAAAAAAAGAATGTGAGGCACCTGGGCTAAATTTCCAGTGTCATTGGAAAAGGTCTAAATACTTATGTGATATTTCATTTTTTTTCCTTTTTTTTACATTTGCAAACATTTCTAAAATTCTGTTTTCACTTTATCATTATAGGGTACTGAGAAAAAATAAATGTAATCAACCGTAGCATCAGGCTGCAACATAACAAAATTGAAAAAAGTAAAGGGGGTCTGAATACTTTATGAATGATATATATATATATATATATATATATATATATATATATAATATTTTGGTAGTGTGGTACCCCACCAGTGTATTGGTGCAGGATTCTCAACCAGGCAGGTTGAGGGGCTCCAGAGTATTTGCTTGTTTGAGAGGAAACTGGCTTTTCAGTTTCCTCATGATTTAGTACAGTCCGCATTGGGACCTGGAGCCCGGGGACTTCTTAGAGATCCGGGTGGGATGAAATCCCTAGTCCTGAGCCTGGGTTTTGGAGACTCACCGGCACACTGATTGTTCAGGTGTGTGTGGGCCTTATAGTAGAGTCAGGACCTTGGTTCTGGGCTCCACCCTCCCAAGGAGTCCAGGCTTGCAAGGGAGAACCCATAGAGTGCAGGTGTGCACTGGAGTAGCCAGAGAGTGAAGGCTGCACAGTGAAAGCCAGAGACCCGTGTCTGAGGTCGCTGACAGTAGGCAGGAGAGCTCCGTGTGGGAGCCTGAGCAGTGGTGCGTCTGCTGCTGAAGAGAGCCAAGTGGCTCACGATTTTGTTTGCAATTCTGCATGTGTAAGCTAAGAGGCTGAATATTGTTTTATTTGTTGCTAGCGGTGAAAACCCCCCTGTGAAGGAAACCACTCTGCTTTCATTTCTGGAATTTTGTTTTAATTTTCTTTTATAAAAGTGGGCCAACAAGCCCTGAAAAGGAAACGTTTGTGTGGATTGGTCTTGCTAGCGGGTGCTACACTTGAGCTAAACAACCCCCAACTTTACAAGTGGTGCTGGGATGCGGGCAGAACTGGAGATCCCTGGAAAAAGTAAGTTCATCTGTTTTATGAACTGTGTTTGTGTGCATGAGACAGCACAATCTGTGTGTGCAGGTGAGGAAAGCTTGCATGAAGAGAAAACCAACTTGCTTTAAAGTGACAGTGTTTCATTTTTTGCTGGACGGCGCAAAAGTGTGGTGGAGTGACTGCGAAGATGAAGCAAGGGTTTGAGCCTGCCAGAGAGTATTGCAGACTGTTTTTTGCTTCACCAACTCCAGTTAAAGGGGAAGTGCATGCTGTTGCCCCTGGCAATGCTGGTGCAAGCAGCCCAGCTATTAATGTGCAGAGGCCTAAGTTTGACAGAGGATGCAATTGGAGAAGCCCTGTTAAGGCTCTGAAGCAAGACCGCTGTTTGCGGTGCAGAGAATGGGGGCATGTTGTCTCCAAGTGCCCTTTATCTCAGTCTCCAATACAAGGTGACACGGCCAGACAAAGGTCTGCAACAATGTTTGGAAAGCCTGATTTAAATCCCAGGAGCGTCCAACAGGCTGACCGGAAGTTTGAGAGGTATGTGGTTGCCCATAGCAATGGCGGTTAAGTCAAGTCTGCGGACCACTACGTGAGAAACGTATTGCCGACAGAGGATTGTGGCAAGTTGAAAGCAACAATGTTTCAAGGAGCGCAAAGTCGATGCGTTTGGGAGAGTCAGCAAAGTACAGCTGGAAGAGTGCCATCTCCCTTACCAACGAGAGATCGGGTGTTAACTGAAAGGAGGAGCAACAGTGGAGATGGAGCGGCATCCCACTAAAGATATGTGCAGAAATGTACTATGCCTGGAATGTGGTCAACTGGGGCATGGAATTTTTTTGTGCAAACATGTTTTCAGTCACCTCTGGCAACAGTGAGGAAGTACCTGTTGTGCCTGCAGGGGGTGCTAAGGAGTCAGAAGTGGCTGCTGCAGTTTCATACCTTGGCCACTGAAAGTGCAACAAAGGATAGACCACGTACTCAAGTGAACATGGCAACCCCTGTTACAGTGATGGGTAATGCCCCGTACACACGGTCGGATTTTCCAATGGAAAATGTCCGATCGGAGCGTGTTGTCAGAAATTCCGACCGTGTGTGGGCTCCATCGGACATTTTCCATCGGATTTTCCGACACACAAAGTTGGAGAGCAGGAGATAAAATTTTCCGACATCAAAATCCGTTGTCGGAAATTCCGATCGTGTGTACACAAATCCGACGGACAAAGTGCCATGCATGCTCAGAATAAATAAAGAGATGAAAGCTATTGGCCACTGCCCCGTTTATAGTCCCGACGTACTGGTTTTACGTCACCGCGTTCAGAATGATCGGATTTTCCGACAACTTTGTGTGACCGTGTGTATGCAAGACAAGTTTGAGCCAATATCCGTCGGAATGTCTGAACAAAGTCCGACCGTGTGTACGCCCTATATGACTGTTGCTGGTAAATGCATGAAGGAGACTGACTGACTATGTGGCTGTGCACACTGGAGTGGAAGTGACCCCAAATGGGAGATCCACTGTGTGTGTGGAAAAGGACTTGCCTTACTACAGTGCCCTGTCCAGTGGGGAGGCAAGTGGTAAAAATGAATGTGACAATGTGATGGGTAAAACTGCTAATATTGTGTTGGCTAAAGTTAATGGTCCAGTTGCTAATGGGCTAGTGCACTAAAGGGCACTAAAGATAAAAACATTGCTGTGAATGCAGTTAAAGATGTGCTATCTACCCTAGCAACTGTGAAGGCCACAGATGTGTCCCTAGAAACCCCCAGGGAGCTCTGCGTTTTGGAGCCGGTGGTTGCCTGGGACAGCTATGGTGCCGCTCTGAGGGATAAGAGGGTACCTGAACAGGGTGATAACAGGATGTTGAATGTTAAAACTGAAATGTTTGAAAACAGTGATGGTGGAAATGGGTTTATGCAGTCTGGCAATGACAGGTATGAAAGCGTTCATGCGTTTAATGAAGCGCCACCAGAGCAAGGTGGTGAAGGTGTGGTATTGCAGTCTACTTTGGTTAAAAATGTAGTGCCACAGTCTTATTTGATCCAAAGTGATATGTGCAATGTGTCTGTTGCTGAGCCACTCTGTCCCTCTGGGTCTCCTTGTGCAGTAGGAGCGGTACTGCATGGTACCTCTGGGAGCACAGAGATAACAGACTGGGACAGGTGGGCAAAAAGCCTGTTGGCTTTGTTGGAAATAGCCTTTGTTGGTAAAAGTGGAGAAGACATGATTTCTGCGGTGCTAGATGAAGGACCTGCAGAGAAACTTATATGCAAGGGTGCACTTGCTACTGCAGATGATGTTGCTCATGAGATGGAAACGCCAAGGGCGAACGCACAGAAGAGGTCGTGTCTGTGATCCACAAAGGGCCTAATGATGTGGTAATTGATGATGCCGTGCCAAATGAGCTGGTGTTGGTGGAAGTGCCAGATGGCACAGCAATAAATGAAGTGATTGTAGTCACAGGTCCAAATTTTTTATGCGAAGATGGTCAGGGGTCAGGACAGTTGCTTGCAGAGGATCTCATGCCAGTGGAGTTGGTGTATAGTGAAGCTGCCGTAGACAACCACTCTGCTGGGTGCAGTTCCTCTCCAGACACTGCCCTGTCGAACATGGGTGAAATGAAATATGACAAATGCATTGATATTTCTGTCCATGATGAAAAATGCAGCGCATTGGCAATTTTTGATGGTTTGGTTACCATGGGTGACAACAAAAATAATGGTATACCTGATGGTCTTGGTCAAGTTGGTATGATTGACACAGAAGAGGTAAAAGGTACAGCAGAATTAGGCCCCCTACAGGTGGTTCAGGAGGGTAGTTCTGGGGAAGGTTTCCTGAGGTTTAAGAAATCTCTAAGGTCTGAGAAGGATCGTGGTAAACAATGGTCGGGGGGGAAATGGCCCAAAGCTCAGAAAGTTGTCACATGACTTTAAGACCTCAAAGTGGCAAGACAGTCAGGATGTCCTTCAGAGGGAGACTAGGATGAGACTGCAGTCATACGAGGATGTTAGTGATGAAACTGACAGAATTAAACATGCAGTGTACATAAGGAAACAAGTGACGCTAAGTTTGGACAGTAAGAGGGTGCCCTTACATAGAACGCAGAGAGGGACCAGTGTCACCCCAATTAAAGAGCCTCCACTTATAACTAAACCAGTGTTTTTAAAAATTTGTTTACCTCTGAAATAAGTAAAGAGAAAAAGGGTGGTCTAGTGGAACTTGAGGGAGCACTTTATAACTTTAACGATATCCTACCCTTAAAGCTCAGATGTCCGTCTAATGTTAAAAGTTACCGAGATTAGTGAACTCCCTACTAGAAAGGTGGCTAGTGTAAGCCCAAGGGAAATGGAAATACAGTGCTTTTGGAAGCGCACTCGTAAAAAGGCATGGGAGTGTCTTTGTAGAGCCTGAGTAGATGTAACAGGGGGGCATGAAGAAAGTCACCTGATGGGACCAGATTTGGCCCAGGTGGTTAGCTTGCATGGTCATGCCAAAGTGAGGAGGTTGTACTGGTGTGTTCCACCTTCTGGAGGGGAGAGGGGGATATGTGGTATCCCATCAGAGTATTGGTCCAGGATTCTCAACCAGGTAGTTTGAGGGGCTCCAGGGTATTTGCTTGTTTGAGAGGAAACCTGGCTTTTCAGTTTCCTCATTATTTAGTAAAGTCCGCTTTGTGACCTGGAGCTCGGGGATTTCTTAGAGATCTGGGTGGGATGAAATCCCTAATCCTGAGTCTGGGTTTTGAGACTCACCGACACACTGATTGTTCAGGTGTGTGTGGGCCTTATAGTAGAGTCAGGACCATGGTTCTGGGCTCCACCCTCCCGAGGAGTCCAGGCTTGCAAGGGAGAACCCATAGATTGCAGGTGTGCACTGGAGTAGCCAGAGAGTGAAGGCTGCACGATGAAAGCCAGAGATCCGAGTCTGAGGTCACTGACAGTAGGCAGGAGAGCTCCGTGTGGGAGCCTGAGCAGTGGTGCGTCTGCTGCTGAAGAGAGCCAAGTGGCTCAGGATTTTGTTTGAAATTCTGCATGTGTAAGCTAGTAAGCTGAATATCTTTATTTGTTGCTGGTGGTGAAAACCCCCTGTGAGGGTAACCACTTTGCTTTAATTTCTGGAACTTTGTTTTATTTTCTTTAATAAAAGTGGGCCAACAAGCCCTGAAAAGGAAACGTTTGTGTGGATTGGTCTTGCTAGCGGGTGCTACACTTGAACTAAACAACCCCCAATATATATATATATATAATATTTGGACACAGGCACAATTTTAGAATTTTTTTTTTTTTTTCAGGTATTTACCAAAACATATTTAAACTATAGTTATATATATCAATATGGGCTGAAAGTGCACACTCCCAGGTTTAATTTGAGGATATGTACATCCAAATTGGAGGAAGGGTTTAGGAATTACAGCCCTTAAGAATAGCCATTCCCCCTTTTTCAAGGGGCCAAAAGTAATTGGACAATTGAATCAAAAGCTGTTTTATGGCCAGGTGCGGCCTACTCCTTCATTATTTCTTCATCATTTAGGCTGGGTTCACACTGCTGCCGTTGCAGACATCGCATGTGATTCGCAGCGCACTGCTGTTCACATCACATGCGATGTCTGTGCTGTGCGATATCAGCCATACAGATAGTATGGCTGATATCGCACCGCATTCGGTCCAAACTCGCACAGGACCCTTTTTTTTGTTCGGACCAAAATCGGATCGCATGGGTGTTCACACCTATGCGATCCGAAAGTGTCCGAATTGTCAGTTCGCATTGCGATATGCGGGCTGAACTGGGGGTGTCATTAACATTGTATGACACTCCCCAGCAGTTCGCATATGGCAGTGTGAACTGCCGTGCGAGTTGGTGCGGTGCGGGAACCCGCAGTAAATTCGCTGCGTTCCCGCACCGCAGCAGTGTGAACCCAGCCTTAAGCAGATAAAAGATCTGGAACTTGATTCTAAGTGTGGTATTTGCATTTAGAATCTATTGCTGTAAACCAACATCATGTGTTCAAAGGAGCTGCTCATGCAAGTGAAACAGGCTATTGTAAGGCTTCAAAAACAAAACAAATCCATGAGAGAGATGTGGCAGGAACATTAGGAGTGGCCAAATCAAGTTTGGTATATTCTGAAGAAGAATGCACTGGTGAGCTCAGCAACATAAAAAGGCCTGGACATCCACGGAAGACAACAGTAGTGGATGATCGCAGGATCCTCTCTATGGTAAAGAAAAACCCATTGACAACATCCAGGCACGTGAAGAACACTCACCAAGAGGTGGGTGTACCATTGTCAACGTCTACAATCAAGAGAAGACTTCACAAGAGCAAATACAGAGGGTTTACCACAAGGTGCAAACCATTCATAAACTAAAAAAAACCAGACCAGTTCTGGAAACGCATTCTTTGGACAGATGAAGATTAATCTGTACCAGAATGACGGGAAGAAAAAATTGAGGAGAAGGCTTGGAACAGCTCATGATCCACAGCATACAACATCATATGTAAAACATGGTGGAGGCAGTGTGATGGCATGGGAATGCATGGCTTCCAGTGGCACTGGGTCATTTGTGTTTTTGATGATGTGACAGAAGCAGCTGGATGAATTCTGCAGTGTTTAGAGATATACTGTCACTCCTGATTTAGCCAAATGCAGCAAAGTTGATTGGATGGCACTTCACAGTACAGATGGACAATGATCCAAAACACGCTGCAAAAGCAACCCAGGAGCTTTTGAAGGAAAGGAAGTGGAATATTCTGCAATGGCTGAGTCAATCGCCTGATCTCAACCCAATTAAAGTGGAGTTCCACCCACTTTTACAACTCTTCAGGATCCCTCACTAAACTGTGCACTGTAAACTAATTGGATATATATATTTTTTTCTTGGCACCTACTGTATATCTGCTGTATTCATTTTTCACTTCCTCCTCCTTGGCCGTGGCCCATCGCATCATTTCCTGTTTGCAATTCCTTCTGGGAAGGGACGGCAACTTCCTCTGACACTGCCGTTGCTATGCAAATCTGATCTGAAACCTATTACACTGCTTGTGCTGCACTGAGCATGTGCGAGATCTGCAAGGATGAGATCAGGAAGAAATACAGTCTGGCTTCAGATGGCCACAGCCTGCTGTAAGTTTATAAAATAACAAACTACTGCTATAAACTAACAAAACAGACCTTAGTTTACTAACTTTACTGGAATACATTAAGCTTGTGTATTATAGGGGTATTTTTAATTTTTCCCGACCGGCGCACGTCGATGTACGTCGGCAGAATGGCACAGCTGGGCAAATGGGCTTACAGGTACGTCCATTTGAATTCCCCGCCGTGCCATTGTGTGTGTGCGCGCGCGCCGGCCGGGAGCTCGTGAGTCGGGTCGCGGGTCCCATGGACTCGATCGCCGCGGGGATACCTGCGATCGCCTCACGGTGAGGACGAACGGGGAGATGCTGATGTAAACCGCATCTCCCCGTTCTGCCTAGTGACAAGTGTCACTGATCACAGCTCCCTGTCATCGGGAGCAGTGATCAGAGTAATGACACTGCTAGCCCATCCCCCTACAGTTAGTAATCACTCCCCTAGGACATACTTAACCCCTCCCCGCCCCCTAGTGGCTAACCCCTTCACTGCCAGTGTCATTTACACAGTAATCAGTGCATTTTTAATCGCACTGATCGCTGTATAAATGACAATGGTCCCAAAAATGTGTCAAAAATGTCAGCCATAACGTCGCAGTCACAATAAAAATCGCTGATCGCCGCCATTACTAGTAAAAAAAAAAAATATTAATAAAAATGCCATAAAACTATCCCCTATTTAGTAAACGCTATAACTTTTGTGCAAACCAATAAACGCTTATTGCGATTTTTTTTTTTTTTTTTTTTTTTTTTTTTTTTTTTCCTTTTTCTTACCAAAAATATGTAGAAGAATATGATCGGCCTAAACTTAGGGGAAAAAAAAATTTATATATTTTTGGGGGATATTTATTATAGCAAAATGTAGAAAATAATGCGTTTTTTTTCAAAATTGTCGCTCTTTTGTTTATAGCGCAAAAAATAATAATCGCAGAGGCGATCAAATACCACCAAAAGAAAACTCTATTTGTGGGAAAAAAAGGACGTCAATTTTGTTTGGGAGCCACGTCGCACGACCGCGCAAATCAGTTAAAGCGACGCAGTGCCAAATCGCAAAACGCTCTGGTCAGGAAGGGGGTAAAATCTTCCGGGGCTGAAGCGGTTAAGCATGCATTTTACAAGCTGAAGGCAAAACTAAAGACAAAAACCCACAAACAAAGAACTGAAGACAGCTGCAGTTAGAGCCTGGCAAAGCATCAGAAAGGAGGAAACTCATAGGTTCCAGACTTCAGGCGGTCATTACCAATAAAGGATTCTCAACAAAATATTAAAAATGAACATTTTATTTATGATTATATTCATTTGTCTAATTACATTTGAGCCCCTGAAAATGGGGTATGGAAAGTATTTAGACCCCCTTAAGTTTTTCACTTTGTTATATTGCAGCCATTTGCTAAAATCATTTCAAGTTCATTTTTTCCTCATTAACACAGCACTCCATATTGACAGACAAAAAACAGAATTGTTGACATTTTTGCAGATTTATAAATAAAGAAAAACTGAAATATCCCATGGTCCTAAGTATTCAGACCCTTTGCTCAGTATTTAGTGGAAGCACCCTTTTGATCTAATACAGCCATGATTCTTTTTGGGAAAGATGCAACAAGTTTTTTACACCTGGATTTGGGGATCCTCTGCCATTCCTCCTTGCAGATCCTCTCCAGTTCTGTCAGGTTGGATGGTAAACGTTGGGGGACAGCCATTTTTAGGTCTCTCCAGAGATGCTCAATTGGGTTTAAGTCAGGGCTCTGGCCGGGCAATTCAAAAACAGTCACGGAGATGTTGCGAAGCCACTCCTTTGTTATTTTAGGTGTGTGCTTAGGGTCATTGTCTTGTTGGAAGGTAAACCTTCGGCCCAGTCTGAGGTCCTGAGCACTCTGGAGAAGGTTTTCGTCCATTATATTCCTGTACTTGGCTGCATTCATCTTTCCCTCAATTGCAACCAGTCGTCCTGTCCCTGCAGCTGAAAAACCCCCCACAACATGATGCTGCCACCACCATGCTTTACTGTTGGGACTGTATTGGACAGGTGATGAGCAGTGCCTGGTTTTCTCCACAAATACTGCTTAGAATTAAGGCCAAAAAGTTCTATCTTGGTCTCATCAGACCAGAGAATCTTATTTCTCACCATCTTGGAGTCCTTCAGGTGTTTTTTTTTAGCAAACTTAATGCGGGCTTTCATGTGTCTTGCACTGAGAAGAGGCTTCCGTCGGGCCACTCTGCCATAAAGCCCCGACTGGTGGAGGGCTGCAGTGATGGTTGACTTTCTACAACTTTCTTCCGACTGCATCTCTGGAGCTCAGCCACAGTGATCTTTGGGTTCTTCTTTACCTCTCTCACCAAGGCTCTTCTCACCCGATTAGCTCAGTTTGGTGGACGGCCAGCTCTAGGAAGGGTTCTGGTCGTCCCAAACATCTTCCATTTAAGGATTATGGAGGCCACTGTGCTCTTAGGAACCTTAAGTGCAGCAGAAATGTTTTTGTAACCGTGGCTAGATCTGTGCCTTGCCACAATTCTGTCTCTGAGCTCTTCTCATTTGCTCTGACATGCACTGTGAGCTGTAAGGTCTTATATAGACAGGTGTGTGGCTTTCCTAATCAAGTCCAATCAGTATAATCAAACACAGCTGGACTCAAATGAAGGTGTAGAACCATCTCAAGGATGATCAGAAGAAATGGACAGCACCTGAGTTAAATATATGAGTGTCACAGCAAAGGGTCTGAATACTTAAGACCATGTGATATTTCAGGTTTTTTTCTTGACATTTTTGCAGATTTATTAAAAAAAAAACAACAATTCTGTGTTTTTCTGTCAATATGGGGTGCTGTGTGTACATTAATGAGGAAAAAAATGAACTTAAATGAATGATTTTAGCAAATGGCTGCAATATAACAGAGTGAAAAATTTAAGGGGGTCTGAATACTTTCCGTCCCCACTGTATATAATGTCTCTGCCCTAATTCATCCCATAGGTGTTCTATCGGATTTAGGTCAGGATTCTGTGCAGGCCAGTCAAGTTCCTCCACCTCAAACTCGCTCATCCATGGTTTTTTTTTTAATGATTTTTATTGAGTTTTGCATGTTATATACAAAATACAGCGTTACACCATTGCGTTGTACAGTATTAAATTAAAGATTAGTACAGTTTTGTTTTTTTTTTTATGTTTTTTTGACAATCTTTAACCTCAAAGGTATTATTAAAGCAATGGTCCCGCAAGGGTGTATTAACATCATTGTTATAGATAGAACTGAATAACATGTTATCCATATACAGATACAATATATAACTGGAAAATATAAAATAATAACAAAGGATGGGAAGGTGGAAGGGAGGGAGTAAGGGGAGGGGGGGGGGGGGGGAGAGAGAAGGATTATCTACGGTCCAACCTCTATGTGAACATAGTGGATGTAGTTAGGTTAAGAATGGTTTGTTTAATATTTTCTAAAGTCAGTTACCTTTAAACCATGTTGTCCAAATTTTCCAATTTTTATCAAACTTTTCTTTCTGACCATTCTTAATAGCTATCAAAGATTCATATACATAGTGTGTCTGAGTGTTTGTGAGAACTTCCGATACATTTGGAGCTCTGTCTGCCTTCCAATGCTTGGCTATTAGTGTTCTAGCTGCTAGGAGAATGTGTGTGATTACAGTTTTAAATTCAGGAGGGAAAGTTTCAATACCCACGTTTTAAATTTGCTAAACTTGGTTTAGGACGGGTCAGAATCCCGGTGATGCTAGAAATAGACCGGAAGACAGAGTTCCAAAAACTAGTTAGGTGCTTGCAAGCCCAGAACATATGTAATAGATTGCCTATGGAGCCACAATTTCTCCAACATAGTGGAGAGCCGTGATTCTCAAATTTTGAAATCCTATAAGGTGTAAGGTACCAACGAAGTGCAATTTTCTGGGAAAGTTCCCAGTGGTTAACACATCTAGAAGCTTTATAAAGTGATCAAAATGCGTATTGCCACTGTGAATTTGTAATGTGCACATTTAGATCTGTTTCCCATTTCTGGAAAGGTTGGGATTTGATAAAATCCAATTTGCCTTGGAAGATATTATAGAACAAAGAGATACCTTTTTGGAGGTGAGATATTTCCATGCTTCTCTAGGTAGGTATATATGATGTGATTTAATAGAGCGCAGAAGGTGAGCTATTTGATTGTGTTTACCGTATATACTCGAGTATAAGTCGAATTTTTCAGCACATTTTTTTGTGCTGAAAGTGCCCCCCTCGACTTATACTCGAGTCAAGCACTTTTCTTCAGCAAAAATGTCATTTTCCGAACCGACTTTGGGGCCCCGTATCTCAGGGCCACTTGCTGCTAGGAACCCCAAATTTGGTGTGCAAACCCAGTGGAACTGGTATCACAACATATCCAAAGCTGGGGTTCCTAGCACTAAGTGGCCCTGAGATACGGGGCCCCAAAATCGGTTCGGAAAATGTCATTCTCTGCTGCAGAAAAGTGCTTGACATTTTCTGAACCAATTTTGGGGCCCCATATCTCAGGGCCACTTGGTGCTAGGAACCCCAAATTTGGTATGCAAACCCAGTGGAACTGGTACCATAACATATTCAAAGCTGGGGTTCCTAGCACCAAGTAGCCCTGAGATACGGGGCCCCAAAACCGGTTCGGAAAATGTCATTCTCTGCTGTAGAAAAGTGCTTGACATTTTCTGAACTAATTTTTGGGGCCCTATATCTCGGGGCCACTTGGAGCTAGAAACCCCAGCTTTGGAAATGTTATGGTGCTAGTTCCACTGGGTTTGCACACCAAATATGGGGTTCCTAGCACTAAGTGGCCCCGAGATACGGGGCCCCAAATTTGGTCAACTGTGTCCATCTGCAGCAATGTCATTTCGGGACCCTTTGGGTTCAGAGACCCCATATTTTGGCTGCAGCTAGGGGGCATCTAGGAACCCTTAACTACCGAGTTTGAAGTTCAGGGGACCTATGGCTGCAAATGGGCACAGCGAGGCTGCAAATGGGCACAGTGATGCTGCAAATGGACATTGTTGACCCTCTTTTCCACTTACAGTAGCTGTGCATTTCTCACCCTCGTCTTATACTCGGGTCAATAAGTTTTCCCATTTTTTTTGTGGTAAATTAGGGCCTCGACTTATACTCGGAACGACTTATACTCGAGTATATACGGTATATTGGTCAGCAGAGCAGAGGTTATATTGGTCCCGAAGTTCAGTGAAGGGGATAAGGGAGTTATTGGAGTATAAATCCGTGATTAGTTTGATACCTCTGTCGTGCCATTCTCCAATGTTAAGATTTGGGATGGCCTGAGAAAGGATAGTTGGGGTAGCGGAGTTGGGACCTTGCATAGGTCTCTCCACGCTGATAGGGATGCTTGGAGAGTGAGTGGAAGATTGTGGAGAGGATGGGGTTTCCATACATCTAAAATTAAGAAACATTTCAGATTATTGGAAGGGATTAGAGTTCGTTCAATTCCGCACCACAGGGTATCAGGCGCTGGATCAAACCACTCTTTAAGTTGTGTAAAAACTGCTGCTCCATAATAGTCCCTAATGTCCACCAGTCCCATGCCACCAGCCATTCTGTGTTTGACCAGGAGGATTTTAGAGCATCTTGGTCTTTTGGATTGCCAAATATATCTAGTAAGTAAGGTGTTTAAAGCTTTGATATGTGTGTGTATTGGGACTGCTAATGTTCGAAATATGTAAAGTATTTGGGGTAGGATCAACATTTTGAATGAGGCAAGACGACCTGACCAGGTTAATTCTATATTGGCCAATCTATTCGTTTCTTTGAGTTTAGTAATTAAAGATGAGTAGTTGGCTTCTGCTAGATCATGTGGGTTTTTGGTCAGTGTGAGGCCTAGGTAGGTGATACTCATCTTGCTCCATGTATAGGGGATGTTTGAAGTTGGGATTTTAAGGAGGGAGTTATTCCTAAATCTAGTATGATTTGATTTTGTAAAATTAACTTTATAATAGGAGATTTTGCTAAACTCATTTAGGGTATTGTGTGCATGTCTTAATGATGTTTTAGGTAGGGAGAGGAATAGGATAATATCATCTGCAAATAAATTCATGTGATTGTCCTTGTATGGAGAAGCCTGATATTTCCGGATGTGTTCTGATTCTTTCTGCAAAGGGTTCAATAAGTAGGTTAAAGATTGAAGGGGAGAGGGGGCAGCCCTGCCTAGTCCCATTGGATATAATGAAGGTATCAGATAGTAAATTAGAAGTAAAAACTTGTGCACAGGGGGAAGAGTACAGGGCCAGTACAGCAGATAGGATGGGGCCAGAAAATCCATATTTTTGCAGCGTTTGGTTCATGTAACCCCAATGTATCCTGTCGAACGCCTTCTCCGCATCCAAAGAGAGGAGCAGAGAAGGCGGCTGACAGGACCGGGCATGTTGAATTATGTCAATGATCCTTCTGGTAGCATCGGCTGGTTGTCTTCCCGCCGTGAAGCCAGATTGGTCAGGTTTTATAAGAAATGGGAGGATGGGGAGTAATCTGTGGGCCAAAATTTTTGCATAAAGCTTAACATCGGTTTTAAGTAATGATATTGGCCTGAAGTTGGCCGGAGAGGTAGGCTCTTTACCAGGTTTTGGAATGGTTACCACATATGCCTTAAGCATTTCTGGGGGAAACGAGGCAGAGGACATTGCAGCAGAGTATACCGTCTGTAAGGTCGGGGCTAGTAAGTGAGCGTATCCCTTTCTGGATCTCAGACTCCGTTATGGGGGCATTAAGGGCATCAAGTTGTGTTTGGGATAGAGAAGGAAGATTAATTTGCGACAGAAAAGCCTGGATGTTTTCCTCTGTTGGCTGAGGTGTATCAGGGTCTGTTTTCAAGTTGTATAGCATTGAATAGTATTCAGCAAACAAATTTGCTATTTCTTTAGGATTGTAAATGTTGTGTTTGCTGATAGGATGTATCAAAAAAGGGATTTTAGATTTGGTTCTAGCTGTCTTAAGTCTCTGGGCTAAAAATTTGCCTGCACGATTACCCGAGGAGTAGTGAGACATTTTGAGGTATTGTATGTGTTTGTCATATCTTTTGATCAATAGGAGTCTGAGATCCAAACAAAGTTGGGATAGTTTTTGCGCATTATAAGAGTTGGGGTTTTGTTTATTTAATGTCTCCAGGTCTTTAATATCATTAATTAGTGAGTTCAGCTTTTGTGTCCTTTGCCTTTTCTCCCTTGCACAGATCTGAAGCATCAACCCCCTATTATTACAATATTATTAATATTATTACAAATTATTACTTTGTGAGCGCACCACAGTACTGCCGGGTCAGACACCGAACCAGCATTAACGTCAAAAAATTCAGATAAATTCTTACTTATATTTCTAACATGCTGTGGCATTTGAAGGATACGTGTGTTAGCTCTCCAGATATATGCAGGACTTGGAGTGTTCCCCTCCACCACAGTGATAGATACAGGAGCATGGTCAGACCATGTTATGTCATGTATGGTGGAGGAGGACACTGCCTGTAATAATATTTTATCTACCATAATCAAATCAATTCTGGAGTATGAATTATGCCTAGCGGAATGAAAGGTGTAGTCCTTCTCGTTTGCATATTGGCATCGCCATACATCATATATATTTTCTGAATGTAACAGAGGCTGAAGTGAGAGAGGAGGACGTTTGGCCTTGGAGGTAGTATTCAAAGAGTAGTCAGGTGATATATTGTGGTCTCCACAAACAACTAAAGATCCTTTTTGGATAGTAGAGATTTTGCGGTAAAGTCTTCTAAGGAAACGGAGTTGGTGGGAGTTAGGAGCATATAGATTAGCGATGGTATAGGGTTTGTTATTGAGCTCTCCCAAAAGTATAAGATTTCTTCCGGCTGGGTCTACATATGTTTCCAATAGGTGAAAGGCCACAGAGTCTCTAATAGCGATAAGGACCCCTTTTTGTTTCGAAGGAGCTGAAGCAAAGAACACATGAGGAAATTTCTCGTGTTGCCAGTGGCAAAATGTGTCTCTTGGAGACATAAGACATCTGCTTGGAGTTTTATCGCTTCTTTCCATACTGAGGCTCTTTTGGCCGGGTGATTGAGGCCATTTACATTAACTGAAACTATTTTAAGCGCCATTTAAGGTAGTATAAGCATAAATGTGTGCAGTACCTTAGTTTCAGTAGAGTAGTCCATCTTGTTTTGAAGAGTCGGCGGTTTTTGAGATGATTTGGGCTGCTTGGATCCACAGTGATGAGGATGTCCACTCGGAGGTCAGACCAGTAGAGGGAGAGAGAGGTCAAAGTAGGAGAAAAAATAAAAGTTAATTGTAAAAAAAACAAGTATTGCAGAATAACGTTGAAGTTGAACTTGCACCTGAGGGCAAAACAGATGCCCATATCTCAGGGGGGAGAAAACTTTGGTACATACTCCAGACTTTATCAGGAACCTTGATGAGATAGAGTAGGATTATGTTTTGTATTTGGGTGTTTTTGAGTTGTTTAGTTTGGTACTGCTCTTTCTGGACACCGTTTGCCATTCGTACTGAGTGTTGAGTTTCGTGGGGGGTGAAGGGCCCGCTGAGGAGTGGTCAGGTAATATATCTAATGATCGGAGCAGTTTGAGTCCCTCTTCCACATCTGTAACTACCATGGTGTTACCATCATGGGTAACTGTTAATTTCACGGAGTATACCCACCGATATTGTATATCGTGGTTGCGGAGGGCTTTGGTCACCGGTAATAAGGCTTTTCGTTTTTGCATGGTAAATTGTGAAAGGTCTGCGAATAGTTGGAGATGTGCAAATCTTTCTGGGGGTTGTTGGTTTTTGCAGAACGCAGACATAAGTTGTTCCTTGGTCTGATAAAAGTGTACTCGCAAAAGCACATCTCTGGGTATGTTATCTGGGAGATGTGACGGTTTTGGGAGTCTGTGGATGCGATCGATGTAGATTTCATTCTCTAGAATGTTAGGTAAGAAGGTTTTGATTAAATCTTGTGCATATTGCTGGAGTTGTGGAGGAAGAACATTTTCAGGGACCCCCCTAATCTTAATGTTGTTCCTTCTTGACCTGTCTTCAAGGTCGGCGACCTTTGACCTAAGCCATGTGATCTCTTCAGACTGGTCGTTATGGCGTTATGGGCATCAATCAGGGTGTTGTGGGATGCTGAAAAATCCCCAATTTTATCCTCTATGTGATTAACTCTTCCCCCTAGAGCTCCTAGTTCTGATTTAAAATTGTGTACACACTGCATCATGTCTGTGTGCATGGAGCTGCGTAGGGAGACAAGCATGTCTTTTAATGCGGTGTCAGATACTGGCTTACCCGTTGTTGGGAATGCTGTGAACGGGTCCACCAGCTCCCTCGTGTCCTCCATAGAATCCGGAGTAATGCTGCCTTGCTGGGTGTCCTCTGCTAGCCGAGGTTTAGATTTTGCTGGACTGCGGGACATAGGTGTGAAGGCTCCGGGAGAGCTGTGTTTGGAGCCTGCTTGTGAGCCCGGGCTGGACACTGCAGACCGCGCGCTGCCTGTGGGGGAAGGAGGTTCTCTCATGGCGCCATCTTGGAGAGGATCGCGGTCTTTCAGTTGAAAGAAATCCGGTAGTTTCTTCAGCTGAGCGTTGTCTTTTTTCCTGCGGGTCATCACGCGGTGTCAGTGGAGCTTTTAGGCTCGTTTTTAGAGTTGAGCAGGATCGCTGTGTCGTCCCCAAAGCTTCGGTTCCTGAAGCTGGAGCAGAGCTGTGGAGTTAAGCGTCCATTCAGCTGCGCGGTAGCCAGGCCCCCTCGCTCATCCATGTCTTTATGGACCTTGCTTTGCACACTGGTCCAAATCATTTGGTGGAGGGGGATTAAGGTGTGGGGTTGGGCTTGGCCCTTTAGTTCCAGTTAAGGGAACTCTTAAGGCATCAGCATACTAAGACATTTGCTCCCAACTTTGTGGGATCAGTTTAGGGATGGCGCCTTTCTGTTCCAACATGACTGCGCACCAGTGCACAAAGCAAGGTCCATAAAGACATGATGTGCAGGTTTGGGGTGGAGGAACTTGACCGACCTGCACAGAGTCCTGACCTCAACCGGATAAAACACCTTTGGGATAAATTTAGAGCGGAGACTGTGAGCCAAGCCTTCTGGTCCAACATCGGTGCCTGACCTCACAAATGCACTTCTGGAAGAATGGTCAAACACTTCCATAGAATCACTCCTAAACCTCGTGGACAGCCTTCCCAGAAGAGTTGAAGCTGGTATAGCTGCAAAGTGTGGGGCCAACTCAATATTGAACCCTATGGATAAATACTGGGATGCCATTAAGGTTCATGTGCGTGTAAAGGCAGGTGTCCCAATACTTTTAGCAATATTGTGTGTGTGTGTGTGTGTGTGTGTATGTGTGTGTATTCAAATTGGGTCCATATTGTTCTTTTATCTTTTACTACTACATTATTTCCACAAAAGGGAGGTATGGAATGTTTACTTTTGGTCCAGTGGGACTTTTTGATTCAGACGTAAATACCCTAACCACTAAAATTTTGTATCCATATTTCCTTCTTTGGGGTCCATTTGAAGGACTTGTAGACCCCAGAATTGTAAATGCTTCATTCTTCTGTTATGTTTTTCCTATATATGATGTAGGGCAGATTTACCTTATTTTAGATTAATGCTATTTGTATGTTCTAAATTTTTTTCTTCTTGGTTGCCTAATTAGGTTTCCCATATACAGAGGACAAGAACACTTGGCCATAAATAGTAATCCTATTACAGGATGGATCTGTCTTTACAATTTATACACTTTTTTTTTTTTCATAGGCATGTATTGACTTGCCTTCCAGTGTCCACAATGCTATGATCCCTTGGGATTATTTTGTGGCCAGCTTTATTCTTGCCATTATTCCTTTTTATTTGTTTCAAAGGTACAGTGTACTAAATTAGTGTGTGTGTGTGTTTTGTTTTTGTTTTTTCCCTATGACATGTAATACCTGGGTATTTTTTTTTATATAATTTTAAAACCATCATCTTTTTAAAAGATCAGGCAGTATTTGATAACATCTGGTATACAGTATCTTACTTGCCTGTGCCAAAACAATTCCATTAATTTTAAATACTGTTCTTATTCTGCTTCTCCAAATTAGTTAACAACTAACCCCTATTTTTTATTTTATCTTTTGCTTTTATAGTATGTGGTTTTTAAAGTTCTCTCCATATATTAACTCTCCTTAAACATTCCTTTTTAAATGCATCCTTTTATGAAGCTGTACAGTGGAACCTCGGTTTACGAGTAACGCGGTTAACAAGCATTTCGCAAAACGAGCACTGTATTTCTAAAAATCCTAACTCGGTTTGCGAGTGTTGTCTCGCAAAACGAGCAGGATTCGGGCCAAAAGCGGTGTGCAGTACCGCTTTTGGCCTGAGGTGGTGGGGCTCCGGAGCCGAACAGCACCGATCGTTGGCGTTCGTAAATGCACGGAAAGGCCCGAGGACAGTTCGGCTGACCTCGGAACGGCTCGTGAACGGAATCTTTCAGAGATTTGCCGAGGTCCGCCGAAGTGTGCTCGGGCCTTTTCGGTCTTCTCTGAGGCTCTCCGGCGCCCCCCGCCTCTGGCCGCATGCAGTATTACATCCCATTGAAGTCAATGCGGAATAAATTATTTTCGTTTCCATTGACTTCAATGGGAAAACTTGCTTTGATATGCGAGTACATTGGATTATGAGCATACTCCTGGAACAGATTATGCTCGTAATCCAAGGTGCCACTGTTTATCTTTCCTGTGTATATCCGTTTGATTTCCATTTAAATCTCTGTAAACGTTATTTTTAATGATACAGTCTATAAGCATAAAGAAACACAACATTGGCGCTTGCTCTGCTCCACCCAAATGAACCTATTTTTGGAAAGGAGGAAAGAAAATATTGTGTTTAAGGTAGATATAATTTGATATACAGTACATCCTACATACTATTTTGGGTCCTATTAATGACATTTTTATACCGTAGGGAGGATTAAAAAATATGCTTTAAGAATTTGTGAAAATACTGAATAAGCAGAATTTAGGAATGTTTTTTTGTAAGTGAAGTATAATTAGATGATTTCAAGTATTTGGGCTTAACCATATACAGAAACTAAAATGGAAACCAAAAAATGAGTATGCAAAGAAAATCAACACCGACGATACATTCCTGTATTTGGAAAGCCATTATCCAGTTCATCTAAAAAAAATATTTGTATAGGGTGGGGTTTTCTCCCTAAAAAAAAACAAAAAAAAAAAAACTGCTACACAAAGGATGAATTACAAAAGGAATGTAACTTGCCATGAAATTGTTTTAAAGATGGAGGATATCCAGAGAGAACTTTAAAAACAGCATACTATAGAGCGAAAAATCAAAAATGGGCGGTGTTAACTCATTTCAATATACTATGCTACATAACTACTATCCACTATATAATCTACTGACCTAAAAATAAGAACAAACAATTGAGGCTATCTAGAGCGAAAAGGGGTACATAACAATGGTGAATTGAGGGCAATCTAGAGACTAATCCATCATAATAACACATACCCCATAATAAAAACAACCGCTATAAAGAAATTGTAGGTAATGTATTAGGAAAGGTGCAAAAGAGAAGGGAAAGTGGGACTTTGAATGAGATAGATGACTTTGTGGAGGCAAAGTTGAAATAAATGCAAAGTTGTTTTTATTAGTAACGAACGTTGTAAAGAATATGGCAATAAAATAACCACATATACATTCAGTACAGTAATTCATATAGACACCACCCACACATAACATACAGGTGTGGCATGGGAAAAAAGTTTGCATGAGTATGGTATTGTAAATTTATATTAATACATATGACATAAAAACAGCACCAGCGACAGGAGTATGGGTATAGGAAGTAAAGCCAAAATAGATAAATGAATAAATGTCAAAATTATTAATCTGCTGCAGACCGAAATTCAATGTGTCCATTACAGACACAGGTCAGCATCACTTGTGTCCGACGCGTTTCGTGTAGAGACACTCCTCAGGGGCAGATGCTAAAGTATATTAGCAGAGTGTAAAGAAAAAAGTGGTGACATTAGTCTAGTTCTAATTAGTAATGTAGAAATAGGGCAGATTAGCCCGTCCTAAATACTCACATAGGGTCCAAAACGGTAAAATGTTGCGGCCATGTGGTCAGTCCCAAGATAGCCTCCCCCGGGAACTGAGGTAATTGCAGCCGCGCACAGCAGGGCGCATGCAGCAAAACCTCCCGATGACCCAAGGCACAAATTGCTGGTGCAAGTGGAAAGTTGCGGTGGCCTGTGAAGGCAACCTGAAGTGATCTGAGAAGGTGTAAAAAAGAACGTGAAATTGAGAATGAATAAAAAATGGAAATGAATAAATAAATAAATAATAATATATATAAAAATGTAAAAAGATGAAATAATGAAAAAATAAAAAATAGTAAAATAAATGGAATGTGATGTAAAAGGGGATGTGTGTTGACTCAATATGTGAGCTATGTGAGCATTGTTGGTGTTGCATGTGAAAGGTTGGATGGTGAGAGCCAATGTTAAAACAAAAAAAGTGGCAACAGTGATAACAAAAAAGGAAAAAACATCAAACAAAACTGACAGGCAATTGTGAATGGCCTAGGGGGTGACTTATGTGTTGGAGCAAGGCTGGAAACAAAGGGAAGTGTTGAATGCGATGTGGTAGCTAGGAGGTGTATCAGCAAGAGTGTGACAGGAAGGCAGCTTATATGTACCCCGCACACGTGCATGCCGGCTCTTACCAGCGTCACGCTAGCGTGTGATAGGCAGGAAGGGGCTCCGGAGAGGGCGGTGGGCACCGCCCTCCACAGAAGCCCATATTCACTGCCAGAACAGCTGGGATGGAAATCACGTGCTCTGTGTGTTGGCCTCAATCATGACACCACACACAGGGCAGGATGCGTGGCGCCAATGCTCTGTAGGCATCCACCCGCTACCCTGTAACACTCCCCGCCTCCCCGAGGGGGAGGCACGTAAAGAGCATCGCAGCTCCCGGGTAGAAGACCAACAAAGGAACCGAAAATCACCGCAACATACCCCAAATGAACTGGCGCAACGGCACTGTAGAACTACATGGATACAAAATCGATGTAACCGGGTATGGTGACATAACCACCCGGAATTTACAAGCCTCACACTAGGGTAGTAGGGGAACACTACCAACCTAGTCATCAAATCTCCATCCCTGTTCAAATCGAATGGAGAAGGGGAGTTGGGACTTTGAATGAGGCACATATGCGGTGTGCCTCCATCCCTATACTATGTGCAATAGAGAAGGGAAAGTGGGACTTTGAATGAGATAGATGACTTTGTGGAGGCAAAGTTGAAATAAATGCAAAGTTGTTTTTTATTAGTAACAAACGTTGTAAAGAATATGGCAATAAAATAACCACATATACATTCAGTACAGTAATTCATATAGACACCACCCACACATAATATACAGGTGTGGCATGGGAAAACTCCCCTTCTCCATTCAATTTGAACAGGGATGGAGATTTGATGACTGGGTTGGTAGTGTTCATTTGGGGTAGTTTGGGGTGCCAGTTCATTTGGGCTATGTTGCGGTTGTGGTGATTTTCGGTTCCTTTGTTGGTCTTCTACCCGGGAGCTGCGATGCTCTTTACGTGCCTCCCCCTCCCCTCTCCGCCCACCGGGGAGGCGGGGAGTGTTACGGGGTAGCGGGTGGATGCCTACAGAGCATCGGCGCCACGCATCCTGCCCTGTGTGTGGTGTCATGATTGAGGCCAACACACAGAGCACGTGATTTCCATCCCAGCTGTTCTGGCAGTGAATATGGGCTTCTGTGGAGGGTGGTGCCTACCGCCCTCTCCGGAGCCCCTTCCTGCCTATCACACGCTAGCGTGACACTGGTAAGAGCCGGCGTGCACGTGTGCGGGGTACATATAAGCTGCCTCCCCTGTCACACTCTTGCTGATACACCTCCTAGCTACCACATCGCATTCAACACTTCCCTTTGTTTCCAGCCTTGCTCCAACACGTAAGTCACCCCCTAGGCCATTCACAATTGCCTGTCACTTTTGTTTGATGTTTTTTTCCTTTTTTGTTATCACTGTTGCCACTTTTTTTGTTTTTAACATTGGCTCTCACCATCCAACCTTTCACTTTTTCATGCAACACCAACAATGCTCACATAGCTCACATATTGAGTCAACACACACCCCCTTTTACATCACATTCCATTTATTTTACTATTTTTTATTTTTTCATTATTTCATCTCTTTACATTTTTATATATATATATTTTTATTTTTTATTTATTTATTCATTTACATTTTTTATTCATTCTCAATTTAACATTCTTTTTTACACCTTCTCAGATCACTTCAGGTTGCCTTCACAGGCCACCGCAACTTTCCACTTGCACCAGCAATTTGTGCCTTGGGTCATCGGGAGGTTTTGCTGCATGCGCCCTGCTGTGCGCGGCTGCAATTACCTCAGTTCCCGGGGGAGGCTATCTTGGGACTTTGACCACATGGCCGCAACATTTTACCGTTTTGGACCCTATGTGAGTATTTAGGACGGGCTAATCTGCCCTATTTCTACATTACTAATTAGAACTAGACTAATGTCACCACTTTTTTCTTTACACTCTGCAGATATACTTTAGCATCTGCCCCTGAGGAGTGTCTCTACACGAAACGCGTCGGACACAAGTGATGCTGACCTGTGTCTGTAATGGACACATTGAATTTCGGTCTGCAGCAGATTAATAATTTTGACATTTATTCATTTTATCTATTTTGGTTTTACTTCCTATACCCATACTCCTGTCGCTCTGACAATACCATACTCATGCAAACTTTTTTCCCATGCCACACCTGTATGTTATGTGTGGGTGGTGTCTGTATGAATTACTGTACTGAATGTATATGTGGTTATTTTATTGCCATATTCTTTACAACGTTCGTTACTAATAAAAACAACTTTGCATTTATTTCAACTTTGCCTCCACAAAGTCCTCTATCTCATTCAAAGTCCCACTTTCCCTTCTCTTTTGCACATAGTTAGGGATGGAGGCACACCGCATATGTGCCTCATTCAAAGTCCCAACTCCCCTTCTCCATTGTATTAGGAAAGGTAGGGTAACGTCATCAGATGCCAATGCACACGTTGGAGTAGGTGCTAGGGCCAATGAACATAAAAGGCATCAGCACAAGGCACACATCATTTTTCTTTATTTTGACTGCACTTAGGTTTTGTAGTGCAGTTGTATGAAAGTATGTATTTAACCACTTGACCTCCAGAAGATTTGACCATGCCATTTTTTGCAATACTGCACAGCGTTAATTTAACCCTAATGTTGCCCTAATGTTGTAAAGTGCTGCGTAAACTGTTGGCGCTATATAAATCCTGTTTAATAATAATAATTTAACCCCTTCACGTCCAGCTGCCGCAGTTGTACTGCGACAGGTTAACTCCTCTGGGCGAAACGATGTTACCTTACGTCGGTTTGCCTTTAGACCGCGCGGGGCGTGTGCCCATTGTCAACGCGCGTACCCGGGGGTCGCGATGACCGCCTGGCACCCACGATCGCTCCACACAGACAGAATGGAGATCTGTCAATGTAAACAGACAGATCTCCGTGCTGTCAGGGGTGAGGAGAGCGATCTGTTCATACTAAGTATGACCAACGATCGGTCTCCTCACTCAGGCCGTCCCATCCCCCCCACAGTTAGAATCACTCCGTAGGACACAAAATGAACCCCTTGATCGCCCCCTAGTGTTAACCCCTTCCCTGCCAGTGACATTTGCACAGTAATCAGTGCATTTTTATAGCACTGATCGCTGTATAAATGCCAATGGTCCCAAAAATATGCCAAAAGTGTCTGATCTGTCCGCCACAATGTCGCAGTCCCGATTAAAAATCACTGATCACCGCCATTACTAGTAAAAAAAAATTAATAATAAAAATGCCATAAATCTTTCCCCTATTTTGTAGATGCTATAACTTTTGCGCAAACAAATCAATATACGCTTATTGCAATTTTTATTTATTTATTTTTTTACCAAACTTACGTAGAAGAATACATATCGGCCTGAGGAAAAAGTGTGTTTTCTTAAAAAAAAATTTGGGATATTTATTATAGCAAAAAGTACAAAATATTGTCTTTTTTTCCAAATACTTGCTCTTTTTTTGTTTTATAGCGCAAAATATAAAAACCGCAGAGATGTTCAAATACCACCAAAAGAAAGCTCTATTTGTGGGGAAAAAAGGACCCAAATTTGGTTTGGGTACAACGATGCATGACCGTGCAATTGTCAGTTAAAGCGACGCAAAAAATGGCCTGGTCATTTAGCAGCCAAATCTTCCAGGGCTGAAGTGGTTAATTGACAATTGCGCAATCATGCAATGCAGTACCCAAATAAAATTTTATATCATTTGGCCAATTTTCAGCTTTCAGTGCTGTCATACTTTGAACGACAATTGCATGGTCATGCAACACTGTACCCAAGTGAAATTTTTATCTTTTTTTTTTTTAGACAAATAGAGCTTTCTTTTGGTGGTACTTAATCACCACTTTGGTTTTTATTTGTTGCTAAACAAATAAACCAAACATTTTGAACTTTGTTGTGTATTCTTTGCACTTATACTCTCTGTACCATTTTGTATTACGTTTTGTACTTTGAAAAATGTATTTAATAAAAAACAATTGAGAAAAACAAAACATTTTTCTTAATTTCTGTTTATTCTGTGAATTTTTAAATTTTCGTAAATTTTTTTTTTTTTTTGTACACTGATAAGCGGCACTGTTGCGCCCAATCAGGTGGCACTGATGAGGCTGCTTTGATAGGAGACACTGATAGGCTGCACTAATGGCCACTGATAGGCGGCACTGTTGTGGAGGCACTGATGGGCATTGACTGAACTAATGACCACTGATGTTTTTAATTTTTTTTAAATTGATACACTGCCAAACATGAGGTATACAGGTATGTGGATACCCCCTTCACCACATCCCGACAATAATTTTTGGAGAGATAAACAAAAGAGACCTTGGGATTGTACGGGTGAGGGGAGGAGTGGAAGTAAATTACCTAAGGAGGGAAGAGGGGGGGGGGTTTGAAAGGGATAATATGATTGGTAATACAGGTACCCAGGAGTAGTAAAAAATATATACTTTATTAGAAATATACAAAAGAAATATTTAAAACAGTGAACAGTTCATACAAAATATCTAGACCATATACATGAGTGTTTTAATCAAGGAAAACATGCATATACGTGGTACTTGAGAACCCAACATGTTTCGGATAAAAAATGCAATTCCTTCTTCAGGGGTTTCCTGTAAGGATATTGTATGATCTGGGGGGGGGTACATAGAATAGAATATACCAATCATTAGTACACGTATACATTATACATATAGCTATAAATGGTAGGTCATAGGAGCTTCTAAGGGCAAACAATCATAAGAACTTGGGAAAACGAGAAATATATGTATATTTGTATATATCATAAGGAAGAGAAAGGACTTACTCTTTCACAGAAATGTGTGCATATCCAGGCCGGACTGTAACTTGGTAGCTTAACAGATGGTGCTCCAAATCCTAGTCACCACAGCATCAGTTACGCATTGTGTTTAAATATATATATAACCACATATAGGCTTATATAGTGAAAGCCAAGGGCCAAAGGTTGGATGGAATTTCTGTAGTGATAATACTGGGGGATCTTGGAGCCTCCCGGATGCGTCAAACGCGGGAATTCGCCAGTGTCCACAAGGAACAGCAAGGAGAGGAAGGGGGGAATGTACAGCCCTAAATATAAATATAATATGATATAAGTATCAGAAGGTAAATTGATGGACAGAGTACATCAACACATACAATAGTCAATGTGCGAATGAGTATATATGCGTCTACGAGTATATGAGCGTCTACCTGGGCCCTCCTATCGTGCCAGAATTAAATCGTGGAGAAGAAATATAACCAACAGATATATATAGAATGGTATAGTAAGTAAGGTATGGGGAGGTAGCAGTGGGTTAACCTGTATGGGGTTCGCTCTATGATATGTACAATCCATTTAAACAAGTGTGTTTGCACAGTGGATCAATGGCTTTTACCCCAGTATGTGTAATATATATATATATATATATATATATATATATATATATATATATATATATATATATATATATATATAACTCTCTATTCACATGACAGATAGTAAGGATGTCAATAATATCTGAGGAAATCGCCATATTAATATGGTAAAATCTAGTACTTACTTAAAGTTGTCAGACTGTTAGAAAGGACATCAACCTCCTCCTAGATGTGTAGTCTAGGTGTGCAGCGCAAAAGTGTGTCTGCAACTGGAGGTTTAAAAACAGCTGAGTAGGGAGAACCCCGCCTATACTGGGCGGGGGATGTGTACTGCTAATCTATTGTATAGTGCACTAGGGAGACGGACACAGTTCAGCATCATCAGCTACCTCAGCTGAACAGTGTCAGCGGAGGGAATGATGAGGGAATGTACAGCCCTAAATATAAATATAATATGATATAAGTATCAGAAGGTAAATTGATGGACAGAGTACATCAACACATACAATAGTCAATGTGCGAATGAGTATATATGCGTGTCTACCTGGGCCCTCCTATCGTGCCAGAATTAAATCGTGGAGAAGGAATGTAACCAACAGATATATATAGAATGGTATAGTAAGTAAGGTATGGGAAGGTAGCAGTGGGTTAACCTGTATGGGGTTCGCTCTATGATATGTACAGTCCATTTAAACAAGTGTGTTTGCACAGTGGATCAATGGCTTTTACCCCAGTGTGTGTATATATATATATATATATATATATATATATATATATATATATATATATTCGCATGACAGATAGTAAGGATGTCAATAATATCTGAGGAAATCGCCATATTAATATGGTAAAATCTAGTACTTACTTAAAGTTGTCAGACTGTTAGAAAGGACATCAACCTCCTCCTAGATGTGCAGCTCAAAAGTGTGTCTGCAACTGGAGATTTAAAAACAGCTGAGTAGAGAAAACCCCGCCTATACTGGGCGGGGAATGTGTACTGCTAATCTATTGTATAGTGCACTAGGGGGACGGACACAGTTCGGCATCATCAGCTACCTCAGCTGAACAGTGTCAGCGGAGGGAATGATGATGCAGTGGAGGGTGGACCGGATTCGGCGTCACTAGCCCCTCAGCTGGTCAGTGTCAGCAGAGGAGGTAATGTGCGCCGAAGGCTGTTCCCTCGGCACGGCGGCGTCCAAAGCCAATGTGTCATAGGACGCGATGATGTCAGACGTCGCGGCGCCGCCGACACGGGAAAGAAGGGCTCAGTGAAGGTCGGTCCAAAGAGCAGCCGCATTGCGCGAGCGGCAGATCAGATGGATTGCCAAGAGCCCAATGTAAGGCCCCACTATACAGAGATGTGGGGCCTACCCGTGCCAGGGGACATATGCCAGTGAAAAAACATGAATCGACTTACCCTGGGGCAATAGATCCTGAGAACGACATGTCACAGTAGAATGATTGATTATACATGAGGGCAAACTGATGCTGTGGGCTAAGAAGAGAGGGGGGGGGGCAAAAAAAGGGGGGGGGAGGGGGCAACCACATGTCAAGCAAAGTCCGCCCATGGATATGTCATGCCAAAATACATAAGACATACATAATTAAAGTACATAACAATACATGCAAATAATACATATACCATACCATAATACAATGTGACATATTCATAAAGGTTGCAGTAGTAACATTAGCGCCTTTATATACAGTGTATATCACATGTGATGCTCACAATAATACTTAAGTATAGTGATGTCAATTTGTACAATAGAGCTTTTTGAAAGGAACATTAAATTATAACATCATATTTTATGAGTTTCATATGGCAAAATATGTCTATAATTGTATCTATAAGGCAATTGGTTGCTATACAATGACGATGGAAACTAACTAGATGATTATAGGTCCCTTTCATAACCCCCTGACGTAAAGCCTTGTAGAAACGGTTTAAAGCTTAGTATTTCATTTAGGCCTGGGGGTGAGGTGGCATTCAAATTTGAAATCCACCTCATTTCTCGTTGGAGAAGTAGTTTATTTGCATCTCCACATTTAGGAGTTTGGTGGAGGTGGTCCAATACTAGGACTGTAATCTTTGGGAAGCGTTCATTATGGACTAACGCTATGTGGCGACCCCATGGAAAATCTGGATCTTTTGTTTTCATGGCCGCTAAGTGTTGGTAAAGACGCTTACAAAGTTTCTGGATGGTTTTACCAACATAAAAACAGCCACACTCGCACTGTATTAGATACACCACGAGTGTGGTCTGACAGTTGGCGTAATGTTTTAGGGAAAAAATCCACCCATTTGGAAGGCGTGGATTTTTGTTTGTGTTAATATACTTGCAGTAGCCACATGAGCCACAAGGAATGGTGCCAAGGGTGGTCCAAGGTACAGGGCGTGGCCATGGGCACTTGCTGTGCCCCTGGCTACGCCAATCTGTACCTGGGGGAATGGGAGAGGTCTCTATTCAGTGATGGGGGTCTCTCGATGTACCTGCGCCATATCACTATGTGGCGCAGGTACATCGATGACATCCTCATCCTGTGGGAGGGAACTGTTGACTTACTTCATAACTTTTTAATTGCACTAAATTGTAATGAATTCAATCTGAACTTCACAATGACTTATAACTACAAATCTGTAACTTTTCTAGATGTTGAGATATTTAAGGATACAGACAGTTCTTTGGCTTGTAAACTTCACCGTAAACTCACCTCGGGGAATACTATCCTACACTCGGATAGTTTCCATCCTAGACCACTAATCAACTCCATACCATTCAGCCAATTCCTCAGGATAAAACGTAACTGCTCCAATAATGACTATTTCTTGCGAGAAGCTAAAGCCCTAAAAAATCGTCTCCTAGATAGAGGCTATAGCCATAGATGCTTAAAACGAGCCTTCAACAAGGCTAACAAACGAGACAGACAGAATTTGCTACAATCACAGCATAGACCCACTCGCAATGCTAACCCTTATACCAGAATAATTACCACATTTTCAAACGAACACACAGAGATAAGGCATATTCTTTCTAAATATTGGCATGTCTTGACCAATGACCCACTATGGGCCCCTTCATTTCCCCCAACCCCCTAGTCACCTTTAGACGCAATACTTCTGTTTAGTCAAGAGCGAATTCAAAGGACTGACCCGTGGTGACCCCTGCAACACCCTTGGCACCTTTCCTTGTAGCTCATGTGGCGACTGCAAGTATATTAACACAAACAAAAATCCACACCTTCCAAATGGGTGGATTTTTTCCCCAAAACATTACGCCAACTGTCAGACCACACTCGTGGTGTATCTAATACAGTGCAAGTGTGGCTGTTTTTATGTTGGTAAAACCATCCAGAAACTTTGTAAGCGTCTTTACCAACACTTAGCGGCCATGAAAACAAAAGATCCAGATTTTCCATGGGGTCGCCACATAGCGTTAGTCCATAATGAACGCTTCCCAAAGATTACAGTCCTAGTATTGGACCGCCTCCACCAAACTCCTAAAGGTGGAGATGCAAATAAACTACTTCTCCAACGAGAAATGAGGTGGATTTCAAATTTGAATGCCACCTCACCCCCAGGCCTAAATGAAATACTAAGCTTTAAACCGTTTCTACAAGGCTTTACGTCAGGGGGTTACGAAAGGGACCTATAATCATCTAGTTAGTTTCCATCGTCATTGTATAGCAACCAATTGCCTTATAGATACAATTATAGACATATTTTGCCATATGAAACTCATAATATATGAAATTATAATTTAATGTTCTTTCAAAGAGCTCTATTGTACAAATTGACATCACTATACTTAAGTATTATTGTGAGCATCACATGTGATATACACTGTATATAAAGGCGCTAATGTTACTACTGCAACCTTTATGAATATGTCACATTGTATTATGGCATGGTATATGTATTATTTGCATGCATTGTTATGTACTTTAATTATGTATGTCTTATGTATTTTGGCATGACATATCCATGGGTGGACTTTGCTTGACATGTGGTTGCCCCCTCCCCCCCTCTTTTTTTGTTCCCCCCCCTCTCTTCTTAGCCCGCAGCATCAGTTTGCCCTCATGTATAATCAATCATTCTACTGTGACATGTCGTTCCACTCAGGATCTATTGCCCCAGGGTAAGTCCATTCATGTTTTTTCACTGGCATATGTCCCCCGGCACGGGTAGGCCCCACATCTCTGTATAGTGGGGCCTTACATTGGGCTCTTGGCGATCCATCTGATCTGCCGCTCGTGCACGCGCAATGCGGCTGCTCTTTGGACCGGCCTTCACTGAGCCCTTCTTTCCCGTGTCGGCGGCGCCGCGACGTCTGACATCATCGCGTCCTATGACGCGTTGGCTTTGGACGCCGCCGTGCCGAGGGAACAGCCTTCGATGCACATTACCTCCTCTGCTGACACTGACCAGCTCAGGGGCTAGTGACGCCGAATCCCGTCCACCCCCCACTGCATCATCATTCCCTCCGCTGACACTGTTCAGCTGAGGTAGCTGATGATGCCGAACTGTGTCCGTCTCCCTAGTGCACTATACAATAGATTAGCAGTAAACATTCAGCGCCCAGTATAGGCGGGGTTTTCTCTACTCAGCTGTTTTTAAACCTCCAGTTGCAGACACACTTTTGAGCTGCACACCTAGACTGCACATCTAGGAGGAGGTTGATGTCCTTTCTAACAGTCTGACAACTTTAAGCAAGTACTAGATTTTACCATATTAATATGGCGATTTCCTCAGATATTATTGACATCCTTACTATCTGTCATGCGAATAGAGAGATAGATATAGATATAGATAGAGATATAGAGATATAGAGATATAGAGATATAGAGATATAGAGATATAGAGATATAGAGATATAGAGATATAGAGATATATATATATATATATATATATATATATATTACATATATACACACTGGGGTAAAAGCCATTGATCCACTGTGCAAACACACTTGTTTAAATGGATTGTACATATCATAGAGCGAACCCCATACAGGTTAACCCACTGCTACCTCCCCATACCTTACTTACTATACCATTCTATATATATCTGTTGGTTATATTTCTTCTCCACGATTTAATTCTGGCACGATAGGAGGGCCCAGGTAGACGCTCATATACTCATAGACGCATGTAGACGCATATATACTCATTCGCACATTGACTATTGTATGTGTTGATGTACTCTGTCCATCAATTTACCTTCTGATACTTATATCATATTATATTTATATTTAGGGCTGTACATTCCCCCCTTCCTCTCCTTGCTGTTCCTTGTGGACACTGGCGAATTCCCGCGTTTGACGCATCCGGGAGGCTCCAAGATCCCCCAGTATTATCACTACAGAAATTCCATCCAACCTTCGGCCCTTGGCTTTCACTATATAAGCCTATATGTGGTTATATATATATTTAAACACAATGCGTAACTGATGCTGTGGTGACTAGGATTTGGAGCAACATCTGTTAGGCTACCAAGTTACAGTCCGGCCTGGATATGCACACATTTCTGTGAACGATTAAGTCCTTTCTCTTCCTTATGATATATACAAATATACATATATTTCTCGTTTTCCCAAGTTCTTATCATGATTGTTTGCCCTTATAAGCTCCTATGACCTACCATTTATAGCTATATGTATAATGTATACGTGTACTAATGATTGGTATATTCTACCTATGTACCCCCCCAGATCATACAATATCCTTACAGAAAACCCCTGAAGAAGGAATTGCATTTTTTATCCGAAACATGTTGGGTTCTCAAGTACCACATATATGCATGTTTTCCTTGATTAAAACACTCATGTATATGGTCTAGATATTTTGTATGAACTGTTCACTGTTTTAAATATTTATTTTGTATATTTCTAATAAAGTATATATTTTTTACTACTCCTGGGTACCTGTATTACCAATCATATTATCCCTTTCAAACCCCCCCCCCCCCCCTCTTCCCTCCCTAATGACCACTGATAGGTGGCGCTGATGGGCACTGTTGAGGAGGCACTCATAATCAGTGTAAATGTGCTTGTCAGAATTGCTGGTTACCGGCTTTGCTTTTCTTATGCTGTCACAACACCTGAGGAAAGTACTGCTGCTAACTGAAAAATCTGATTACAATGAGATTGGACACAGCTGATCACACGGTAAAGGGCCGCTGTGAATGGCCCTTTACCTCGATCTGTGATCAGCTGTGTCCAAAGGACACAGTGATCACAGAGCTCCCCTGGGGGCATGCAAGGGAGGCAGGGTTCTTGGAGGACGTCAGAACTCCCTCCCAGAACTAGCTGACTGTGGGGTCGGCAACCAACTGCCCAGCATCCGGGATTGCAGGTCTGGGGTGTCGGGCAATAGGAATTGCTCATGCCTGAGATGGGCTGACCAAAATCCAGATGCCAAGATGCAATTTCTAGTTGCCATGGCAACCTGGCACTTAGGATTTGCCGAGCTCTGCAGCTGATCATCTGACATAATCCTGTCTAATCAAAGCAGGAGTCAGCGTCAGAGGAGCGCGCCCTGAACTCCAAAGAAGGCAGCGACATACAGGTACATCACTGTGCCTGTAGAAGCTGCCCATCTGCAGTACAATGCGGACGAGCAGTCCTTAAAAGCAGTTAAAGCCAGGAACAAAAGTTCCTGCGTAATGATCAGCAAGTAGAACCATTTGTGTGAAAATTGTCATGTTCTTTTGCTCAATGGTCTACATGTATACTCATGTCCTCAGATGCAGATTTTTTGGTTACAGATCTGAATAAAGTGCATGTTTTATGCACCTGAGTGAACGTCTCAATTGAAAACAATGGAGCTGTGTGAAGATCCGTAAATAAAAAATGCTTTTAGCTGCAAAGTTGTGCTCCCTCTTTGGGCACTTTATGTATGTGTTCATCACATACCTTCTTAGCATCTTCACTGGGTGTCTGATTAGAGTCATCCCCTATTACTGCGTTTGCACTCTTGTTCCAGGCTATCTTAGGATTATGCCTTTCCAGACAGTTTTCTTGATCTTGGGTCTGAATGGTTTTTATAGTTTGTCTTTTTTATTGTTCTTGATCTGATCACCTTCTCCCTCCCCCTTATCTTTTTCTCTGCCCCCTCCCCATAACGTTTCTATTGATCACACAACTTTCCCCACCACTTCTTTATAACACTATATAAAAATCAATATGTGGTGCCGCTCTAATGAATGGGGGCTCGCTACCATAGATAAAGTGTTAAATTAGATAAAGTGCCAAATAAAGTGTACATCACATGTGCAAAATAGCATGAAAAAATGCATGATAAACGCTACATAATCGCATAAACTTAAAATTGCACAGAAAATAGATACAACCAAAGTGCTACTGTTCACACAGTATGAAAATAAAGTCCAGCAGTGCACATAGGTTTCCAGAAAAAAATGATAAAGCGCTGTGCTCCAAGTGACAGTCTGTGCAAATACAGTCTTTCAGTGCATAAGTGATGTGAATCCTCTTCAGTGTATAAACACCTCGGTGTGCAGTGGCTCCTTACCTTACCGCTGTAAGAAAACAGCATGATGAATAGTGATGATGAGTGAATTTGGGGTCTTCCAGTGGCTATCGCCTAGTGTTCATCTCATACAGTAGTGGCCAGGGGAAGCATCGATAGGATTGGTGTCCTAAAGTGCCTTGGTAGCCTGAAATACGATCCACATATACAGGAATATATTGCCTCTGTGTACCTCGGGAGCAGTGGACCGGCTCCCAAATCCATGAGCATGTAGTAGGAAGGAAAGGGGGATCCAAATAATGAAGTATGTAAACACTAGATAATTTATTGGGGTTACAGCTTAAAAGGTACTTGCATAGCAAACAAGTAAAAAAACGAAATAAACAACAGCAGCAAGCTCGTGGCCTGACGTCCCTTCAGGTGCCCGTCTAATCCAATCCGACGTGTATCGTCATGATCACGTGACTTAATCAGAGCAAGAGAAATGACACCATGAAGTAGGCTTAAATAGATTGATCATTATGTATAACGAGCGGCCATTTTCTTGTAGTCTTATGTATAAAAACATATAGCGCCCATTTTCTAGTAGATATTCTAAACTTTCTATATCCGCGGCCATTTTCTTGTGTGTGTGTGTGTGTGTGTGTGTTTTTTATATATATATATATATATATATATATATATATATATATATATATATATATATATATATAATTCTATTTTTAAAATTAAAAATAGGGTGAATATCGAAACAGAGAAACCTACAGGTAATGTATGTCTTGCTGCACTTATTGAAGGGACAAAAATTAAATAATAAAAATATAGATATGGTATATAGAACTAAATCTATCTCTTCCCTTTGAGAGCTGTCACCACCAGAACTGGCTCTATAACATTGAATTTCTAAGCGTATCAACGCATAGTGGTAATGCGGATACGGTCTAGGTTGCAGGTTCCACGTCTTATCTTAATGGATTAGAGAAAAAAGGCAGATTTGGGCTCAAGACTTTTTAGGCACAGTAATTACTAGATGTGTAATTAAAATTCTAGTTTATTAGAAAATATTTAAAATAAGGAATAAAACAGAGAAACAAATAGAATTCAGTTCATGATCACACAATTTTACAAGTTATACACTCCATACATAGCTAAATGGTTATAAGAAACAGTTTGAGCGGTATTTAGAATTGGAAATTCTATTCAATATAGTTACATTGTGTTGAACCAGAAGCTATGCAGTGTTAACAATCAAATTCTGTATTGGCTCGACATGTTGCGCGTCACATGCGCTTCTTCAAGAGCACAGAACTGAATACTGTAATGAACAACATATTTACAGTAAATAATTCATCATGGTGTGTTGTAGTCAATTATAATTAGATCAGGGGTATAATAGTATCATGGGTACCAGAGAGACTGCCCCTAAGGCCCAATAGGATGTGCCCATCCCACAGAGTCCCGGTGATCATCAAGCAATGTGGGGACGTATGTAACATAGTAAGAGAATAATTTTTAAAAGGTAAGTTCAACTCCGGCATGGGGTAGAGCTACTGCGTGATCGGACGGGAATGAAAAGGGAAAAGGGATGGGGGGGGAGGGGGGAAAGGGAAAGAAGGGGCCAGTTGATGTGCCTGAGACACAATTGCACCCAAAAAGACCATTATCTAGTCCAGGCAGAGAAAATCAGGCATAGATGTATCGAGAAAGGATAGGATATGATAGCAAACATATAAAAATAAATACCGTATATCAGAAGTAGAGGAGATGAATCGGAACAAACTCACCCAAGATAGGAAAAAAAAAGAATTCAGGGTAGACACAGTACCTATTTTAGTTTATAACATTCATTCAATATAAGAAAATTGAAAACCTAAAACTACACTGGCACATTTTACTAGCAGATGGACATCTCTCAAGACCTATTGCCAGACAGGCCTGAATTTGTATATAAGAGTGCCACCACAATAAAAGATAAAATTGTCAAAAGCATACCAGATCCTCCTATTAGGAGCTTCACGTTTTTCACGGGAAAAGGTTTCTTCCCGTGCAAACAGTTTTTTGCATGTACCAAAACAAGACGACAGGTAGAAAAAAAACTTTCATTCACTTCCACCAGCACAGGCAATATCTATGAGGTTAAAGACTTCATAGGGTGCAATACAGAGGGGACGGTATATTCTTTGGAATGTAGCTGTGGGCTTCAATATATAGGACGGACGAAAAGGCCGCTGAAAGTACATATTAAAGAACGCATCCAGAACATAAATAAAGGGTTTGACAAACATAGTGTTTCTAAACATTTTGCCACACACCATAAAAAGGATCCTACCAACCTTAGGTTCTGGGGGTTTGAACCATACACAAACTATTGGCAAGGGAGCCAAAAAGGAGGACTAAACATTGAATTTGACCTTAATTGTTTTTTGAGCGATTTTTTATTGCTTGCATGTTCACTGTACAAGAGGTCACTGCTAGTTGAACTTTCTATATTTCACTTTGTCCATTGAATATACATTACCATCTTGAGATCTGCAACATTTTTAACCCTTCCTGGCCCCTACTGTTTTATAGATTAGAGATTTTTTTTACAACATATGTGATTTATCTACTAGATTACTCCTTATTGAGACTATGACATCATTTCCGGGGTCCATACGATTTAGTTCTATATACCATATCTATATTTTTATGCATGGTGGTTTGATTTTCAATATTTAATTTTTGTCCAATAAGTGCAGCAAAACATACATTACCTCTAGGTTTCTCTGTTTCAATATTCACCGTATTTTTAATTTTAAAAATAGAATTTTATTCTGTATGTGTGTGTGTGTGTATATAATAAATATATATACTCATCTAGCTATACAATATCCTTACTGTTTATCTAGCATTATTTTAGTATATACCCGTTGTAGTTCTATCCCCTGTCACTACTTTGATTTTAACCTGGCTTCTATTTAGATATCAATTGGAAAATGGCCGCCAGTTTTGTTTACTATTGATAGACTACAAGAAAATGGCCGCGGCTATAGAACGTTTAGAATATCTACTAGAAAATGGGCGCTATATGTTTTTATACATAAGACTACAAGAAAATGGACGCTCGTTATACATAATGTTCAATCTATTTAAGCATACTTCCTGGTGTTATTTCTCATTCCCTGAAGTCACGTGATTGTGACGATACGCATCGGATTGGATTAGACAGGCACCGGAAGTGCTGCTCGTTGTTTATCTTGTTTTTTACTTGTTTGCTATGCGAGTACCTTTTTAAAGCTGTAACCCCAATAAATTATCTAGTGTTTACATACTTCACTATTTTGGTCCCCCTTTCCTTTTTACTTCATGCTCATGGATTTGGGAGGCTGTCCACTGCTACCGAGGTACACAGAGGCAATATATTACTGTATATGAGGATTGTATATCAGGCTACCAAGGCACTTTAGGACACCAATCCTATTGATGCTTCTCCTGACCACCACTGTATGAGAAGAACACTAGGCAATAGCCACTGGAAGACCTCAGATTCACTGCCACTTGGGCTCCATTCACACTAGTACAGTTTCAGATGTGACTTGAGTCGTATAGAATCACAGTACAAGCAAAACAGACTCTCCATTGTCTACCTTTAGCATGTAAATAAACCTCTTTTGTAGTATGGTTGAGAAAATGGTACTGGAGGGTATTTTGTACTCATAATTTTGCTACTGGTGAGAATAGTTAATTCATTTAATATTTACTATCTCTTTTTGAATCTTTTGAAAAAGTTGAAAAATAAACACCCTACTTTGTTAGCTGGAACATAACTTGTTAATGGAATGATAGAAAATCTATTTAAATCGTTTTTTATTTCAGCTGATAATTTCCTATGCCTGTTTCTGTTGTTGCATTATTTTGTTGTAAAATATAGAAAGATAGATATTTATAATTAATGATTAAAATGAACGTGTTTTTAATAAATTCTTAGCCTTAAAAACTTTGGAAAAGAAAGTTTTCATTTGTATTATTCTATTAGACAGATTTTGGCTCCGTTTTTGCCCCAGTGATTCATGACAATTGTAAGTAGGGAAAATCTATCCAATGGAAACACAGCAATAAAACTATCAAAGAAGTTCTGACTCTAATGCTCCTTTCACACGAACGTTCAGGTCCACCTGTCAGTTTTGTCAGCAGACCTGAACGGGCGCTCCATGTAAGGCTATGAAGCGACGGATCTCAGTGGTGATATGTCCGCTGACATCCGACCCGGTCCGATCTGCCAAAATCAGACGGATGGCCCTACGTTCACATCCGTCCCTATCGGATCTGGTGAGATCTGACGAAAACGGAAATGTTGGTCGGAATGTGAAATAGAAACATCCTGACAAATATCATCACTCACACTCACCCTATAAAAGCAAAAAAATATGGCTGAAATTCGACCTTTAAAAAAAAAAAAAAATATATATATATATATATATATATATATATATTTTGAAAGCAAAATAGTAGCAAGAAATAAATTTTCCTAAAAACTGTCTTAACCACTTTAGCCCCGGACCTTTTGGCTGCCTAAAGACCAGAGGACTTTTTCCAATTTGGCACTGTGTCGCTTTAACTGCTAATTGCGCGGTCATGCAATGCTGTACCCAAACAAAATTTGCTTCCTTTTCTTCCCACAAATAGAGCTTTCTTTTGATGGTATTTGATCACCTCTGCGGTTTTTATTTTTTGCGCTATAAACGGAAAAAGACCGAAAATTTTGAAAAAAAATGATATTTTTTACTTTTTGTTATAAAAAAAATCCAATAAACTCAATTTTAGTCATACATTTAGGCCAAAATGTATTCGGCCACATGTCTTTGGTAAAAAAAATGTCAATAAGCGTATATTTATTGGTTTGCGCAAAAGTTATAGCGTCTACAAGCTAGGGTACATTTTCTGGAATTTACACAGCTTTTAGTTTATGACTGCCTATGTCATTTCTTGAGGTGCTAAAATGGCAGGGCAGTACAAACCCCCCCCCCAAATGACCCCATTTTGGAAAGTAGACACCCCAAGGAAATTGCTGAGAGACATGTTGAGCCCATTGAATATTTTTTTTTGTCCCAAGTGATTGAATAATGACAAAACAAAAAAAATTACAAAAAGTTGTCACTAAATGATATATTGCTCACACAGGCCATGGGCATATGTGGAATTGCACCCCAAAATACATTCAGCTGCTTCTCCTGAGTACAGGGATACCACATGTGTGGGACTTTTTGGGAGCCTAGCCGCGTACGGGGCCCCGAAAATCAATCACCGCCTTCAGGATTTCTAAGGGCGTAAATTTTTGATTTCACTCCTCACTACCTATCACAGTTTTGAAGGCCATAAAATGCCCAGATGGCACAAACCCCCCCCCCCAAATGACCCCATTTTGGAAAGTAGACACCCCATGCTATTTGCTGTTGAGTCCATGGAATATTTTATATTTTGACACAAGTTGCGGGAAAGTGACAAATTTTTTTTTTTTTTTGCACAAAGTTGTCACTAAATGATATATTGCTCACACAGGCCATGGGCATATGTGGAATTGCACCCCAAAATACATTTAGCTGCTTCTCCTGAGTATGGGGATACCACATGTGTGGGACTTTTTGGGAGCCTAGCTGTGTACGGGGCCCCGAAAACCAATCACCGCCTTCAGGATTTCTAAGGGTGTAAATTTTTGATTTCACTCTTCACTGCCTATCACAGTTTCGGAGGCCATGGAATGCCCAGGTGGCACAAAACCCCCCCAAATGACCCCATTTTGGAAATTAGACACCCCAAGCTATTTGCTGAGAGGCATGGTGAGTATTTTGCAGCTCTCGTTTGTTTTTGAAAATGAAGAAAGAGAAGAAAAAAACATTTTTTTTTCTTTTTTCAATTTTCAAAACTTTGTGACAAAAAGTGAGGTCTGCAAAATACTCACTATACCTCTCAGCAAATAGCTTGGGGTGTCTACTTTCCAAAATGGGGTCATTTGGGGGGGGGGGGGTTTGTGCCACCTGGGCATTCCATGGCCTCCAAAACTGTGATAGGCAGTGAAGAGTGAAATCAAAAATTTATGCCCTTAGAAAGCCTGAAGGCGGTGCTTGGTTTTCGGGGTCCCGTACGCAGCTAGGCTCCCAAAAAGTCTCATACATGTGGTATCCCCCTACTCAGGAGAAGCAACAGAATGTATTTTGGGGTGTAATTTCACATATTCCCATGGCATGTTTGAGCAATATATCATTTAGTGACAACTTTGTGCAAAAAAAAAAAAAAATTGTCTCTTTCCCGCAACTTGTGTCACAATATAAAATATTCCATGGACTCGACATGACTCTCAGCAAATAGCTTGGGGTGTCTACTTTCTAAAATGGGGTCATTTGGGGGGGGTTTGAACTGTCCTGACATTTTATGCACAACATTTAGAAGCTTATGTCACACATCACCCACTCTTCTAACCACTTGAAGACAAAGCCCTTTCTGACACTTTTTGTTTACATGAAAACATTTTTTTTTTTTTGCAAGAAAATTACTTTGAACCCCCAAACATTATATAATTTTTTTTTAAGCAAATGCCCTACAGATTAAAATGGTGGGTGTTTCATTTTTTTTTCACACAGTATTTGCGCAGCGATTTTTCAAATGCATTTTTTGGGGAAAAAACACACTTTTTAAAATTTTAATGCACTAAAACACACTATATTGCCCAAATGTTTGATGAAATAAAAAAGATGATCTTAGGCCGAGTACATGGATACCAAACATGACATGCTTTAAAATTGCGCACAAACGTGCGTGGCGACAAACTAAACAAACTAAACATTTTTAAAAGCCTTTAAAAGTTACCACTTTAGATTTACAGAGGAGGTCTACTGCTAAAATTACTGCCCTCGATCTGACGTTCGCGGTGACACCTCACATGCATGGTGCAATTGCTGTTTACATTTGACGCCAGACCGACCCTTGCGTTCCCCTTTGTGCGAGAGCAGGGGGGGACAGGGGTGCTTTTTTTTTTTTTTTTCCATATAATTTTTTTGCTTTTTTATCTTATTTTTAAACTGTTCCTTTCATTTGTATTGTTATCTCAGGGAAAGTAAATATCCCCTATGATAGCAATAGGTAGTGACAGGTACTCTTTTTTGAAAAAATTGGGGTCTATTAGACCCTAGATCTCTCCTCTGCCCTCAAAGCATCTGACCACACCAAGATCGGTGTGATAAAATGCTTTCCCAATTCCCAATGGCGCTGTTTACATCCGGCGAAATCTAAGTCATGAAATGCTCATAGCTTCCGGTTTCTTAGGCCATAAAGATGTTTGGAGCCACTCTGGTCTCTGAATCACCGGCTGCATTCTTAGGTTCCTTGTTGAGACAGGAGAGCCAGAGAAAAACACGGAAGACGGTGGGGGGGGGGGCATTCCCTCCCACTGCTTGTAAAAGCAGTCTAGAGGCTAATTAGCCGCTAGGATTGCTTTTACATGAAAGCTGACCGCTAGCTGAAAAGAATGATACCAAGATGATACCTAAACCTGCAGGCATCATTCTGGTATAATAATATATCAAAGTCGTGAATGGCGTACCTGAAGACAAAAAAATGGTTAACAATAAAACACAGTAAACAGTAAAGTATAAAAAATTGCATACCTGAAAAGCAAACATGATAAAACATAATAACAATAAAAAAAATTGAACAATAGAATACAGTAAAAAAGAGCAGAACAATAGAGAGAGAATAGAGAGAGAGAGAGAGAGAGAGAGAGAGAGAGAGAGAGAGAGAGAACAATAAAACGACAACTATTTTTTAAAATTTTATATATATATTTTTTTTTTGTAACTAACTTTTATAACTGTAACCGGTTCCAGGTTCAGGTCTCTCAAAATGCGATGGCATCTTGCAGACCCTGTGAAAGTGTGCCTAGTCTGTGCAATGCTGTACCCTATGCTAATACTCAACTAGTGAATGGTAGCGTTCAAAACATTCACCAATGCAAAGACCAGGATTGTCAGGACAGGAGGGACAATAATAGCGGGTGTCACGCCTATAAAATGCCTCTCATGCAGCCGACTGCATTTGGTTGGAGATGTGAATGGGGGAAGTACGGGCGCTGCAGAAGTCGTGGGTTCCCAATTATTAGGATTGGCGAATGCAGCAGGAAGGGCATTATGGGCACGAGAGGCCTGTTTGTCTTCTTCTTGGTGGCAGCGGGACACTACTTGTGCCTGCCACCTCACCAGCTTGAACTGCACTTATGGGACTCGCCATGTCACCAAGTGTTACTGCAGTGCTGGTTTGACTACGACCGGGGTGTACTAGGCCGCTGGTGCTTGCCAGTTCACCAAAATGCTACCAAAAAAACTGTTAGGGATCGCAGGGATCAGGCTTGACTCTGCGAACGCTGCAGTTATGCGTTTAGTGTTTTGTAAGTGACAGTGATCGATCGATACTGCACTTGGGTGGGCTGGGCCAGGCGGAGGTGCTAGCAGGTATCTGGGCTGATCCCGCTAACACTGTTTTTGGGAACCCTAAACTGCTGGGGACGCTAGTATCGATCTGATCAGATCAGATATTGATCCGATCAGATACTATACCACTAAGGGAGGTGTACGGTGCGTGCGTGGGTGTGAGCGGTACTGGCGCTAACCTGACGCTGCCTGGGGCTGGTGCTTGCTAGTTCACCAAAACGCTACCAAAAAAACTGTTAGCGATCGCAGGGATCAGGCCTGACTCTGCGAACGCTGCAGTTATGTGTTTAGTGTTTTGTAAGTGACAGTGATCGATCGATACTGAACTTGGGTGGGCTGGGCTGGGCGGAGGGGCAAAACGCAGGTGCTAGCAGGTATCTGGGCTGATCCCGCTAACACTGCGTTTTTGGGAACCCTAAACTGCTGGGGACGCTAGTATAGATCTGATCGGATCAGATATTGATCCGTACAGATACTATACCACTAAGGGAGGCGTTTGCTGCTTGCGTGGGTGTTAGCGGTACTGGCGCTAATCTGACGCTGCCTGGGGCGACGCATATCACTGTCGGGCGATCAGGGGGCTAAACCTATTACCTATTAGGTAATAAACAGCGGGTGCCCTGACACTATAAAAAATAAACGAACTAACCAGCATCACCCGTAACAGTTATACGGTGATCAGTGGTGAAAGGGTTAACTAGGGGGCAATCAAGGGGTTAAAACACTTATTAGGTAGTATATGGGGGTCCCTGTCGCTATAAAACGCTGACGGCGATCCTAAATATTTACCTCCCTAACTAGCGTTATCCAGTGACACTAATACAGCGATCAGAAAAATGATCGCTTAGCGACACTGGCGACGGGGGGTGATCAAGGGGTTAAAACTTTATTAGGGGGGGTGTTTTGTGTGCCTGGCATGTTCTACTGTGTGTGTAGTGTGTTTTCACTCACAGTGCAGTCTTCTCTCCTCGGCGCCAGAACGGAAAATACCTAGCCGAGAAGAGATGACATAATTTCCTTTGCTGCTGTTTAGCATACAGCAGCAGAGGAATGATTTGATTGGCCGGCGGCGATCGCGAGGGGGGGGGCACGAATGGATGGTCTCCCCCTCACCCCTGATCGCTGCTGGACAAAAGCGGACCGCCTCAGGCACCAGGGGGGGGTCCGATCGGTCCCCCGGCCGCGGGAGGCAGATCACGTTCTTGTACGTGATTCTGCCTGCCCGTGCCACCTTGCCGACGTACATCGGCGTGAGGCGGTCCTTAAGTGGTTAAGCAAACAACTATTTTAAATCTTTATTCAGATAAGTCACGTTCATTGTGACCTTTTTGCTGGCCTTTTATAATGCTGAAAAGTGTTAGTGGATTGCTAAGTGTCCATTGTTAAGTCTCAGAAATGTAATTGGTCCTTTTTCTTAAATGCATTGTAATAGACCACTTTGTGTGACTTAACTATATGTAGATTTAATATACTGTATGAATAGCATACACGTTGCAACAGAGAGCCAAGACCCAGAATTTAATTGCATCAATTTATTACTTCTAATCATGTTAAGTTCCTTGTACAGGTTTTTGATACATGCAATTTCAAGTTATATATACTTTGTTCGCTGGGTACATAGTATTAATGAAATGAAATAAATTGCTGGTACTCTGTAATTACTAAGATAATAACCTACCATCTATTAATCGATAAGGAATGTCTTATATTTTTTTCTAAGTAATGTGCATTCTGTAAATAAAGTCAACCTTATTGAGGAACTTCAGTTTGTATTTTTTGTGTTTGTTTTTTTTCTTTCTTTTACATCAGCAGCTACATATACTCTACCTGATGTGGAAAAGTCAGCAGCTACTTACCAGTGCCTGGGGTCCAGTATTGTCTTCCCACAGCCAGAACTGTTTGCCTGTGGGTCCCTTGTGCCACCATCTTGGATATAGGAGCTGGCTTTGGCTTTCTGAGGAAAAAAGTTGGCTCCCCACTGCACAAGTGTGAGCACCTTGTGAATGATCCTGCAACCAAGGCTGCAGGAGAGAGGGAGGGCAAGGGATGGCATGCCGTCCATTGAAAGCGCAGTGCGCATGCGCCAGTTACGTTATGTGCTGCTACTACAGTAAATTTCTCCTAAACAAAGCATGTTTAGGAGGTATTTACTGTACCTACAGGTAAGCCTTACTATAGGCTTACCTGTAGGTATATATCAATAAAAGGACTTTACTACTGCTTTAAATTGTTTTCTAATTCAGGAATGTTTTTAAAATATTGTCACTCAACATGAGACACGTTTAAAAACCTACGCCACTGAAGATCTTCCTGCTTCCTTCCAGTGATCCAGCTAAAAGTAAAAGTTTTCACTTATTTTCCCACCACTATTTTTGATTTTATTTTTTTGAAAAGCTTTGAAAAACCCTTCCTATTGTTTTCTTATGCCGTGTACACACGACCGGACTTTACGGCATACTTTTCGACGGACTTTCCGAATGAACGGACTTGCCTACACACGATCAACCAAAGTCCGACGGATTTGTACATGATAACGTACGACCCGACTAAAACAAGGAAGTTCATAGCCAGTAGCCAATAGCTGCCCTAGCCTTGGTTTATGTCCGTCGGACTAGCATACAGACGAGCGGACTTTTCAACCGGACTTGAGTCCGTCGGATAGATTTGAAACATGTTTCAAATCTAAGTCCGTCAAACTTTTGATAAAACAAAGTCCGCTGGAGCCCACACAAGATCGAATTGTCCGACGAAATCCGGTACGCCGGACCAAGTATGCCGTAAAGTCTGATAGTGTGTACGCAGCATAACACACATTGCCTATTTGTGCCTCAAACATACATAGAAACATAAAAAATTGATGACAGAAAAAGACTGAGTAGTCCATCAGGTCTGCCCATTTTATTTTATTTTATTTTATTTCTTTATTTATTTCATTAACCTTGTTGTCTGACTATAGATCTATGTTTATCCCAAGCATGTTTAAAGCCATTTACTGTTGACTGTGTCACTACCTCTGTTGGTAGTTTATTCCAATCATCAACCACCCTTTTAATAAAATAATACTTTCTAAGATTAGTTTTGAATTCTCTTCAGAAAAAGTAAGTAGGTGTAATTATTATGCGGGTGGCTATTCTAACCTCAAGGATTTTGGTCTGTCTATAGCTTTCACACATTCTTTATTGAATTAAATTGAGAACAATCTGTTACAGCCTACGGATCATTCCTATTTGCTAGTGAGGCCATTCATGATAGGGATAGCCAATAATAATTTGTGGTGCAGGCTTTGTGGCATGCACAGATAATTCCCACAAATGTAAGAGCCTGGCATATGGAGTGTGAAGGTTTGGGAGCCTGTTGCAAGTGCCTAGATGCAGCTCCAGGTGTCTGTCCTTCATACCTGAAATAGTTTGCCTCCTTCTTTTGTCCGTGCCATAACTATTTAAAATAAAGCTGCAATGAGAGAAATATGGGTTCTGCAAATGCTGCCTTCCTTGTGAGAATGATAGTTACCCAGCTTTTGTTCTGATCCTATAACAGCGAGAAACAAGAAAGTAGTGGAGTCACCATTCTTGACCAGTATACAGTGGGGCAAATAATTATTTGATCCCCTGCAGACTTTGTAAGTTTACCCACTTACAAAGAAATGAAAGGTCTATAATTTTTATTATAGGTGTTTTTTAAATGATAGCGACAGAATAGCAACCATAAATCCAGAAAAAATACCTCTATGCTTCACTGAAGGGATGGTGTTCTTAGGGTCATAGTCAGCATTTTGATTCTTCCAAACATGGCAAGTCCAGTTAATGCCAAAGAGCTCAATTTTGGCCTCACCTGACCACAGCATTTTCTCCCAATTCTTCTCTGAATGATTTAGATGTTCATTGGAATGACTGTACATGTGCCTTCTTGAGGGGGGGACTCGCCGTGTTTGGAGGAAGAAAAATGCTGACTATAACTCTAAGAACACCATCCCTACAGTCAAGCACGGAGGTGAAAACATGATGCTTTGGGGCTGTTTCTCTGCTGAAGGTGCAGGCTGACTTTGCCGCATTGAGGGGCCAATGGACAGGGCCATGTATTGTAAAATCTTGGATGAGAACCTTCTTCCCTCAGCCAGAACACTGAAGATGGGTCGTGGATGGGTCTTCCAGCATGACAATGACCCAAAACATACCACCAAGGCAACAAAGGAGTGGCTCAAGAAGAAGCACATTAAGGTCATGGAGTGGCCTAGCCAGTCTCCAGACCTCAATCCTATAGAAAATGTATGGAGGGACCTGAAACTTTGAGTTGCAAAGAGACAGCCAAGAAACCTTAAGTATTTAGAGAAGATCTGTAAAGATGTGTGCAAACCTGATCACCAAATCTAAGAAATGTTTTACCTCTGTGCTTGCCAACAAGGGTTTCTCCAACAAGTACTAAGTCATGCTTTTGCTTGGGGATCAAATACTTATTTTACTCACTGAACTGCAACTTAATTTATAGCATTTGTTTAATGTTTTTTTCTATATTTTTCGTTGATATTCTGTCTCTATAATTTATAATACACTTATGATAAAAAAAAATCTAGACCCTTAATTTCTTTGTAAGTGGGAAAACTTACAAAATCTGCAGGGGATCAAATAATAATTTTCCCCACTGTACTTGTTCCAGATCACTGACTCTAAGTGTCAGCATATGTATTTTACTGCCAATAATTAGGCAGTGTATTGTTTACAGATGAGCAATAACAAGCCCTGGGGTCCTTTGGAAGGTTTTAGGGTATGAGGGATCATTATTAAAATTGACAAATTTCACATTGTGATGGATTGCTAGTTTCTTATGTGGTCAACCATATAAAGCCTGACATTCACAAACCATGCAACCAATCTCAGCATCATTAGCAAGTATTACGTTGGGTGGAAGGGTAATAAACAAAGAATACTGCAACTCTCTCCTCACTGGCCTACCCTTATGTTGGACATACACTATGCGAAAAATCGACCGAAATTCAGTCATTTAGACATGTTGTTCATTTTTCAGCCATTTAATGGGCACAAAATCGATAATCGTTGGGATGCTTTTGAGCCGAAAAAATGAAAGACAAGTTTGGAAATTTTCTGCCAAACGAACGATAAATTGAAAGGTTAATGTGTTTCCCGTCTGAACTGTCTGCTCTAGGTATATGTAAAAAAACAAACAAAAAATGCATTCATTTATGTTCACTGAATGATTTATTGGTCATTACATGATGGCACTATCGCTGCACTCACGGCCGAATGTTAATTTTTCGAAAATGGGTTTGGACGATTTTTCGTATAGTGTATGGCCAGCATAATGCCCCGTACACACGGTCGGATTTTCCGATGGACAATGTCCGATCGGAGCGTGTTGTCGGAAATTCCGACCGTGTGTGGGCGCCATCGGACATTTTCCATCGGATTTTCCGACACAAAGTTGGAGAGCAGGAGATAAAATTTTCCGACAACAAAATCCGATCGCGTCAATTCCGACCGTGTGTGGCCTGTTTCGACGCACAAAGTGCCACGCATGCTCAGAAGAAATTCCGACACGGGACAGCTCGTTCTGGTAAACTTAGCGTTCGCAATGGATACAGCACTTTCGTCACGCTGCAATGTTAAAAATGGTTTAATACAGCGCACTCTCTTCTTCTTTATAATGTGACAAGAATTAAGTAGTTTTGCTGCTCATATTCACACACACTTTTATTTGTGTTTTTTTTAGTGGGATTCCCTGAATATATTGTTATTAGTTGTCACATCTGACAGTTTTTTATATTTTTTATTTTTTTTGGATTTTAAGCCTTTTTTTTTTCTTTAATGTTTGGATTTTTTCCAAGGCTGATCTTTGTTCAATGTTGTTTTTATTTTTACTCCCGAATATTTTTGTGTGTGTTTTGTGTGTCAAGTTACCCCAACACCATTGATATCTTTTCTTATTTAATCTCCAGGAGATTGTTTGTTGTTTGGTGTCCCTTGTTCATTTCACATTGTATATTTGAAATGTACCTGAATCCTCACAAACCATCTGTCATTTTTGAAGTCAAACACATAGGAGAGTATAATTCAAAACAAAAATCCTTTATTAAGGGATCAGAACCAAACAAAGAGGAAGGCAACACTGGATCAACAGGAGAAATTAGCGAAGCCTGGGACCCCCACGGCAGACATCAATTCTTCAAAATCAAAATTGGTGGCCTGAGGAGTCCATATGTAAGGGAGGGCAGTCTGGTCCAGAATTCGCAGAGATCCGGATAGCAGCAGATGACATCTGTGTCCCCAGGCTGTGGTACCACAAGAGGCTGCATCTTTTGGCCGACCAGACTGAACCCAGGGCAATCACTGTCTGGTCTTCCTTCCACGCTTCCTTCCGGGCTGTGGCTGTGCAGTTGGAGATGTGGCAGGAGGAGGAGTAGGACCTGGAGGAGGAGGACTGGGGGGACCTGGAGGAGGACTGGGAGGACCTGGAGGAGAGGGAGGAGGAGGAGAAGGACCATCCCAAAGATGTGTCTGAGTTGTAATTTGGCCCCTCATACGTTTCTCCAGAGCCTCCGATATGAGGGCCTCACACAAGACTTTTTGACCCTCCTCCATCCTCTGCATTTTATAGGCTATGAAGGCAGCAATGTTCTCCTCCATGGTGTGTGGTGCTCCCAGGACCTCTGTAGCCCTCCAAAAGAATGCTATAGCAGCCTCCTCTAGGGTACTCCTCCTACTGCCACTTTCTCTTTTCAGGGGGGGTGGAGGGACCTGCAGATCAGCCAGCCGGCTCGGCCCGGCCACCTCCTGGTTGAGACTTCCCTGTGAATGAAAAAGGGACATGGTTTTAGTTTTTGCTTCATCAATCACAATCCTAAATTGGTACTCCCAACTAACATCTAGTTAACATCATTGATTGGACAAGCAGAAATATTTAGAGGAATGCTATACCTGGCTCAATCTGGGCTCCTCCACATATTGCCTGGAAGGCCCAGGTTGGGCATCAGAAGCCTCAGCCGGGGGGGAAGGAAGCGTGGAAGGAAGACTTGAGAGGCATGGCCTGGGTTCAGTCTGGCCTGCCAGAAAGTGCAGCCTGTCGTAGTACAACATCCTGGGGACATAGATGTCATCTGCTGCTCCGGATCTCTGCGAATCCCTCAGATATGTGCTCCTCAGGCCACCAATAAAAATCTTTAAATAGGTGATGTCTGCCGTAGGGATCACCTGCTTCACAATTTCACACAATTGCTCCAGTGCTGCCTTCCTCTTTGCTTGGTTCTTGAAATGGGGGTGGGTAATCTCCCACAGACAGGGCAGCTCACTTAGCATCTCTACGAATACTGACATGAAGTCATTGTCTTTCATTAAGATATCCATGTTCACTGCAAGACACAACACAAGACAAAGCCTAATGTCACACAAAACTCTCCTAATCTTGTTACAATATAGGCCTCAATCTAGAAGCAGTATAGGCACAAATTTGTCTCTTACCTTCGTTCTTACGATTGGCGCGTCCAATGCTCCTTCCTCCGCTCACAGATTGTACGTAATACGCACGCGTGTTACGCTTTATACACACTGCGCATGCGTGTAACTCCGCCCGCCCCTGACGTTCTTTCTAGTCTATTCCCCGCCCCTTTTCGTTCGGCGCAGTCGATGAAGAGCATGATGGTGGAGTTACAGCAGGTGCATGCTAATTCTAGCAACGATGAGGAGGAGGAGGAAAGCCCGGATCCAGGCACGTCCCGATCCAGAAGGAGATGTTTTAAGGCCACAAATATGTCGTTTGGGGAGATGTTGGAGATGGTCGACATCATGAGGAAGTCCGACTATGACGGAAAATATGGGCCTTACCCCACCCCAACATCCGAAAGGCAAAAATCATTGCTAAAGTGATCAAAAGCCTTCACAGGAATTTCGGGGTACAAAGATCTAAAGATCAGCTCAGGAAGCGGTGGTCGGACCTGAAGTTGAGAGAGCCAGAGCAGTACCGAAAGATCCGGAGAGTGCTGCAAAAAAGTAAGTAGTTGTGCTGTGTTCCTATTCTTTCTGTCTTTATTCCGTTCGTTCTGCTCCATATGCTTTTATTAATTGTAACGTTTAAAAGGGCAACTTTAATGTTCATGGGCCCATTATTCGTTCGTATCAAACGTTTTTCTTTCGGCCTCTAGAACACCATTGTTTAGGCCATATGCATTTTCACACATTTTTTGGGGCCTACTTGGATGCCAAATATTTGTTTGTGTAGATGGGTTTGTTACTAGAATGAAATGCCAACTAGATTGTGTGTAAGGAGAGGACACTGAGCAGCTGTTTTCACATCTGGACACTGGAGCACTAGTGTGGGACACAAGAACACCATTTTTATTAGGGGGGGCACACAGGTGCTCCAGTGTACACTATAGGGGGGGCTACATCTGTGAAGCTTGTACCAAGCAGGTAAAGTATTGCAGCTTGACAAAGGGCAATAAAAAATATACATTTTGGAACTCGGCTAAAATAGACAAATGTACCCCACTTCCAAGCAATGTTTCCTATTTCTAGTTCTGCCATCAAATATCTGTGTGCTAAGTATACCATTTTTGTTTTACATAGGGGAGAAAAGACTCGGAGGACACCCCTCATCCCAGGAGAACACAGACCCCCCACCTATGGAAGAAGGTGAAATACCGCAAACCTAAGAAGAAGAGCAGGAGGAAGAAGAAGATGTGGTGGAGATTGGCACCACAACAGGTGAGTGTCTGCGACCACAGGCTCAGGTAAAAGAGATGGATGTTGGCAGATTTTTGAGACCTTTTTTTTTGTTCTTTATCTCTTTTTAGGTGATCGTGATGTGAGGGAGAGAGAACGTTTCACATCTGAAAGTGCCCAGATACTGATCGGGGAGATCATGGGGTGTAATCTCGAATTGCACAACATACAGCAACAAATCAGTGATGTTATTAAAAAAAATAATAACATCATTGATGTTTTGGGGCGAATTTAAACCCCACAAAATCACCTGTTTTATTGTGGTCCAATCTTCAAAAAATGTTTTCAATGTTTAGAAAAGCCAAATTTGGAGGATGCACACAGTGTGCCAACATGTGCTATCTGCCATCACGGGAGATCAATGGACACGTTTTGGGGGTGCAACCCCTTCCTCAATTATAAAGTCGCGTTGAGGAAGGGCTTGCTCCCCCAAAACATGTCCCTTGATCCCCCCTGATGGCAGATAGCACATGTTGACATTCTGAACTTGGTGTGCATCTTCCAAATTTGGCTTTTCCAGGGGTGATTTCCCCCCATCTGAACGCTATATCAAACCCAGTTCCTAAATACTGATGTCTGATATAGCCTTCAGGTTTTACCATATGTGAACTTTGTAAGTTCAAGTTTTTTGGCTTTCTTGTTGGTTTTACACAGGCCTGTTTTATCTGAAATGGATATTTCGATTTTTGATAATGCTATTGCAAAAATTGTTATACAACAAACATGTTGGTTTGTTTTAAAAACCTTTCGTAAATGCACATGTGATTGTGCAGGTATAAAAAAGTGGCTTACTCAAGAATGTGTGGATTATTGTCTCAACACTACAACACTTTTGGGGTGATGTTTTATGCAAAAATGGGGGTTATTTCCTAAGGGCAAATCCACTTTGCACTACAAGTGCAGGTTCAGTGCAGTTGCAAGTGCACTTGTAGTGAAATGTGTTTTAGCATTTAGGAAGTACCAGCCAACACTGTTTTTTATAAGGTTACCCAATCACGACATTTTCTGCACTCAACACATTTCTGTCAGGGTCAGCTAAAACAAACACAAGCAGTAAATGTCCACAAAGAATTTCTTTTGGTTGTTTTTTATTTGAAAAAGGTTTCACAGATTGTCTGGCATATTGATAGCTCCCCTACCCGCAAAGAACTCCAGGTATCGTAACTGGACATCACGGGCACTCAGGGAGGGCAAGCCAGGACGGCCACTTTCAAGCGCCGTCAGTGTTGATGGATTTGGGATTCCGGCCTCAGGCCCAACTGAGCCAGCATAGTTGGCTGAATGTTTTCTTAAAAAATTATGGAGAACACAGCAGGCAAGTATTATATGGTTCAGTTTATACTCCGCCATATGGATGGGTGTCAGAAATAATCGGAACCGGCTGGCCAGGATTCCAAATGTGTTCTCCACCACTCTTCGGGCTCTGGCCAGCCGGTAATTAAAAACCCTCTGTTCCGGGGTGAGGGTCCTCATCGGGAATGGCCGCATCAGGTGGTCCCCCAGCGCAAATGCTTCATCAGCAACGAACACAAATGGGAGACCTTCAACATTGTCCTCTGGAGGTGGCAAGTCCAAGCTGCCATTCTGGAGACGCCTGTAGAACTCCGTCTGGGTGATGACTCCACCATCGGACATCCGGCCATTCTTCCCCACGTCCACATACAAGAACTCGTAATTAGCCGACACCACCGCCAACATCACTATACTATTAAACCCCTTGTAATTATAATAGTACGACCCCGAGTTGGGTGGTGGGATGATGTGGACGTGTTTCCCATCAATTGCCCCTCCGCAGTTAGGAAAGTCCCACCGCTGGGCAAAGCGGGAGGCCACAGTCTGCCATTTCTGTGGCGTTGAAGGAAACTGTTGAGGAAAAAACAATAAACATTACTATTTTTTCACAGAAACATGGCAAGCAGATTATACACAAACATTATGGGGCAACCTCCAGATAGCATTTATTAAGGGGAATTTAACAACAACAAAGTATAAGGTACACCTATCATATTCCCCCTCCCCCCCCCCTCATGGGCCATTTCTAACATTATAGGGGGGGAACTCTTGGACAGGTAACCCTCTTCACTTCATTGAGAGATGAATGCCTAAATACAGGGTATTACTTGGAACAGACCCTCCTTAGTTACACTATTGGCAGCCCACTGGACAGGTAAGAAGTGTCATAATACAAAGATATAAATACACACTGTACACATTTGAGGACATTTGAACATTCTGCTATTACCTGTCAAGATAATAATAGGATACAAAAACTTTAAACAGTACCATTGGAAAGTATACAGGCAGGCCCTTGCACTACATGCTTTGGGGAATTCATCCATAAATCTGACCAGTAAAGAGGTGGGTATAGTGTGTATGGGTTTGGCAAAGTCAGCAGAAAAATTTGGGGACACCACAAAAAAAAGCCTCTGGCACTCTGCCTGAATTTAAATAAAAAATAACATTTCCAAACATTTTAGGGGGTGTTTGGGGTAAAGCACTACTATGGAGCTGATAAAATACATTGTTAAGTGACTACATGAGGTGAATATAGGGCAGGAGACACCATGCTGGAGAGGTTATTGAAGGGCAAATATGTATGAAGGACATAAAATAATAATTACATAAAAATCCAGCATGCATGAGAACAAAGGGGACATTCACAGCATATTCCAATCATTGTAATTAGGGAATGAGGAAAGAAATACAATATATTAGCAAACATTCAATACAATAAAATGTGATATAAAAGGATAAAAATCTTACCTTCATATACTCCTTCTGCAGGACCTGGATGATGGCAGAACAGGTCTCTGGGATAATGATCCCCAGAGCCTGGGGGGAGATGCCTGTCGAGAACTTGAGGTCCTGCAGGCTTCTCCCTGTCGCCAAATACCGCAAGGTAGCGACCAACCTCTGCTCCGCAGTGATGGCTTGCCTCATGCAGGTATCCTGCCTGCTAATATAGGGGGTCAGCGAACCCAACAGACGGTGAAACACGGGGTCCGTCATCCTGAGAAAGTTCCTGAAATCATCAAGATTATTCTCACGGATCTCACGGAGCAAAGGCATATGACAGAACTGGTCACGCTGAAGCAACCAATTCTTGGTCCATGAACTCCTCCTCACCCTGTTCATGGACTGGACTTGTGTCAAGGTCAGGACCCCAACACCAAGCCCCCGCACAGCACGAACTGTACGAGGAGTACGCATACGAAACATGGCTAGAAAACGGTCGGCTGCTTTAGAACGAAGTAACAGAACGCACTGAAGAACAGCAAGGCCTGTGAAGAGCGACCTGAAAACCAGTAACGAACGAACAAGAATACAATGACTAACTAAAGTCACGCGGAACTTGCTGCACGCACTGAAGAGCAGATACAAACCCACAAGCACAAACTGAACGGCAGAAAACGATCTGAAAGCCACGAGTCTGAAAAAGCGCGAATCGTCACTCACCAAACTTTTACTAACACGAGATAAGCAAAAGGAGCCCAAAGGGTGCTGCGCTTGGTTCTGAACCGGCCTTTTCTAGTCTCGTCGTATGTGGTATACGAGACCGCGTGATTGTCGATCGGAAATTCCGACAACTTTGTGCGACCGTGTGTAGGCAAAACAAGTTTGAGCCAACATCCGTCGGAAAAAATCCTAGGATTTTGTTGTCGGAATGTCCGAACAAAGTCCGACCGTGTGTACGCCCTATAACAGGCTATCCCCCTTCAGTCTAATTATGAATGCTACTGCTAGACTAGTACACCTTACTAACCGATCCATGACTGCTGCTCCTCTCTGCCAATTCCTTCACTGGCTTCCCCTACCCCACTGTATAAAATTAAAAATACTAACCACAACATACAACGCCATCCACAACATCGCCCCCAGCTACATCACCAACCCCATCTGCAGATATCACCCAAATCATCGCCCTCCGCTCCTCCCAAGACCTTATGCTCTCTACAGAGCATCTGGAAAGTATTCACAGCGCTTCACTTTTTCCACATTAAACGGATGGATTAAATGTATTATGTTCCTCAAAATTCTACAAACAATACCCCATAATGACAACATGAAAGAAGTTTGTTTGAAACGTTTGCAAATGTATTAATTATAAAATACCAAAAAAATCACATGTACGTAATTATTCACAGTCTTTGCCATGACACTCAAAATTGAGCTCAGGTGCATCCTGTTTCCACTGATCATCCTTGAGATGTTTCTACAACTTGATTGGTGTCCACCTGTGGTAAATTCAGTTAAGTGGACATGATTTGGAAAGACACACAACGGTCTATATAAGATCCCAAAGTTATCAGTGCATGTCAGAGCACAAACTAAGCCATGAGGTCCAAGGAATTGTCTGTAGACCTCTGAAATAGGATTGTATAGAGGTACAGAAAAATTTCTGCAGCATTAGCACAGTGGCCTCCATCATCTGTAGATGGAAGAAGTTTGGAACCACCAGGACTCTTCCTACAGTGGGCTGCCCGGCCAAACTGAGCGATCGGGGGAGAAGGGCCCTAGTCAGGGATGACCATGAACCCGATTCATTGCATAGTAGATTTAAAATGAGCAAGCGCTGATTTAGGTATAGTTATTCAACAAATTTGGAGCGATAATTAAATTTTTACCAACATAAATCAAACATAAATACATTTTATAATCTAGATGAGATTGACATTTTTTCTTTTTTAACTATGATGTGTTTTTTGTCTGGTGCTATGCAATAAAGATATTGGCTTGTCTGAAGTCAGCCATGCACAAACCTGATTGAACATTGCTTGCATCACTATGAGCTCTCTGTGAAAAATCTACCTAGGGCAGAGATATGCAATTAGTGGACCTCCAGCTGTTGCAGAACTACAAGTCCCATGAGGCATAGCAAGACTCTGACAGGAAGAAGCATGAAACCCAGAGGCAGAGGCATGATGGGACTTGTAGTTTTGCAACAGCTGGAGGTCCGCTAATTGCATATCCCTGACCTAGGGTCAGTCTACTTAAAGCAGAGTTCCACCCAGAAATGGAACTTCCGCTGATCCGTTTCCTCCCCCCTCAGGTGTCACGATTGTGACCTTTCAAGGGGGAAGGGGGGAGCAGATACCTATCTAATACAGGTATTTGCTCCCACTTCTGGCGAAAGAGCGTTGCAAAATCCGCGGCAAACTACGCCATATCCAGCCCCTCCGCCGCCCCCCCCCCCCCGCTGTCTTCTGGGAGACACACAGGTCGCAGAAGACAGCAGGGACCATTCAGAATGCGCAGCGCAACTCATGCATGCGCAGTAGGGAACCAGGCTGTGAAGCCGCAAGGCTTCACTTCCTGATTCTCTGACTGAAGATGCCGGTGGGATGGGTCGGCTTCGGGTGAGAACATCGCGGGCGCCCTGGACAGGTAAGTGTCCTTATTTTAAAAGTCAGCAGCTGCAGTATTAGCTGCTGACTTTAATTTTTTTCTTTTCTGGTGGAACTCGGCTTTAAATTACTGAATTATTAATTGGTGTTATGTGCTGACGCACGTTGAATGACAATTACGCGGTCATAGAACACTATACCCAAATGAAATTTATATCATTTTTTCACCACAAATAGAGCTTTCTTTTGGTGGTATTTGATCATCTCTGCAGTTTTTACTTTTTGTTAAAAAAAAGTAAAAACCTGAATCTTTAAAAAAAAAAAAAAATATTTTTTTATATTTTGTTATAAAAAATTTTAAACGTTATTTTTCTACTTCATTGATGTACGCTGATGAGGAGGCAGTGATGGGCACTGATAGGCGGCAGTGATGGGCACTGATGGGTGGCAGTGATGGGCAGCACTGCTAGGTGGCACTGATTGGCACTACAGGTGGGCATTAATAGGTGGCACTTGTGGGCACTGTTAGGTGGCACTTGTGGGCACTGTTAGGTGACACTATTAGGTGGCACTGATGAGGCAGATGTGCCTCTTCCACTTCGGTACCGATGTCCCTGACATCTGAGCCAGTGATCGGCTTTTTTTTCTACTCACGCTGTCAGCGTGAGTAGAAAAAAAAACGATTACCGATCTTTTGTTTACATCATGTGATCAGCTGTCATTGGCTGACAGTTGATCACATGGTAAGGGGCCGGGACCGGCCCCTTACTTAGATCGGTGATCACCCGAGTCTCAGTGACTCAATGATCACATCGCGCTCGGCGCGCGCCCTGCATGCACAGGGGAGGCCATCATATGACAGCCTCCCGGGAATTCAGGTCCGCGCTGTTGCCGTCATTCGGCCATAGCGCGGATGTGAGGTGGTTAAACCATTTATTGTTTTTTGGTAAATACATTTTGGCCATGGTGTTGAAGGGGTAACCTGTTAATGTTTAAATGAAAATACAAATAAATATGAAGCCATCTTGGCTATATAACCACAACTCAAAATTTATACGGTGTCTATCCAGACAATGCTGGACGACTATTCCACACGGACCGAGGCCAGCAGAGCAGCCTCTGGCTGAGGTCCCCCCAACACCATGGCACTCTCAATTAAATTCTGCAGACCCATATTATAAATATCAATGCCAATGTCTGATAAGTGAACCAAATCCTTCCTAAATAAACCGGGTATAAAACCCTCTAATTCTAAATGGCGGAATGACAAACCACCAGATGATACAAGGAATTTATGTATGGTTCTATTTAGGAGTCTCCTAATTTTATCTACAAAAAAAAAATTTCCCCCAAGGAGACCAAAGGAGTCTAGGGACCATCTCAGAAAAGGCCAAAATAGCGCGTGGAAACAGAAGCTTAATGGCACAAACATCGGTCTTCATTTCGCAAAGCAGTTCCCTCGTTCTTACTTTGCCAATGTTGTTTGCTCCCAAGTGAATAACTATAACTATAGGTGAGGCCCAAATAGAAGATAACTGAAGTAAGTGGTCTCTAAGATTACGCCATCTCAGACCCCGAATACCGGACCATAAAACTTTAAATTTATTAAAGTCCAGACCTAAATTGCTGGAATAACTCCTGGATGCAGCCAGCCTTTCAGCCCAATAGACGTTGGAGTGGCCTACTATCCAGATTGTGTATTTAGGAGAATCTGAAAAATAAAAATTATACAATTCACAATTCAGAGCGAACCTATAGCTTATACCTACTACTAGCCCACCTGCCAACCCTCTTTTGACCTTCTGGGGGGAATCCCAATAGGTTAGCCATGGTGGCAGCCCCAATTCCAAATGAATGCGATGAGAATTTTAAACCTGAGAGGTTAAGGCGCCTAAGGCAAGAAGAAAGAGAGGAGACAAGTCCTGATGGATAAAGAAGGAACCATCAAAGGAGGGTCTGACTGCTATATAATTAGCCGTATGGGAAACTGGGCATAACAACAGGTTGGGAGAGGTGGCCAAAGATATCCACTGACCATTACCCAACTCAAAAGTCTTAGACCTACAAAGAAAAAGACCTAAACCGTCTGGCACAAGGGAGACATGAGAGAACAACAGAAAAGAAGAAGATGGTTTGTTTTGAGCTGTAAACTCACCCACTCGCAGGGCGCCAAAAAGGGTAGTTGAAAATGCTGTCCTGAAAATCAAGAGTTCAAAACTAGAAAAACAAACATCTTCCAAAACCAACATTCAGTAAAGAAACTGAAATAGGGCGCCTGGCATCCATTGTAGGGGAGGACTTCCGAAATTCCTTAAGGATTTGACTGACCGAGAAAAAAGAGGTCAAAGCAGGCCTGCCAGAAAATTTAAGAAAAAATTAAACCCCGGCCAAAATTTTACTGAGGCAGGGCTAAGCTGGGCCTGAATCAGGGAGGACACGAAAGCCTATGAGATATAATCATTCACATCCAATACATCTACCAGCATGCTAGAGCAAAAGGAACACCATTTGGACCAGGCTAGGTTATAATCTCGCCATGTCTTCTGTACTACCGAATTCTGGAGATGAGCAGATATCAATCCCAAATCAAGCCCCAGAGGCAATCTGGGCAAGGGGTGCCATGCCGATTCGCTGATGGAACCAATTCTCGGAATCTGCAAAACTGCAAACGAGAGAGCATCAGCTATTGTATTATCAATCCCTGAAATGTGACAAGCTTTCAACCAGATATTGAAATGCATGCAGTGCAAAACTAAAAAACGTAAAAGTTTAATAACTAGCTCTGATCTGGATGACAGCGTGTTCATAGCAAAAAGTATGTCTTTGTTATCTGTATGTACCATCCCCCTACGATTCATAAACGTATCCTTCCAAATTACCATTGAAACTACCACTGGAAACAACTCAAGGAGGACTATATTATGCAGAATATTCTGATGCCGCCAACTGGAATGCCATTCACAGGCACACCAATGGCCATCCAAAAAGGCTCCAAAGCCTGATGAATCTGCGGCATCTGTAAAGAAATTCAGCTGAAAATCATTTATAAAAGGTTGTTGCCAGACCGTGGACCCATTAAAATTACAAAGAAAAGAATCCCATATTTTCAAGTCTTCTTTGACGTTTGCGGAGATGCAAACATGAGAGTAATGCCGCGTACACACGGTCGGACTTTTCGTCTACAAAAGTCCAACGGACGCTGACGGACTAAAGCTGGCTGGTAATCCGATCGTGTGTGGGCTTCTCCGGACTTTCAACGTACTTTTTTAGCCTCAAATCCGACGTACTTTAGATTTGAAACATGCTTCAAATCTTTACGTCGTAACTACGACGGACCCCGAAATCCGCTCGTCTGTGTGCTAGTCCGACGGACAAAAACCCACGCTAGGGCAGCTATTGGCTACTGGCTATGAACTTCCTTATTTTAGTCTGGTGTACGTCATTACGTACGAATCCATCGGACTTTTGTGTGGTCGTGTGTAGGCAAGTCCGTTCGTTAGAAAGTCTGCCACAAGTCCGCCGCAAGTCTGCCGAAAGTCCTCCGGAAGTCTGTTGGACAGGCTGTCGGACTTTTGTAGATGAAAAGTCCGACCGTGTGTACGCGGCATAAGGATTCTTCAAACCTCTCATAGTCAAAGCAAAGCGCCTATAAAAAAATTCTGGCAATAGGGATGATCCTAGCTGCAAATGCAAAAAGTCCCAATAGGGATTGAGCATCCCTCAACAAGACCTTGCGTTTAGATAAAAATAACGAGATCATCAATCTCATACGGTTCAATTTATCCCTGGGCAGCCTAAACTCCATCAAGGAGGAGTCAATAGTAATCCCCAAAAAATCAATAGTGGGTGATGGGAACAACGTTTTTTCATGTGCAATGGGGATTCCAAAGGAATCACAAATATGAAAAAATGAGTTCAGTGACTCAAGACATAACTGTGAGTCCTTTTGGACCAACAAACAGGAAATCATCTAAATAATGTAGAAAACCCCCAGTAAGGGAACATCCCGACAAAATCCAATGCAAAAATGTAGAGAGAGCCTCAAAATAAAAACATGACAAAGAGAAACCCATGGGCATACATTTATCAAAATAAAATTTGTCTTGGAATTGGAAACCCAGGGAATTGAAACCTTGCGGATGCACGGGTAGCAGCCGAAAAGCAGATTTGATGTCTGCTTTCGCTAACAACGCTCCCTGCCCAAAACGTCTTAAAAGCACTAGTGCTTCATCATAAAAAGAGTAAGAAACAAGGGCTAATATTTCGGAAACTTCATTGTTAAGTGAAGTGTCAGTCGGGAAGGACAAATGATGGATGAGTCTGAAACTACCATGTTCCTTCTTGGAAACAATGCCCAAAGGAGAGAGACGGAAATTTGCAATTGGCAGACGGTGAAAGGGCCAGCTACCCGGCCTTCATTGACTTCCATAAATATTTTTTCCCGAACAATGTCAGGATGCCTCCTAGCAGAAAGCAAGTTTTTAACAAAAACATATCCCGGCCGGGAAAATGAGGGAACCAAGAAACCATCCTGGAAACCGTCAATTAGGAGCCGTGCCATTGTGCGATCTGGGTACAGATCTAACCACGGTTGCATTCTTGACAAACTCACTGGAGTCATGGCTTTTGCCACCAGTGTCCCGAGATAAAGATGGGAAGGAAGTTGCTGTTGACTTCCGAAAACACCTACTAGCTGGATGGGCCCCGGTGCAGTAAGAGCACTCATGCTTGTACCTACAGTTTGACAGGAATTTACACTGCCCCTCATTAAAGGCAAAACAGAACCCTTTGCGAAAGGCATTCTGTGGAGCTACCATTCGAGGTGCGAATGGGGGTTTCTGTGGCAGCATGAGATTCAACCAGAATCCCACATCCTTGCATCCCCATTTTAAAGATGGATGAACCGCCAATTTCTTTCTAAAATTTCCGTCATAGGTGAACCATGAGGTACTACCGAAATGACAAAAAACTTCAGCAATTATGTCCACATGCTGAAATAAGCCTAAACGTTTTTCTGGAAATTGCTCGCCCAGCACCGTTGCATAAATGCAGAAAGCTTGCAACCAATTCTGAAAATTTTTGGGGACAGATCGTCTCCTATCTTCCTCAGAGCGGTCCTCTGCCTTCCTATCAGATTTGGATAGGAACTCTTTTGAAGCAGGCAATAATGACAGTGAATCGACAAATTCACCACTTCAAATCTTTCCTTTAACAGCGTCAGGTAAGTGGAAACCTAACTGTGAAATTTCACACGGCATAGGGACCTTAAAGGAGGACTCCGCCACTATAGGATGAGTGGAGCGCGGAGAAGGGATAGCAGAATTGAACATTTCAAAAGGTTTTTGTGTTGGTGCACTAGCATTGTCTGTCACATTTGTAACAAAGGGCACCTCTGACAGATTGCGCCATATTGGGCTGACGTCATCCAAACTATGCTGTGACATACCGTCATTGGTCTGTCTAATAGCACCAGGTAGCTGTGCCCCTTTTAAAACAGGATTATGATCTATGACATGTAAAGCACAAGAGCACTGTGCACCTACTGATGTACCAACATAATTACCAACTGTGTGTGCCCCTTTAAGATCTTTCACAATACTAGACAAAGTGTCAACCAAAATATTTAAATCAGTGACATTACTAAGAGAACGTGTCTCACCCATAGGCGAACTCCTGAGATGCTCACTGCTGGCCGCAGCAGCTGGCTGAGTAGCACTATCCTGGCGTGGGGGGGTCTTCTTATATGGAACGCTGCAGGCTCTCTCCTTGCTTTTAGGACATGGAGAAGCCTCTACTCTGACTCTCTTCTTCGCCCTTCTCGGCTGTTGGCGCGGACTGCACATGTCTGCTGCAGACTCCTTCATCTTCTCCGGGGCTGTGCTAATAGGCGGCTCGGGTGGAGCTTCGGAACGACCGGCCTCCAGGCAGTGAAGGAGCCACTCCTCCCCTCCCGCACTCTCCGCCTTCTCAATGAGGTGATGAAGCAGGCTCTCTCTTCCAACGGGCGAACGGCGCTCCATCCTTCCGATGGTCTGAGCGGTGTGAGTCCCGGTCCTGTACCACACGGACTGAGGGTAATGGTGGGACAGCTAGCTGTCATAACCCCGGTATTCCCATTTTTGTGCGGCGGTCGACTTTCAGATAAGTGGTCCCTGCGGCGGAGGGGGAGGGCCCCCCTTCCGCCGCGATCCGGTGCCCTCCACCGCTTACCGGAGCCGTTGGTAGCGGCGGAGGCGATCGCATCCGTCTCCCTTCTGTGCCTGGAGACGAGTGAGGTTAAGATGGCGCCCACTCGTCTCCATGACACTGCTGGGCGGAAGCGACGTCAAAAAGTCACTTCTGCCCATGCCTCTTAAAGGCACGTTTTTTTTCAATGTCATTTTTTTAAATGACTTTTTTTTTTTTTTTGCTGCATTTTAGTGTAAATATGAGATCTGAGATCTTTTTGACCCCAGATCTCATATTTAAGAGGACCTGTCATGCTTTTTTCTATTACAAGGGATGTTTACATTCCTTGTAATAGGAAGAAAGGGGCACAATTGTTTTTTTTTAAAACAGTGTATAAATAAATAAAATAATGTAAAATAAATAATAAAAACAAAAAAAATTTTTTAAAAATCCCCGTCCCGACGAGCTCACGTGTAGAAGCAAACGCATACATGAGTAGCACCCGCATATGAAAACGGTGGTCAAACCACACATGTGAAGTATTGCCGCGACTGGTAGAGCGAGAGCAATAATTCTAGCCCTAGACCTCCTCTGTAACGCAAAACATGCAACCTGTAGAATTTTTTAAACGTCGCCTATGGAGATATTTGAGGGTAAAAGTTTGACGCCATTCCACGAGCGGGCGCAATTTTGAAGCATGACATGTTGGGTATCAATTTACTTGGTGTAACATTATATTTCACAATATAAAAAAAAATTGGGCTAACTTTACTGTTGTCTTATTTATTTATTCAAAAAAGTTAATTTTTTCCAAAAAAAGTGCGCTTATAAGACCGCTGCGCAAATACGGTGCAAAAAGAAAGTATTGCATTGACTGCCATTTTATTCTCTAGGGTGTTAGAAAAAAAATATATATAATGTTTGGGGGTTCTAAGTAATTTTCTAGAAATAAAAACTGTTTTAAACATGTAAACACCTAAAATCCAAAATGAGGCTGGTCCTTAACCAGTTGCCGACCGCCGCACGAACATATACGTCCTCAGAGCGGCACGGGCAGGCAAAAGGGCTTACAGGTACGTCCTAGCCTGCCCGCGGGTGGGGGGTCGGACCCCCCCCCGGTGCCTGCGGCGGTCGGCAAATCTCCCTCGGCGATCGGTGGTGAGGGGGAGGCCATCCATTCGTGGCCCCCCCCTCGCGATCGCTCCCAGCCAATGGGATCATTTCCCTGCCTCTGTATTGTACACAGAGGCAGAGGAAATGATGTCATCTCTCCTCGGCTCGGTATTTTCCGTTCCGGCGCCGAGGAGAGAAGACTGTAATGTGAGTGCACAAACACTACACACACAGTAGAACATGCCAGGCACACATTACACGCCCGATTACCCCCCGATCCCCCCCCAATCACCCCCCCCTGTCACAAACTGACACCAAGCAGGTTTTTTTGTTTTTTTTGTTTTTGTTTTTTCTGATTACTGCATGGTGTCAGTTTGTGACAGTTACAGTGTTAGGTCAGTTAGGGTTAGCCCCCTTTAGGTCTAGGATACCCCCCTAACCCCCCCTAATAAAGTTTTAACCCCTTGATCACCCCCCGTCACCAGTGTCACTAAGCGATCATTTTTCTGATCGCTGTATTAGTGTCGCTGGTGACGCTAGTTAGGGAGGTAAATATTTAGGTTCGCCGTCAGCGTTTTATAGCGACAGGGACCCCCATATACTATCCAATAAATGTTTTAACCCCTTGATTGCTCCCTAGTTAACCCTTTCACCACTGATCACCGTATAACTGTTATGGGTGACGCTGGTTAGTTTGTGTATTTTTTATAGTGTCAGGGCATCCGTCATTTATTACCGAATAAAGGTTTAGCCCCCTGATCGCCCGGCGGTGATATGCGTCGCCCCAAGCAGCGTCAGATTAGCGCCAGTACCGCTAACACCCACGCACGCAGCATACGCCTCCCTTAGTGGTATAGTATCTGAACGCATCAATATCTGATCCGATCAGATCTATACTAGCGTCCCCAGCAGTTTAGGGTTCCCAAAAAACGCAGTGTTAGTGGGATCAGCCCAGATACCTGCTAGCACCTGCGTTTTGCCCCTCCGCCCGGCCCAGCCCTGCCCACCCAAGTGCAGTATCGATCGATCACTGTCACTTACAAAACACTAAACACATAACTGCAGCGTTCGCAGATTCAGGCCTGATCCCTGCGATCGCTAACAGTTTTTTTGGTAGCGTTTTGGTGAACTGACAAGCACCAGCCCCAGGCAGCGTCAGGTTAGTGCCAGTAGCGCTAACACCCACGCACGCACTGTACACCTCCCTTAGTGGTATAGTATCTGAACGAATCAATATCTGATCTGATCAGATCTATACTAGCAGTTTAGGGTTCCCAAAAATGCAGTGTTAGCGGGATCAGCCCAGATACCTACTAGCACCTGCGTTTTGCCCCTCCGCCCGGCCCAGCCCACCGAAGTGCAGTATCGATCGATCACTGTCACTTACAAAACACTAAACGCATAACTGCAGCATTTGCAGAGTCAGGCCTGATCCCTGCGATCGCTAACAGTTTTTTTGGTAGCTTTTTATTGAACTGGCAAGCGCCAGCTCCCTAGTACACCCCGGTCGTAGTCAAACCAGCACTGCAGTAACACTTGGTGACGTGGCAAGTCCCATAAGTGCAGTTAAAGCTGGCGAGGTGGCAAGCACAAGTAGTGTCCCGCTGCCACCAAAAAGACAAACACAGGCCCGTCGTGCCCATAATGCCCTTCTTGCTGCATTCGCCAATCCTAATTGGGAACCCACCACTTCTGCAGCGCCCGTACTTCCCCCATTCACATCCCCAACCAAATGCAGTCGGCTGCATGAGAGGCATAAAGTTGTCACTAAATGATATATTGCTCACACAGGCCATGGGCATATGTGGAATTGCACCCCAAAATACATTTAGCTGCTTCTCCTGAGTATGGGGATACCACATGTGTGGGACTTTTTAGGAGCCTAGCCGCGTACGGGGCCCCGAAAACCAATCACCACCTTCAGGATTTCTAAGGGTGTAAATTTTTGATTTCACTCTTCACTGCCTATCACAGTTTCGGAGGCCATGGAATGCCCAGGTGGCACAAACCCACCCCCAAATGACCCCATTTTGGAAAGTAGACACCCCAAGCTATTTGCTGAGCGGTATAGTGAGTATTTTGCAGACCTCACTTTTTGTCACAAAGTTTTGAAAATTAAAAAAAGAAAAAAATTTTTCTTCATTTTCAAATACAAATGAGAGCTGCAAAATACTCACCATGCCTCTCAGCAAATAGCTTGGGGTGTCTACTTTCCAAAATGGGGTCATTTGGGGGGGGTTTTGTGCCACCTGGGCATTCCATGGCCTCCGAAACTGTGATAGGCAGTGAAGAGTGAAATCAAAAATTTACACCCTTAGAAATCCTGAAGGTGGTGATTGGTTTTCGGGGCCCCGTACGCGGCTAGGCTCCTAAAAAGTCCCACACATGTGGTATCCCCATACTCAGGAGAAGCAGCTAAATGTATTTTGGGGTGCAATTCCACATATGCCCATGGCCTGTGTGAGCAATATATCATTTAGTGACAACTTTATGCAAAAAAAAAAAAAAAATTGTCACTTTCCCGCAACTTGTGTCAAAATATAAAATATTCCATGGACTCAACATGCCTCTCAGCAAATAGCTTGGGGTGTCTACTTTCCAAAATAGGGTCATTTGGGGGGGTTTATGCCATCTGGGCATTTTATGGCCTTCAAAACTGTGATAGGTAGTGAGGAGTAAAATCAAAAATGTACGCCCTTAGAAATCCTGAAGGCAGTGATTGGTTTTCGGGGCCCCGTACGCGGCTAGGCTCCCAAAAAGTCCCACATATGTGGTATCCCCGTACTCAGGAGAAGCAGCTAAATGTATTTTGGGGTGCAATTCCACATATGCCCATGGCCTGTGTGAGCAATATATCATTTAGTGACAATTTTTTGTAATTTTTTTTTTTTTGTCATTATTCAATCACTTGGGACAAAAAAAATGAATATTCAATGGGCTCAACATGCCTCTCAGCAATTTCCTTGGGGTGTCTACTTTCCAAAATGGGGTCATTTGTGAGGGTTTTGTACTGCCCTGCCATTTTAGCACCTCAAGAAACGACATAAATTAAAGGCTGTGTAAATTCCAGAAAATGTACCCTAGTTTGTAGGCGCTATAACTTTTGCGCAAACCAATAAATATACACTTATTGACATTTTTTTTACCAAAGACATGTGGCCGAATACATTTTGGCCTAAATGTATGACTAAAATTGAGTTTATTGGATTTTTTTTAGAACAAAAAGTAGAAAATATCATTTTTTTTCAAAATTTTCGGTCTTTTTCCGTGTATAGCGCAAAAAATAAAAACGGCAGAGGTGATCAAATACCATCAAAAGAAAGCTCTATTTGTGGGAAGAAAAGGACGCAAATTTTGTTTGGGTACAGCATTGCATGACCGCGCAATTAGCAGTTAAAGCGACGCAGTGCCAAATTGTAAAAAGTGCTCTGGTCAGGAAGGGGGTAAGTCCTTCCGGGGCTGAAGTGGTTAAGTGGTTAAAGCGCCTGTGACTGCAAGGACAAACAGAAAACATGTGTTTTCTGTGTGTCCCATTGAGACTGTAATGCAGCCCAGGGCTGTTGGGAGCTGTGTGATGTGCTGAATCATGCACCACGCTACCCCCTACCGCAGCCTTAGCAGACAGCTACCAGAAAGAAAACCGATGCGGTTTACCTCTCCGGCAGCTGCCTGTTCTGTGTGAATTAGCCCTCAAGCCCTACTAGCTGGCTATGTATGAATGCTCACATTATTCACGTGCAATCTTCGGACTGGGACAATAAATAATCCTGTGTGTCTAATTTAGGTATCCAACTTGCTTTTTTACCATTTCTCTTAACTTGAGACACTGAAACAATTAGTTTATATTTAGAAATCTTACAGAACTGCTATTTGGAGTTTTGTTTAGACCTACATTATTCTTTCATTATACCTGTATATGGATTCATCTTTTTTTTCTTTTTGCCTGACCTGCTGGAGTGTAAATATATGAATAACCTTTAACATATCTTTACATATTCGTGAACTGTATACAAAATAATTGAATATCGCAAGAAATGTCTACAGTCATATGCATTTTGTTTCTATTTTTGTCTTCGTACTAGTCACGTTTTCACTCTCATTCCTGCAAAGCATCAGGTGTCCTGTTGAAATGAAATAAAAGTCTTCTCATTAGGCAGTGCATTCAGTGTCATATTCAAAGCTCATTAATTACCCAACATCAGTCTCCAGCTAGTGATAATTGGTAGACAAATGCTAGGGTTCTATTCAAAACGTATAAAGGTATAAAGACAATAACTGACTCATTTGGACATTTAATGATATATATGTGAAATGGCAAGAAAATCGATATGTAGTTATTCATTTGAATATTGATGTGCACAATGTATAATGCCAGCTAGCATGTAGCTGCTTATTCGGGTCCATTTGTGCAGTTGACTGTAATATCTGTGATTTAGATATAAACACTTTTAAACACTAAACAGATGTAACAAAAAGCATTAGATCAGAAAAGGAATTGTTTAACCAATTCCATAGCGGGCCTATTCTTACACTTCTCTCCTGCATGTAAAAATCATTATTTTTTTGCTAGAAAATTACTCAGAACCCCCAAACATTATATATGTTTGTTTAGCAGACACCCTGGGGAATAAAATGCCGGTCATTGCAACTTTTTATCTCGCACGGTATTTGCGCAATAATTTTTCAAACACCTTTTTAAAAAAAAAAAAAAAATCAGTTTTATGAATTAAAAAATAACAAAACAGTAAAGTTAGCCCAATTTTTTTGTATAATGTGAAAGATGATGGTACGCCGAGTAAATAGATACCTAACATGTCACGCTTGAAAATTGCGCACACTCATGGAATGGCGCCAAACTTTGTTACTTAAAAATCTCCATAGGCAACGCTTTGAAAATTTTTACAGGTTACCAGTTTAGAGTTACAGAGGAGGTCTAGTGCTAGAATTGTTGCACACGCTCTAACGCACGTGGCGATACCTCACATGTGTGGTTTGAACGGCGTTTACATATGTGGGCTGTACTTGCGTGCGCGTTCACTTTTGAACGCGAGCTACCGGGGAAATAAAAAAATTATTTTACTTAATTTTTTTATTTTTACACTTTTTTTTTTACAATTTTATTTATTTATTTATTTTTTTAACAGTTACGTTTTTATTTATCTCCAACGGAGAAAAGTTTCAGTACAAAGATAAAAAAGAAGTACATTCACAAATATATATATAAATATACATATACCTATACATATACATAAAAATATAAAAGGGGACAATAAGAGAGGATTACATAAAAAAGGCAAAGAAGAACCATTTCCAGAAGGAAAGTGACAATCTAGGACAAATAGTCTCAAGTATTACATCAAAAAGCAAGGCACATCAGTTCACATCTTAGTTACAAGTATTCATATCACTGCAAAGTTGTATTTTAGGAGCAATACCTCCTCCTCAAAGAAAAAAAATATATTTTAGTGGTAATTTTAAGTGTATTCTAAATATTTCTTAACCGAACTAGTGGTGTATGAGTTCAGCGAGTTCTCCCGGGGGGGATCCGCATCAGTGGCCATTCACTTAGAAACCCATGCACCCCAAATTTTTTCAAACTTTTTGGGACATTTCCGGCTCATAAATGTGAGCTTATATAGAGGGAGGGTCTTATCAATGAGTGTTTTCCACTGTCCCACTTTTGGGGGGTCTGTCTGTTTCCATTTAAATAAAATGGTTTTCCTTGCATAGAATAGAGCGTAGAAAACGAATAGCCTCTTATGGGTGTTTGCGATAAGGGTATCACAGATCCCCAGGAGAAGGACCCGGGGATCCAGTGTAAGTGTCAGGTTCCCAATTAAATTGATGTACTGCACCACCTCCCTCCAGAACTGTTGAAGAAGGGGGCACGACCACACCACATGTAAGAAAGTACCTATATCCGTATTGCATTTTGGGCACCTATCAGAGTGAGAGGGATATATTTTAGCAAGCCGTTGGGGTGTGTAGTATGCCTGGTGAAGGAATTTTAACTGGATGTACCTGTCCCTGGCGGATATCATCAAAGGAATATATTGATGGACTCCCTCTTCCCAATCGTCATCCGTCAGGGAGGGCACAGCCAGCTTCCATTTGTTAAATAGCCTAGTCCCCTGGTTATCAGTTCCCAGGGACACCCGGAGATACAAAGAGGAAAGGATATGGTCCACATGCTTGGAGATAAGGAAGCGCTCCACCATATGTGATTGTAGTTGAATTTCTGAAGGGAATTGAGCCTGAATTGCGTGTCTCAGTTGCAAATAGCAGAAAAACATTTTGGTAGGGAGTTGGAAGGTATTACGCAATTCGTCAAATGTAAGGAGTTTACCCTCTGGCATAATATGCTGTAAGATTTTAATTTCATATTTAGCCCAGACTGCTGGGTCTGGGATCGTTAACAGATGTGGTAGTTTAGGGTTACCCCAAAGTGGTGTATAGGGTGAATAAGTTTGTGGTGGGTTGAGCTTAGCTGTCAGCTGTTCCCATATTTTGGCGGTCGTGCGCATGGGGATGGTCATATTATCTTGTGCTTTTGGACCCCTGAATACCAGGTTGCTCAATGCTGAATACGACCCCAATATGGCTGCTTCTAAATTAACCGCTGGGTTATGTCGTGACTGAACAAACCTCCAGCGTACCGTCACCAGCACCGCTGCCCAATAATATTTCCTGAAGCACGGCAATGCCAGCCCGCCCGCAGATAGGGGAAGTTGCAGGCTTGTTTTGGCAACCCTGGGGGTCTGTCCCGCCCAAATGAAATTATTAATCACCCGATCTAGTTGCTTAAAAAATGATTCAGGGATAGGTACTGGAGTGTTTCCAAATACATACAGGAATTTGGGGAGGAATATCATTTTGAGGAGGTTTATCCTACCCACCGGTGTCAGGGGAAGGGACTTCCATGTTAACCACTTCAGCCCCGGAAGGATTTACCCCCTTCCTGACCAGAGCACTTTTTACAATTCGGCACTGCGTCGCTTTAACTGCTAATTGCGCGGTCATGCAATGCTGTACCCAAACGAAATTTGCGTCCTTTTCTTCCCACAAATAGAGCTTTCTTTTGATGGTATTTGATCACCTCTGCCGTTTTTATTTTTTGCGCTATACACGGAAAAAGACCGAAAATTTTGAAAAAAAATGATATTTTCTACTTTTTGTTCTAAAAAAAAATCCAATAAACTCAATTTTAGTCATACATTTAGGCCAAAATGTATTCGGCCACATGTCTTTGGTAAAAAAAATGTCAATAAGTGTATATTTATTGGTTTGCGCAAAAGTTATAGCGTCTACAAACTAGGGTACATTTTCTGGAATTTACACAGCCTTTAATTTATGACTGCCTATGTCGATTCTTGAGGTGCTAAAATGGCAGGGCAGTACAAAACCCCCACAAATGACCCCATTTTGGAAAGTAGACACCCCAAGGAATTTGCTGAGAGGCATGTTGAGCCCATTGAATATTCATTTTTTTTGTCCCAAGTGATTGAATAATGACAAAAAAAAAAAAAAAAAAAAAAAATTACAAAAAGTTGTCACTAAATGATATATTGCTCACACAGGCCATGGGCATATGTGGAATTGCACCCCAAAATACATTTAGCTGCTTCTCCTGAGTACGGGGATACCACATGTGTGGGACTTTTTGGGAGCCTAGCCGCGTACGGGGCCCCGAAAACCAAGCACCGCCTTCAGGATTTCTAAGGGCGTACATTTTTGATTTTACTCCTCACTACCTATCACGGTTTTGAAGGCCATAAAATGCCCAGATGACATAAACCCCCCCCAAATGACCCCATTTTGGAAAGTAGACACCCCAAGCTATTTGCTTTGAGGCATGTTGAGTCCATGGAATGTTTTATATTTTGACACAAGTTGCGGGAAAGTGACAATTTTTTTTTTTTTTTTTTTTTCTTTGCACAAAGTTGTCACTAAATGATATATTGCTCACACAGGCCATGGGCATATGTGGAATTGCACCCCAAAATACATTTAGCTGCTTCTCCTGAGTACGGGGATACCACATGTGTGGGACTTTTTAGGAGCCTAGCCGCGTACGGGACCCCGAAAACCAAGCACCGCCTTCAGGATTTCTAAGGGCGTACATTTTTGATTTTACTCCTCACTGCCTATCACAGTTTCGGAGGCCATGGAATGCCCAGGTGGCACAACCCCCCCCCAAATGACCCCATTTTGGAAAGTAGACACCCCAAGCTATTTGCTGAGAGGCATGGTGAGTATTTTGCAGCTCTCATTTGTTTTTGAAAATAAAGAAAGACGAGAAAAAAAAATTTTTTTTTTCTTTTTTCAATTTTCAAAACTTTGTGACAAAAAGTGAGGTCTGCAAAATACTCACTATACCTCTCATCAAATAGCTTGGGGTGTCTACTTTCCAAAATGGGGTCATTTGGGGGTTTTTTTTGCCACCTGGGCATTCCATGGCCCCCGAAACTATGAAAGGCGGTGAAGAGTGAAATCAAAAATTTACGGCCTTAGAAAGCCTGAAGGCGGTGCTTGGTTTTCGGGGTCCCGTACGCGGCTAGGCTCCCAAAAAGTCTCACACATGTGGTATCCCCATACTCAGGAGAAGCAGCAGAATGTATTTTGGGGTGTAATTTCACATATTCCCATGGCATGTTTGAGCAATATATCATTTAGTGACAACTTTGCGCAAAAAAAAATAAAAAAAATAAAAAATTGTCTCTTTCCCGCAACTTGTGTCACAATATAAATTATTCCATGGACTCAACATGACTCTCAGCAAATAGCTTGGGGTGTCTACTTTCCAAAATGGGGTCATTTGGGGGGGGTTTGAACTGTCCTGGCATTTTATGCACAACATCTAGAAGCTTATGTCACACATCACCCACTCTTCTAACCACTTGAAGACAAAGCCCTTTCTGACACTTATTGTTTACATAAAAAAATAATTTTTTTTTGCAAGAAAATTACTTTGAACCCCCAAACATTATATATTTTTTTTAAAGCAAATGCCCTACAGATTAAAATGGTGGGTGTTTCATTTTTTTTTTTCACACAGTATTTGCGCAGCGATTTTTCAAACGCATTTTTTGGGGAAAAAACACACTTTTTTACATTTTAATGCACTAAAACACACTATATTGCCCAAATGTTTGATGAAATAAAAAAGATGATCTTAGGCCGAGTACATAGATACCAAACATGACATGCTTTAAAATTGCGCACAAACGTGCAGTGGCGACAAACTAAATACATTTTTAAAAGCCTTTAAAAGCCTTTACAGGTTACCACTTTAGATTTACAGAGGAGGTCTACTGCTAAAATTACTGCCCTCGATCTGACCTTCGCGGCGATACCTCACATGCATGGTGCAATTGCTGTTTACATTTGACGCCAGACCAACGCTTGCGTTCACCTTAGCGCGAGAGCAGGGGGGACAGGGGTGCTTTTTTTTTTTTTTTTTTTTTTTTTTTTTATTATTATTATTTTTTTATCTTATTTTTAAACTGTTCCTTTCATTTTTTTTTTTTTTAAATCATTTTTATTGTTATCTCAGGGAATGTAAATATCCCCTATGATAGCAATAGGTAGTGACAGGTACTCTTTTTTGCAAAAATTGGGGTCTATTAGACCCTAGATTTCTCCTCTGCCCTCAAAGCATCTGATCACACCAAGATCGGTGTGATAAAATGCTTTCCCAATTTCCCAATGGCGCTGTTTACATCCGGCGAAATCTACGTCATAAAATGCTCGTAGCTTCCGGTTTCTTAGGTCATAGAGATGTTTGGAGCCACTCTGGTCTCTGATCAGCTCTATGGTCAGCTGGCTGAATCACCGGCTGCATTTTCAGGTTCCCTGTTGAGACAGGAGAGCCAGAGAAAAACACGGAAGATGTTGGGGGGGGGGGGGCATTCCCTCCCACTGCTTGTAAAAGCAGTCTAGAGGCTAATTAGCCACTAGGATTGCTTTTACATGAAAGCCGACCGCTGGCTGAAAAGAATGATACCAAGATGATACCTAAACCTGCAGGCATCATTCTGGTATAACCACTCAAAGTCGTGAATGGCATACCTGAAGACAAAAAAATGGTTAACAATAAAGCACAGTAAACGGTAAGGTATAAAAAATTGCATACCTGAAAAGCAAACATGATAAAACATAACAACAATAAAACATTGCAGAATAGAATACAGTAAAAAAGAGCAGAACAATAGAGAGAGAATAGAGAGAGAGAGAACAATAAAACGACAACTATTTTTATTTTATATTTTTGTTTGTGTTTTTTTTTTTTTTACACTTTTTTTTGTAACTAACTATAATAACTGTAACCGGTTCCAGGTTCGGGTCTCTCAAAATGCGATGGCATCTCGGGAGACCCTGTGAAAGTGTGCCCTAGTCTGTGCAATGCTGTACCCTACGCTAATACTCAACTAGTGCATGGTAGCGTTCAAAACATTCACCAATGCAAAGACCAGGATTGTCAGGACAGGAGGGACAATAATAGCGGGTGTCACGCCTATATCCGCGCTTGCTGCAGACACGACATCTTTTTTGGGGGGGTTCGCTGGGTAGGGGTACTCGGGAGGACATAAAGAAAATGCCTCTCATGCAGCCGACTGCATTTGGTTGGGGATGTGAATGGGGGAAGTACGGGCGCTGCAGAAGCGGTGGGTTCCCAATTAGGATTGGCGAATGCAGCAGGAAGGGCACTATGGGCACGACGGTCCTGTGTTTGTCTTTTTGGTGGCGGCGGGACACTACTTGTGCTTGCCACCTCACCAGCTTGAACTGCACTTATGGGACTCGCCACGTCACCAAGTGTTACTGCAGTGCTGGTTTGACTACGACCGGGGTGTACTAGGCCTCTGGTGCTTGCCAGTTCACCAAAACGCTACCAAAAAAAACTGTTAGCGATCGCAGGGATCAGGCCTGACTCTGCGAACGCTGCAGTTATGCGTTTAGAGTTTTGTAAGTGACAGTGATCGATCGATACTGCACTTGGGTGGGCTGGGCCGGGCCGGGCGGAGGGGCAAAACGCAGGTGCTAGCAGGTATCTGGGCTGATCCCGCTAACACTGCGTTTTTGGGAACCCTAAACTGCTGGGGACGCTAGTATAGATCTGATCGGATCAGATATTGATCTGTTCAGATACTATACCACTAAGGGAGGTGTACGCTGCGTGCGTGGGTGTTAGCGGTACTGGCGCTAACCTGACGCTGCCTGGGGCTGGTGCTTGCCAGTTCACCAAAATGCTACCAAAAAAACTGTTAGCGATCGCAGGGATCAGGCCTGACTCTGCGAACGCTGCAGTTATGCGTTTAGTGTTTTGTAAGTGACAGTGATCGATCGATACTGCACTTGGGTGGGCTGGGCTGGGCCGGGCGGAGGGGCAAAACGCAGGTGCTAGCAGGTATCTGGGCTGATCCCGCTAACACTGCGTTTTTGGGAACCCTAAACTGCTGGGGACGCTAGTATAGATCTGATCGGATCAGATATTGATCCGATCAGATACTATACCACTAAGGGAGGTGTATGGTGCGTGTACGGTGCGTGCGTGGGTGTTCGCGGTACTGGCGCTAATCTGACGCTGCCTGGGGCAACGCATATCACCGCCGGGCGATCAGGGGGCTAAACCTTTATTCGGTAATAAACGGCGGGTGCCCTGACACTATAAAAAATAAACTAACTAACCAGCGTCACCCGTAACAGTTATACGGTGATCAGTGGTGAAAGGGTTAACTAGGGGGCAATCAAGGGGTTAAAACATTTATTAGATAGTATATGGGGGTCCCTGTCGCTATAAAACACTGACGGCGAACCTAAATATTTACGTTCCTAACTAGCGTCACCAGTGACACTAATACAGCGATCAGAAAAATGATCGCTTAGCGACACTGGCGACAGGGGGTGATCAAGGGGTTAAAACTTTATTAGGGGGGGTACTGGCGCTAATCTGACGCTGCCTGGGGCGACGCATATCACCGCCGGGCGATCAGGGGGCTAAACCTTTATTCGGTAATAAACGGCGGGTGCCCTGACACTATAAAAAATAAACTAACTAACCAGCGTCAACCGTAACGGTTATACGGTGATCAGTGGTGAAAGGGTTAACTAGGGGGCAATCAAGGGGTTAAAACATTTATTAGGTAGTATATGGGGGTCCCTGTCACTATAAAACACTGACGGCGAACCTAAATATTTACGTCCCTAACTACCGTCACCAGCGACACTAATACAGCGATCAGAAAAATGATCGCTTAGCGACACTGGTGAGGGGGGGTGATCAAGGGGTTAAAACTTTATTAGGGGGGGTAAGGGGGGTACCCTAGACCTACAGGGGGGTTACAGTAACTGTCCTAACACTGCTAACTGTCACAAACTGACACTATGCAGTAATCAGGAAAAAAAAAAAAAAAAAAAAAAAAAACCTGCTTGGTGTCAGTTTGTGACAGGGGGGGGGGGGTGATTGGGGGGGGATCGGGGGGCGATCGGGGGTGTAATGTATGCCTGGCATGTTCTACTGTGTGTGTGAGTGTTGTGCACTTACTTACATGTCATCTCTCCTCGGCGCTGGAACGGAAACTGACAGCCGAGGAGAGATGACATCACATCCTCTGCCTCTGTGTACTATACAGAGGCAGGGGATGTTTGTCAGTGGCTGGGAGCGATCGCGAGGGGGGGGCCACGATCGGATGGTCTCCCCCTCGTCTGTAATCGCTCCCAACCAAATGCCGACCGCAGCTGGCACAGGGGGGGGGTCCGATCGGACCCCCCACCCGCGGGAAGGCAATCACGTACTAGGTACGTGATTTTGCCTGCCCGTGCCGCTCTGCTCACGTATATAGGCGTGAGGCGGTCGGCAAGTGGTTAAGCAGCGTCTTATTAGTTGCTGTAGAATGGGGTATACATTATCTGTCAGATAACAAGAGAGATCCCTTTGTATTTCAATGCCCAGATACCGAAACTTAGTGACCGTTTGCAGGGGTATATGGTGGGGAGGGAGTAGGGGCGGCCGGGAGATCGGGAAAAGCATGAGAAGGAGCCAAATAAGTCTATGATCCTTAAGGTCTCCTCGAGGGAGTGGGAAGCATCTGGGAGATAAAGAAGAGCGTCATCCGCGTAGAGGGAGATCTGTTCCCGTAGAGGGCCCACCTCCATCCCCCCTGCAGCCACGGAGGACCTAATAAGGATAGCAAGAGGTTCAACAGCTAGGGCGAACAAACCCGGGGATAAAGGACATCCCTGTCTAGTACCCCTGTGTAATTTGAAGGGGGGCGAGAGGGACCCATTGATTCTGACTCTGGCAGTGGGGTTAGCATACATCCGTTTTATCCAAGAGATAAACTTAGGCCCAATAATAAATTTTCCCAAGACATGCCAAAGATACTCCCATTCGACCGAGTCGAATGCCTTTTCGGCGTCTAGGGAGGCCACTACTCCGGAGGTACCTCTGGCAAGGGCGTGGGATATATTTGTATACAATCATCGCAAATTGATGTCTGTTCCCTTACCTGGCATGAAACCCGTCTGGTCTCCATGAACCAGAGAAAGGATAACAGTATTAAGCCGATTCGCTAGAATTTTTGTGATGATCTTAGCGTCGACGTTTAATAGCGAAATAGGCCGGTATGACTCACATAGCTCGGGGTCCTTACGGGGCTTAGGTATTACAACAATCACCGCCTCTGACATTGATGGAGGAAGGCTTTGACCCTCCAGCATAGACAGAAAAAGTTCATGAAACTGAGGGGCCAATGACTCACTATTAGTTTTATAAAACTCGGCCGGTAAACCGTGAGGGCCTGGGGACTTTGCAGATTGCAGTGAAGAGATTGCAGTCTGCACTTCTTTGAGGGTAATGGGTGCATCTCATTTAGTTTTATTTTCCTCCGAGAGGACTGGGAACTCTATTTGACCTAGGAAGTGTTGCAAGGTATCTAGGGTGTAGTCAGTTTTGGATGTATATAAGCGTTCATAAAATTGTGCGAATCTGGCATTGATCTTAGCGGGATCCGCCAAAAGGTTCATCATTCAATCTTTAATGTTGGCAATGTGTGCTATGGTGGAGCGCTCCTTGGCCAACCACGCCAGCAGCCTCCCTGATCTCTCACCTTGTTCGAATATTCTCTGGTACTGTGAGAGCAGTAGCTTGCGGGTCGCAGTTGCTCGCAACAACGCAATCTCACGGTGGAGAGCTTGAAGTGTGGTATAAGTTCCCGCATCTTTGGTGGTCACATAGCTGGATTCCAAACTCTGAGCCCGTCCCTCAGCCTCCTCCAATGCAAGCCTATTGAGTTTCCTAACTTTATTTATAACCATGCGGTACTGACTTCGTGTATATGCCTTAAAGGCATCCCACACCATTGCAGGGGAGGCCGTTGCTTTATTTTGTAACCAATATGTATTCATCTCTCCCTCTATCTCAGGGGCAACACTCTCATCCGTTATCCAAAAACCCGAGATCCGCCATAGGCCGGAGCCCGTTGGCGAGTCCGTGTTTAGTTGTAGTAGGAGGGGAGCGTGGTCAGAAATGCCACGTGGCAGAATCTTAACCTCCTGGACACGGGAGAGAATAGGTCCCCCAGCATAGAACAAATTAATTCTTGAGAAAGAGGCATACGTGGCAGAGTGACAAGTATATTGCCTATCCCTGGGGTGACGCCATCTCCACACATCACTAAGGCCGTATCCCTCCGCCCATCTCTTCAGTGGGGAGTCAGAAGCCCCATCGTCACCCAGCCTATCCATACTGGGGTCCGGTGGCATATTAAAGTCTCCAGCCAGAAGAATGGCTGCAGCCGGGTATTGAGCCAGTATAGGGGTCAGTTTATGCAAAATCGCCATGGAGGCTGGGGGTGGAATATATAAGCCCACTATTACCATCTCAATCCTGTCGCACATGGCATGCATGACAACATACTTCCCCTCGGGATCTAGGTGGAGATCAAGCAGTGTAAAGGGCAGTGATTTATGGACCAGGACACTGACTCCTCTAGAATAGGTAGAGTATGTAGAATGATAATATGAACCTACCCAGGGCTTTTTTAGAGCCAGCGTCCTGCTCCCCGTTAAGTGAGTCTCCTGCAAAATGCAGATATGGGGGTTGTATTTATTTATGTAAGTAAAAACTAAGGAGCGTTTTATCTTAGAATTTAGGCCCCGTACATTCCAGGACATAACATTAAGGAGATTCATTCTGGTGCCCTGATACACGTGCCACAGGATTGGTACAGCATACGCTCCATACAGAGCCTACATGATAACAGAATACTCTTAGTGAGATACACATTTGTGATAATACAGTGATCCGAATAACCCTCTCTCTCTAGTATTAGCAGATTAACACTGCATGTCTTGCTTTGAGTAGAGCACTGATTGTACAATCTGGAGCAAATAAATGCCGTATGTATAAAAAGTAAAAGAAAAATAACATAACGTAAAACTAATCTGGGGTGAGAACCCCAGCACCAACCTTTCCCAACCTCCCCCCTCCCCGCACCACCCCCCAAACTTCGGGATGCTTGTTCCCCAAAACTAATTGTGACAACTGCCCATGGGGCTCGTGAACAGTGAGCCATCAGAGCGACTTAGTCTGTGTACATAAAGAGCAGCCAACAAGACCCAGATTTCCCGGATAAACGATCCCAGCATATCAAAATGTCTCCCAAAAATCCGGGGGTACTATTCTTAAACTTAAACACGTTGCAAACTGGAGATTCCGGTCCCCTCACCATATATTTAGGCACGATCACAAACAATTCTTCATCTCTTTTTGCGTAAATGTTCTTTAACTAGTAGGCATATATACTCACAGAACCGGATCTGAAGAAGAATATAAAAGTGACTTATTCTGAACTGGTTGGACAAGCCAAGGTAAAGGCTCGTAGTGAAGTCAGCAGATGAAGGTGATCTTTGTTGCAGTAAAACTTATGTTATAAGGGGATTTAGTAAGAGCGATCGGATCAACCTCGTGGTACTGTTTTAAGCCACCTGGATGCTTCTTCTGGAGATGTAAAAAAACGCACTGACTCTCCATCCTGTACTCTCAGACGGGCGGGAAATAGCATACTATATTTGATCTTGCGATTGCGGAGATCCAATTTGATCTGATCGAACGATCTTCTTGACTTTTGTGTGTCGATGGAGAAATCTGGGAAGATCATGAGTCTCGCTCCCTCATGGCGAAGCACCTCGATCTTTCTCGCCTGCCGCAAAACCAGATCTCGATCCCGAAAATTGAGGAGTTTCAGAATAAATGTGCGTGGAGGAGCTCCCGGGGGCCCCCGGGTAGCAGGCATTCTATGTGCCCTCTCCACCACAAAGACATCAGAGAACTTGGCATCTGGAAGAAGGGTGCACAGCAAGCGCTCGGTAAACGTCGTAGGATCTTTACCTTCTGCGCCCTCTGGTAATCCCACTATCCGGAGGTTGTTCCTTCGATTTCTGTTCTCTGCGTCCTCCGCACGAGCTTCCAGGACTTTTATTTTGGTCTGCAGCGTGTGGAGTGAGACTCCCTGGTCTTGTAGTATATCTTCTGCCTCCCCCACTCTTCTTTCAGCTTCAGTGAGCCTGGAGCAGAAACAGTCCATGTCTCTACGAATGAGGCTGATGTCCAGCTGCATGCACTCTATTTTCCCTGTCAGGGTAGTTTGGCAGGTAGTAATAGCCTGCATGAGGGCTTCAAAGTTAGTTTGTTCCGGTAGAGCTGCCTCTCCCTCCTCTGCCTGAGACGCCATGCTGGCCGCCGTGGCGGGAGACAGGCGCACCATGGAGGCCTGCTTCTTCGGAGTACTCCGGGCTTGCCTGGGAGTGTCTCCCTCCCGTCATACCGGTCCCGAGAAGCTCCGGTACCATTTGTGTCCACTTTCAGGTCGGAGAGTGCAGGGTACAGAGCCCAGGAAGTAAGGATGCAATGCTGGTGGGAAGGCTGAGAGCACCAAGATGGCCGCCGAGACTAGGCCGGATCCCCGGTTCGGCTTTAAGGCTGTCGCTGTGTGGGGGGGGGGCAATGTTTGGTTCAGACTCCTCTCAGGGTCCTATGCAGTAGGGTCAGCTGGTAGTGGGGAAGCCAGGTGTCCCAGGGGCCAGATCGTAGCACCCCTGGAGAGGCCTGGAGGAGCAAGATGGCCGCCGGAGCTCCGGACCAGGCCGAAGCCGCGGCCTAGATTTGGGGCTACCGCCGTGCGGACTGATACCGCTCCATCTGAGCCTCCTCTGGAAGCCCTCAGGGCAGGGTCCGTGGGCGGGAGGAGAGCCAGACACCCAGGAGGCCGAGGAGGGCAGGATGGCCTCCGGAATCCAGTAGGCCTGAAGCCGCGGCCTGTAGTTGCGGCTGCCGCCGCGGAGGAGCTCTGTGCCGGTTCGGACGCCCGTCCGATCAAAGACCTGCAGAAACAGGTCAATATATTTGCAGGGGGCTCAGGAGGTACCTCAGGCTGCTGGAGGATGATGCTGGGATACAGGATGGGCAAGGATTTAGGAGTACTGGACGGAGCTCGGGTCTAACATGTCCTACTCCATGCTGCAGCAGGCCACGCCCCCACAATTTTATTTTTTTGATCATTTTTATTCCTATTACAAGGAATGTAAACATCCCTTGTAATAGGAATCTATGTGACAGGTCCTCTTTATGGAGAGATGCGGAGTCAATAAGACCCCACATCTCTCCTCCAGGCTGGTAAGGAAGAGATCGGTGAAAAAAAATTCACCGATCTCATGCTGACAGCCGCGATCGCGGCTTTGTTGACATCCGGGAACCCGGGTGTGATGTCATAACATCGCGCCCGGGCCTCCGACGGTCATAGAGATGACTGGTGACCATCTGGTCACCAGTCATCTCTACCGTAGTCATCCGGTGCTGGACAATTCTTTCTCCGGGCCCCTGATGGCACAGGAGAGCCCGGAGAAGCACCGGATGGCGGCGGGAGAGGGGGGACGTCCCCTCCCGTCGCCTATAAGAACGATCAAGTGGTGGAACTGTCACTATGATCATTCTTATGGTACACAGAATCGCTGGCTGGAAATAATAATATCTGAATCATGCCTCTAGCTGCAGGCATCATTCAGATATCAGCGCACAAAGTCAAGGACGTCATTTGACTATGTGCGGTAGGGAAGTGGTATAAATAAAAATAATTTTAATAAAAAGTAAAGCTGACAATTATACCAACCAATTAGGCTTCAATTTACAAGCCCTGGGAAAATTAAACTATAAATATGAGATTACTAAGCAGCTGGCTCAAGTATTCAGAAATCAGCCCCAATGGCAAACATGTATAATTGGCAGACTTTACCTTTAATTCTTATGCCCCGTACACACGATCGGACATTGATCGGACATTCCGACAACAAAATCCTAGGATTTTTTTCCCATGGATATTGGCTCAAACTTGTCTTGCATACACACGGTCAAACAAAGTTGTCGGAAAATCCGATCATTCTGAACGCGGTGACGTAAAACACGTACGTCGGGACTATAAATGCAGTAGCCAATAGCTTTCATCTCTTTATTTATTCTGAGCATGCGTGGCACTTTGTCCGTCAGATTTGTGTACATACAATCGGAAATTCCGACAACGGATTTTGTTGTCGGAAAATTTTATAGCCTGCTCTCAAACTTTGTGTGTTGGAAAATCCAAAGCAAAATGTCCGATGGAGCCCACACACGGTCGGAATGTCCCACAACACGATCCGATCGCACATTTTCCGTCGGAAAATCCGACCGTGTGTACGGGGCATTACAGTGCAGAATAAGAGAAAGAGAGAGACTGTTAAATATAGGCAACAAACTGCTGATTTTTCAGATAGGAGCACATAAAGTTCATTGTGAGGTAACTTAAAGGATAAGTTTAGGTGTGGTGCTGCAGAAAATATCTTCCTTGATGTGATATGGTTTATGTAATTTGTTTCCTTTGGACATACTGTATATGTCCACCAAAGTGCTGTCACACTGGGAGAACAAAATGATACAGTTAAAATTTAAATTGGTGGTTTCTTGTGAGATAATGTTGTGGGTCAAGGGGATATGGGTACAAAAATTAAATGCTAGAAGGGTATGGACACAAAAACATCTGTATGCAAAAAAAACAAACACTTTATGCCAGAAGTACTGAGGCACAAAAAGTGTATGCAGCATGTCGAACACAAGCCAGTGAGACTGGGAAGTTTTCATACAACTCACTGGAGATATCTTGGAAACAAGTGGTTCTAAAGGCTCAAGGTTTTTTACCTTCATGCATTCTATGTGTGAAGGTAAAAAAAAACCTCCTCTGTGCTGCATCCCCCCCCAATAATACTTACCTGAGCCCAATCTTTCTCCAGCGATGTGCATGAAAGCCTCAGATATCTATTGGCTATTGGCTCTCACTGCTGTCAATCACAGCCAGTGAACCCATGAGGAGAGAGGGGGCGGGGCTGATCGGCGGCTCTGTGTGTGAATTGACACGCAGAGCCATAGCTTGTGAACGAGCCTGCTTGGGTGCCCCCATTGCAAGCTGCTTGCTCTGGGGGTACTCAGCAGGGGCCAAGAGTGCCGGCGAGGGACCTGAGAAGAGGAGGATCAGGGCTGCTCTGTGCAAAACCACTGCACAGAGCAGGTAAGCATAACATGTTTGTTATCTAAAGAAAAAAAAAAAGGTTTCACACTTTGTCATTCATGTGCATTACATAAGCACATGTTGTGCTAAGGCAGCCTATGCATTTTGAATTGGTCACTAAAACACAAGATCGGACAAAAAAAGTACAAGCTGCAATACTGTGTGTTGAAGTGCACTCCAATGCATGTGTGCTGGAGTTATGTTGCCTTAGTGTGTTGTAATGCCCTTCAAAATGAATGGCAGAGCACCATGCTGACATGCGTTAAAGCAAGGCCTAGCAATGCAAAAGTTGGATTTGGCCGTGAGTTTTATTAATACTATGTTTTATTTTGGGTTTCAGGGTATTTTGATCTCTAAATATTGGTTAATGAATTATAGATATAGTATTGAGTTATGCTAACTAATGCTTGCTTAGTAAGTTAACTATACAACCATAGACATAGGAGAATACTTATCCGTTCTAACACTTATGGTTAAATCAATGGAATGTTTGTATATCTGCCTTCTCTGATACATTGTTATATAGTAGGTGAGGTTGAAAAAAGACACAAGTCCATCAAGTCCAACCTATGTGTGTGATTATATGTCAGTATGACATTGTATATCCCTGTATGTTGCTGTTGTTCAGGTGCGTATCTAATAGTTTTTTTAAACTATCGCTCCCGCTGAGACCACCGCCTGTGCAAGGGAATTCCACATCCTTGCCACTTTTACAGTAAAAAACCTTCTACATAGTTTAAGGTTAAACCTCTTTACTTCTAATTTTAGTGAGTGGCCACGTGTCATGTTAAATTCCCTTCTGCACAAAAGTTTTATCGCTATTGTGGGGTCACCAGTAAGGTATTTGTAAATTGAAATCATACCCCCTCTCAAGCGTCTCTTCTCCAGAGAGAATAAGTTCAGTGCTCACAACCTTTCTTCATAACTAATGTCCTCCAGGCCCTTTATTAGCTTTGTTGCCCTTCTTTGCACTCGCTCAGTTTCCAGTACACTGGTGCCCAGAACTGACAGCATACTCCAGGTGCGGCCGGACCAGAGTCTCGTTGAGTGGGAGAATTATCGTTTTATCTCTGGAGTTAATCCCTTTTATAATGCATGCCAATATTCTGTTTGCTTTGTTAGCAGCAGCTTGGCATCGCATGCCATTGCCCATTGACGCCTCCTGCCCAAGCATGTACAGGGAAACTATTGGTCAGCCAGGATCAATTTCCCCAATTTTCCTCTGAGACAACTGGCACCTGTAGAGCCCCCCCCCCCCCCCCCTCCACATAGGTACAGTCATGCATATTTCCCAATGTTATCTTGGTTATCTCAGTTGTTTGGCAGCCAGCCGTGCACACCATGTAGAATCTGTAGGTACTTTTTTTTTTTTTACATAGTTTTGCTTTGTTTTAGACCCCTTTCACACTGAGGCAGTTTTCAGGCATTTTAGCGCTAGAAATAGCCTCCAAAAAGTGCCTGAAAACTGCCTCCCATTCAGTGCAATGAGTACTTTTTTAAAAAAATTGCAGACATAAAGCACCTGGACCAGATGGCTTACACCCATGGGTCCTCAAATAGTTGAGTTCTGTTATTTCTAAGTCATTATTTATCATTTTTACAGACTCTTTAACCACTTAGTGTCCAGCTTTCTGCATTGTAGTGCAAATGAGTGGGCGCTGTAGGCAAATCGATGTATTGGTATGTCGCTGCCTATGTCCGGGTTTAGGGTGCATGCATGCGCATGCCCCGTCTGACTCCCACTGTGATTGTACACATCAGGAGCCTGTCTGCAAGTCCTGGCCAATGATTCACGGCTGGGACATGCTGATCAGCTGTGTACATTTATAGCCCAGAGCTCTATGTTGAAATTCAACACAGAGCTCTGTACAAAGGGAACAATCTTTTTGTGTTTCTCATCCCTGGGAAGCAGGGCTGAGAAACTTAGAGATCATTAGCAAAAAGCAGCACACTTTACACACATTACACACAGTTAGACACATATTTAACCCCTTGGTGGCCCTAACTGTTAAGCCCTTCAGTAGTCATTAGTACAGTGATAGTGTATAAAATTATCACTGTATTAATGTCACTGGTGATGTCAGTGGCAGTTAGTCAGTTCCCCCCAGTATCAGTTAGTCTTAGATTACCTGCCGCAGTCTCTTTATAAGTCATTGATCGCCGCCATTAGTAGTATATAAATAATAAAAATTCCAGTATATATACCACAGTTTGTAGGCACTATAACTTTCACGCAAACCAATCAATGAACACTTATTGTGATTTTATTTATCAGAAACATGTAGCATAATACATTTTGACCAAAATTTCTGAACAAATTTGATTTTTTTACATTTTTTATTGGATATATTTTGTAGCAAGTAAAAAATGTTGTTGTTTTTTTTTCAAACTTTTCAGTCTTTTTCCGTTTATGTCACAAAAAATAAAAAAACTCAGTGGTGATCAAATACCACCAAAAGAAAGCTCTATTTGTGTCAAATAAATTATATACATTTAATTTGGGTACAGTGTTGCATGACCGCGCAATCGCCAGTTAAAGTAGCACAGTGCTGAATAACAAAAAATGGCATGGTCCTGAAGGGAGTAAAATCTTCTGAAGCTGAAGTGGTTAATGACTGCCAAAGTACCACTGGATTGGTGTAAGGCTAACATAGTGCCTTTATTTAAAAAGGAATCAAAGTCTTTAATAAGTAACCGCAGACCAGTTACTTTAACTTCCATAGTCCAGTAGGTATTTTAGAGTTTAAAAGAAGACCACATAAAAGAGTTTTTGCTAGAAAATAATATACTAATGCCCCGTAAACACGGTCGGATTTTCCGATGGAAAATGTCCGATCGGAGCGTGTTGTTGGAAATTCCGACCGTGTGTGGGCGCCATCGGACATTTTCCATCGGATTTTCCGACACACAAAGTTGGAGAGCAGGAGATAAAATTTTCCGACAACAAAATCCGATCGCGTCAATTCCGACCGTGTGTGGCCTGTTTCGACACACAAAGTGCCACGCATGCTCAGAAGAAATTCCTAGACGGGACAGCTCGTTCTGGTAAACTTAGCGTTCGCAATGGATACAGCACTTTCGTCACGCTGCAATGTTCAAAATGGTTTAATATAGCGCACTCTCTTCTTCTTTATAATGTGACAAGAATTAAGTAGTTTTGATGCTCATATTCACACACACTTCTCACAAACTTCTTTCGTTACTATTTATCGGGATTCCCAAAAATATATTTTGATTTCTCACATCTGACAACATATTTTTGTATATATATTTTTTTTTTTGCCTTTAATGTAGAATCTTTTTTTGTGTTTCTCTTTTTTTTTATTTTTTATTTTTTGTGATTTTGATTTGTACTCCCGAAAATGTTTGTGTGTTTTTTGTGACAAGTTCCCACAACACCATTGATATGTTGTTCTATTTAATCTGTAGGAGATTGTTTGGTGTTGTTGTCCCTTGTTAATTTCACATTGTACTTTAGAAATGTACCTGAATCGTCACCAACAAACTGTCCTTTTTGGATGAAAACACACACAGGAGAGTAGAATTTACCTAAAAAAATGTTATTAAGGGGTCACAACTATAAAAAAACAAAGAGGGAGGCAACGCTGGAGAAACTGCAGAAATTGGCGAAGCCTTGGACCCCCAGGGCAGACATCAATTATTTAAAAGCAAAATTGGTGGCCTGAGGAGTCCATATCTAAGGGAGTGCAGTCTGGTCCAGAAGTCCCAGAGATCCGGAAAGCAGCAGATGACATCTGTGTCCCCAGGCTGTGGTCATACGAGAGACTGCATCTTCTGTCAGACCAGACTGAACCCAGGGCAATCACTCTTTGGTCTTCTTTCCACGCCTCCTTCCACGCTGTGACTGTGGTGGTGGAGTTGTGGCAGCAGGAGGAGGAGGAGGAGGAGGAGGATCGTCGATCTCAATGACATCCGTCTTGGGTGTCAGTTCCCCACTCTCCCCCTTACGTAGGACTTTATAAATCAGGTCCTCAGAGAGCTTGCGTTGGCCCTCCTGCATGCCCTGCAATTTGGTTGCAGCCATGCAGGCAAAGGCCTCTGCAGGACTGGGGAAGGCTCTGAGGGACGCAGAAGCCTCCTGGATCAGCCTGTATGCTGAATCCTGCACAGGACTGGGAGTGGCCTTCCTGGCCCTTTTGTATGGCAGGTGGAGGGGAGGAACCTGAGATTCAGTCAGGCTGCGACTTGTCCCAGGCTTCTCTTGGCTGACACTTAGCCCCGCCTCCTCCTGGCTGACACTAATCCCCGCCTCCTCCTGGCTGACACTAATCCCCGCCTCCTCCTGGCTGCCACATTCCACAACCTCCTCCTGGCTGAGGTCTTCCTGTGTATAAAAAAGGGACATAGTTTTAGTATTTTTTCCATCAATCACACACAATTTTCACCTCCTGACTGCTGCAAATTGAATGTTAACAAATATAACAGACTATCCTTCTGAGCCCAGCAGTTTTCATTCTTGTCCCAATTTTGGGTGCCCACTACTGTCTATTGATATGTAAAACACTTTTTTTAATCAGCAATTAGTGATCAATAATAACATCTAGTAAACATCATTTATTTATTGCCCAGAAATCTGTAGAAGAATGCTATACCTGACTCCAGCTGGGCTCCTCCACTTCTTCCTGGCTGGAAGGCACAGGTTGGACATCAGAAGCCTCAGCTGGTATGGAAGGAAGTGTAGAAGGAAGAGTGGAGAGGGATTCCCTGACTTCAGTGTGGTCTGACAGAAATCGCAGTCTCTCATAGTACCAGAGCCTGGGGACATAAACGTCATCTGCTGCAGCTCCGGACCTCTGGGAATCTGTGACCTTCTTGCGCTCCCTAAGATAAGTGCTCCTCAGGCCACCAATTTTAGCTTTTAAATAAGGGATGGTTGCTGTGGGGACCACCGGCTTCACCAACTCCAGCAGTTTCTCCAGCGCTGCCTGCCTCTTTTGTTTGTGATTATAGTGGGGGTGTCTGACCTGCCACAGACAGGGCAGCTCCCTGTATTTGTCAATAAACAGGGGCAGGAAATTGTGGTCGTTGAACCCATCCATTTTCTCTGCAAGACACAACACAAGACAAACCCTAATGTCAGGCCAAACTCCCCTAATCTTGTTACAATATAGGCTTCCATTTCGAAGCAGTATAGGCACAAGTTTAGATCCTACCTTCGTTATCACGATCGGCGTCTCCGATGCTCCTTCCTCCGCTCACAGATCGTACGTAAGACGCGCGCGTGTTACGATTTATACACACTGCGCATGCGTATAACTCCGCCCACCCCTGACGTTCTTTCTAGTCTATTCCCTGCCCCTTTTCGTTCGGCGCAGTGGGGGAAGAGCACATGGCGGATAGACAGCAGGATCGTGCTAATTGTAGCAACGAGGAGGAGGAGGAGGAGGTAAGGCCGGAGCCTGAAACGTCCCGATCCAGAAGGAGATTGAAGGACTCAAATATGTCCTTTGGGGAGATGTTGGAGATGGTGGACATCCTGAAGAAGGTCGACTATGATGGAAAGTATGGGCCTTACCCCAACCCCAATGTCCGAAAGGCCAAGATCATGGCGAAAGTGGTCAGGAGTCTGCACCGGAAATTCGGGGTACGACGATCGAAAGATCAACTCAGGAAGCAGTGGTCGAACCTGAAATTACGAGAACATGAGCAGTACAGAAACATCCGGAGAGTGCTGCAAAAAAGTAAGTAGTTGTGCTGTGTTCCTATTCTTTTTGGGTTTATTACGTTCGTGCTGCTCCATGTGCTTTTAGGAACTGTTGTACAGTTTAAAATGGCAACTTTCATGTTCATGGGCACATTATTCGTTCGGATCACACATTTTTATTTCAGACTATAAAATACCATTGCTTAGCCCATATGCATTTGGCCACCATTTTGACGCCCTATACTTGGCTTCAAAGAACTGGGTTGTATAGATGGCTTTGTTACTAGAATGAAATGCAAACTAGATTGTGTGTAAGGAGAGGACACTCAGCAGCTGTTTTCACATCTGGACACTGGAGCACTAGTGTGGGACAAAAGAACACCATTTTTATTAGGGGGGGCCACACAGGTGCTCCAGTGTATACTATAGGGGGGTCTCCATCGGTGAAGCTTGTACTAAACAGGTAAAGTATTGCAGCTTGACAAAGGACACTAAAAAAGCTACATCTTGGAACTCTGCTTAAATAGATAATTGTACCCCACTTCCAAGCAATGTTTCATCTTTATAGTTCTGACATTAAATATCTGTGTGCTAATTATACCATTTTTGTTTTACATAGGGGAGAAAAGACTCGGAGGACACCCCTCATCCGAGGAGACCAGAGACCCCCCCCCCCTCTGGAAGAAGGGGAAATCCCCCCAACACAAGATGAGCAGGAGGAAGAAGACGTGGTGGAACTAGTCACCACAACAGGTGAGTGTCTGCGACCACAGGCTCAGATAAGAGATGGATGGCGGCATTTTTTTGGAAACCTAATTTATTTTGGGGTTCCTCTCTTTTTAGGTGATCGTGAGGTTGTGGATGAAGATCCTTTCACATCCGCAAGTGCCCAGATCCTGATCAGGGAGATCATGGGGTGTAATTTACAATTGGAAAACATCAAGCAAAACATCAATGATGTTATTCCAAAATATAAAAACATCATTGATGTTTTGGGGCGAGTTTAAAAGCCCTCCAAATCACTTTCTTCTTTTGTGTGCTACAATGTGCGAAATGTTTTTGTGATTTTTCCCAAAGTCAAATTTGGAGGATGCACACAGTGTGTCAACATGTGCTATCTACCATCACGGGAGATCAATGGACGCGTTTTGGGGGTGCAACCCCTTCCTCAATAATAAAGTAGCGGTGAGGAAGGGCTTTCTCCCCCAAAACATGTCCCTTGATCCCCCCTGATGGCAGATAGCACATGTTGACATTGGGAAATTTGTGTGCATCTTCCAAATTTGGCTTTTCCAGGGGTGATTTTCCCCCATCTGAACGCAATATCAAACACAGTTCCTAAATACTCATGTCTGATATTGCCTTCAAGTTCTACCAAATGTGAACTTTGTAAGATCAAGATTTGTGTCTTTCTTGTTGGTTTTACACAGGCCTGTTTTCTATAAAATGCACATTTTGATTTTGGATAATGACACCACAAAAATTGTTATACAACAAACATGTTGGTTTGTCAGAAAAACCTTTGGTAAATGCACATGTGATTGTGCAGGTATTAAAAAGATTGTTCATCAAGAATGTGTGGAATATTGTCTCAATGCTACAACACTTTTGGGGTGATGTATTTGTTGTTTTATGAGAAAATGGGGGTAATTTCCTAAGGGCAAATCCACTTTGCACTACAAGTGCTGTTTCAGTGCAGTTGCAAGTGCACTTGTAGTGAAAAGTGTCTTTGCATTTAGTAAATAACAGCCAACAGTGCTTTGTATAAGGTTACACAATCACGCCATTTTCTGGACTCCACACATTTCTGTCAGGGTCAGCTCAAACAAACACAAGCAGTAAATGTCCACAAAGAAGAGCCTGGGGGGAGATGCCTGTCGAGAACTTGAGGTCCTGCAGACTTCTCCCTGTGGCCAAATACCGCAGGGTAGCGACGAGCCTCTGCTCCGGAGTGATGGCTTGCCTCATGCAGGTATCCTGCCTGCTGATATAGGGGGTCAGCGAAGCCAACAGACGGTGAAACACGGGGTCCGTCATCCTGAGAAAGTTCCTGAAATCATCAGGATTATTCTCACGGATCTCACAGAGCAAAGGCATATGACAGAACTGGTCACGCTGAAGCAACCAATTCTTGGTCCATGAACTCCTCCCCACCCTGTTCATGGACTGGACTTGTGTCAAGGTCAGGACCCCAACACCAAGCCCCCGCACAGCACGAACTGTACGAGGAGTACGCATACGAAACATGGCTAGAAAACGGTCGGCTGCTCAGAACGTAGTAACAGAACGCACTGAACAACAGCAAGGCCTGTGAAGAGCGACCTGAAAACCAGTAACGAACGAACAAGAATACAATGACTACCTAAAGTCACGCGGAACTTGCTGCACGCACTGAAGAGCAGATACAAACCCACAAGCACAAACTGAACGCCAGAAAACGATCTGAAAGCCACGAGTCTGAAAAAGCGCGAATCGTCTCTCACCAAACTTTTACTAACACGAGATTAGCAAAAGGAGCCCAAAGGGTGCCTCGCTTGGTTCTGAACCGGCCTTTTCTAGTCTCGTCGTACGTGGTGTACGTGACCGCGTGGTTGTCGATCGGAAATTCCGACAACTTTGTGTGACCGTGTGTAGGCAAAACAAGTTTGAGCCAACATCAGTCGGAAAAAATCCTAGGATTTTGTTGTCGGAATGTCCGAACAAAGTCCGACCGTGTGTACGGGGCATAAGCAGTAGTCAGCATGGATTCACAAAAGGCCAAACTTGTCAAACCAATTTTAATTCCTTTTTTTTTGAGGAGATAAGCAAAAACTTAGATGAAGGAGTAGCTGTGGACGTAGTATACTTGGATTTTGCAAAAGCTTTTGACACAGTTCCCCACACACGGCTAATGTGTAAGGTAAAGTCTACAGGCTTGGAAAGATCAGTTTGTAAATGGATAGAAAACTGGCTAAAATACCATATTCATAGAGTAGTGATTAATGATTAATATAGTGAATGGTCTAAGGTTATTTGTGGTATACCCCAAGGTTAAGTGTTGGACACCCTTACTTTTTAACCTATTTATAAATTATATAGCGTTTGGGATTAAAAGTACCATTTCAGTCTTTGCAGATGACTCCAAGCTATTTAGTGGAAAAACATCCTTACATGACTTCGCCAACTTACGAGCCAACCTCAGTTCACTGTTTAAGTGAGCAACTATGTGGCAAATGAGGTTTAATGTTGATAAATGTAAAGTTATGCACTTGGGGGCTAAAAATATGCAAGAGAAAACAATAACCTCCGCACCAGTAGTGTCAATATTCAAGAAACCATAAGTGAATCACATATCATAAAAAACGTTCCCAGCAGTGAAAATATAAATGAACAAAATAATATATGTTTATCGACCTATGCAAGCTGCTCTCCCAATTTTTGAAAAATCAAAAAATTGGAATATTTTAAATAGATATGGGGCGCTAGAGGCTATACAATATTACCGTATTTATCGGCGTATAACACGCACTTTTTTCCCCTTAAAACCAGGGGAAAATCGCAGGTGCGTGTTATACACCGATCCCCTGCGATCCCGACCTGTCACATTTTCAAAATCGCCGATCGCGATTTGAAAATGGCGCCGCCGGCGCCGAAATAGACAGAGCCGGTCCTCGGCTCTTTCCGGCGGCTGTCGTTCATTTTCGGCTCCACTCGTAGTCCCGAGCGGAGCTATCCGAACCTACTCGGCTAGGTTCGGATAGCTCCGCTCGGGACTACGAGTGGAGCCGAAAATGAACGACAGCCGCCGGAAAGAGCCGAGGACCGGCACTGTGTATTTCGGCGCCGGCGGCGCCATTTTCAAATCGCGATCGGCGATTTTGAAGCCCAGAATGGCTGGGATCACTGGGGCAAGGCTGCACTGGGGAAGGCTGCACTGGGGAAGGCTGCACTGGGGAAGGCTGCACTGGGGAAAGCTGCACTGGGGAAAGCTGCACTGACAAGGCTGCACTGACAAGGCTGCACTGACAAGGCTGCACTGACAAGGCTGCACTGGGGAAGTCTGCACTGACAAGGCTGCACTGGGGAAGGCTGCACTGGGGAAGGCTGCACTGACATGGCTGCACTGACATGGCTGCACTGACATGGCTGCACTGACAAGGCTGCACTGACATGGCTGCACTGACAAGGCTGCACTGACAAGGCTGCACTGACATGGCTGCACTGAGAAGGCTGCACTGAGAAGGCTGCAATGATGGGCGTTTAAATGTAAGTTTTTTTTCCCTTCAACTTCCCTCCTAAAAGTTTTTTTTTCCTTAAAATTCCCTCCTAAATTGGGGTGCGTGTTATACGCCGGTGCGTGTTATACGCCGATAAATACGGTAGTTTAAGTGCAAAGAAAAAAGAGCGAACAAAAAACTTCGTATTAAAGAGTGAAAAATAAATAAACGCTAACAATGACAATTCACATTTGAGTTACATATTATAATGATGACAATACTAGTGATTAATTGTCCCCATAAGATAAGTGATTGAAGTGATCTCTTGCAATAGTGCCACAATCTTGCTGCTGTTAGAGAAAATTTCGTCACCAGAAGAGAAATTCCGTCACCAGAAGAGAAAAAAAGGAATACACCTTGAAGTAATAGATATGCTTAACAGATACTAATGACTCCTTTAGTTAAAAAGAGAGTCACTAGTGCTTGTGCAGGAATGTGCCTGCTCACATGGACGGCTGGACAAATGGATGGTATTTTAGGCATGGACCGTTCCCGTCACACTCGTTCAAGATATGGATATATAGGAAACAATCACAGTCTCCATAGCGTAAAACCATTTATTAAAAATATAAACAATAAAAATAGCCAAGTGGCCGCTTACATTGGTAGGTGCATACCCGGCACTGGGGCTGCTCGTATGTCAGGGTAATTTTGAAGTCAAAAAAGACCCTTCGTATCTCATCCTAGCTGGCGTGCGTTCCAGCCCGCACGGAGGGACAGCCAGAGGATCCGGATGTTGTAAGACAAAAAGGACATGTGACCACGTACCGCTCCGAGGTACGTTTCGTTGTGAACGTCTTCAGGTAAGCATAAAAATATGCAAGCATCCTAGATACTAGGAGGAGAACAGCTGGGAGGAGTCAATCTCAGGGGACGGATCTCGGTGTTCTGGTAGATCTGAGACTTAATAATGGCACACAATGCCAAACTACAATTTCTAAAGCTAGCAAAATACTTTCTTATAAAGAGGTATAAACTCTTGGGATGGAGAAAGAAAGAGATATCATTTACCCCTATACAAATCATTAGTAAGACCTCATCTAGAATATGCACATAGGCGTGCGCACAGGGTGTGCCAGGTGTGCCTGGGAACACCCTAATCACCCCCTGCGTGTTAGTGTAGCTGCATGCCAGGTGTCTCCTGAGATCTGCTGTGAAATGCAAGAGAGCGTATAGCGCGCTGTCTGTGGAACATTTTCACATTGAGCAGTCAGCGAGGCTTGTAAGAGCCGGTCAGTGTGTGAAACTGTCATATAATGTAACTGCTTGCAAAGACCAGCTGTCAAAACTCAAAGGTGATATCAGGGGTGGGCGGGACCGAAAAGCTATCCAATGCCGGCTAATGGGATAAGGGCTGGGCAGGCCGATCTGTGTATGTGACTCTGCCCCCTTTCGTAAGCAGCCAAATCATTGGCTGGTGTTTGATAGCTGTTCAGTCCCACCCACCGCGACATCACTGTCGAGTTTTGACAGCTGATCTCTGCAAGCAGTTACATTACATGATAGTTTCACATACTGAGTGGCTCTTACAAGCCTCACTGACTGCTCCACGTGAAACCCCCCTCTCCTCTATCAGTGCCAATCGATGCCACCTATCAGTTCCAACCAATGCCACCTATCAGTGCCAATCAGTGCCCATCAGCGCCACCTGTCAGTGCCAACTAATGCCACCTATAATTGCAAATCAGTGTCAACAAATGCCACCTATCAGTACCCATCAGTGCTGCCTATCAGCGCTGCCTATCAGTGCCGCCTATCAGTGCTGAAAATCAGTGCTGCCAATCAGTGCTCATCTGTGCTGCCAACCAATGTCACCTATCATTGCCAACCAATGCCACCTGTCAGTGCTGACAATCAGTGCCAACCAATGCCATCTATCAGTGCCAATCAGTACCCATCAGTGCTGCCTATCAATGCCAATCAGTGCTTTCAATCAGTGTCACCTATTAGTGCCCATCTGCACTGCTTTTCAGTCCCAATCAGTGCCCATCAGTGCTGCCAATCAATGCCCATTAGTGCTGCCTATCGGTGCTTCCAATCAGTGCCACCTATCAGTGCCAATCACTGCTGCCAATCAGTGTTGCCTATCAGTGCCATCTATCAGTGACAATCAGTGCTGCCCATCAGTGCTGTCAATCAGCGCCCATCTGTGCTGCCAATCAGTGCCCATCTTTGCTGCCAATTAGTGGCCATCAGTGCTGCATATCAGTGCCACCTATCACTGCCAATCAGTGCAGCCTATCAGTGCCAATAAGGACTCATCAGTGCTGCCTATCAGTTCCAATCAGTGCCGCAAAGCAGTGCCAATCAATGCTGCCAATCAATGCCAATCGGTGATGCCAACTAGTGCCGACTATCAGTGGCCATCAGTGCTACCAATCAGTGCCATCAGTGCTGCCAATCAGTGGTACCTATCAGTGACCATCAGTGCTGTTAATCAGTGTCAGTGCCAATCAGTGCCCATCAGTGCTGCATATCTTTGCCCATCAGTGCTGTCAATCAGTGTTGCCTTTGAGTGCCAATCAATGCTGCCAATCAGTGCCGCCTATCAGTGCCAACCAATGCTGCCTATCAGTGCTTCCAATCAGTGCCACCTATGAGTGCCAATCAGTGCTGCCAATCAGTGCCATCAATCAGTGTGCCCATCATCGCTGCCTGTCGGTGCAGCCTATCAGTGCCCACCTGTGCTGCCAATCAGTGCCCATCAGTGCACTGAGTGCAGGGATAGGGAGGTGAACACAGCAGACAGGCACATTGTTCATATGGGGGGGGGGACTGGTGGGGCACGACTGAAATACATTGATGTTTATTAATGCCACATGCCAATCTTTAGTATAATAGGTAGTCACCACACTACCATTTACAATAAACGACTGGAGGTAAAATAAAATAAGGCTTGCCGCTAAGCACTGTTATATGTTCCCACACCACAAAAAAAAGTGTAGCGCTACCTTACTAATCAATAACTTATCAATAATGGTGGAACCCTCTAATTAATGGAAATCTCAACAAATGTCAATTTTACCACAATACTGGTCTCTGTGATATGTAACGTCACATATAATACACAATACACTGAAAAATGACATAAAACATTAAACTTAGTGGGGATGGTGAAAATCCTCCTATAGATATTTGCCATACAGATTAACTTTAAGTGCAATAATTCCAGTGATTTCACATGTAATACACATCAAAATGAGATTGACATACATTTTTTTTAAACTTAGCAGGGATGGTGGAAACCACCCTACAGATAATTGGAATACAAATTAACTTCAAGTGCAACAACTTTTTAGTTGGGAGGTTCACATCATTATAGCATTTTGGAATTTTTATTTTTTAGATTGTTACACTTAATTGTATATGTTTTAGTTACTATTATAATATGGATTTTTGCACTTGGAGTTAATTTTCTCCCATCCCTGTCCATGTCTTTATGGCACTGGTGCGCAGTCATACCCAAACTGTTCCCACAAAGTTGGGAGCATGAAATTGTCCAAAATGTCTTGGTATGCTGACACCTTTACAGTTCCCTTCACTGGAACTAAGGAGCCAAGCCCAACTTCTGAAAACAACTCCGCACCATAATCCCTCCTCCACCATATGATTTGGACTAGTGCACAAAGCAAGGTCCATAAAGACATGGGTGAGCGAGTTTGGGATGGAGGAACTTGAGTGGCCTTCACATTAGAGTGGAGACTGCGAGCCAGGCCTTCTCGTCCAACATCAGTGCCTGACCTCACAAATGCGCTTGTGGAAGAATGGTCAAACATTCCCATAGACACACTTCTAAACCTTGTGGAAAGTCTTCCCAGAAGAGCTGAAGCTGTTTTAGCTGCAAAGGGTGGGCCAACTCAATATTGAACCCTACGGACTAAAGCCTCGTACACACGATCGGATTTTCTGACGGGAATTGTGTGATGACAAGCTGTTGGTAGAAAATCCGACCATTTGTACACTCCATCGGACAATTGTCGGATTTTCCACTGACAAATGTTGGATGGCAGGTTTTAAAATTTTCCGCGGATAAATGTCTGTTGTCGGATTTTCCCAGCGTGTGTACACAAGTCCGTTGGACAAAAGTTCAAAGTACAAACACGCATGCTCAGAAGCAAGGATGAGCCGGAAGCGATCGATCTTGTAAACTAGCGTTCGTAATGGAGAATTAACATTTGTGATGTGGCAAATTATGAAATCTTGAAATGCAGTGCACAATTCTCTTCTTCTTTAATGGGATAATAATAGGGTTGCACTGATACTGGTATCGATACCGATACCGAGTATTTGCACAAGTATCGGTACTCATGCAAATGCACTGATACCTGAAACCGATAGTTTCAGGCTCGGTTCTTTGAGCTGTCAGTGGGTCTCCCCAGTGTTAACGAAGTCCAGTAATTGGAGCTGACAAAAAAAAATAAAAAAGCTGCCGGCAATGTTTATTAACAACATTGCTCAGCCCTGAAACACTAAAATAAAAATAAACATTGTTTCTTTTGTATCTTTCTGTTTCTTCATCTGTAGATCAAAGGGATGAACAAATGCTCCTCTGTTTAACCCCTTATAAACCCTTAATTTACTCTAATCAGACTTAATTTACTCCCTATTCTCCTCCACTTAATTATTATTTTCCTGCTTTTTTTCTTTTGTTCACATCTATTTTATAAATGATAAACAATTAAAACTTTTTTTTTGTTTGCTTTGTTAGTGAATATTTTAACACATATATATATTAACATATATTTACACATTTCACATTGAAAAAGCGCTAAATTAAAAAAAAAAAATTTATTTATTTCATTTTCCTTTTAATAACTTTTCAATGCTTTGTACCATTGCTGACAGCTGAAGTTAAAACAAAACTGTTGCGGTAGGTATCGGTAATCGGTATCGGCGAGTACTAAAAAAAAATGTATCGGTACTCGTACTCATTGTTAAAAAAAATTTTACATTTTTTTTTTTAAATGTAACTGCCTACTCCCAAACTGTCATTTGAAGTAAAACACTTAGCCAAATATTATTCTCCACAATTTTTTTATTGCGCATAAAAAAAAAAAAAAGAAAACAAATAAAATTAGACATGCTAACTGCCAATAGAACTTAACCAAAAAGTGCATTCTATGCATCCAAAAATATAGAAAATATAACAAATAAAATCATTATTATTCAACCAAAAAATAAAATAAAATCCTCATGCATGTGTCCTGCTTCTTAATATAGGGGGTCAGCAATGCCAAGAGTTGGTGAAATCAGGGGTCCATCAGCCGGAGATAATTCCGAAAATCATCTGGATTATTCCCCTGAGCTCCCGCAGCAAAGGCATATGACATAATTGGTCACGATTAATAAAGCAACCAATTTTTGGTCAAAGAAATCTTCCTCCTCCTCCTGTTCCTGAACTGGACTTGGGTCAAAGCAATAACTCCAAGGCCAATAATAAATAACATGTTATCTCCTCCGATTCCGCAACATGGCTGGTTGACGAATGGCCGTTCAGAAACAAACTGAAAAGTACGAAATTAAAAAGTGCGAACTGAAAAGCGTGAACTGAAAAGCGCAAATCAACACTCACCAAACTTCTACTAACTCGAAATTAGCAGAAGGAGCACAAAGGGTGGCGCTAAAGAGCTGAAAAACCACATAGTACGTCACTACATTCGTGTTTCTTGGCCGACAATTCCTTGCCGTTTGTATGCAAGACAAAATCCAGGCATACGCCTTCAGACAAAAGTCCAAGGTTTTGTCTGCGGAAAATCCGATCGCGTGTACGGGGCTTAATGCCCCGTACACACGATTGGAATTTCCGTCAGAAAAACCTTGGATGGTTTTTCCGATCGAATTCCGGTCAAGCTTGCCTTGCATACACACGGTCACACAAAAGTTCTCTGAACTTCCGACAGGCAGGCGTCCCAATCATTTTGGTAATATAGATAGATAGAAAGCCGGCTTCATTCCAGGAGTGATCCGTGCTGAGGGGGAGGCCATTGATTCATGGCCACCCCCTCGTGATCGCTCCCGGCAAATGAGAATCTTCCTCTGCTGCTGTAATGTAAACAGCGGCAGAGGAAGTGATGTCATCGCTCCTCGTGAAGCATTTTCGTTCCGGCTTCCAAGGAGAGAAGACATCAAGTAAGTTTGCACCAACACTACACATTACAGTAGAACACGCAGGCACACTTTTCACCCCCTCAATCACCCCTCTGCACCCCCTGTCACAGTGACACCAATAGCAGTTTTTTTTTTTTTTTTTTTTTTTACTGATTATTGCATTGGTGTCATTTGTGACGTTTATAAGAGGTAGGGCAGTTAGTGGTTGGCCCCTTTAGGTCTAGGATACCCCCCTAACCTGCCTAATAAAGGTTTAACCCCTTGATCACCCCCGTCGCCAGTGTCACAGGTGACACTAGTTAGGCAGGTAAGTATTTAGGTTCGCCGTCAGCTTTTTATAGCGTCAGGTACCTCCATATACTACCTAATAAAGGTTTTAACCCCCTGATTGCCCCCTAGTTAACCCTTTCACCAGTGATCACTGTATAACTGTTACGGGTGACGCTGGTTAGTCAGTTTTGTTTTTTATAGTGTCAGGGCAACCGCTGTTTTTTTTTTACCTAATAAAAGTTTAACCCCCTGATCACCCAGGGGGTGATATAAGTTAGGTTTTAGGGTCAGATAGGGTCTGCGTCGCCCCAGGCAGCGACAGGTTAGTGCCAGTACCGCTAACAGCCTCGCACGCAGCATACACCTCCCTTAGTGGTATAGTATCTGAACAGATGAATATCTGATCTGATCAGATCTGTACTAGCGTCCCCAGCAGTTTAGGGTTCCCAAAAACGCAGTGCTAGCGGGATCAGCCCAGATACCTTCTAGCACCTGCGTTGTTCCTCCGCGCGGCCCAGCCCGGCCCAGCCCACCCAAGTGCAGTATCGATCGATCACTGGCGCTTACAAAACACTAAACACATAACTGCAGCGTTCGCAGAGTCAAGCCTGATCCCTGTGATCGCTAACATTTTTTTTGGTAGCGTTTTGATACAGTCGCTAACAGTCAGGAGCTTTTTTACCTGTGAGTCTCACTACTGTACCACTAAATTTAGAGCCCAAAATGGCAAATCAAGGGTACAGTAGTGAAGAGGCCTACATGTTTCTGAGCATGACAGATATTGAAGAGGAAGTCACTCATCTGTCAGATTCAGACTCAGACTGTAGACGACAGCGGCTCCATGACAGATAGCTCTGACGACTGAGTTGTGGTCCCTGCCAAGGTCAGGCGTACCCGACCCCAATCTTCTTCTGCTGTTGTTGAGGTGCAAGAACCACAGGTCCCTCGTATGGAGGAGAGCAATACTAGCGCCGCTATTCCTTCTGGTGAACTGGCAAGCACCAGCGGCCTAGTGCACCCTGGTCATAGTCAAACCAGCACTGTAGTATCACGTGGTGACGTGGCGAGTCCCATAAGTGAATTTCAAGCTGGTGAGGTGGCAAGCACAAGTAGTGTCCTGCTGCCACCAAGAAGAAGACAAACACAGGCCCATCGTGCCCATAGTGCCCTTCCTGCTGCCTTCGCCAATCCTAATTGGGAACCGGTGCTTGGTTTTCGGGGCCCCGTACATGGCTAGGCTCCCAAAAAGTCCCACACATGTGGTATCCCCGTACTCAGGAGAATCAGCAGAATGTATTTTGGGGTGCAATTCCATATATGCCAATGGCCTGTGTGAGCAATATATCATTTAGTGACAACTTTGTGCAAAAAAAAAAAAAAGTTTGTCATTTTACCGCAACTTGTGGCAAAATATAAAATATTCCATGGACTCAACATGCCTCTCAGCAAATAGCTTGGGGTGTCTACTTTCCAAAATTGGGTCATTTGGGGGTGTTTTGTGCCATCTGGGCATTTTTTGGCCTTCAAAACTGTGATAGGTAGTGAGGAGTGAAATCAAAAATTTACGTCCTTAGAAATCCTGAAGGCGGTGCTTGGTTTTCGGGGCCCCATACGCGGCTAGGCTCCCAAAAAGTCCCACACATGTGGTATCCCCGTACTCAGGAGAATCAGCAGAATGTATTTTGGGGTGCAATTCCACATATGCCCATGGCCTGTGTGAGCAATATATCATTTAGTGACAACTTTTTGTATTTTTTTTGTCATTATTCAATCACTTGGGACAAAAAAAAATATTCAATGGGCTCAACATGCCTCTCAGCAATTTCCTTGGGGTGTCTACTTTCCAAAATCGGGTCATTGGGGGGGGGGGGGGTTGAACTGCCCTGCCATTTTCATTTTAGCACCTCAAGAAAGGAGATAGGCAGTCATAAACTAAAAGCTGTGTAAATTCCAGAAAATGTACCCTAGTTTGTAGACACTATAACTTTTGCGCAAACCAATAAATATACACTTATTGAGATTTTTTTAACCAAAGACATGTGGCTGATTACATTTTGGCCTAAATGTATGAATAAAATTGAGTTTATTGGGTTTTTTTTATAACAAAAAGTAGAAAATATCAGCGCAAAAAATAAAAACCGCAGAGGTGATCAAATACCAACAAAAGAAAGCTCTATTTGTGGGAAAAAAGGACGCAATTTTCGTTTGGGTACAGCATTGCATGACCGCGCAATTAGCAGTTAAAGCGTCACAGTACCAAATTGTAAAAAGTGCTCTGGTCAGGAAGGGGGTAAAACCTTCCGGGGCTGAAGTGATTAATGTACACACAGCACCCCATATTGACAGAAAAGCACAGAATTGTTGACATTTTTGCAGATGTATTAAAAAAGAAAAACTGAAATATTACAAGGTCCTAAGTATTCAGACTCTTTGCTGTGACACTCATATATTTAACTCAGGTGCTGTCCATTTCTTCTGATCATCTTTGAGATGGTTCTACACCTTCATTTGAGTCCAGCTGTGTTTGATTATACTGATTGGACTTGATTAGGAAAGCCACACACCTGTCTATATAAGACCTTACAGCTCACAGTGCATGTCAGAGCAAATGAGAATCATGAGGTCAAAGGAACTGCCTGAAGAGCTCAGAGACAGAATTGTGGCAAGGCGCAGATCTGGCCAAGGTTACAAAAAAATTTCTGCTGCACTTAAGGTTCCTAAGAACACAGTGGCCTCCATAATCCTTAAATGGAAGATGTTTGGGATGACCATAACCCTTCCTAGAGATGATCGTCCGGCCAAAATGAGCTATCAAGGGGAGAAGATCCTTGGTGAGAGAGAGGTACAGAAGAACCCAAAGATCACTGTAGCTGAGCTCCAGAGATGCAGTCAGGAGATGGGAGAAAGTTGTAGAAAGTCAACCATCACTGCAGCCCTCCACCAGTCGGGGCTTTATGGCAGAGTGGTCCGACGGAAGCCTCTCCTCAGTTCAAGACACTTGAAAGCCTGCGTGGAGTTTGCTAAAAATCACCTGAAGGACTCCAAGATGGTGAGAAATAAGATTCTTTGGTCTGATGAGACCAAGATAGAACTTTTTGGCCTTAATTCTAAGTGGTATGTGTGGAGAAAACCAGGCACTGCTCATCACCTGTCCAATACAGTCCCAACAGTGAAGCATGGTGGTGGCAGCATCATGCTGTGGCGGTGTTTTTCAGCTGCAGGGACAGGGCGACTGGTTGCAATTGAGGGAAAGATGAATGCGGCCAAGTACAGGAATATCCTGGACGAAAACTTTCTCCAGAGTGCTCAGGACCTCAGACTGGGCCGAAGGTTTACCTTCCAACAAGACAATGACCCTAAGCACACAGCTAAAATAAAGAAGGAGTGGCTTCACAACAACTCGGTGACTGTTCTTGAATGGCCCAGCCAAAGCCCTGACTTAAACCCATATGAGCATCTCTGCAGAGACCTTAAATTGGCTGTCCACCAACGTTTACCATCCAACCTGACAGAACTGGAGAGGATCTGCAAGAAGGAATGGCGGAGGATCCCCAAATCCAGGTGTGAAAAACTTGTTGTATCTTTCCTAAAAAGTCTCATGGCTGTGTTAGATCAAAAGGGTGCTTCTACTAAATACTGAGCAAAGGGTCTGAATACTTAGGACCATGTAATATTTCAGTTTTTTTTTTTAATAAATCTGCCAAAATGTCAACACATCTGTGTTTTTCTGTCAATATGAGGTGCTGTGTGTACATTAATGAGGAAAAAAAATGAACTTAAATGATTTTAGCAAATGGCTGCAATATAACAAAGAATGAAAAATTAAAGGGGGTCTGAATACTTTCCATCCCCACTGTATATATATATATATATATATATATATATATATATATATATATATATATATATATATATATATATATATATATATATATACTGTGACAGAGAGAGGCTCTGTCCCTATAAGTTTATAGGAAACGGTGACCCAGGAGTCTCATTAAGGGTTAATGCAAGGTTCAGAAATAGCATCTTTCCAGATTCTGTAGTTCTGAATCAGAACATTCAATCCTGGGTCCAGGTTTTGCTAGAGGCCTGCATCCTGGCTCACTACACAGTTGTGCAGGGTCATTATATAGTCAGCTCTGAGAATTGCTTAAAGCTCTCATTTTTGGAAACAGCTTCCAGTTTAGAGATGGACGGTCTCACCCAGGGGGCAGGGGGACCCAGCCAGAAGCCACGAGACAGAGGTGTCATCGAGGGGTCAGAAGGCCCAGCCAGAGGCCACGAGACAGCAGGTCTCGGTTCCCAGGAGTCAGGTCAGCTCCTATCAGAGGTGTCAGGAGAACCCCAATCCTTAGGCCAGAGGTGGGCCACGCAGCAGGGCACTGCGACTGAAGGCTAGAGAGCCAAGTGTTCTGAGAGAGCTGAATGACACAGTCAAAGGACTGGTAAGAGGAGCAGCTGTGCTGCCAACATGTAAGCCAGATGGCTTGGTATTTTCATTAATTCATGTTATGTGGAAGAATCCCCTGTGTGGGCAACTGATGTATAAGTGAACTTTCCTTTTTTAAATAGAAGTGGGCTGCCACGCCCTAAAACTACAGTTTGGACTGACGTAGCTCATTGTTAATGCACCTGCTACTTGAGTTTAATTCCCCAATCTCACAACAAGCATGTGTGTTTGGGCTTTGGGGTGCACACCCTAATGCAATAGGCTGTGCACACCTATGAATATGCAGTTAAGTTTTGGTCACCAGTTAACAAAAATAATATCGGAGAACTGGAGAGATTGCAAAGAAGGGCAACCAAAATAAGAGGCATGGAGGAGCTCAGCTATGAGAAATGAATTGCTGAACTTAATTTATTCTCTTGAGAAGAGGAGATTAGGTGGCATATGATTGCCATTTATAAATATTTATAATAAATGTGGAAAAACTTGGTGTCACCCCCCCACCAACTATATTCCCCCCTCAGTACAGACCCCCTCTCCCTCAGTACAAACCCCCCTCCACTAAGTACAGACCCCCCTCCCACAGTATAGATCCCCCTCCCTCAGTATAGATCCCCTCCCTCAGTATAGACCCCCCTCATTAAGTACAGACTCCCCTCTGGCAGTAAAGACCCCCCTCCCTTAGTACAGACCCCCCTCCCTCAGTATAGAACCCCCTCACTAAGTACAGACTCCTGTCCCGCAGTATAGACCCCTCTTCCCTCAGAACAGACCCCCCCTCCATCAGCATAGACCTCCCTCAGTGCAGACCCCCCTCCATCAGTATATACCCCCTTCAGTGCAGACCCCCCTCCATCAGTATAGACCCTCCTCAGTGTAGACCCCCCTCTCCCCTCCCATAGCGCCCCCCCCAGCACATGTCCCCCCCCATTGTTTTTTACTTGCCCCCCTTACTGGTCACTGTACCCCTCTTCTGTCCATTTACACTATAATGTACAGACCTCAGATCAGCAGGGGATATGCACAGCCGTGTGTTCCTTAGATCTCCCTCCTGCTATGTAGATGTCAACAGAGAGGAGAGGGAGGCGGCTTCAGTGCGCTCTGCTCCACGAGACAGGGAGACAGCCGGCGACTCAGCAAGTGTAGGAGTGCAGTATTAGTGGTGCCGCTGCTCACGGGGGTCACCCGTCTGGCGGGTGTCACCCAGGTGCTGCCCGCACCCCCCGCTCTCCCCTAGCGATGCCACTGACCTAAGTGCTTCATACAGTGAACTTGGAGTCATGTTATTCATTTTCAGGTCATTACAAAGGACAGAGGGGGCATTTTTGACATCCGAAGGAAAGGGAATTTTACCTTCACACATGGAAAAGCTTCTTCACAGTAATGTGTCCGTTTATGAAACTGTGAATATCAGTGATCCCGAGAATCTCTGCTGATCTAAGTTCATTAACAGTTTATGAAACATGTTCTCCCCCGATCATCTCCGCACACTGAGAAGCTGTCATTGACTGACACAAAAACGGACAGTTTATGAAGCTGCAATTTGAGCACTTCACTGGCGATCTCTGTCAGAGTTCACACTCCCCAATTCACCAGCTCAGAGCTGGTGAATCAGGGAGAGAAGAGAGAATCTCAGGGGAAGGAGGAAGATTTTTGACTTCCTCCTTCCTCGATCAGACCCCCCCAAGACAGTAACCTTGTCCCCCTGCCATGTTTATTTGTGTGTATATATACAGTATCTCACAAGAAAATAAGTAAACATTTTTGTAAATATTTTATTATATCTTTTCATGTGACAACACTGAAGAAATTTTCTACAATGTAAAGTAGTGAGTATACAGCTTGTATAGCAGTGTAAATTTGCTGTCCCCTCAAAATAACTTAACACACAGCCTTAACCCTCTTGGGCATGGAGTTCACCAGAGCTTCACAGGTTGCCACTGGAGTCCTCTTTCACTTCTCCATGATGACATCACGAAGCTGGTGGATGTTAGAGACCTTGAGCTCCTCCACCTTCCCTTCGAGGATGCCCCACAGATGCTCAATAGGATTTAGGTCTGGAGAAGTGCTTGGCCAGTGCATTACCTTTACCCTCAGCTTCTTTAGCAAGGCAGTTGTCGTCTTGGAGGTGTGTTTGGAGTTGTTATCATGTTGGAATACTGCCCTGCGGCCCTTTCTCGGAAGGGAGGGCATCATGCTCTGCTTCAGTATGTCACAGTACATTTTGACATTCATGGTTCCCTCAATGAACTGTAGCTCCCCAGTGCGGGCAGCACTCATGCAGCCCCAGACCATTACACTCCCACCACCATGCTTGACTGTAGGCAAGACACGCTTGTATTTGTACTCCTCATCTACTCCGCACACTGTATCAAATTGGTCTGCATGGCTGTCGTCCAAGAAGAAAGCCTCTTCTAAAGATGATGTACAGGAAAGCCCGGCCGAAAACAGTTTTCTGAAGACAAGCAGACTAAGGACATGGATTACTGGAACCATGTCCTGTGGTCTGATGAGACCAAGATAAACTTATTTGGTTCAGATGGTGTCAAGTGTGTATGGCAGCAACCAGGTGAGGAGTACAAAGACAAGTTTTTTGTCTTGCCTACAGTCAAGCATGGTGGTTGGAGTGTCATGGTCTGGGGCTGCATTAGTGCTGCCGGCACTGGGGAGCTACAGTTCATTCAGGGAACCATGAATGCCAACATGTACTGTGACATACTGAAGCAGAGCGTGATCCCCCTCCCTTCAGAGACTGAACTGCAGGGCAGTATTCTAACATGATAACGACCCCAAATACACCTCCAAGATGACCACTGCCTTGCTAAAGAAGCTGAGGGTAAAGGTGATGGACTGGCCAAGCAGATCTCCAGCCCTAAACCCTATTAAGCATCTGTGGGGCGGTGGAGGAGCGCAAGGTCTCTAACATCCACCAGCTCTGTGATGTCGTCATGGAGGAGTGGAAGAGGACTCCAGTGGCAGCCTGTGAAGCTCTGGTGAACTCCAAGCCGAAGAGGTTTAAGGCAGTGCTGGAAAATAATGGTGGCCACACAAAATATTGACACTTTGGGCCCAATTTGGACATTTTCACTTAGTGGTGTACTCACTTTTGTTGCTGTTATACAAGCTGTACACTCACTACTTTACATTGTAGCAAAGTGTAATTTCTTCAGTGTTGTCACGGATATAATAAAATAGTTACAAAAATGTGAGGGGTGTACTCACTTTTGTGAGATACTGTATATATATTGTATAGGGAGACTAATAATTCTATTAACTAGGTTGGCAGTCTCCTCTGGGAATGTCCGTCTACTGAGCATTGATAATTTACCACTGCTTAATAAACGGACACCTCTGTGTTTCAGTGAATTTTTGATACTTACATTTAGAGGTACTAACACGAGGGATATTTGTTTCAGGAAATATCTGATTGCCTCTTGGGGGATCAGGAAGGATTTTTTTCTCACCCACTGGAGAAAATTGGATCATTTGTTATGCTGTGTACACACGAGCGGAATGTCCAACAGAAAAAGTCAGTCGGGAGCTTTTCATCGTATATTCTGATCATGTGTATGCCCCATCTGACTTCTTATGTCGAAAATTCTGACGGACCTAGAAAGAGAACATGTTCTAAATTTTTCTAACTGAACCAATTCCTATCGGGAAAACCGCTCGTCTGTATGCTGTTCCGACATACCAAAAATGATGCATGCTCTGAAGCAAGTACGAGACACCCTTGTGGCCTGCGAAGGAGAGCTCCCTGATGCTGTTTCACACTGATGCTTATACTTCAGTCAAACTGGGGAGTGCCCCTTTCTTTGCACACAATGGATCTATTACTGGAGGATGAGTGAACACACATGCCAGCACCCTTATTCCTGAGAACCAATGGGATTGGATTTCCTTATGCTTTGAGCAACGCTCTAAGCTCAACTATAAGTTACATTATAAAATTCAGTTACAAATATGTGTTTTAAAGGGCACTATTGTAAGTAGGTCCTAACTAGATAGTATGTAGGCTTGTTATGTTTTCAAAACTGCCATTCTGTTTTATTGTGAAGATATTGGGTAGTTCTGGTAAACCAATCATCCATCCAGCACATTGGCTTAGTGGTTAGAAATTCAGCTTTACAGCAGTAGATTCCTCAGTTCTAATCTCAAACCGAACACTATTTGCATGGTGATTGCATGTTCTCCCTGTGCTTGTGTGAGTTTCCTCACACACTCCTAAGACATGCTGGTAGGTAAAATGGCTCTAGTAATGTGTATGCATGTGAGATAGGGACCATAAAGCCAAAATCCAGTTTTCCTTTCCTTTCCTTTTAAATAGTTTGTTTGGTCCAAGCTGACCCAAACTAACTAATTCCATAACTAAGACATCCTGCAGCTGTCAGCACTGTATCATATTCTATTAGAATCAGCTACATGCAGTTAGCAGCTCTTTTCCAGCAGCATCATGGGGACTTGAATGCCTGCTGCCTTTCAGAGGAAGCTTTGCATTTTTATCACAGATTACAAGGTTTTCTCTGATTTGCCTGGATGGTACTTGTGATGTCATCCACTTGCCTATCTACCTCAGCCAATCAATGAAAGCTTTGTATTCATTTGTACTCCACATCAGAAGCCTTGACAAGGATCTGTCAGTGACACCTTGGTCAGTGCCCCCTAGACGTGTGCAGGATGAAAAAATGTGTTTTGTTTCGTTTCTGATAAATTTGTTGTGTTACTAATTTTGCTTCATTCATTAGTTTCAGAATTTCTTTAGCTTTGTTTCATTTAATTTAATTTTGTTTTGTTTATTAATTTTCGAACGAATCTCAAATTGTCAGAATGATTCGAATTCAGAACGGTTGAAAAATGATCGATCAATTTCAATTCTGTGCGAAGAATAGTTGGTTGTTAAGGAGCTGGGAAGACGGAAGCCGTGTCCTTAAAAATCGATGACCCGTTAGCTGGCAGTGGGCTTCCCCACTGACAGATAAAATGTAAACAAAATAATGGTGGCAATAAACAATTCAGAAAAAAACAGTGTGGGGTCACCCCCCCCCCCCTCATTCTATACTAGGCATTTGGAATTTTAAGGGGAACCCCACACCAAAATTAACTACTTCACGCAAAAACACGTACCTGTACGTCATTTTGCTTAAGTGGTTGTACCAGGGTGGTACCTGCAGGCATCACCCCGGTACCATTTTTTAGTGCCGACGGTCGGCTTTCTTGTAATAACAACCGATGCAGCTAAGCAACTGCTCGGTTGTTTTTACAAGCAGTGGGAGGGGACATCCCCCTTCCTCGCAGGTCTCCCGTCCCACCGGGAGACCCGAGACACCAGCTAGCATATCCGCCGGCTGGCTGGAAACATGAAGAAAGCCGGATTCAGCTTTGATCGGGTCTCTAATGTAGAAACCCAGAAGCGACGTCACAGCGTCACTTCCGGTTTGCTCGGCAGCCAGCTGCGCCAGTTTAAAAAAAATATGAGTATTCAAAATGCCAATCTTGGTGTTTTGAATACTTTCAAGTTCAGAGGAGGGGTTTGGGGTTTTTTAGACTCAGATCCCTCCATAAAGAGTGCCTGTCACTGCCTATTACAATCACAAGGGATGCTTACATTCCTTGTGACAGCAATAAAAGTGATCAGAAAAAATGTTTTTAAAGGGATAGTGTAAAAATAAATAAATAAGAATTGTTTTTTTTAAAGCGCCCCCATCCCTTTGGCACGCCAAAGAAAACGCATGCGTAAGTTGCACCTTCAAATGTAAACAGTGTTCAAATTTACACATGTGAGGTTTTGCCACAATCGTTAGAGCGAGAGCAATAATTCTAGTGCAAGACCTCCTCTGTAACCCTAAACAGGTAACCGTTAAAATTTAAATAAAATAAAAAGTGTTGTCTATGAAGATTTTTATGTACCGTAGTTTGTCGCCATTCCACAAGTGTGCGCAATGTTAGGTATCTATTTACTTGGCATAAATATCATCTTTCACATTTTACAAAAAATTGGTCTAACTTTACTGTTTAGTTTTTTTTAATCTATTGAAGTGTATTTTTTTCCCAAAAAATTGCAATTGAAAGACCACTGCTCAAATACAGTGTGGCATAAAATATTGCAACAACCGCCATTTTATTCTCTAGGTTCTCTGCCACAAAATATATATATAAGGGACCCCTTTTCAAGCGGGCAGCTTGGCAGGTCAGGAAAGGGGGGGAGCAAGCGAGCGCCCTCTCCTGAACCACCCCAGGCCACATGCCCTCAACATGGGGGGGGGGTCTTTGGGGCCCTTTTGCTTCTTCATGCATTCATGAGAATTGCAAATCATTGCATTCTGTCTTTATGTACATTTTACGTCCCAACTTTTTGGGAATTAGAGTTGGATATGCATTATGCACTTGGCAACAGGTTAACATGCCTAAGTTCTGCAACAGTTCTAAGGTTGAATGTTATTGCTAAATGCATGTTTACAGTTGCAGCACAACTCTGAAAATAGGTGTGCAGTCCCTATTTGACCACACCATGCTACAAAACTAAATTTGTCACTGTGCTAACAAAACAGATCAGAGTTAATTTTTGCCAGCGTACAATGGATCATCAATATCTTCTGAAACCCCTTTTTTTGAAGAACGATCACATCACAGAAAGAAGGGTGCAACGTTTCAGAGCTGTGCAGGACCCCTTCATCAGGTATGTAATTAACGGCTCCGAAATGTTGCAAGGTTTTCTGTTATGTGATCATTCTTTAATAGTAAAACGTTTTTCGGGTGACAATGATGATCCGTGACGTACTGGCAAAAATGAACGTTGACCTGTGATACTTCCAGTTTCCAGCTGGATGTTGCTACAGCACCCACTACCTCTGAGCCTGATCCATGAACATGTGCGCTGGGAATATCAACATTATGTCGGTCACAAAACAGACCCAAAGGTTAAGGGCCCATTCGCATTGATTTTCTGTCTGGCAGCTGTCCGTTCTGGCTGCAGTGAGCGGGTGATAGGGAACAGTGTGGGGTGCATGTTTTTTTTTTTTTTTTTAAAGAACTTTATTTGAAGTGCACAAAAGTGACACTTCATGCCACTGTATGGAAGCGTGGTGTGCTGGTGTACAGTAACATGCGATTTTATCCAGTGTACTATGATAAAATACAGCATGCCTGCATTTTATTCCAGGTCCCTGCAGCGCAGCTTTCAGCTGTATTTCAGTGTAAATAGGACACGTAGAAAACAGTTGTTTAATGTGTGTAGTAGCAGTGACCTGCGTTTTCCAGTGTGGAAGAATGCAGGCCATGGCACTAGTGCGCATTGGCCATAATGCTAACATTTTTTGCATGCAAAATTCATTCATTTGAATTTGAATGGGCCACAGCACAGGAAATCATTCCTGCTGTATTCAAAATGAATGGCACCACAACGCATCACACAGTGCGTTACCATAGCTCCCAACTGTCCCTGATTTAGAGCAATGTCCCTCATTCCTCCTCATTTGTCCCTCATTTTGGTCTGATCTATACAGTTGTATAAAAATTCACTTTTTATTTATCAAAAAGTGTTTTCCAGCCCTAAACTTTCATCTGATTTCTAAATTGCTGCATTTGTAAATTCCAAAAGCCAATATAAAGGAATAGCAGGAATAGCAGTAGTAAAAAAAAAAAAGCACTCCCGGGTTTAACCAATCTTGTTTTTTTTATACAATTCTCCTTTAAGGGGGCGTGGCCAAGGGTGTGTCCTATGCCTGCATACTTTTGCTGATAGGTGTCCCTCATTCCCATCTCAAAAAGTTGGGAGCTATGCTTTACTGCACTATGATGGTATGAATGGGCTCTGAATGACAGTGCATTCCTGTGTGTATTGGAAGCCTTGTGGTAGTCTGAGTGCAGTGAAGGTGTCCTCTTGTCTGGCACCCAAACTGCTGTCATACCTCATCATGTGACCTGAACCTCTAAATAAATGAGCTCACTTCTCCCAGGCGGTCACCATGTGCTGCTCTGCTAAACTGCTCAGGTGGGAAGGAGCCAAGATGGGATTTGGCTGGGAGACAGCACTGGTGTACACACTGCAAGTAGACCTTCCCCATAGAACGCCAACAGAGCACAACCATAGCTCAACATGTAGACAGGGGTTATTCCGAGGGCTAAATCAGAGGAGCCCCACTTGAACTTGAATCTCCATTGTTTCAATAAGACATCAATGATTTGAATTAAGCAGAGCTCCCCTTTCTGCGGAGAGCATGAATAAAGGGGTTAGATTTCTATTTTGGTGCAGGCAGCTGGCGCTTGTTGGCTGTTGTGTTTGAGTAATGGGAATGAGAAATAGCCTATATGAAGCCCTAATAGACTTATATGAACAATGCACCTTAAAAAGGAATACATTCTGCCTTTGTCCCGCTTTGCTACAAACCTGTTAAAAAGAAAAGAGTATCCATCAGGTTTAACAAAATGCGTTGGTATTGTGCATACTAGTCTGCTTGAAATACACTTATCGGTACAATGAGCAGACATGAAGCAGACCTTGGAGAGATGGGCATTCTAGAACACAGCTCATGCCGGGGAAATACAGACAATCTGCTGATAATTGTTGGCTCTGTCTGTGAGTGCTGACCACACTAAACACCTGATACACCCACTGCACAAAAAACACGTCTTCATTTATTGTGCCTGGACTGAGCTGCTCCATGTATTCTATGGGGCTACTAAAGATTCCTGCAAAACTTTCTTCATTTCGTTTATAAAGTGTACAGATAAATTCGATCGTTTTCTGGCTTCTTATCGATATAATTATTCTTTTATCTATTTCATTGTAGGACATTTGATTTGTTTAAACGAAATAATGTTATTGCCAGTCGTCATTTAGGTAATTGGCACGCTAAATTTCGTTTGGATTTTCTATTCTCTACCATAGTGGATTAGGAAGAACCCAACAATGCAGATTTCTAATGTGCAGAAATGCAGCTGTATCCCGTTATGAATTCTTTCCTTGTTTGCTCTCTATCCCCTTCTGTAAATAACATTGCTGAAACAACCATCATCCACTGTTACAGAAATATTAACGAAATAAATGACTAATCTCTAAAGTTTAAATAACTGAAGGGAAATCCTGAACGAAATCGACTACATGCTCCAGTGTGTAGACAGGTTTTGTTTTCATAAAGTCTACTGTGGTTACATATAAGTAGTACATAAGTATTCGCTCAACTCGCTATCTATTTTACAGACGAAGACTAAAAAAACAAAAAACAAAGGAAATAAAAATACAGTTAAAAAAAATAAAATAAATATAAATTTGTAAGCTTTATAAATAAGACATATTTGCAATTCCCGAGTAATCAATTTAGGAACAACAAAGTTCTATCGTTTACACATTCTTATATGAAACTAATATACATTATTAGTAGTAGTAGTAGTAGTAGTAAGTGGTATCTTCATTATTCCTCGGAAATCCGTATATATAAAATGAATCAATGTATCTAATATGTCTTCACACTTATAAATCGTAAAATAAAATATAGTAGATACGACTCTTGCATTTATTATTTTGAATCATTGAAGTTTTAGGTAAGATATTATTTACTGATACTGAATATCGAATTACAAATGATATCACTAACAGACAAATGTCTACACTGTTTGTATATGTGCGGGTTGATTATACCACCACAAGCACATTAATACATTGAAATAATCCGATTATATAGTAGCTTTGTTTGGAAATCTCCGGATAGATTTTTTTGTGCTCAAACAAGTGTCCAGGTGGATATATTTGACATGGATGCACTATATATCCTGTCTAGCGCTTAGTATGTGTTTATTATATTCACAGTGATAACTTCTTGTTATGTCTGACATATATGAAAGGATCGGTAGTAGTAGACCTGCTTTCCGTTTTTTTTTTTTTCTGTTCCTTCGTAGCTGGAATTGGGTTAAAAGGAGTCAGAGCATGTGTGCTTGATTTTGTCTTTGTTTTTGCAGAGATACGATGCTTTTGTTTAAGTTGCCGGGGCTTCCTGTGTTTTCTGAGCACGGACACGTTTGATCTCTGCTAGAAGGAAACATACATTGTATGGGAATGTTTGGCCACTCTAGGTGGACAGGCGCTTCACATCGCCACACCAGCTGCACTCTCATCATTGAAGATTGATGTGTCATCCAGAGGTGTGCAGTGCTGGAAACTTCCAAATTACAGATGGCCAGGCAGCAGTGTATTTCTCTTCAAGTTCTCTGCTGCACTCGGCATTACTTTATTTCACTGGATTGCATACTGAAATCAGTTGCAAACCAAACAAGTCTCTACCATTGTACTGTATGCTAATCTCCACTGCAAGTCAAACTAGTCTCTCCCACTGTACCGTATATTATTATCCATTATTGGGTGGCAAAAATATGAATGCAATCTACTCACTGGGGGGAGAACCTCTGGGGGAATCAAGGATGGAAAAGGACCTGGGGGTCCTAGTAGATGATAGACCAAGCTGCTGCAAACAAAGCAAACAGAATATTGGCATGCATTAAAAGGGGATTAACTCAAGAGATAAAACAATAATTCTCCCACTCTGTAAGACTCTGGTCCAGCCACACCTGGAGTATGCTGTCCAGTTCTGGGCACCAGTCCTCAGGAAGGATGTACTGGAAATGGAGCAAGTACAAAGAAGGGCAACAAAACTAATAAAAGGTCTGGAGGATATTAGTTATGAAGAAATGCAGCACTGAACTTATTCTCTCTGAAGAAGAGACGCTTGAGAGGGGATATGTTCAATTTACAAATACTATACTGGTGACCCCACAATAGGGATAAATCTTTTCCGCAAAAGGGAGTTTAATAAGACAGTCGCCACTCATTAAAATTAGAAGAAAAGAGGTTTAACCTTAAACTACTTAGAGGGTTCTTTACTGTAAGAGCGGCAGGGATGTGGAATTCCCTTCCACAGGCGGTCATTTCAGTGAGGGGCAAGGATAGTTTCAAAAAACTATTAGATAAGCACCTCAATGACCGCAACATACAGGGATATACAATGTGATACTGACATATAATCACACACATAGGTTGGACTCGATGGACTTGTGTCTTTTTTTCAACCTCACCTAATATGTACTATGTAAACCAAACCAGTGTCTACCACTGTACTGTATATTCATCTCCACTGCAAGTCAAACCACTTTCTCCCACTATACTTTATATAAATATCCACTGCAAGCCAAACCGGTCTCTCCTGCTGTACTGTATATTAATCTCCACTGCAAGTCAAACCAGTCTTTCCCACTCTACTGTATAATAATCTTTACTACAAACCAAACCAGTCTCTGCCACTGCACTGTAAATTAATATCCACTGCAAGTCAAACCAGTCTTTCCCACTGTAATATATATTCATCTTCACTGCAAACCAAACCATTCTCTACCACTGTACTGTATATTAAACTGTCCTGCAAGTCATACCAGTCTCTACCACTGTACTGTATTAACCTTCACTGCAAACCAAATCAGTCTCTTCCACTGTACTGTATATTAAACTGTCCTGCAAGTTAAACCAACGTACCACTGTACTGTACATTAATCTTTACTGCAAACCAAACCAGTCTCTGCCACTGTACTGTAAATTAATATCCACTGCAAGTCAAACCAGTCTTTCCCACTGTAATATATGTTCATCTTCACTGCAAACCAAACCATTCTCTACCACTGTACTGTATATTAAACTGTCCTGCAAGTCATACCAGCGTACCACTGTACTGTACATTAATCTGTACTGCAAACCAAACCAGTCTCTGCCACTGTACTGTATATTAAACTGTCCTGCAAGTCATACCAGTCTCTACCACTGTACTGTACATTAATCTTTACTGCAAACCAAACCAGTCTCTGCCACTGTACTGTAAATTAGTATCCACTGCAAGTCAAACCAGTCTTTCCCACTGTAATATATATTCATCTTCACTGCAAACCAAACCATTCTCTACCACTGTACTGTATATTAAACTGCCCTGCAAGTCATACCAGCGTACCACTGTACTGTACATTAATCTTTACTGCAAACCAAACCAGTCTCTACCACTGTGCTGTATATTAATTTCCGCTGCAAGTCAAACCAATCTCTACCACTGTACTGTATTAACCTTCACTGCAAACCAAATCAGTCTCTTCCACTGTACTGTATATTAAACTGTTCTGCAAGTCATACCAGCGTCTAGCACTGTACTGTATATTATTCTTCACTGCAAACCAAACCAGTCTCTACCACTGTACTGTATATTAATCTCCACTGCAAGTCAAACCAATCTCTACCACTGTACTGTACATGTATTTCTGCTGCAGGTCAAACCAATGTCTACCATTGTATATTAATCTCCGCTGCAAGCCAATCCGGTGTATATTAAACTGTACTGCGTCTAAGTCACATCAACCTTTTCCACTGTATATGCACTGCATATTTATCTTTACCAACCACTGTCTTACATATTAGCATCTACTCTAATAAGTCAAAGCAGCCTCTACTATACTGCGTACCAATATCTACAACCACATCATGGTTTTCCACTGTACTGCATATTCATCTCTATTCAAAGTATTATCAGTCTCTATCAGTACTGAATATTTATCTGTACTGGACGTATTATCAGGCTACTGCATATTTATATCTACTGAAAGTACTATCAGTCCCTACCACTGTACTGTATATTAATTCATTGTGCATCACCAGTTGCTACACCACCCCATCTAAACTGTTCTCTGCATGTCAGTCTCTCTACTGCAGCGCACATCTCTTATTTCGCAGTGCATGCCGCTCTCTGCTGTGGTGAAAACGGTCTGTTATATCTCACTGCATGCAGGTCTCTCTACTGTAGTGCATGTGGTCTCTTCTATCGCAATGCATGTTTATCTTTCATGCTTTCTTCTGTCACACTGCATGTCGGTCTCTCTACTTTTTTGTTTGCACTGCATTATGACCTTTTCACCCCACAGGACATCATTACCTTCTATTGCACTGCACATTGGCCCCTTTTATTCCACTGCAAATAAATCCTATACACTGACCTGCCACCAGTCTCTTCTATTGCATGGATATAAGCCATTCATTCCTTAAACATTTGCCTCTGCTACTACCTACTGATTTTTCAACATTTGCACAGAAGCCCCATGTACTACAGGGCAGAGGCGTTCCCAGGGTCCTCAAAGATCTGGGGCACCTCTGAGGCTGTAGACATCAGCCCTAGACCAGAAAAAAAAACGGTACCTATAAGAACACCCCAAATCACTTCGCAATGTCACTGTTCAACCGCATCTAATGCATGAGCATGCTTTTCACTGGTATTGTAAAGAAAATAACCTCACACAGTCAGACCTGTCGTTTCAGAAATATATTGGCAATTGCCAAAATAGAACCATGTTCCAAAAGTGTATTGTGCTTAGAATGCAACATCTCCCTGTCCATCAGTTGTCATAAATTGTGTAAAAAAAGAAATGTGCATTGCAATGTACAGGTCATTGTAGGTATCTAGTTATCCTTGTTCAGTGCCAAATTCTCATATTTACTAAATGTACAGTTTTTTAGGCGTTGTGGGGGGAAATTCAGTAATTAGTTGAGATGTGAAAATGGATATACAAGATAACTTAAGATCGATCTAGGCTCATTTTTGGGGTTGACCCCCAACAATTACTGCAAAGGAGATCTGGGGCACCGAGTAAAAGTGGGGGAGCATGTGTCCTGGGTGTCAGGGTCTAGCAACGCCTCTGCTGCAGGGTGTGCCATTCGTTTCATGACTTGCGCAGAATGGACAAGGTGTTTCTTACAAATCTGTCCACAAAATCTGAGCTTCAAATAAATCTCACAAAATAACCGCATTACCCCCACCCTATACTCAGCACTGTATTACACCGCAGTGTTGGCCAGTATCTTCTGTTGCTCTGATCTTCTATCAGTCTATTCTGCTGCACAGTCTGCACTTGCTCCAACCGATCATTTCCAGACTTGCTTAATTGCTTCTCATTTAGGTGAATTGGAAATTGTTTAATTGTGCTGTAACCATTAGCAACCCATATTAATGGAGTCGTGTCATTCCTAAAATAGAGAAGAGATCGACATTTTTAATTTATAGGGAGATAAGAAGGCACTCGAAGGGATCGAAATGTAATGTGATAAAGTGGCAACTACTAGAATATGTGTATGTGTGTGTGTGTGTAAATAAATAATAATAAAAAAAATAAATATATATATATATATATATATATATATATATATATATAGGTAGTCAAATAAATGGTAACTATGTGTTATATATATATAAAACACAAAGTTACATTTATATGACTATACTGATGATAAAATCTTATCAGTTCATTCCAGTAATATGGCCACACCTTGCAGTGTCTGCACTCCTTAAATAAGCAAATAACATAACATAAATAAATAAATACAATTTTAGTATGGGGTGGGGGAGATGCGAATATTTTGTGAGATTTATTTTAAGCTCAGATTTTGTGGACAGATTTGTAATAAACACCTTGTTCATTCTGCTATTGCTTCTACAAAGAATATAACTAATAAGCTGCGCTTATTTTCACCAAGCACAAACGCCCCCAAACAAACAGCATAGCATCAAGCCCAGTGTACCCTGGTATATTCATAGATGCCTAATCCCAGTGTTGTAAATGTAAGCAGGGAGCATAGATTGGGTGGCCGGGCTCCAGTCTCATAGATGGCCAGCAGATGACTGGTAAAAGTTTCTTGTGACAGTGTGAAGCAGCGTTCATTAGTATTCATGACATAAAATAGCGTTGTGGTGTTTCTCTTGCTCGGCGGATCAATATCGGATCAGCATGCTCTAGCAATGAGCTGTGGAGTGTGGACACTGCATGGGGCTGACCTTTTCCTACTCTCTCCCTACAGGTCACCCACTCTGCACCAGCCTTCAGCAGAACACAGCAACTTCCGCCAATGGAGCTTGACACTAAGCCAAGTAGGAAAATTAATTTAAGAAGATTTATTGTGAAGTAGGTAACTCAGAGATGACCCATCCAAACTTCCTAAGAGCCCTGGGTTCACGGATATATGCTCTCCTCCAAGACAGATCGGTTGTGTTTTCTGGAATCAGATCTGGGTCTGAATGCCATAATTAGCCTTCAGTCGGGTTTTATTCATCTTGACAGTATGGTAGAGTTAGCAGAAAAGAAAAAAAAATCCTGAAATGTGCAAACCTGCACGTGTGGTGTAGAATATCATCTAACATAATTACTTTACCGTAGAACGATATCTGGGGGGAGAGAAACATAGCTCAGTACCTATATGGGAGGTTGGCATGGAACACACTGTGCAATGAATGGGTTAATACGCTATTTATTTTATTGCCTCTAAACATCCCCTTATGCAGAATACATTACACTGGCGTTCAATCAGGATCCACTAACTTTCACCGATAAATAATGCGTGCTGGCCACACTTGTGTCAAAATGTGGGTGCACACGAAGGAAATAATTCCATTAGGAACTCAGAATAGAGGTGTGTGCATGAGAGAGAGTAAGTTGTAACGTGTCCTATTCAAATATTGGTTGTGTAAAGCCATAATTGTATTGTTGCGTAGGTTCTTATGATTTATTTACAGCTTTTTGTATATGTAGGCATGTATATATAATTTAGAGCCATATATAAAACATAACGCTTCAGATCTTGTTGTTCTTGTAAAATATACATGGCAGTAGTCTCTAAACTTGGCTCTGCAGGAACTGCAGGTTACTGACCACTCTCAGCAGGCCACTGCAATGTGGAGGGCTTTCAATTATTAATAGAAGGGAAAGGGGATAGCTGTTGATACTTCTGATCTTCCAGTAATATTGGAATAACATGAGTGCGGATGGTGAGGTATGCAGAACTATAGTACACTAATGCTCTGCCCTGTGCTTGCTGGACTCTCACACTCCTTAGAGCAGAATATCATTTTGTTACAATATGACATTCATTTACCGAGCGAAATGAATACCTGATACTTTCTGGGTGCACTGGTTACACTGCCATAAGGAAAAGAGGAGCCTGCTTGTCAGTCTCTAAATAGGCGACTATTGTCTTATATATACGTGTTGTCTAAGAAAAACAGCTGCGTCTTTGTCAGAGCATTTTATAACATTTGGGAGAAGATTCGGCGCTTTTCCTAAATTGCGATTTATTTGGCATATAAGCTTTATAGACATGCCTCACCTTGGTTGCCCATGGATAGAATAATACATTTTCTAGAATTCTAAAGGTCACAAATGAAGAAGGAGGAAGCAGGCAAAATAGATTTTGTTTTACAGGGACTGTAGCTGATTGAAGCAGTGATGTCTGTGTACAGATTAGGGCTCCACCACAGACTGCTTGATGCAATTTGGGGGACTTGGTATAGAAATCTATCTAGACAGAAAAATTTGCACATTGGCATACAAAGTAACTTTCTATCTCATGGGAAAAAAATGTTAAAAAAAAAAATGTTATTGCTTTGCCTTGATTATCTATCGCATTTCATGGGCATGCCCCAGTGTCACTGAAACATTTTAAACCCCCCCATGTGATAGCAGCGTTAGGATTTAGAGGAGGCATAAATGTCAAGTTCAAGGTCACGGTCAGTCTGGCTGTGACATAGGCTCCTGCTGAAAGTCAAGTTGTAATACACCACCCCAGGTATATAAAGTCTACATACACAGAGAACCGTGTCCTGATTCATGCTGGGTGCTACTTTAGGTTTATTTTTTCTTTTCATGTTTGTACATACAGCAGTGGGTTCGGTGATCGATTTCGTTGTATTAGGTACATAATTCTACAGCTTTTGTGTATCAGAAAAATGTACAAATTCGAAAAGAAATCTGTATACAAAAGGAAGTGTATGTTCAAAATATAAAAACATGAAATTAGTCCATGCTACTGATTGGGTTACGTTTTGATCACCTAAATCATAGCATATGGGAAACCTTATGTACAAACGCTTTATCCAATTTGTATTTTTTGCATCATTCTAGAAGGATGGTCTGCAGATTGATCATATAGGGTCAGCTCCCTGCATCCTTATACAAATGTTGCATAGCCCCCCCCCCCCTTTTGATCGGCCTTCCCATGGGGACTTATATGTAATATGGCATCAGATTGACGAGCATCACACATCAGGCAGATTAATGTAAAGGACCAGGCAGGATCTGGTGGATGGGATGTCTGTCTCTACACTAGTCCGACCCAGCCATACTGCACAGAACAGGAGCTCGCTTCTCTCCCTCTGCTAAGCCATAGCACGACTTGTAATGTTTTATCCGCTAGAAACCCAGAAACCTATGAGGATTTTTTTTAACACGTTTTGTTCACTAAATAGCTTATGACAATGTACTGCTGTATCATTTCAATTTCTGATTGTCGCCTAATTAATGGGAATTGCGTTCACCTTCAGCACAGAATGCGAGAGCATTAAACTATTTCCTTAAATAGCATATTTAACAGCCTTTTATATTAAAATATATAAGTCAGGCAGTGAAAATGACTATGTTTTCCTGCTAATGTATTTTATAACCCATGTCTCTCTCCAATCAGCCTTTGATTTGTTAGAATATAGCAGATGATGACAATGCTTGTAAACTCACATTTTTACACCCTGGACACAGACGGAATAATACATGCAGTTTCAACACAATTTATTATAGGTCTGTATGCATTTACTCTCAAAACAAGTCACAGAAAGGATGAAACCACTTTAAATAAGAAAGAAAAAAAATCTGAGAACAATTTATGCTCACAATTGTACATATTTATAATTAAGAAACATTCTTTATAAATAGTGTTTCCTCTGTAGCAAGTTAATGCCATAATTTAATTACAAATGGATAAATATGGTAAGGACTATTTACAGGAGAAAGGACTGCACAACGTTGAATCCCCCCTTCCCCACGGGTCTCTCAAACAGTCACCACCAACAAACTGAACTGGAGAAAGCACAGAAAACGTCACGTGAAACAGAAAATGACATTCACAAGCCTGTGTATAAAGGGGACTGCCTTCTGGAACTCCAAAAAACACAGGAGAAACTTTGGCACGGAGTTTTATTATTTCCCAGTCCAGTTGCATGAACATTTACAATCATGTTTCTTCTAGGAAAAAAAAGACACAATACCAATAGCACGACACACAAAGGAATATACAAAAATAAAAACTAGGGGGAAAACCCCTCCTTCGCTGTATTTGTAGACTGATGAATTAAGATAAAAGTCCTGCACTTGTTATGTGAAGCTGTATATACAACCGGATAAAACCGCTATACAACAAGTAGATTAAAATGTCCTCTTCATCTCAACCAAGAGAAGTGAACTATGTACAGTGTAAGATGGATAGAAATGGAGGGGGTGGGCAGAGTAAAATCATTTGCTCTTCTTTGGGGTAGAAGGATGGGAGAATAAATAGATTCTTATCGGGTACACACATACACACTCTTGCTCTCATTTTTGATAGGATTGTGCAGTTGAATCCTTCCCAGGAATGTCCACTTGGTTGTGTTAGAACGGTAGCTGGTGAATGTGGAGTGCTGTATTGTCTCTGGTGGCCTCCAAAATGTCCCACTAGAGCCAGCGGTGGCCCCTACACATACCATTCATTGAAATTTGACGACAGGGGCCCCGCGGCGCCGCTGGCTACACTGTGCACTGCAGACACTGCGGCCCCCGCGGGGGACAGGTTGGTACTTTGTGTCTCTGTGTTGGGTGACACCAGGCCTGGGGGAGTAGAAGACTCATAGCCGGAGCTAGCAGCTGGAGACGACTCTGAACCTTGAGGGGAAGACTCATGCACCTAGAAGAGAATAGAAGCCTGTTAGTGTGGGTTCAGAAAAATGCCATAACAACAAGGAAATCGTGTCTTTACCGATGAATCAGAATAGGAGACAATACTAGCCATTAATTGGAGTAAAGACTATTAGGATAAGCAGAATTATCCAGGCCAGCGTGCTGGTGGATGAGGCAGGCCCTTACCTTCATGTGTTTCCGCAGAGAACTGGGGTGAGTGTACGATTTGTCGCACATCTTGCACAGGTAGGGCTTATCCGAAGTGTGAACGTGCATGTGCTTCTTTCTGTCACTGCTGTTCGCGAATCTTCTGTCACAGCCTTCAAATTCACATTGGAAAGGCTTCTCCCCTGGAAATAGACAATTCAGCCATTATACACAAGTCCACACCACTGCCATAACCGAAGGCTACATTACAATCCAGCTTGTTGAAACCAAAGCACACAGATGTAAATACCGCAGGCTCATTTCCTCAGTTTAGTAAACCATGCAAGTTGAATTCAAGGTCGAATTCCCTTCCCCATCAGTTTGGAAATAGATGCTAATTGTTGATTCATTTGCAAACAGTTTAGGAGGAGATTGTTCTACTGATGCTCCCAGGTGGGGTAAACAAGCGCCTTGTAAAGGGCTAAACATATTTAAAATGCCTTCATTTGATTTTCACAGCCAGTCCCTTCCCCCTCTCACTACATATCCAAATGTTATGTTGTTTGGAGCAATTTAGAGGTGTGATAACTCAAATATCCTCCATTTGGAGGGAATCCACTTAGCATTAAATTCCATTAGCACCTAAATTGTTTTAAGCGACATCTGTTCAGATACTACGAGTTTAAATGTAGACTTTCGATGCTAAGAAATGCCCTTTATTTTAAACCTTGTTAAATCTTGTCTCACACCTACAATCAATCCCAACACATCGGCCTCACATGTCTTTTTATTTTTTTAATAGTAAAATGTTTACAGACACTCTGCCCGAAAAAAGGTGTGATATCGGCTTTAGAAATTCATACAAAAATAAACTCGATAGAGAATTCCTGAAAATAGCATCGATCTTTAAAAAAATTCCACCAAGGGAAAGTTAGCATTCATATAAAAGTAAAGAAAAAAAATTATATTATATTATATTATAATATAATTATATATATATATATATTTAATATTATTATGTATATGCACACACCATAATATATACACACACCCCAAAATAAATAGTAATATAATAATAACAATATTATTATTAATAATAATAATAATAATAATAATAATAATAATAATAATAGAAGAAAACCCCTGTAATATACACAACTACTAATAAAACTGGATAAAGGAAGTCTATTATTTTCACTAGTGTGGATAGAAGATCTTGTCATTCACATGGTAAACCGATAATAAAGAAATAGTTAAAATTTATTAGGTCGTTCCCACATAAGGAATCAACGAAATATTACACCGAAACGGCAGGAATTATTATAAAAACGAAAGGTTGGCAAACCCAGAGTAAGCATCTGAATGAATGATCACCAGGAAAGCCATCATGGCAGGTAGTATTAAGCTGTGAATTTTGGAATAATATCTAAGCGAAGATCATCCTAAGCAGCGATGTTCGTTTAGGGTGTCAGATCGGCCACATATACAGTAGAAATGTGTTAATATTTGTATTATTTTTTTAGGTTAAGTGAAATGTAAGTAAAGAGGTTTTTGAGGGCACCTACCTGTATGCGTCCTTTTGTGGATTTTAAGGTTTTCTGATCGGGCAAAGACCTTGCCACATCCAGGGAAGGGGCATGGGAAAGGCTTCTCCCCAGTGTGAACTCTGATGTGGTTGACCAGTTTGTATTTGGCTTTGAATGGTTTTCCCTCCCTGGGACATTCCTCCCAGAAGCAGATGTGGTTGCTCTGCTCGGGGCCCCCGACATGTTCCACAGACACATGGGTGACCAGCTCGTGCATGGTGCTAAAAGTCTTATTGCAGCCTTTCTTGGGGTTGCTGAGTTGTTCGGGTTCGACCCACTTGCAGATGAGCTCCTGCTTGATGCATTGTTGTCTCATGTACCTGAAGAAAGCCCCCGGGTGGTGGTGGTGATGATGGTGGTGTGCAGCCATGTTCATGCCCATGTTCATTGGGCCATACTGGTTGTGCAGTTGTGCAGCAGTGTAGGGGTCCCCTCTGGGGCTGGACACCTGGCGATACTGGTCCGTCCTGCCGAACACCTCTCCGGGCAGACCCAGTCTCATTTGTCCACCGAGAGCGTTCTGGGAAGCTGCGGCATGCTGCTCATGGATCCCAGGGAATAGCAGGTGGCTCTGTGGGTGCTCCCCATGTGATAGCTGGTGATGGTGGGGGTGATGGTGCAGGCTGCCTGCTGGGGGCCCAAATAAGCCATGCTGGCCCCCTCCTGCCGCGGCAGCCCCCTCTGCAAAGCCTCTCCCGCGGAATATGAAGTCTCGGGGGCTGTTGAATGCGGCGCCCGTGTAGGCGGCATGCGGAGCCAGGGCAGACGTGGGGTACCCCGCCTGGGAGGTGAAGGCTGAGCTCTGCCCCGGCGGGGACAAGTCATGAGGTCCACTGCTCCCTGCCACCCCAGCCGAGCCGGCTCCACCTCCACTGCTTCCACCGTTGCCCCCTCCAGAGCCCCCCGCAGGGTTCAGCTTGAAAGCCCCCATGTGCGCCGGTTCCACGAAGCTGTTCTGAGCCAGGCTCAGCTCCCTCTCCTGCATCTCTGCGGCGGCGGCCGCCGCTGCCGCCACCGCGGCGTGATGGTGGTGATGATGGTGGTGATGCCGGGCAAAGGTGCCCACACCCAGGGCCGGGAACTGAGGGCCAGCGTCCAGCAACATCTCCCACAGTCTGTAGGTGGGAGGGTGTCAGTCACCTGTCTTGGATCAGGACGATGGAGACTTTACAAAGGAGATCAGATACAGCCGAACAATCAAATGTATATTATCCAAGGAGAGCTTCACCACCAGATCACAGGAGCCTGTCCATGGCCAATGTCCTGAGCTCAATGCAATGGGATCATTATCATTCCAAATGGCCCTCCTCAGTCGGGGAAGTCGGCTCAGATTCCCCCCAGATGAACGATCGGGCGGCAGATGCTCCTCTCTCTTCTCTTCTTCTTTCTTTAAGTTGCTGCTCTGGGTGGTGGGAGGAGGGCTGTCAGAGGAGGAGGGGTCCAAAGAGGAGGGGGAGGGGGCACAACACAAACAAGCAGAAAAGAAAAGTGATAGCACACAACGTGGAGGGAGCAGCTCACAAGCCAGCCAAGCAATGCACGGGAATCGGCCGATCCTCAGCTACTCATTGTCCGAACAACACTTTTCCTCCTTCCCGTCGCTTTTGTTTGCTTTTCTATTCAGTAGATGTAGTTAGTGTGGGGCTTTTGTTGTGCTGGCGGCTCTATGTTTTGTGTAGTGTTTTTTTTTTATAGTTGTTTTTCCCCCTGATGACACCCCCTCCTCTGCTGTCTGCTCTACTCTCTTACTGGACTGCCGACTGCACTCACCACCGCCCCTCTTTTACAGCTGCCCGGCCGGGCTCTGTCCGCTCTCCTATTGGCTGCACACACTGGAGACATGTTTGGAGCTCTTCCCAACTCTCCTGCCAATCACAAGCTCCGCCCCTCCCACCCCTCTGGCTGCAGCTCTGGGCACATGAAGCTCTCCATCGATTTCCCAGCTTTTATCTCCCTGTCATAGGAAAAAAAGGGCTCCACGCAAAAACAAATCCACAGTTCATTCATTTCCTGGTGACACCCTAGACGTTTAGCAGGCAATACAAATCATGAATTGTATAGAGATTGGGGGCCAATTGGAACATCATATTGCTAAATTTTTCCAAAATTGTATTATGTGTTCAACGAAAGAGGATCATGAGATCGTTTAATAGCACATATCGTCCTGTAAATGGAATATGAATAAACTGTAAGGTGTATCAAACGTATTCAACTCAGAAAATTGGGAATTTGAGTTGGTACATAGTGCTTAATATTCTTTCCATGTAATATTTCCTACCTGCAGCATTGTCATATTTGTAGATTCAGTGTATGAGGTCCATTGACCAGCCTCTATTTTCTGGTGTGTAAATATACATATATTCCTCGTTTATAAATTCCATTCATAGCACACACCTATGTGCAGCCCAACAGTCACTAGAATACCTATTTATATGGAGGAAATCTGGAATCAGTCATCTGATACACCAGGTAGAAAATAAAGCAAAATAAATACACAAAGTGTTATGGTGCTCAGATTATTATGATTGTGGAGGCTCTTTATTGCTATGGAGGTTCTGTATTACTATTCTAAAAGCCTGCGTTAATAAACTGTATTTCCATGCAAGTCTGGATCATTTGTACCCAGCGAATGTTACCTGGACTAGCAGTACCCTTCTCTCTCCATCCATCCATCCATCCATCCATCCATCCATCCATCCATCCATCCATCCACCCAGATGGCATACTATTGTGTGATGTAATGTTAGCTGCCTGTGGCTATACGTGTACACGACTCTTGTGATATTTATAGTGCCGATGAATGCTATGAGGGGGATACTATTGCACATTAATGAAAACAAAGCCGCACCCATAGCAGCACAATGCAATAAGAGCTCTGATGTGCCTCCAACCCCGGCAACGCTCAGCCAGTTCCAGAAATGGGGACTTCCACAATGCCCAACCTGGAGCCCACTGTGGGCCCAGGCACGCCTTGGTCTGGCTGCTCTGAGGTCACATCTAGGGGAGACACCCAGACACCCACCAAACCATGGCTGGCTGGATCCTTCCCCGCCAAGAGGAGATTGAGATAACCAGCAAGCAGATAGACACAAAGATAAGTGTCCTTGATAATAGAAAGACATTCATCTGTAAATAAAGGCATGATCAGACCCTCTCACTAATTACTGTTTGTTTAGAGAGCTGAAGGCGCATAAACAATCACAAGTGTGACCACAAGTGCGAGTTTAACCAAGAACCACCGAGCATAAATAAATCACTGCTAGATGATTATAATGGAAAGGGGTAGTAACTGGTCTCCTGGCACTGCCTGATTTTATACTGCAGAGGAGTAGTAACTTGTCTCCTGGCCCTACCTGATATTATACTAGAGAGGGATAGTAATTGGCCTCCTGGCCCTGCCTGATTTTATACTGGAGAGGGGTAGTAATTGGTCTCGTGGCACTGCCTGATTTTACACTGCAGAGGAGTAGTAACTGGTCTCCTGGCACTGCCTGATTTTGTACTGGAGAGGAGTAGTAACTGGTGTCCTGGTACTGACTGATTTTACTAAAGAGGAGTAGTAACTGATATAGTGCCACTGATTGGTTTCGTACTGGAGAGAGCTAGTAAATGGTCTGCTGGCACTGCTTTTTATTTCTTTTATTGGAGAGGAGTAATATAACTGGTCTCCTGGTAATTCCTGATTTTATACTGCAGATGAAATATGGTCTCCTGGCACTGCCTGATTTTATACTGCAGTGGAGTAGTAACTTGTGTCCTAGCACTGACTGATTTTATACTAAAGAGGAGTAGTAACTAATCTAGTGCCACTGACTGGTTTCATACTGGAGAGAGCTAGTAAATGGTCTACTGGCACTGGCTGGTTATACTGTAGAGGGATAGTAACTGGTCTGCTGGCACTGTTTTTCCTTTTCTTTTTTAATTGGAGAGGAGTCGTAACTGGTCTCCTGGCAAATCCTGATTTTATACTGCAAATGAGGAAATAACTGATCTCCGTGCATTGCTTAATTTTATGCTGTAGATGAGTAGTAACTGGACTAGTGGCACTACTGGCACTTCTTTTGTTTATTTTGTTTTTTTTTTGTTTTTTATTGGAGATGAGTAGTAACTGGTTTCCTGGCACTGTCTGATTTGATAATGGAAAGGGGTAGCAACTGGGCTTCTGACACTGCCAGGCTATACTAGAGGGGGGTTATAATTGATCACCTGGCACTGACTGATTATACTGCTAGATTATACTGGAGAGTGGACTGCTCTCCTGGCACTGTCTGATTTTTCTAAATATCTCCTGGCACTGCCTAATATTTTATACTGCTATATTCACTTGAAATGGGTATTATCTGCTCTCCTGGCACTGCCTAATAGTTTATACTGCTATATTTACTGGAGAGGGGTTGTATTTGCTCTCCTGGCACTGTCTAATTATAGGAAGTGGTGGTATCTGCTCTTCTGGCACTGCCTAATATTTTGTACTGCTATATTTACTGGAGAGGAGTAATATTTGCTCTCATAGCACTGTCTAAATATAGTGGTTGTAATTGGTCGTCTGATACTGTTTTTATTTTAATAGATAATATTAATAACTGGTCTCTTGGATCTGCTTGTTTTTTAATGTTATTGGTGAGAGGTAGTAACTGGTTTCCTAACCTGCCTGGTACATCTAGATGATGCTGGGAAGAGTAGTAAAACAAACAGGTGAGGAAGAACTCCACCTAAAATAATTACCAAGGACTAAGCAGCTTATAAAGGTATCTGTAATGAAAAATTCATAATAGTACAAAAATATGGATTAAAAAAATTCCACCACTAACTAGTCCCCTTGCCCTACCTATTTATAATACTAGATGATACTGAAGGGAGCCTTTTTCTGGCCTCCTGACACAACCTGATTATAATGCTATAGATTATACTGGAAAAGGATAGTAACTTATCTTCCTGCCACTGCCTGGTTATACTACATTGGAATTGTAGTAACTGGTCTCCGGGAACTGAATGGTTATACTACTAGATGGTACTGAAAAGTACTGAAGAGTGGTAGTAACCGTTCTCCTGGTACTGCTTAGACATACTGCTACATTATACTGTAGAGGTGTAGTAACTGGTCTCCGCGCACTGCCTGTTCCTGATGTTAAATTATACTGGGGAGGGGTAGTACCTATCCTACTGGCACTGCCTGGATCTCTGTTTGCCAGCTTCGCCCATCAGCGTGTATCCTAACACATCATCCCAAATAAAGATGCTCTGCTTTTACCAAGGCAAATGGCGTGTATGCAGAGCAGCAAAGTGTCCATTGAAATTAGGCGTTTAGTAGAAGCCATCGGTGGCACAGTGCAATTCCCACATGAAAGTGCTTACCTTTCTTCGGCCTTTCTCTTCCTCTCCCTGCTAGATTTCTGGCTGGTGCTGTGTGTGCAGCTTCAGGAGCTTTCCCAGATAAAGTTTAGGGGGGATTCTTTAATTGCACACAGAGACCCCGCAGGCTGGTGTGTATTTGCTATTCTTTCAGGGCTGCAGTCCTACTCTCTCTGCAGGACACAGAGGAGCTGATCCAAGTTCAAAGTCACTTCTGCCGTCCCTCCTAAGAAGTGCTTTATTTCTCTTCAAACCACAGAGCCCCCTTCCCCCGTGTCACAGGGTGAGAAGGGAAGAAAACACAGGCTCCAATCATTTCTGCAGCCACTACCAGGGACTTGAGCTGTTTTTGTTTGAAGGAAAGAGACGACCGTTAAACTTCAGATACTTTTTTTTTAGGAGTTTTTCTCCAGTTTCTTGAAGCACAAGTTATATCAGAGCTGCAGATGACGGGTAACGATTGTGTGCTTTTTATTTTCATATTGCCTGCTTTCTGCCTTTGGTGATATTAAACATTGCCGGCGCCTACAATCTTTATATGTGCTGTATAGGAAATGAGTCGGCATCTGAAGCCAGTATAAATTATTATCATTTTTTAGACATCATAAAAGTATAGAGCAGAGCTTTGCGTGTGTTGTGTATTACAAAGGTTCTATTGAAGGTTACAGAAGTATTCAGTCCTAAATGAAAAACACGAGAAACTGCTGGCTGATAAGTATCATTGCAAGTTTCTATACAGTTATCTGCCTGGCATGGTATTTATTATAAACAAATTTCGATGCTCTTCCCCATATGGTATGCATTGTGAGAGAGCACAGATGAAAAGAAGAACAGGCCGCACCGTTGTCTGTGTGACAGGACCTCAGAATGTCAACATGGTCATCAGAGGCCTATTAGGTTACAGGTTCCCTTTGATTGTCTGACCTCAGGTCACTCCGAGGGTATTCGACCTGTGACCGCACACAGACCACATAGGATGTGCCACTATCAGGCTGCGGCTGGAGTGCAATGTGCAAGAAGGAACTCGTGAAAGTCCTTGCCAAGCCTGTAATGTTTTAGAGACGCTTTAATGGCCAGCAGACAGACCGAGCTGCCACCTCGACCATATTTATTACTTCGCACTGATCCCCTGTGGAATAGAAGAAAAACGTGATAACTTGTCACCTGCTGCTAGCATGCTTTATACCACTTATTAAAATGTCCCGCTATAATCGCCTTCTAAGTCTTTTCTAGATTTATTATTATCATTATTATCATCTCTGCTTTCCAGTCCTCCTGGGAATGAATAGAAAACCATCAAAAAATGTCCCACTTCTTTTACTGCCATACATAGATTATCTATCTATCTATCTATCTATCTATCTATCTATCTATCTATCTATCTATCTATCTATCTATCTATCTATCTATCTATCTATCTATCTATCTATCTATCTATCTATCTATCTCAACAGGAAATTATCTACATCCTATAGATTAACTATCTATCTCATCGAAAAAATTTTCAAAATGTGTACTGCTATACCTAGATTTTTCTCTATTTCTTTGTCTCTTTCTTTTTCTTTTTCACACCCTTTACTCCAAAACCAAGACTATCTATCCAAAAGTATTCACTGCCATACCCAGTGTTTATCTATCTAGAAATGTAATGGCATCTTTTACGGTCACATATTTTGTATCTATCTATTCACATCTTTTGCTGCTATACCTTGATCATCTATCTATCTAATTAGAAATGTAATCACATCTTTTACGTTCATACCTAGATTTTCTATCCATCCATCCATCCATCCAATTAGAAATGTTTTCACACTTTTGCTGCTAAGCCTAGATTTTATCTATCTATCTATCTATCTATCTATCTATCTATCTATCTATCTATCTATCTATCTATCTATCTATCTATCTATCTATCTATCTATCTATCTATCTATCTATCTATCTATCCTGAAAACTATTCATATCTTTTACTGTCAAACCTGGACTGTCTATCTTATTAGGAAATTATTCACATATTTTACTGCCATATCTATCTATCTATCTATCTATCTATCTATCTATCTATCTATCTATCTATCTATCTATCTATCTATCTATCTATCTATCTATCTATCTATCTATCTATCTATCTATCCAGTTAGAGAATTATTTACATAATTGTACTGCCATTCCCAGCCCCTCTCTCTTGCTCTGTGTCTCTATTCTTTTTATCTTCATGTGATGCTGCCCTGATCAGTAACAGCTAATCCTGCAGTCTAATCGATCATCTGAAAAGCTTCATGGTTGAGTGTCGTGTTAGCTGTACATACACTTAAAGTACAGGGATCTGCCCTGACTATAAAGTACTATGAAATACTGACAAATGAAGCTGTGTATTTCTGCTGGTGGCTGCTGTAGCTGTCCAGTATTCAGGGTTGATACGACTAACAAATGAGTTTCAGGGGGCTAAGGAGGCAATTTATGCTGTCACTCATAAATAACAGGACATATGTTAACCATATTGCTCTAACACGTAAACCCGTCAACATGTCGCTGTTTGATACATCTTTACAACTTTACAAAGGCCTTACACCGGGCCGGTTATCTTTCAGCAGCACACATGTGGCTGGGGGGAACGTGATGATGATAAACACAACAACATACCTGGTGCCTGAACTGACCAGTGCTTATATGGCCTACTTCTACAGCTGTTTAGGGAATATAGTACAGTACATCTATAGTAGTATTATTTTTATACTGGATGTATAAAGCACCAACCGTTTGTGCAGCGCTTAAGGGAAACAATACACTGTTTAGAAGGCCTTGCACATAAGAGCTTGCAATCTAATAGGGCAGTATGTAGCAGCACATGCATGGTAGATGCATACAATGGCTATAAATCCAGTTCTGTTTAGTAAATACAACAAACTTACATTTCACATTAGGCTTATGGTTAGCATAATTACTTATCATAGTGCTGAACACTATTCACACCGTATGTATTTTTTTGGGTGATCTTATGTTGGTTGTTAGTAGGTTCCCTTTGTTCAAAGTTTATGTAGGTGGTTATTTACTACAATTACTTATTAGCCTTGTGAATTTGTCTTCACTTCCGAACACTCAGTCATTTTCAGCAGAATTAAAAAATAGGAACTGCTGTTGTACAGAATTGGAGCAAGCATGGTTTCAGTGGGCTACGTTTAACAATAAATAAATAAATAGTGGTCACACTCCGAAATTTCCGAATGGCATGCTAGTCTGTGTACATGATGGAAAGGAGAAGGCAGTTTGGGGCCATTCTCAGATCCCCACTTTTTTCTAAGAACGACTCACTTACTGGGGGCCGTTCTAAACAACCAGAAGGGTTAAAGAGACCCCCTTAATCGGATCCTTAAAGGGATACACTGGCAGTTCTTCTAGAGAAGTTTACATACATACATTTACATACTGGACTCATATTGTACTGCACTTCAGATACCTATAGGGGAGGTGCAGGGGAGATACAGACTTGGGGCATCCAAAGCGGTAATATAACTTTAGTAAATCAGCCACAAGATTTGTTCTAGTCAGTACATTACCCCAAAGAGCAACTTTTGTTTCTGATTGACTTTATCCTGATATAGAACATCCTGATTTGCCATTTCTGAGATATACAAACATCCCATAAATACACAGTTTACAGTTATGTAGCAATGATCACGGAAATGAAATTATGAGATAAAAATTAGATAGATAAATACAAAATACATAACTATACCGGCCATGCTTTATAAAACACAGCATGCGTGCCTCTGCATTTTATTTTGCCTATAAAAAGTAGATTTATCACTCTTATTGGAATTCATTAAATCGATGACAGGTACCCAGCATGCAGGGTTTAACACGAGGTATGGATGTGGGCTTGAGCACAAGCCAACCTCACACCAGCATTTCTTTTTACAAGTTTTCCGCCACACATTAAACTTCAAGTCATTATATAAAACTATGGACACGTGCTCACCAGCAAATACAAATAAAACATTTTAGGGGGGTGTGTACATGTAATTACCGGAGATAATTATTTTATAACTGTTTACAGTATTAAATCTATCTATCTATCTATCTATCTATCTATCTATCTATCTATCTATCTATCTATCTATCTATCTATCTATCTATAATAATGTCTGTGTGCTATTATATTGTTTTTTGGGCAAACATTTCTTGGATAAAATATGCCCTGTGTGTAGCCCTTTCAATAAAAACCTTTTTACGTTCTTTACTATATTTAAATATGACATTTGGAAACATTTAAAATAGTTTCCGACCTGATAAAACAAGTGAATGAATTTGGGTTCTACTAAAAAAAAAGCTCTCCGAATGTTTCCGTGTAAATAAATGACACCTTGAGATTAGCGATATATAATTTCAATAAAAATTGCTGGATGGCGATGATATGAAAAACATTTGTGGATTCGTGTCCTTGTCAGAACTAGGACTTTGACCCCTAGAAATCACCTGCTATATTAATACAGTAAGAATTTGGGTGACTGCATTGTGTGCAGCTGCTTATATGTCACCTGGAGCCAAGGATAAAAAGAAGCCTGTAGCCCGGAGCAATTAGTTTTCATCAGCTCTGATATGAGGATTTAAAAGTAAAAATAAAATAGCATGTGGAAATAGCACGGTAGGTTAGTAGGAAATGTGACTAAAATACGCGTAGGGTACACAGAGATAATACCCTCATTTAGGGGTCACGGCTGTCCAAATCCAAACTTTCAGGTCATAGGTGTCACAAGATGCAATGTTACTACAAAGAGCTGATGCTGTGATTGGTTGGTTACCATGGTTACTGCACACAGAACATCGCCATGGAACTGGTATTGGCCGATGTGCAATCTTTACAATGCGTCACCTTGAATGACCTAAGCTCGTCCACTAAAGTTTAATGGGATCCCAGCACAACACATATGATAGTAAATAGGGATGTGATCAGTGTGTTATTTATACATTTAGATATGTATGTGTGATGTGTCCCCCTCTTTCCCAGGCAGAGTTTGGGGATGTCAGTAGCGGTGTGGCCCCACCATAGAAGTATAGATGACTTCACTGCTGTGATGGATTCGGCAGTGGAAGGGATCCCTTTAATATGACATTTAGGGGATGATAATAGTGATCGGGATGGCAGGCTGCCCGCCCTCCCAGGCCGGCCAGAGGTGACAATAGCGGAGCAGCTCTGTTCCCGCCTGGCTCTGCTCCTATTACTACTATACTACTACTACTATACTCCTCTGCCAGCCGCCATCCTCCTCCGGGCTCACTAGAAAAACTTTCTCCAAGTCCAACTTTGAGAAGTGGAATGCAGGCTGAGAGCATGGGGGCGGATCCCCGCTGTGCGGCGGCCTGACAGCCAGCCAATGGGCTGCGCGGGCCTCCTGCCAATCCTGGCAACCCGTCCAATCCCGGCTGTGCCATCGCTAAACTCGATGCCCCCACTGTGCGCCTCCAAAGCTGCGCTTTCTGCCAATCGCTGGAGGACAGAGTGGGAAAAGGAATAGGCAGAGTTGGGAGGCAGACAAAAGAAGTTAAAGAACGCTTAATCTACCCATGTTTTTGAAGGAGGATGGTAGAGGGGGAAAAATAACAACAGTAAGTGTGGATGGACTTGATTGTGTAGTGATGGAGCCCCCTTTGAGCAAGAGGAGTCAGACTCTGAGGTTAGCGGATTTGGCAGCGGCTCAAGCCCATCCTCATCAGACTATGACAGGCTTCCCGGGGTTGGGGAGTCATCAAGCTCACTCCCACCCTGCCCACATCCACCCTGGGGAGTTGGGGAGTGACCCTGGAGTTGCCCTGACTCCATTCGGACCTGAGCACATGGCTCAAGCCAGTGCTCTGAAACTTAGTCCCTCGCAGCACATGCCAGCTCATCCAGAGGCTCAGACCGCTGCCGCCTTCGCCTCGCCAGCCACAGTCAGCTATCCCGCCGTGGCTCATTCCCACACTGGCTACAGCAGCAGCCCCAGGGACTTTCTCCTTAGGAGGGAGCTATCCACCTCGGCCATGTTAGGAGAACAGCATCCGGCCACCGGCTCCCCCCATCACCACCATCACCACCACCACCACCACCCCCATAGCATGTTCATCTCCTCCACTGGCACCTATGGACACTCTGATGGAGGAAGCCACCCTCTCTTCACTGGCATCCACGAGCAGGCAGCCCCAGGAGTCCACCACCCCCTCAACGGGCAGATGCGCCTTGGCTTGGCCGGAGAACTATACGGGAGAGCGGAGCCCTTCAGAACCGAACACTATGCAGCCTCCTCCATCCACAGCTACAACTCTATGAACTTAAATGTCAACCTCGCTGCTGCTGCTGCTGCCGCCCACCCAGCCGCTGCAGGGGCGTTCTTGAGGTACATGAGGCAGCCCATCAAACAAGAGCTCATCTGCAAGTGGATCGATCAGGAGCAAGGCTCCAAAAAGACCTGCTGCTCCAAAACTTTCAGCACCATGCACGAGCTGGTCAACCATGTCACGGTGGAACATGTCGGGGGCCCCGAGCAGAGCAGCCACATCTGCTTCTGGGAGGAATGTCCCAGGGAGGGAAAACCATTCAAAGCCAAATACAAACTGGTCAACCACATCAGAGTTCACACTGGGGAGAAGCCTTTCCCATGCCCCTTCCCTGGATGTGGCAAGGTCTTTGCCCGATCAGAAAACCTTAAAATCCACAAAAGGACTCATACAGGTAGGTATTTTCTGTCTTTTCTGCACACCTCCTCAGCCATGTGACTGCTCATGAATAAGTCATTTAGATGCACACATTGGCAGGAAACTTCCGAGAACTAGACAACCTGGCCATGTCTCACCACCACTGCATTTACACCTTTGTATTTGTCTTCTTCTGCTTTCCCAACATCCAGGACCGATGCCAAGTTTTCTCTATGAATGGAAGAGACCTCGTGTGGATGGTCAGGAGGGAGGGAAACAAAAGGATCAGCCAGTTTAGACTTTTCATATAGGGTTCTAGAGGGTCCCCAGTTTTCTGCTACTTCTAATTAGTTAGATTTGACCAAGGCTTAATATGCCTTGTGGGCACAGGGGGTTGTTGTAGCAATCTGTAAATATCCTCAGGGCTTCACAGTTAAAGGCAACCATACACTCCTTTAGATCTACCCTCAACTTTTTTTAGTGCAAGGACCTGCCTGATTTTATGCTAATTTAAGGAAAAGCTTCGGTTGAACCTCTTATTACATCTAAGTGAGATTACAGATATTGTACGATACGATTGTATAGTAGTGCATGGCCAGCCATACACAAAGGCTCAGTTCACAAAGCTAACAAACTAAGAAAAAAAATAAAGTGCATTTTTTTTTAGTCCAATAAGATTTGAAATCTCCAGTCACATGGCTGAACTAAAGACCCGTATCCTTGTGTTTTAATTTTATGAAATGAGCCTACAAACTGTTTTTCTATAGCACCTTCTAATATTACATCAGACCCGAGTAGACATTATATAAAGTAACCATTAACCAAAGGATGACATGATGCAACAGATTGCTGTAACTTTCCGAAGCTCAGTGTAAACTTTCAGATGAGTGTTCTTAAATTAGACATAACCCTCCTATATAGATGACATGTTGCACTTTAAAAAGCAAAATTCGTAGTTATGCTATAGGGGACAAATAATAATTATATTTTTATATTTAATAAATTATTACATTTTTACATGGTTACGCTGAAAAAAACCCCACAAGCTCAGGTATAATTAATAAATGAAGACATGTTATAAATAACACAGCAACTATAATGGATACAGGTGATTTGTAGGATGGGGTGAGCTTTCCTGGTGTGTAGAAGTGTATAGCCCAGGCCTTCCTTCTCACATGATGGGTACAGAAGAGCCAACCCATTCTGATGACACGCCAGACATGCACGATGACGAGGGATTACACACATCCGAGTACCAGGAGACATCACTACACCACACAGCAACTATTTTTTTCTTATCACAATCGTTTCATTAGTGCTGCAAGTGTGAAATGAATGTCATTAGTTTAAATTAACTGACATTGTGAACATTAATTATATTTATCTAAATGCGATTTGAACATATTATTCCAATTGTCTGCATACGCAGCATTCGATGCACTCTCAGTCAAAATATAATCTATATACAATAACTAATTTTGGTGTCATGCAAAATGTAAAAATCACTGCTTCTACATGAATTTTGTTTTTTGCCTGTAGAAGCAGATCCATTCTATCCTATAGCTCCATGCACACTGGGCTTAAAAAAAAAAAAAACGTCTGTTCCCTTGGCAGAAAAAAAACACTCATTAATGCACACTAGCTTATAAAAAACGTTGCTTCTACAGGAGTTATGTGTTCTGCCTGTAGAAGCAGTTCAATGTTATCCTATGTGTCTGTGCACATTAGGACATTTTGAGTTTAACATTAAGGCTCCATGCACACTAGGAGCAGAAGAAACTTCAACGTTTTTAGCTTAAAAAATGTGGCATAAAAGACACGAATAGAAAGCATATTGTACAAAGTTTAGGTGAGTCTATGAGAGCTAAAGCATTTTAGTTTATAGGCGTTTTTTGCACTACACACCCCTCTGCAAAAGTTTTACTCTCAGGATGTATTTCACACTGCATTGCATTTTTACTAAAAAACGTTGAAACTTGACATTCAGAAGAGATAAGAGGAGTTTAGGAGAGATTGATGTTTTTACAGCTCCTAATTTTCTCCAGAAAACAAGATAGAGAAGGTTTTTTTTTTTTCCTGCCTCTGAACGTCCCTGACAGAAAACCGCCTGTAGTAGTCATAATGTGCAAAGACACATAGAACACAATAGAAGTGCTTCTAGAGGCAGGAGAAAAAAACGTCAAACGCCTGTAGAATCGACGTTTTTTAAGTCCAGTGTGCATGGAGCCTAATGCAGAAAAAAAAACCTTCTGGTTCCTGTTTCTGATAGGAGCTTGGAGGCAGAAATTTTTTTTTAAAACTCTCCTAAACTCGTCTAAACTTTGTACAAAAAAATGTACTCCCTAGAGAACAGACGTTTTTTAAGCCCAGTGTGCATGGTGCAGACAGGAACAAACAACCCTTCTGGTTCCTGTTTCTGATTGGAGCTCACTGGCAGCAAAAATGTAAAACTCTTCTAAACTAGTCTAGACTTTGTACAAAAAATGCTATATGAGCGTTTTTTACTCCCAAGAGAACAGACGTTTTTCTTAAGCCCAGTGTGCATATAGAGCCTTTTTTTAAGAGAGCTTGTTTTTTTTCTGACAGAGAGCGCCAATCAGAGGCTCAAACCAGAAGGATTTATTTACTGCCTTACAACGCTGAGCTTAAAAGATGCCTGTAATCGTCCTAGTGTGCACACATAGAATAACACAGCTGCTTCTACAGGCATAACACAAAACTCCTGTAGAAGCAGCGATTTATTAAGGCCATTGTGCATGGAGCCTGTGTCCATGCACATTAGGACTATACAGGCATATTTTGAGCTCAGCATAGAGGCAGGAAAGAAAACCCTTGTGTTTTGTTTGGAGCTTTGTGGCAGAACAAAAACGCTAAACTCCTGTACAAAATGAGCGTTTTTTTTTTTACCAAGGGAAATTCGTTTTTTAAAGCCCAGTGTGCATGGAGCCTAAGGTGCAGATCTTCGGGGGATTTACTAATGGGGTAGTAGGGCTAGACTGTCATGAAAAGACCCCTTTAGGAATGTCCTCCTATGGGATGCATGTATGATAAGGGTTAGTGGTGTATTCCACATGCTATACAGGTCTGGGGGGATTGGTGACAGAGCTGTAAGTGAATATATATGTATGTGGGTTTATATAAGTGGAGGAGCTGAGATGATGGAGCTGAAGCCTGGTGACTGACAGCTCTGGAGATGCTGCCATGATAACGTTGCTGATAATGGTTCATAAAGCTGGACATGTCTGGAATTAAGGCCTGGAGATATTTGGGTGACAGACGGCAGATGTCTGAGCTATACAATAGGGGATGTCTGGATGAAATGGCAGGAAAGGTGTGGGGAACTGGACCATGTACAAACTGTACACACATCTAACTAGTTCTAGTAAAATTGTAACCAAGTTTCAGTTTCCTAATTTCTATGGAAGAATTATTTATTTTAGTGTTGGGTTCAGTGTGGATGCTGAGCAGTACCCCCCCCCTCCCCCCCTAGCCTGTAGTGCTTTGATAACTATGTGGCATCAATAGCAGAGATATCACAACTACATATAACCTCGGGCATCATCCGCATCCATTGCATGATGTGAGATGGAGTATTTGGAACCGTGATTTCCCTGTTGTCTACAAACAGTCCAGGACGTCATCTTCCTCCTAGCACTGTCAGGATTGGCTGGACTGGGGATGTGACTCAGACAAGAGAATAGGACATAGTGTATAGACTAGCATCAGGCAAGGACCGTGCTGACATCCCGTGGAATGTAATTATTACTTGGTAATTAAAGGTATGATGTAAGAAAGCCATTGCTGACAAAACTGCTGACGTGTTTGTGAAAGAATCACGTATTTATGACTTCAATGGCAGTAAACAGAAACCCTGATCACTACAGCCAATATACGTTAATACTATAGCATAGTAAATTTAACACACTGGACGGACAGTGTTTGTAAGGATGTACTAATAGTAGACAGGTGAAATTACACCGGGAGTTTATTAGAGCCATGCTGCATCATCTGATAAGTAGAAGTCTGTATTTTAGGTAGAAGCATTCTTAGCTAATTTATACACGACTGAGATAAAATAAACATACCTAGACGTAAATGATTCCTAGATGGGTTTACATAATATAAGGCTGCAAAAATGAGTGTACATGTGTGAGTAGTAAGAGCAGTTTGCGAATTTCGATGTGAAAGTAAAGGTGATAAAAAGTAAACGATAATAACCTAGAATATTAATAAAGAGTAATAAAGTAATACATCGAAGTGTGGGCAAGAGAGACGTTTTATTCACAGACAGATTGTTACATTAATCAATGATGCTTCTACAGAGAATGTTACACTGTATAGTACTACAAGGATTAGTGTGTGAGACGTAACTGTACTGTAGCTAAACACCTGAAAGAGAAACATTGACTTTTGTGTTTATATCCATTGTATGGACTTGCTAATATATATATATATATATATATATATATATATATATATATATATATATATATATATATATATATATATATATATATATATATATATATATATCATTTGTTTCCAACTAGACTGTGCACATTCACATGGGCTCTTGGTCTCTGGTACAAAGTTGTAATTGTATGTACACGATTTGACACCACATATCAGATACTGGTTCTGACATAGTAAAAAGTAGACGAGAACGTGTTTTTCCCAGGGCCAGAAAAGATAAAGGGATAAAATAGCAATGGATTACACGAGGGTTGTGTTGCTTATAAAAGATGTCATTTAAGACATTTGATTTAGGAGACATATATTTAATACAATCCAAATAACAGAAAACGTACAGACCCCAGACCCCCATGTAAAGCAGGTCAGTAACTAGGTCTGGTCCATCGATGTCCAGATTACCGATTCCTAATCATATTTTGAGTAATGACCCATGTCCAGAGATCTTGTTCTTATCCTGTTTGATTTCTGCTACAGAGTCCAATAGATAAATAAGAATGGCAGGTTTTCTGCTGCTGATTACTCAGCACTATTCTCCTTTAATAAATACATGCAATTCCTATTTTGTTTCCGCTCTACAGCACTGTAATATGGACTGGGGTTTTTACTGACTGATGTGACACTTATCTGGGCCAACCTGGTTTTCCTTAGTCAATCACTCCCTGGATATTTTGGAATTCAACAGTGAGCAACAATTCACCAGGCTCCATGCACACTGGCTAAAAAATCGCTGCTTCCACAGGAGTTTTGTGTTCTACCTGTAACAACTCAATGGTTTAATTTACTAAAGGCAAATCCATTTTGCACTACAAGTGCATCTGGAAATGCAGTCGCTGTAGATCTGAGGGGGACATGCAATGAAAAAAAAAACAGCATTTTTGTTTGTACATGATTGGATGATAAAATCAGCAGAGCTTCCCCCCATTTCAGATCTTCCCCTCAGATCTAAAACGACTGCACTTCCAAGTGCACTTGTAGTGCAAAGTGGATTTGCCTTTAGTAAATCAACCCCAATGTTATCCTATGTGTCCATACACATTATGACTTTACAGGCATATTTTGAGCTCAACGAGGCAGGAACCCCCCCCCACCGCTCTATATTATTTGACATTATAATTAGGGATAAAGAAATATGAAACAGCTACAGTACAGGACACAATTCATAAAGAAGCACACTGGTAAAATAAATAAAACAAATACTGCACACAGAAATATCATAACGTAATCTAGCTTCAGATTCTTAGCAAATCATATGGCAGCGTTATTGGAAATGTGATTATGGCAGTTCACAAGTGGCGCTGCATGTGACAAAGTTGGGAGCACCAGGAACAGATCTGCTATTGGTTAAACCAGTATACTAGAGTAAAGACACGAATATGTGCTAGAGGTGGCATTGGCAAGCAAGTGGGAGAAGGAATATGCATTGTATATTAGAAGGCACAGCAGGGGTGGAGCTGAGTGAGGATATTGGCAGTACCTTAGGTGAAGAGTACATTAAGAAGAGCTCAGCCAAACATGTATTAGTGGTGGGATTGTGGCTACATTAGTAGGGGGTGTCTGTAATGGTAATAATCTTCATGGGAAAAGTGCTGATCTGTGAAGTGTAGGGGCGAGCCAAAGCTCACTCAATACACAACTACACAACCTTGATTTGGTGGAGAACAATCCACTAGGCCATTAAAAAAAAAAATATATATATATATATATATATATATATATATATATATATATATATATATATATATATATATATATATAAAAGCAAGGTTTTACAGCACGCCACCTGAGAGCCAAAATGAGTTGCTCAATGAAGTTCAATAAAAAATACAGCAACGTTTCAGGCAACCAGGCCTTCTTAGGGATAGGGTTGTCTGCAAAGTTGCTGTATTGCTTTTTGAACCTTTTTGAGCAATACACTAAGATATATATGAATATATATTTGAAATATACATTAAGACATTAAGATATATATGAATATATTCGTCTATATCCTAGTGTGTGTATATATATATATATATATTTATATATATGTATATATATATATATTTTATATATATATATATATATATATATATATATATATATATATATATATATATATATATATATATATATATATATATATATATTATATATATATATTTTTTATATATATATATATATATATATATACACACACTATATATATATATATATATATATATATATATATATATATATATATATATATATATATATATATATATATATATATATATATATATATATATATACACATGGGTATGACAATAATTTGTATCCGTGTGTAGTGTCCTGTCTATCTTTTCTGCACAGATGAAGGTGACATTCAGTTGATGTGGGTTAGCACTAGGTGAGTCTTCCAGCCCTCTTCCTTTCTTCTTCCCTTCCCATGCCTGATACAACACACATTAGTAAAGTGTTAAATGGCACACACACACACACACAACACGCATACAGATCTAGGTGACAGCACGGCCCTGAATTGCTGGGGTCATTGTATTTCATTCTATTAGCCCTGCCATGTGAAGTGGGATCGTATATAACCCAGTATTTAGAAGAAAGTGATTGAATTACAGGACAGGCAGAAGTTCGGGCCATGACAGATAAGCACACCCCCGAGGCTGCTCTTCACAGGCACTTTAACTGTTAAGCAATGCGGAAAGCTATTAAAATAGATTTGCTATAGATTTCTTGGCGTAGGTTGCATCGGCTGCACAGATAGGCTACTAGCAGTCTACTGTTCCCTTTATTAGTGTCATTTCATAATAAGTGTCAGATGAAATGATGACTCCGATCTAATGATGTGTATATAATGTTGGCACAGTGCAGCACACAAACACAATGCTATGTGCACACCTGAGCCTGTGCTGAGTGCAGGTGATGTTGTGACTTTTTATCATTTATACATATATGCTTTCACTTTCTGTAGGAGAGAAACCCTTTAAATGCGAATTTGATGGTTGCGACAGGAAGTTTGCCAACAGCAGTGACAGAAAGAAGCATTCTCATGTGCACACCAGTGACAAGCCCTATTACTGTAAGGTCAGAGGTTGTGACAAGTCGTACACTCATCCGAGCTCCTTGAGGAAGCACATGAAGATACACTGCAAGTCCCCTCCAGGGTCCCCTTCTGCTCTGGGCTACTCTGCTGTGGCCACTCCAATTGATGACTCTATGTCCCCTGCTCAGGAACAAGTCAGGGGGCGCTCTAGTAACCTGTCCCCCCAGGTCACCAACCTCAATGAGTGGTATGTGTGCCAGGCCAGCGGGGGCCCCAACAACCTGCACACGCCTTCCAGCAATGCTGACTCCACAGATTCTGATGATGAAGACACTTATAGGAACTCTGAAAGAACTATACGCTAGACACTGCTGCCTTCCCCAAGTGTGACAGATGGACCACAGAGATCGCTTTTGGGAGCCCCAGTATTTATTTTCTAGAACACCATAAGGTCCTCAAACACTTGAAAAATGTTACTATGCTTGATGAGTTTAACAACGGTATGGCCTCACCAGCAAACTGTCTGATTCCTGGGATAGATGCCCTGCAGAAGCCAGGAGGATAAACATATTATCATACTGCCAATGCAATGTATTTTTATCAGCAGGCTGGATACTGTACAGAATGACAGTGCTCTATCTCCCTCATGTGCCTCACACACACACACACTTACATCAATTCACTCTGGAGGTTCCTGTCTGACTAGGCCCAGTGCTTGTAATGTGGTCCTGATTATAAAGCACCCCCTGCTGAACAGGCACCATGGTCATGGACTACTACCATGGACAACACACAGCTTCCATGAGTACCCTGCTCTGCCTGTCTGGAGTACCCTGCTTTTCTGGCCTCTCCTATCCCACAAATGTATTTGTACTTTCAGAAATCACTGACTTTTCTTTTGTAGACTTCACTTGAAAATGTATTTTATTTTCCTTTTTTTGTTTTAATATTTATTACTGTAAGAAGACACCGCGGTCATAGCTCTCCTTAGACGTCAAGATATACTGCCGAATCTGATCTGGTGTACATTAAAATGTAATAATCAGCATCCGATTTAAAATGCCTCAAATCCAATGTCTTGGCATGCTTTCCAAATGTTAATAGCAATCAAATCACAAACTGCTTTCCCCTATGGAAATGGTTAATTTTCCATTAATCATAAAAGATCTGAACAGTTTTTTTTAACCTCGCCTCTACTATAATTACAAGCTGTAATGAAAGGGATTGGGACTAATTACTTGGGAAAATGGCATTTAATCATGCAAAAAACAATAGAAAAAAAGACAACACGACGGAGAATAATAAAATGTGATACATAAAAAAAATAAAAATGTTAAAATAATAAGCAAAAAATGTATATATATATATATATATATATATATATATATATATATATATATATATATATATATATATATATATATATATATATATATATATATATATAAATATAAATATATATATATACATATATATATAAAATCTATTTATTCTCCACCGTATTGTCTTCCTTCAATTCTTCCTTCTAATTATTTATATATGATAATATAATAATATAATATTATCTCTCTCTCTCTCTCTCTCTCTCTCTCTCTCTCTCTCTCTCTCTCTCTCTCTCTCTCTATATATATATATATACATATATATATATATATATTTATATATATATATATAGAGAGAGATAGAGAATAGATAATATTACATTTATGTACACACTACACACCCATACATACTGTATGTACACACACTTATATGTATGGGTATGTACGCTATTGCATTCAAATCTGCAAGGAAAGATGAATCTAAGATCTCCTTTTCCTTTTGCTAGGACTATCCTAAACGTAAATCACAGTTGAAGTTGACAAAAATATTTTTTTCAAATTGTCAGTGAAATGCAAATACAATATGTTACAATTACCAGCGTAAAAAAAAAAGAAGAAGTTTTTTTGTTGAAACCTGACTAATGTGCACTTGTAGTGAGAACGAACATGGAATCTTTCTCAGGTAAACTGGAGCTAATATATAAAACGTATCAATGATTGAGTTGCAGATTTGTAGCATGATCAGTCCGCTGTGTTTTCTCCCCCTATTCCCCAAGTACCAGAGTCACCAACGGCTATGAAAGCCGACCTTTGCTGTCAGCCCATGATCCTCAGCTTCTAGTATTATGATGCCACTGTCCAGATTCTAAAATCTACTAAAGACTACTAATTTACCCTCAGAGAATAGACTTCTAGATAGTAGATTGCCCTTCCCCAGGGTGTATAGGAGCCTGTTGTGTATGATGTGATCGATTGTACTAGTCTTGTCGTTGTTTATAAAGTGTATGTGAATAATGTGGTTTTGTACAAGTTGAATTAATTTATTTTTTATTCTGGATTAAGTTTTTTTTTATTATTATTATGTTTTTTTTTGTCTGGAAGATCGCTCATACACCAAAGACTTATAATATTACTTTATGGTGAAATATTGGTGTTTGAACCTGTGTCATTTTTTTAAAAACAAGTAATGAAGGTGAGAATCTAAGAAATCTATATTATATATATTTTCATTTTACTTGAATCAATGTGATGTGACAGGTACTTTTCCTGCATGTATTCTGTGCAGTTTGATACTGATCTCAGTGCTCTCGCTATAGTTCTGTACTTGTGCAGTGCTACTGTCACTTGTCTGTGTGTCATGTTCAGTGAGTAAAGTAACTCTACAAATCCTCCACAAGACGAACAGTTTAAAGATAAGCTAAACAAATACTATTCAGACATCTTTAAAAATCATTGGCTGTGTTTACTTTTCATTTTTTAATACGGTTTAAATAAAGGAAATGAAAGAGGCGTCTTGTTTCTGTTACTGTACATTTAACATAATGAATAACTGTTATTAGGTAGAAACATCATAATATCTTCTAAACTGGGGAAATTGAGGAATGCTGCTATTTCTGATATTAATTAATTCCCATAAAAAAAGTAATTCCCCCCAGAAATCCACGACTTTCTTTTTTTTTTAACGTCAATTTCCATGACAGCATCACTAGTGATTTATCATATTTACATGTTCTGCCTAAAAATACCAAACGAAAACACTTCAAGCCACAGAAATAATGTGAAGCAGCTCTTGGAATTAACCATGCAAGGCTGGAATAAAGATCAACAGTCTAGCCCTGGCAATTAATTGGCTGCACACGCAAAGTGTAGCTCGGGCTAAGAAAAATATTTGCAAATCCAGCTCAGCCTTATTTAATATTTGCTCAACTAATAAGCCACCGAGTGTTATTTATGGCGGTACTTAACGCTGGTTTAAAGTGAGTTCTCAAAATGTCAATAGCAAGTTTCATCAAAGGGTTAGTGTGTGCCTCAGTCACTTGTGCTGGATGAAGGTGAAGGAGGCTGCAAAGAGATGAACCTTTCCAGCAGATTGTCTACAGCCAAACACAAGAAGCCAAAGAGCACTTCTAATCAATAGAGAAACTTATAGCTCTCTAATGAAGTTTCTTGTGAAAGGGAGGGCAACACAAAGCCACCCAGACATGAATCATCCATGGGAAATATAAAGGATAAAAGATTTGTGACAATGACTAGAGCTTGTATAGAGCAGAGAAAACAAGTTCCCCCCCAGTCATAGCTGTCCAGCCTATAGAAGCTCCACTGACCACTGCAAGTCCTGATCAAAGTCACTGAGCGGAAGGCTTGGCGCTTGGACAGTCTTCATGGTGAGTTAGGATTTCTATGGCAATTGGCAGGCAAGACCTTCCCATCTGAGTATGCCCCAAATAAAGCCACTTATTGCCACTAAGCTGGCCAATATCAAAGCCTTCATCTCAAAAGGTGTGCCTAGCCGTCTTTTCTGGCACAAATATAGATCAAAGCACACACTGGCATGACCTTATTTATTATATTATTAATGTTATTATTATTATTATTTAGCTTCGACAGTTTGCACAGCACTTTACAAAATTAAGAGAGACAGTCCACGTATAATCCAATGCAATCCAATAAGGATCTAGAGGGCACTGCTCCTGAGAGTTTACAATCTAAAGGAAGGGGCAAGTGACACAAGTGATCTATGTACAAATATGGAATAAAACACACACGGCATGATCTGATTGTATATTATTATTATTAGTAGTAACATTTTGCAGGATTTATATAGCAATTCTTGTAATTTTATTGTGCCAACAGTTTGGGATATGCCCCAGTTACAATCCAATACAGGAAGGTTCAGAGAGCCCTTGTTCCTAAAAGCTAAAGATCTAAGCGAAACAAGTGATTTATATAAAACTATACATCAAAGCAAAAACTGGCATTACCTGATTTATTATAAATATTAGTAGTATTATTATTCAGGATTTATATAGCTCTTTTTATTATTTTATTATATAGCACCAAGAGTTTGAGCAGAGTTTACAAAATAAACAATCAAATGCAATATAAGAGCTTACAATCTAAAGGGAGGGGCAAGTAATCCAAAAGGTATTCACTCATGGGGTTTGAGTTGATGGAGTAAAAAAAAATTCAATTCCTTAGGTATGAGGTGGGATTTATTAAGGAATAATAATGTTGACTTTTGGAAATGTGATCAAATGTCCTCAGGTTGAGGGAACTCTATCCATTTTTTATTTAACTTGATCCGATTGGAAGTTAGAGCTCAGAATAGGGAGAGGGACACAGTGTGAGTTTATCAGCCTTGCTTTGTAGCAAGAGAAGATTTTGCTGTACAGAATGTTCTGATGAATTGTAGTGAAAATAGATTGTGGTACACACTGAGCTGAAGATATAATGCACACAATGCAACAATACATAAAAGAGCAGCAGTAGTAAACAGTGTACCAGTACACAGTGTTGATTTACTAAGACGTGAGAGTGCAAAATCAGATGCAGCTCTGCATGGTAGCCAATCACCTTCTAACTACAGCTCGTTCAATTAACCACTTCAGCCCCAGATGGATTTACCCACTTCCTTACCAGGCCATTTTTTGCGATACGGCACTGCGTCGCTTTAACTGACAATTGCGCGGTCGTGTGACGTTGTACCCAAACAAAATTTGGCGTCCTTTTTTCCCCACAAATAGAGCTTCCTTTTGGTGGTATTGGATCACCTCTACTAAATATCCCCAAAAAATATAAAAAAAAAATGTCTTCCTCATTTTAGGCTGATATGTATTCTTCTACATATTTTTGGTAAAAAAAAAAAAAAAAATCGCAATAAGTGTATATGGTTTGGTTTGCGCAAAAGTTATAACGTCTACAAAATAGGGGATAGATTTATGGCATTTTTATTTATTTTTTTTTTTTTACTAGTAATGGTGGCGATCTGTGATTTCTTATCAGGGCTGCGACATTGCGACAGAGAGATTGGACACTTCTGACACTATTTTGGGACCATTGACAATTATACAGTGATCGGTGCTAAAAATAGCCACTGATTACTGTGTAAATGTCACTGGCAGGGAAGGGGTTAACACTAGGGGGCGATCAAGGGGTTAAATGTGTTCCCTATTGAGTGTTTCTAACTGTGGGGGGATGGGACAGACTGGGGGAGGAGACCGATCGTTGTTCCCAAGTAGTAGGAACAACAGATCAGTCTCCTCACCCCTGACAGAACGGAGATTTGTGCGTTTACATTGACAGATCTCCGTTCTTCCCTTCTCAGGATTAATCGCGGGTAGCCGGCGGCCATCGCGGCCGCTGGCCATGCACATTGGCTCCTACGTCACACAGCGGGTATACTCCTTAAACCCCCCCCATACAGCTACGGGGATTCACGCAGGAGTGCCATTGTGTCACCTTATTTCGATGGCGGGTGTTTGGGAAGTGGTTAAGCTTTTACAAAAAAATCTGGAAGCTGATGGTTTCTATGCAGAGCTTTGCCAAATTTTGCACTCTCCAGTTTTAGTAAATCAAGTGCAACAGCAGTATGCAGTGCACTAGTAGTAAACAGGACATCAGTACACAGCGCAACAGCAGTATGCAGTGCACTAGTAGTAAACAGGACATCAGTACACAGCGCAACAGCAGTATGCAGTGCACTAGTAGTAAACAGGACATCAGTACACAGCGCAACAGCAGTATGTAGTGCACCAGCTGTAAACAGAGCATTGTTACACAGTGCAACAGCAGTATGTACTGCAGTAGTAGTAGTAAATAGAGCAGCGGTACACAGTGCAACAGCAGTATGTAGTGCATTATTAGTAAACAGGACATCAGCACACAGTACAACAGCAGTATCGTGCACTAGTAATAAACAGAACATCAGTGCACAGTACAACAGCAGTATATAGTGCACTAGTAGTAAACAGAACATCACAGCAGTATATGGTGCACTAGCAGTAAACAGAGCATTGGTACACAGTGCAACAGCAGTATGTACTGCAGTAGTAGTAGTAAATAGAGCAGCAGTCTCTGCAGTAGTATTCGTAGTAGTAAATACAGCCATACCCCACTTTTAAGTACACAATGGGGTTGTAGAGCATCAGTACACAGTGCAACAACAGTATGTAGTGCAGTAGTAGTAAGTAGTGCAGCAGTATACAGAGCATCAATAGTAACTAGCCTAGCAGTACAGAGCGCAACAGCAGTAAATAGTGGGGTAGTTCACTTTAAAACAGCTGTTCACAGTGCAACAGCACATAATGCACCAGCAGTCCATGGTGCAACAGGAGTGGCGCTTGTATCGCACATGCACGTCTGCACTACGGTTCCACCAATGCAAGTGTGTAATCAGGCAGGGAAAGGTTCAAAGGCTTCTTCTTTGAAATTCAAAGTGCTGCCTTTATGGTGCATCAATATGAAGCGTAAGCATTGCTATGGCAATGAGCTCAGCAAAGGCAAGCCGCATTCTAATCAGAGCCCCCGATTGGAGACACTCTATTAGGATACAGTCTCCTGACCTTTGCTTTCATGCCATATTAGCGCAGTCAATTTTGTCTCCATCAGAACCCCTCATAATTTTGGCCCAGCTCCCATTCTATTTGGACCCCGACACTCCCCTACAGGCCATCTGCCCCCCTTGTCCTCCAGTCCCCCTGGCTTATTTGCAGGATGATTGTCCTTTGTTTATTTAATACAAGTACCGGGTGAATGGCGAAAAATAAACACCATGAAAAATAAGCAAACAGATGAATCCTGCCAGTGAACAGGCCGGACTTCATAAAAGTGAGAGGCAGTGAGCGATGAATGAGGAGGCTTTTGAAGTGGAACTTATTACAGCAGGAATAGTTGCTGGTTGCCCTAACGACGCCGCTGAATTGAAATCTCTCTCCTTTATCAGCGATTTGTTCTCCTTTGCTGGGATGGGCGCAGAGATGAGTGACAGGACTGCCCAAATCAGTCACTTCCCAGCTCAGACTTGCAGACGCCTCTGTCTTCAGGACAAAAAAATAAGAAAGGCAGGGGGACACAGTCAGCCCCACTCAGCCCCTCACTCCTCATGTATCCTTTCAGGGGAAAGCATTGTCACTCAGATCCTAACCTCTTGTTAGAAGGTTTAGGCTTGACCGCTGCATCCCTTTCACCCAGGGGCTCAACCTATTGTGCCAGGATAAGTATTGTATGGTAACTTAACAGGGGCTATTATTCATTTAAAACACATACATCCACCTTATTCGCTTGTAATTCGCCACAGTGCGCTCAGCAATTGTTTCACAGAGCTTGCAATCCATATTACCAACATTGGAGACTGAGGAACATGAAAGCAGTGACTTCTCTAATGCCTATTAAGCATGATTTACTAAAGATGTATTTGAATTAAAGGAAAGATGGATGTTTGATCAGTCTTCTAACAATCTGAGCAGCATACACATCATTCTATTATTCTCTTTATATAAAATGAAATGCAATACTAAACTCTAATTTATAGGTAATCGTCAATGAAGACATGCAACAACTGGTACGTTATCATAAATAAAACATTACATATATATATAATATTCATATGCCAGGTACACAAACTTTCATGTAAAGGCTAAAGCAGGCCATAGATTTTTCCGTTTTCGCTCGATTCCCCCATCAGCACAGTCAGTCAGTGTTGATGAAGAAGTCCCTCCCGCAGAGCCATTGTGTTCTCCCAGCAGGGGGGTGGGGGAGCCGTCCCTGCCGGCAGAAAACAGTGATTATTGCTAGCGGCTATAACCGCTGGCAATAATCACATGCTAAAAATTCAACATGCTGGTTGTACCCAAGTCGATCAATGGATCAACTTGGGTTCAATCAGCATGCCATAGATGGATCATATCTCAGCCAGTCCCTGCCAAACTGGCCGAGGTTCAGTCCATCTATGGCAGGCTTAAAGTGTTAGTAAACCCACAACAGTAAAATCAGTGTGTATGCAGTAAATCATATTTATTATATTCACTGTGGAACCTAAGGGTTTAAACCTCCGCATTGTGTAAAAAGGCTATTTCATCCTGTCTTCTCTGATCTTCCCCTTCTATTACAGTTCCATCTGCTGCTAACACGGAGCCATGGAGGCACTCTGCACATGCTCAGTTTGGTGTATATTACTATTTTTTTTTTTTTTTTGGGAGGCACTGTTCAGACAGAGAGTCATGTGTCATACAGCTTTATAGGACAGTCAAAAGAGAATGAAAACTCCTCCTACAAGCTTTAACCATTGCTTGGCTGGACACTGATAGAAGTCACAAGACTGCTATATACTGCTGATGAGAAACAGTATTTAGCAGTTTAAATTTACTGAAATAATTACATTTCCATGTTCTGTGTACTGTGGGAGATCAGATATAGTGATTGCAGGGTCCTATGTTTAGTAACATTCTAAGCTCAACTTCTGAACACATTACATGGTACACCTGTATTTAGGGTGTAACATGTAACATGATTAGCACCCCAGATCTCCCCCTTCCCTGTAACAGTGGGTGGGGGCTCTTCCCCCATCAGCCAATGTCACACTTTAAAAACAACACAGCTGTGCAGAGCTCTGCCTGAACAGCCACATCATTCACTCACAGAGATCTGTGAATGAATAAACTACAAGTTCCATCTTCCACCACATCAGATGGCTTGTAGTTCTCAGTGAACTACAAGCGCACTGATCAGCATCCCCGTAGTTCATTGACACTTCCTGCAGCTCAGTAACTGTGGGCCTGTACAGAGTTACAGGCAGAAATCTGTACTGAGTGTGTGCAGGAACCTGTCATTTCACCCACGATCAGCTGTTTGCAGATGCAATGCTTTGCGGGTTCCAGTGTAAATAAATAAATGCACATTTTTTACCTGCAAAATCATGTGCAGACATCACTTTGTAAAAGTAACAGTGACATCATCACTGTGCTGTAGGTAACCTGTGCAGAAAGCAGAGTTGTGGGAGGGAGCCAGCAGGTTTCTCTCACTATAGGCTGCCTGCAGAAAACTACAGGAGGGGGTGGAGACCAGTCACCCTGCACATGGAAAGACAGCTACAGTGATCGGTCTGTATTATAAGAAGCAGTGCCAATGTATCGATTGTGGTGCATTGCACTCAGGGGCGATCCTGGGCAGGGGCACTGGGTGCCCCACGCCCAGGCGCCACAAGCTAAGGCAGAGGGGGGTCATGGAAGCTCAGATGCTGGGATCCCTTCTCCCACGTGCGCTCCCCGCCAGCAAATGATAGCAGCGTCGAGCAGGTCCGAGGAGGAAAAACTGTGCTGCCCCCCACTTGAATCGCCGCTGTAAGGAGAGGGCTCTCTGTTTTCTACCCATTCTCCCCCTTCCTTTGGTCAGAAGGTTGGGGAGTGGTTGTGTCTATGTGTGGAGAGAGCAGCTGTGGGCTCTTCTTTCCCCCTCCCTCTCTTCCTCATTCTGCTGTACTCAGGAGTGGGGAGTGGCACCCTCTCCTTCCTACTGAGCAGGAAAAAAAAAGGAGCACAAAAGAGGATCATGGGACATGCAGTCCCGAGGACTGACAAGCCCCAGCAATCCTAAGAGGGAAACTGCAGCCCCCGGCATGCCCAGCTGAAGGGGAGGGAGAGAGAGCCAGGATATAGGTGGCAAGTAACACTCTGCATCTGGTGGCAGGCGACTGTGGCAAGTGACACGCTACACCTGAAGGTTGGCGCTGGGCGGTTGCTTGTTAACCTCACCAGCCTGTGTATGTTCCAGGGCTGGACTTGGGCACTCGCATGAAGGAAGAGGACACGGGCACACCCATAGGGGGTAGAAGACCTAAAGCTGCGGGAGTACTCCTAATGTGAAGGGGAGATTTCTGATGTAAAGAGGGATTCTGGCATGAAGGGAGACACCTGATTTTCAGTAGGAGGCTATTGATGTAAAGGGGGACTTCTGATGTAAGTAGGGACTACTGACGCAAAGGGGGCCTCCTAATGTAAAGGGGGGGACTTCTGATGTAAAAGGAGACTCACAATATAAAAGGGGGCTCCTGATGCGAAGTATGGAGCTCCTGCTGTTAAGGGAGGACTCCTGATGTGACGTGGGGGTGCTGTTGCTTTTGCATGTAAATGTGACTTCCTGATAAATTTAATTTTAGTATTAATTATGATCTAAAATAATGGCTGTGGGGGCCTTTTGGTGGGCATGATAATTCTCTCCAAACTCCTCTCCTGTACATACCACCCACTGTCATACTCTCCACACTCCTCACCTGTACATACCGCCCACTGTCATACCCTCACACTCCTCTCCTGCACATACCGTTCACTGTCATACCCTCCACACTCCTCTCCTGTACATACTGCCACTGTCATACCCTCCACCTTCCTCTCCTGTACGTACCACCCACTGTCACACCCTCCACACGCCTCTCCTCTACATACCACCCACTGTCATACCCTCCACACTCCTCTCCTGTACATACCGCCCTCTGTCATACCCTCCAGGGAAGGAGTGTGGAGGGTATAACAGAGGGCGGTATGTACAGGAGAGGTGTGTAGAGAGTATGACAGTGGGCGGTATGTACAGGAGAGGAGTGTGTAGAGTATGACGGCAGCCATCTTTAAACCTTGGGGGCCCATAATCTCTTATTGCCAGGGGGCCCCATGAGTTGTTATTCCGCCCCTGGGCAGCACTGTAACAAAGTCCTGCCTTCTGTATCGGCTCCTGTAATAGACGGAACACTGATTCAATACAGTGAAAGTGTGACGTGTATCATAGGAGCCGCAAAGCTGGTCTAGGAGGTGGGACTTTGTTACAGAGGCCGCCCGGGAGGTTCAAATCCAAGCTCTGTGACAGTAGGAGATCGTCGCCGCTCTGTTTGATCCAGGGGCACTGGTAGGCTGCAATTTGTGGGCACTGGCAGGCTGCATTTGATGGGCACCGACAGGCTGCATTTGATAAGCACTGGTAGGCTGCATTTGATGCATTGATCTCTTGTGTCATTTCTGCAGTCTCTGACCATCTCTTGTATCCTGTCTGCAGTCTCTGACCATCTCTTGTATCCTGTCTGCAGTCTCTGACCATCTCTTGTATCATGTCTGCAGTCTCTGACAATCTCATGTTCATACAAGTACATATCTGCAGTCTCTGACCATCTCCTGTAGTATGTTTGCAGTATGTCTGGAGGCTCTTTCTAACAGACTCTCTAACAGAAGCCCTCTCTGTGTCCATTAGAGAGACCCCCTCCAGGTCTCATTAGAGTACTTTCTTCCTGTATTTTGTTTATTGTTAAGAGATCATGGGAGGATCCCAGGGTAACAAAGACTCTTCAAGGAAGCATTTCTGTGTTTGAGTAATTACCATAGAAATGTTTGTAAAGGGAAGAAGTTTGTAAGATAACCCCACGCATGTGGGGGCGCCAGAAATATTTCTGCACACAGGCACCTGTGACCTTATGATAGGCCCTGATTGCACTCTTCAATTAAAAAAAAGCCCACAGTGATGTTTCATTAAGTGCTATTGGCTGCAACGTGGTGTGAGTTAGTGGATTGCCACACACTGCGCTGTACTGGAAAAAAAGTACTGCATGCCTTACTTTTTTCTAGCTCACACCACTGGAATGTGGTGGTGTGAACCGGCCAAGTAGGAGGAGGAGACAAAGCATTATGCAGTGGGACTGCACTCAACACAGTCCTCCCGCACCTGGTGTGAATGTACCCTCATGCAGATTTTGAACTTGTGTTAAAGCATATTTTAAAAGTACAGGGACTAATGCGCAAAACCACACCCTCATTAATGAAACTAAGTATTAAAAGATGGTACCAAAAGGGAACCTTTTGAGAAAGTCACGTGGTGTGACGCAAAGCGTCAGCGTAGGAGGAGCCAGGTGCCGACGCTTCCCGGGGACGGCCGAACCCGGAAGCTTATTGCTTTTTTACTGCTTGTTTTTTACGTTAATGTAAGTCACTACGTTTGTCATAATAAACTTTATTTTAAACTACTACACCATGGAAGCTATTCCTTTCTTCCTTATTACTTCCCTTGGACTGCTGTGAGTGGCGGGAGTTGAGACGGAGAGCCGGATCCACGGCCATCCCTCGGGGAAGGTGAATCGCTTTAGGAAACCCATCCTCTCTACCAAAGCACTATCCATCTGCTTGATTCGGCCTATTGGGGGCCGCCACGGGAGGTGAGAGGCTGGGGGAAACAATTGCTGTGTGCACCAGAACTGAAAGAATTCAGCACAAGTCACTTTTATCTGCACTTTTGAATAGACTTTTTGTGTGGACATTTGAAGTCACATTTGCATGATAACATTATTGGTGTGGACTTTATTGCACTATAGTCACCTTTTATGGATCACAATATCTGATTGTGAATGTTGGGTGTTTGATTGCATCTCAAGTTGCAGGGATGCATGTATGATTACAGTGCACAATTATCACTTTCTGTATACTATTACTGCATATATGCTGATGCGGGGTTTTCCCTCGCATCTATAGTCGCAGATATATATTTATGAGTATTTTGCACACTGGGTTATGTTTATATTTTCTTCAATATTTTTTCAACAATTTCTTTCAACTATTGTTATATTTCAGAGCTCTTTCACACTGGGGCGGTTTGCAGGCGCTATTGCGCTAATAATAGCGCCTGCAAACCGACCCGAAAGTGCCGTCACTTTCATCGCCACTGGAACGATGCGCTGGCAGGACGGGAAAAAAAGTCCTGCTAGCAGCATCTTCGGATCGGTGAAGGAGCGGTGTGTATACCGCTCCTTTACTGCTCCTGCCCATTGAAATCAATGGGACGGGGCGGCTATACCGCCAGCAAAGCGCCTCTGCAGAGGCGCTTTGCGGTGGTATTTAACCCTTTCTCGGCCGCTAGCGGGGGGTAAAATCACCCCGCTAGCGGCCGCATACCGATGGTAAAACGCCGCTAATAATAGCTGCGTTTTACCGCCGACACCGCCCCCGCCCCAGTGTGAAAGGGCTCTTAGAGAAGAGTAGTGCACTTTACATTTCACAGCACGAGGAACCATACATAATTTTCTGCACTTTAATAATTTTTTGGTCACATATTATGTAATTTTTGATTATTTTGCACACTGTGTCACTTATCATTATTTGTATTATTCATTGCATCAGGAGTCACACTCTGCACAAAGCACTTTACTAGTTTATGTAATCTTAAGTCAATATTGTGACGCAGGGGTTTTACTGTATTTGTATTATTCATCGCATCAGGAGTCGCACTTTGCACAAAGCACTTTATTAGTTTATGTAATCTTAAGGCAATATTGTTACGCAGAAGTTTTACTGGGACAATTTTAAGATATAAGCACTGTACACTTGGAAGTAAGAAGTCATATGCTATTATTGTGATAGTAATCAGAGTTTTTTCCGTTTTTTGGAGTGGTTTTAAGGTTTATTGCTACATACCTGCATTTGATAATAGGACGATTGTACTCATATTGAGTGGTATAGCATTGGTGATCCTTTTTTCCGCAGTTTGGTACTTGAGGATAGATTAGCGCCACATACTATATCTGATTTTTAAAGCGGGGGTTCACCCACACCGCCAAAAAAAAAAAATATTAAAAGCCAGCAGCTACAATTACTGCAGCTGCTGACTTTTAATACATGGCCACTTACCTGTCCCAGGGTCCAGCGATGTCGGCAGCTTGGTTCTCGGCAGCTGCCGCCGCCATCCTAGGTGAGGGAATCAGGAAGTGAAGCGTTGCGGCTTCACTTCCCGGTTCCCTACTGCGCATGCGCGAGTCGCGCTGCGCGTCCCTAGTGGTCCCCGCTCTCTCCTGGGAGCTGTGTGTTCCCAGCAGACAGCGCGGTCGGGACGGGAAGAGGCATAGACTCCCATGGGAGTCTATGCCGGAAGTGGGTGCAAATACCTGTCTTAGACAGGTATCTGCACCCCCCTCCCCCCTGAAAGGTGCCAAATGTGACACCGGAGGGGGGGAGGGTTCCGAAAAGCGGAAGTTCCATTTTTGTGTGGAACTCCGCTTTAAAGCATATTTTAAGTTCATTTTAATGAATCCTTCAATTTTTTAGGTTTTCCAATAGGAAAACTATTTAGGCTTGCTACCTGGTGCTGAAAACACATGCAAAAATTGCAACATACATACATTTCATACATTATTATTAAAATCTATGGGGCTCAAAACACATGAAAGCAGACAGAAAAACAGACCTAAGCAGGTTTCAAAAACACTATGCAGCGCTGCACACAGACACACCACAGGCTCTATCTATGAGAGTAGAAGAGAAGAATCTGGTCGGCCGCACATCCAATAAAATCACCTATGTTTAGACATATTCAAGAAAGACTCTCCACACTACATTCAATAGGAACATAACACTACAGCAAGAGTGCTATGTTCCCTTGAATGTATTTTGGAGAGTTTTTCTTGAATATGTCTAAATATAGGTGATTTTTTTGGATGTGCGGCCGACCAGATTCTTCTCTTCTATTGTCAAGCCTGTGACGAACAGGGCCAGCACCTGCTAGCATGCAGTGGAGTGATACAGGTTGGAACCAACCTAGAGCGGTGATTATCTTCTATAGGCTCTATCTATGACATTGCTTTTGATGACACATGCGGTTTAGTGCAACGCATGCATTAAAACCTTAATATGTGAATGAGGCCTAAGCCCCACTACACAACGTCTCGTTTTAACATGTGCATTGCAAAGCAAAACAACGCATATTATCTTGTGTGCTTGTAAATGTTTTTTTCAATTAGGCTGTTCAGATCTCTGTGGTGTGTTCCACTGCAGTTTGAAAAATGAGACATGTCTGTTTATAATAATAAAAATTTGTATAAACTTGCCACAGCATAAGCTAAAGAACACACTAAAAATGGGTAACAGTGGACACAGATAAATTGGAACCTGGCCCAAATGTTATTCTTGCAAATTGCTTGCTTGGAGTGATAAATGTCAAAAATCATATCCATGTTAAGTCAGTCAGTCTCTCAGTCATGTTTTGATCCAACACCAATCTCCATAGAACAAGACATGTAGTATCAGTTTATGTCTTTATAAGCAGCAGGAATCAAAGGAATAGGCTAAAGATTTTCCTGTCCGTCCAATCATCATCATCTGATGTGATCATTTTCTGTCTCTATATGGTCATAGGGTTCTAGGATTACACAATAACTATGTAATGGAGCTACAAAAAGCAAATAATCCCCAGATATTGGAGATAGCTAGTTTACTAAAAATCTAAAATATTTAAAACATAATAGGGCCTATCTACTTTTCTAAAAGTGTTTGATACAATTTTAAGCCAAAATTGTATCCTAGTGCCACTAAGGGATAGGAAGGTATTGTTTTTCCATTAAAGGGAATATGGGGTATTAAGTGCGAGTGCATAATTTGAGTTATACTGGCCTTACATTGCTTCAATTTTGGAGAATTCCTGTCAAATTAGCATAATGACAGGCTATGGTGGCCCTGTCAGCACCATCCAGTTGTATAAACTTCAACCTGAAGGCCAAGGAGCCAGGCAGAAAATTCTCAACCGCACAGTGACTGCAGCCAATCAGATACAGTCATTGTTTGGGTATCCTGGCAGTGGCAGGAGCAGCAGCTGTCATAATATGCACACTATTCATCCCATAGTCCAACAGTAGAAAAAAGTGTTTGGGAGAATTCTTAAATCCTATTCTTGAATAGATTTTTTATTTTTTATTTTTTACCAGAGTTTATGATCCCTTTAATGGTGGTTAATACTGAAAATTGACTTTACCAACTGTTAAACTAAGACTGGCCATAGCTTGTGTGATTTTTCCCTTGCTTGCAACCAGGAGTTGCATTAAAGAAAATCGGTTGATTCCCCCAGCAACTCAGTCAAACACAGTCAATGTCTCGATGGGGGAATCCCTCTTGCAGAACTATTGTGTTCTCCAAGTGATAAAGGGGGGGGTGGGGGGTAGGAGCTGTCCCTTCCAATAACACTCTTCGGGGAGAACACAGTGATTATTGCTAGCAGCTGGCAAAAACCGAATGCCAAAAAGCTTGATGGAGAGACTTGGGTACATTCAGCCTGTCAATAGATGGTTTAAATCTCAGCAGGTCCCTGCTGAACTGGCCGAGATTCGAACCATCTATGGCCAGCTTATAGCGGGGGTCCACCTATCTATCGTTTTTTTTTTTTTGAGTTCATTCACAGACTTTTCTTCTCAGCATTACATACTCACATATTGTGTGTAATATGTCCGCCTGTGTCAGATTTCGTCGGAAAGAATAACTTATATTATTCACTGCAGGCGGTTTCCATCTTCATTGTGGGCATTTGAAGCCCACAAGCATTTATTTCCTGGATGTGGTGAATGCTGTGCTCCCAGCATTCACCGCTCGTTCCCACACATGCTCAGTGGTATCCTGGGAAGCCTGAGACTAGCTCCCAGGAGTCTGGGAGAGGCTAGAAACACGCCTACTCCCACGGGAGGAGAACCAGGAAGTGCAAAGAAGAATAGAAAAATAAAAGGTAATTACGGCGATTTAAATTTTTTTAAACGGCATGTCAGCATCTAGGCAAGGAAGAGAATACATACAAATATTGTTCAAAATTCGGGTGGAACCCCGCTTTAAGATAGCAATAACGCAAGGACAGAACTGTTTTCAGTGAGTCAGCTGACTCATAAACTTACATTGTGTACAAGGAGCTCTACAACCATGGTGAAGCGCTGCAAAGAAGGAAAAAGTGTCTGCGTATGTAATGGGCAAATATGGTTGTCCCCCGTGTACATATGCAAATATTCACTTAAATTATCCAAACATGTGAAAAATATATTCCTGTTTATTTTATCTGCATGTGATTGGGTATTTAAAGAGAACAGGAATTTGCTTTTGACATTATTGCATAACTAAAATGAATATTCACACAAGATTCTCAACTCTCAATTTAGTAAATAGTAAGTATATAATGCAAAACATACACAGAACACTTTACAAAAAACACTAACACATAACAATAATCACTTCAAGCACATTTGTGTTATGTGTTTATTTAAAAAAAATGGTGCAGACTAAACATTATGTTCTCTTTTCTGCAAACTGGATCACACCTTATAAGCATTTGCACTGGGTCATAGGGTTTTTGAGGATGCTATGGGCGAGATTTACTAAAACGGGTACACATTAAGGCTGGGTTCACACCAGTGTGAATTGGATGCGGAGAACCCTGCATCCAATTCGCATAGCATAGCATTCTCCATAGAGAGCCGGTTCACAGATCTCTGTAGCAGCTCCAGTGCAAATTGCACAGGAGCCCTGTGCGTCTTTTGGTCTCTTTCAGGGGCCGAATTCAGCCCAAAATTTGGTCTAAAATCGGACCTGAAACAGTGAATGGAGACGCACCGGACTCCTGCTGTGAGCCGCTGCATTCTCAAGTGTGAACCCAGCCTAAATTTGATGCAGCTGTGAATAGTAACCAATCATCTTTTAAAGCCGGCCATACATGGTTCGAATCTCGGCCAGTTCTTTGCTCAAACCATGTATGGGTAGGCTGAATGTTACAACCAGCCTGTCAGATTTTACACGCGATTATTGTTAGCGGCACTAATCACTGTGTTCTCCCGGCATGGACAGCTTTCCCAACCCCCCCAACTGGGATAACACAATCACTCAGCAGGAGGGATTCCCCCATCATCACTGACTGATTATGGTGCTGGGGGAATTGAGAGATTGTTTTTTTCCTGCAACCTGTGGAAAATTGTTCCGTCTATGGTCGGCCTAACTTCAGCTTGTTCAGTTTTGACAATTTGAACTACAGGCTGACTGGTTACTATGCACAGCTGCACTAGATTCCGTCTGCACCAGTTTCAGTAAGGCTGGCCATACACTATACAATTTTCTGATTCAATTTCCTTTAGATTTACCTTCAACTATGTAGTGCAAGGGCCTGTCTGATTGCATACAAATTGAAAGGGTTTAGGTTTGACCTCATATTATATGGTTTTGGTAAATCTAAAGGAAAGTTGAACAGGAAAATTGTATAGTGTATGGCCAGCTTTAGTCTCCCCCTATGTGTTTTCTTTTTTTTTTTCACTTTTAATGGCATATGTGCGGTGTGTGTCCAATTATAACTTCATATAGTGTACTTATTCAATTTACACAATGTAAGATCTAGTGCTTCTCGGATATGTGCTTATTAAATTGGATTCAACCAAATTTCATGGCTAATTATTAGCCAATGCATGGACAGTTGGACACATTAAGACTGTTCATACTCATGGTGACTGATTTACTAAAAGAGTTGAGAATTTTCGCTCAATTCACTTCAATTATCCAGTCAAGTGAAAAGCAAATTCCTGCTTACATAGTTCACCTGCACATGAATTGGTAATTTAAGTGAATATTCACACAATGTATTCTTTACTACTCTAGTAAATTAGCCCAGAGTTTTGGCCCTTTACAAGCAAATTATGTAACCATGGGAATTAATTCTGTATGCCCAGTTCAGAGATATACACAGCTTTGCTGATATCAAATAACTGCTGTAAATACTGCACTGGACATGTATGGTTTCCTGTTTTTTGTGTGTTGTCAAATAAAAAAATATAAAAAAGTTAAATAAAGTCTTTAAGTCATTGGCCATTGCTGTCATCTTCAGATATAAATGATCAAATTACAACTGCCGTAGCACTGTCTGTTGAGAACTGGTATATTCCCACAGGTATGTATGGACCTCTCCATGGTTAGAGTATGGGCATACTGGGGTTCATTTACTAAACCTGGAGAGTGCAAAATCTGGTGCAGTTGTAGCCAGATCAGCTTCTTAATTCAGCTTGTTCGGTTAAACAGAAAAAAACTGGAAGCTGGTTGGTTTCTATGCAGAGCTGCACTACATTTTGCACTCTCCATTGTTAAATCAACTCCACTGTGTCTATTTGTAGGTATTTCAGCACAGCTGAAGGATAGGTTGTTAAGCCAAATGCAATTGTATTATGTAATGATATAGTAGCATAATATGGCAGGCATTTGCACATTGGTCATCATAGAACTTTACATCAAAAACTGTTTGCCATCTACCTTCACTAATTAGTTAGCATTCTAGTAGTTTAACTGTAGATCTGGGCTTGTATGTGTCTGTGGCACTCCGTCCTTACAGCTCTGGTATAGAAGTTTGAATCCCACCAAAACACTATTTTCTCAGAGTTTGTATGTTCTCCCTAAGTATATGTGGTTTCCTCTAGATTATCTTGTTTCTTATGAAAACCCAAAATATACTGGTGGATTAATGGTCTTTTGAATACAATTGTCCCTAGAATGTCAATATGTGTGGTTGGGACTGTGGATTATAAGATCCTTCAAGGGCAGAGACTGAGGTGAATTGTTTCATCAATCAATAGGCTTATTTAATAAAGCTGTGCAAAGCGCCATAATGAAGTACAGTAGCCTATAGCAATCAGATATCAGTTTACTGAAATTAGGTCAGTGAAATAATGTTTGGGTTAGTGTGCTTAGCACTCTTCACCCAATATTACTAAATAAGAACAATCAAGGGCCTTATGATTAAACTATAAGAGATATTTTGCTTGCAATGCACAGCTACAGCTGTTGTATGTGATTGCAGCAGACAGTTGGGCCATCGCTCAAATCTTGGAGGTTATCTTTAAGGATGGCACAGAGAAAAAAAGGTAAAAAAAAATACCCCAATAATATTGTATATAAATTAAAAGACCTTCATTTTCATAACATTACCCCCCCCCCCCTTATGGTTATAATGATAGAATGAGGTGAACTCTCTCTCTCTTTATTATAGCTTTTCATGTGACAACACAGAAGAAATGACACTTTGCTACAATGTAAAGTAGTGAGTGTACAGCTTGTATAACAATGTAAATTTGCTGGTAACAAAAGTGAGTACACCCCTTAGTGAAAATGTCAAAATTGGGCCCAATTAGCCATTTTCCCTCCCCCGGTGTCAAGTGACTCGTTAGTGTTCCAAGGTCTCCAGTGTGAATGGAGAGCAGGTCTGTTAAATTTGGTGTTATCGCTCTCACTCTCTCATACTGGTCACTGAAAGTTCAATATGGCACCTCATGGCAAAGAACTATCTGAGGATCTGAAAAAGAGAATTGTTGCTCTACATAAAGATGGTCTAGGCTATAAGATTGCCAAGACCCTGAAACGGAGCTGCAGCATGGTGGCCAAGACCATACAGCGGTTTACAGGACAGGTTTCACCCAGAACAGGCCTCGCCATGCTCAACCAAAGAAGTTGAGTGCACATGCTCAGTGCCATATCCAGAGGTTGTCTTTGGGAATTAGATGTATGAGTGCTGCCAGCATTGCTGCAGAGGTTGAAGGAGTGAGGGGTCAGCCTGTCAGTGCTCAGACCATACGCTTGCACACTGCATCAAATTGGTCTGCATGGCTGTCGTCCCAGAAGGAAGCCTCTTCTAAAGATGATGCACAAGAAAGCCCACAAACAGTTTGCTGAAGACAAGCAGACTAAGGACATCGATTACTAGAACCATGTCCTGTGGTCTGATGAGACCAAAATAAACTTATTTGGTTCAAATGGTGCTAAGCGTGTGTGGCGGCAACCAGGTCAGGAGTACAAAGACAAGTGTGTCTTGCTTACAGTCAAGCATGGTGGTGGGAGTGTCATGGTCGGGGGCTGCATGAGTGCTGCTGGAACTGGGGAGCTACAGTTCATTGAGAGAACCATGCATGCCAACATGTACTGTGACATACTGAAGCAGAGCATGATCCCCTCCCTTCGGAGGCTGGGCTGCAGGGCAGTATTCCAACATGATAACGACCCCAAACACACCTACAAGACGACCACTGACTTTCTAAAGAAGCTGAGGGTAAAGGTGATGAATTGGCCAAGCATGTCTCCAGAGCGAAGTGCTATTGAGCATCTGTGGGGCATCCTCAAATAGAAGGTAGAGGAGCGCAAGGTCTCTAACACCCACCATCTCCGTGATGTATGTCATCATAGATGACTGGAAGAGGACTCCAGTGGTAACCTGTGAAGCTCTGGTGAACTCCATGCCCAAGACGGTTAAGGCAGTGCTGGAAAATAATGGTGGTCACACAAAATATTTACACATTGGGCCCAATTTGGACATTTTCACTTAGGGGTGTACTCACTTTTGTTGACAGCGGTTTAGACATTATTGGCTGTGTTTGCGTTATTTTGAGGGGACAGCAAATTTACACTATTATACAAGCTGTACACTCACTACTTTACATTGTAGCAAAGTGTAATATCTTCAGAGTTGTCACATAAAAAAGATATAATAAAATATTTACAAAAATGTGAGGGGTGTCCTCACTTTTGTGAGCTACTGTATACAGGTGCATTTAAAACATTTAGATTATCATCAAAAAGTTTATTTTTTCAGTAATTCAATTCAAAAAGTGAAACTCATATACAGGCCCGGATTTACTCCCTTTGCCGCCCCAAGGCCGGGTCCTTCGATGCTGCCCCCCCCATCAGTGTCCCCTCCCCCTAAAGACACACATTAGACTGCCTTACCGAGATCCATTTAGAGCCAGGAAATGTGTAGGTCGGAGTTTGGGGCGGAGCGAAGCTGCTCTACTGTAGTGCTATTTTCCTTCTTTCCTTCCCTTGTGTGTGTGTGTGGGGGGGGGGGGGGGCTTGAAGAGAAGGCAAAGTAGAGGCAGGTGCTGCATCGCTGTGCCCAGTGTGTCCGCAGGACACAGGAATCAAAACACATGGCCGCATGCACTCACTCACAGGGCCGCTGCTGGAATCATGGGGCCTCGCCCCCTGAGGGGGGAGAAGAGGTGGGGGAGGGAGGTGAGAAAGGGTGAGAGGAGGAGGTAAGGGGGTGAGGAGGCAGAAGAGAGATGGGTGAGAAAGAGAGGGGATTGGCGTTGTAAGGGGGAGAGGGGTGAGAGAGAGAGGAGGTGTGGGAGAGAGAAGGGGGCTGAGAGGGAGGAGGGGTGAGAGAGAAAGGTGGTAAGAGAGGGTGTGGCCTGACAGAGAGAGGGGGAATAGCTGATAGAGGGGGGAGTAGCTGACAGAGAGGGGAGTAGCTGACAGAGGGGGGAGTAGCTGACAGAGGGGGGAGTAGCTGACAGAGAGGGGAGTAGCTGACAGAGGGGGGAGTAGCTGACAGAGAGGGGAATAGCTGACAGAGAGGGGAGTAGCTGATAGAGGGGTTGTAGCTGACAGAGGGGGGAGTAGCTGACAGAGAGGGGAGTAGCTGACAGAGGGGGGAGTAGCTGACAGAGGGGGGAGTAGCTGACAGAGAGGGGAGTAGCTGACAGAGGGGGGAGTAGCTGACAGAGAGGGGAAAAGCTGACAGAGAGGGGAAAAGCTGACAGAGAGGGGAGTAGCTGACAGAGGGGGGAGTAGCTGACAGAGGGGGGAGTAGCTGAGAGGGGAGGGGAGCTGACAGAGGGAGGGTAACTGACAGGGGGGGTAACTGACAGAGGGGGGAGTAGTTGACAGAGAGGAGAGTAGCTGACAGAGAGGGGGAGTACCTGACAGAGGGGGGAGTAGCTGACAGAGAGGGGGGAGTAGCTGACAGAGAGAGGGGAGTAGCTGACAGAGGGGGGAGTAGCTGACAGAGAGGGGGAGTAGCTGACAGAGGGGGGATTAGCTGACAGAGAGGGGGTAGTAGCTGACAGAGGGGGGAGTAGCTGACAGAGAGGGGGAGTAGCTGACAGGGGGGGGAGTAGCTGACAGAGGGGGTTGTAGCTGACAGAGGGGGGAGTAGCTGACAGAGAGGGGAGTAGCTGACAGAGAGGGGAGTAGCTGACAGAGGGGGGAGTAGCTGACAGAGAGGGGAGTAGCTGACAGAGGGGGAAGTAGCTGACAGAGAGGGGAATAGCTGACAGAGAGGGGAATAGCTGACAGAGAGGGGAGTAGCTGACAGAGGGGGGAGTAGGTGACAGAGGGGGGGAGTAGCTGAGAGGGGAGGGGAGCTGACAGAGGGAGGGTAACTGACAGGGGGGGTAACTGACAGGGGGGGAGTAGTTGACAGAGAGGGGAGTAGCTGACAGAGAGGGGAGTAGCTGACAGAGAGGGGGAGTAGCTGACAGAGGGGGGAGTAGCTGACAGAGGGGGGAGTAGCTGACAGAGAGGGGGAGTAGCTGACAGGGGGGGAGTAGCTGACAGAGGGGGGAGTAGCTGACAGAGGGGGAGTAGCTGACAGAGGGGGGAGTAGCTGACAGAGGGGGGAGTAGCTGACAGAGGGGGGAGTAGTTGACAGAGAGGGGAGTAGCTGACAGAGAGGGGAGTAGCTGACAGAGGGGGAGAGTAGCTGAAAGAGAGGGGGGGAGTAGCTGACAGAGAGGGGGGAGTAGCTGACAGAGGGGGGGGAGCTGACAGAGGGGGGGTAACTGACAGGGAGGGTAACTGACAGGGGGGGTAACTGACAGGGAGGGTAACTGACAGGGGGGTAACTGACAGAGGGAGGGTAACTGACAGGGGGTAACTGGCAGAGGGAGGGTAACTGACAGGGGGGGTAACTGACAGAGGGAGGGTAACTGACAGAGGGGGGGTAACTGACAGGGGGGTAACTGACAGAGGGAGGGTAACTGACAGGGGGTAACTGACAGAGGGAGGGTAACTGACAGGGGGTAACTGACAGAGGGAGGGTAACTGACAGGGGGGGAGGTAACTGACAGAGGGAGGGTAACTGACAGGGGGGAGGTAACTGACAGAGGGAGGGTAACTGACAGGGGGGGAGGTAACTGACAGAGGGAGGGTAACTGACAGGGGGGGAAACTGACAGGGGGGTAACTGACAGACGGGGGGTAACTGACAGGGGGGTAACTGACAGAGGGAGGGTAACTGACAGGGGGGTAACTGACAGGGGGGTAACTGACAGAGGGAGGGTAACTGACAGGGGGGTAACTGACAGGGGGAGTAACTGACAGAGGGGGGGTAACTGACAGGGGGGTAACTGACAGGGGGGTAACTGACAGAGGGAGGGTAACTGACAGGGGGGAGGTAACTGACAGGGGGGTAACTGACAGGGGGGTAACTGACAGAGGGAGGGTAACTGACAGGGGGGGAGGTAACTGACAGAGGGAGGGTAACTGACAGAGGGAGGGTAACTGACAGAGGGGGGGTAACTGACAGGGGGGGTAACTGACAGGGGGGGTAACTGACAGAGGGAGGGTAACTGACAGAGGGGGGGGGGTAACTGACAGGGGGGGTAACTGACAGAGGGGGGTAACTGACAGAGGGAGGGTAACTGACAGGGGGTAACTGACAGAGGGAGGGTAACTGACAGGGGGTAATTGACAGAGGGAGGGTAACTGACAGGGGGAGGGTAACTGACAGGGGGGGAGGTAACTGACAGAGGGAGGGTAACTGACAGGGGGGGAAACTGACAGGGGGGTAACTGACAGAGGGGGGTAACTGACAGGGGGGTAACTGACAGAGGGAGGGTAACTGACAGGGGGTAACTGACAGGGGGGTAACTGACAGAGGGAGGGTAACTGACAGGGGGGTAACTGAAAGGGGGGGTAACTGACAGAGGGGGGGTAACTGACAGGGGGGTAACTGACAGGGGGGTAACTGACAGAGGGAGGGTAACTGACAGGGGGGGAGGTAACTGACAGGGGGGTAACTGACAGGGGGGTAACTGACAGAGGGAGGGTAACTGACAGGGGGGGAGGTAACTGACAGAGGGAGGGTAACTGACAGAGGGAGGGTAACTGACAGAGGGGGGGTAACTGACAGGGGGGGTAACTGACAGGGGGGGTAACTGACAGGGGGGGTAACTGACAGAGGGAGGGTAACTGACAGAGGGGGGGTAACTGACAGGGGGGGGTAACTGACAGGGGGGGTAACTGACAGAGGGGGGTAACTGACAGAGGGGGGTAACTGACAGAGGGAGGGTAACTGACAGAGGGGGGTAACTGACAGAGGGAGGGTAACTGACAGGGGTAGCTGACAGGGGAGGAGAGCTGACAGAGGGGGAGTGGCTTATAGAGGGGGGAGTGGCTGACAGAGGGTGGGGTGAGAGAGCAGATGAGAAAGATACCTCAGTGAGGACTCCAGGAGACACAGCAGAGCACACGCCAGGCAAGGAGGCGGGACCCCGGGCGGCCGCGAACACCCACAGTTCAGCCCCACCTACACATGTGACCAATCACAGATTCTCGTGTTCGCCGCCCGCACGTGACCTATTCAGCCATTCACCTACACATGTGACCAATCACAGATTCTCGTGTTCGCCACCCGCACGTGACCTATTCAGCCATTCACAGGCTGAATAGGTACGCCTGCTGCCCATCGCTGAGCTCGGCTCAGATGCGGAGCGCACAGGCAGTAAAATATGTGTAACAGTGATGGCAGGTGCGGGAATCGGGATGCTAAACTGCTGCTATATGTGTCCGGGTTTCAGGTGGCTTGAAAACCGGGCACTTGTGTCCAAAACCGGACAGGTGGCAACCCTAGCGGCGCCGCCCCTGCACCACTGCCGCCCCGAGGCCTGGCCTTGGTGGCCTTGTGGGAAATCCGGCCCTGCTCATATAATATAGAGATTCATTACACACAGAGTGACATATTTCAAGCATTTCTTTCTTTTAATTTTGATGATTATGGCTTACAGCTAGTGAAAATACAAAATTCAGTATTTTAGAAAATTAGAAGATTGTGAAAAAGTTCAATATTGTAGACATATGGTGCCACACTCTAATCAGCTAATTAACTTAAAACACCTGTAAAGGTTTCCTGAGCCTTTCAATTGTCTCTCAGTCTGGTTCAGTAGGTTACACAGTCATGGGGAAAACTTCTGACTTGACAGTTGTCTAGAAGACAGTCATTGACACCCTCCACAAGGAGGGTAAGCCACAAAAGCCATTGCTAAAGAAGCTGGCTGTTCACAGAGTGCTGTATCCAAGCATATTAATAGAAGGTTGCGTGGAAGGAAAAAGTGTGATCTAAAAAGGGGCACAAGCAACAGGGATAACTGCAGCCTTGAGGGGATTGTAAAGCAAAGCCCATTCAAGAATTTGGGGGAGATTTACAAGGAGTGGACTACGGCTAATGTCAGTGCTTTAAGAGCCACCACACACAGACATATCCAGGACATGGGCTACAACTGTCGCATTCCTGTGTCAAGCAACTCCTGAACCAGAGACAACATCAGAACCGTCTTACTTGGGCTAAGGAGAAAAAGGACTGGACTGTTGCTCAGTGGTCCAAAGTCCTCTTTTCGGATGAAAGTAAATTTTGCATTTCATTTGGAAATTAAGGTCCCAAAGTCTGGAGGGAAAGTGGAGAGGCACAGAATCCAAGTTGCATGAGGTCCAGTATGAAGTTTCCACAATCAGTAATGATTTGGGGAGCCATGTCATCTGCTGGTGTTGGTCCTCTGTGTTTTATCAAGTCCAAAGTCAGCACAGCCCTCTACCAGGAAATTCTAGAGCACTTCATGCTTCCCTCTGCTGACCAGCTTTATGGAGACAGTGATTTCATTTTCCAGCTGGACCTGGCACCTGCCCACGCTGCCAAAAGTACCAATACCTGGTTTAATGAGTGCTTGTTTGGACAGCAAACGGGCCTGACTTAAACTCCATAGAGAATCTGTGGAGTATTGTCAACATGAAAATGAGAGACACCAGACCCAACAATACAGATGAGCTGAAGGCCGCTATCAAAGCAACCTGGGCTTCCATAACACCTCAGCAGTGCCACAGGCTGATCGCCACCATGCCACGCCGCATTGATGCAGTAATTCATGTAAAAGGAGCCCCGACCAAATATTGAGTGCATACTATACTGTACATGGACATACTTTTCAGTAAGCTAATATTTCTGTATGAAAATTCATTTTTTTTATTGGTCCTATGTAATATTTACATTTCCTGAGATACAACATTTTTTAGTTTTCACTAGCTGTAAGCCATAATCATCAAAATGGTTGAAATATGTCACTCTGGGGGTCATTTACTATAGTGCTAATAGCGCTAATATGTGTTTGGGCGAATAAATGCTCTCAAAATATTGAAATCATGCTAATTAGCGCCCATACGGAATTCACTATAGCGCTGGGGAAAAAATACTCCCAAAATCTAATTCACAATAGCTCCCAGACAACAGACAGCGCTCAAACCAAAGGCATCACCAGGGGGTGGCTATTGGGGCTACAGCCAGAGCCTGGGGCCAATAGCCCCGAGTCTCTTGTCCCGGTCCACAATACAGGGGACAGGGACGGACTGAGCCGTGGTAGCACTGGCTCTAGCTTCAGCTCCGCCCCCGCCTGACTCTACTTTTGGTCACTGGTTGCTATAGCCGCCTAGAAGCTAGCAACCAGTGACGTCACTGCCCACTGTGCCCACACTGCCAAGCAGTCAAAGCGGAGGAGGATTGCACTTCCTCCTCCTCCACGCTAGTGCTCATGGGGCCTGCGACTTGAGCGTCCCTCCGGTGGCGGCGTCAGTGCAGAGCAGCAGGGATGGGGATACCTGGGCAGCCAGGAAGAGCCCAGGAGGGAGAGAGAGAGAAGACACCGCCATCCTGAGCAGCATCCCCAGCCTCTCCCAGAGCCTGCACTCCACCTATCAGCGCGCTGTGACTGGAACAGGAAGAAGGCGGGATCGATCGGCGCTCGGGCGGGCGGCTCTCCTCCTCTACTCTGGCTGCCTCACACACTAGCCCCACGGCTGAGCTGCTGCTGCAGGACCTGGACACATGAAGTCTGAAGTCTGTTTCCTTCTGGTCAGGTAGGTCAGTCACTGTGTGTATGTCAGGTACCAGGTCAGTGTATGTAGGCCAGTGTGGGTCAGGTAGGTCAGTGTGGGTCAGGTAGGTCCGTGTATGTAGGTCAGGTAGGTCAGTGTATGTAAGTCAGGTAGGTCAGTGTATGACGGTTATGTAGGTCAGTGTATGTAGGTCAGGTAAGTCAGTGTATGATGGTTAGGTAGGTCAGTGTGTGTCGGGTAGGTCAGTGTGTGTCAGGTAGGTCAGTGTATGTAGGTCAGTGTGTGTCAGGTAGGTCAGTGTATGTAGGTCAGGTAGGTCAGTGTATGACAGTTAGGTAGGTCAGTGTGTATCGGGTAGGTCAATGTGTGTCAGGTAGGTCAGTGTATGTCAGGTAGGTCAGTGTATGTAGGTCAGTGTGTGTCAGTTAGGTAGGTCAGTGTATGTAGGTCAGTGTATGACGGTCAGGTAGGTCAGTGTATGTATGTCAGTGTAGGTCGATGTGTGTCTAGTAGGTCAGTGTGTGTATGTCAGGTAGGTAGGTCAGTTTAGTGGTCAGCATGTGAGCTTACCCCCCCGCCACACAACCCCTCCGCCCAACCCAAAACCAGCGCCACTAGACGCCCCCCCCCTCCCGTGCCGGCCTTGGACTTCGGGCTGAAGCCCCTGGTCTTTTTGCCACCTAGCAATGCCCCTGGCTCAAACCATGACTCTTGCTAAAACCTGGAGAATTGCACATGGAAATAATATTTAGAGCATGATATGATTGCCTAAATGGTACTTAGATATGTGGTATATTGTTTAACCACTTCAGCCCTGGAAGGATTTGCCTCCTTCCAGTCCAGGCCATTTTTTGCGATTTGGCACTGTGTCGCTTTAACCACTTGCTGACCACCTCCTGTAGATATACATCGGCAGAATTTGCCGCTGTGCGCGCGTGCGCCTGCCGCGAGCTCCGTGAGTCGGGTCACGGGTCCCGCGGACTCGATCACCACGGGGATACCCGCAATCACCTCACAGAGAGGACGAACAGGGAGATGCTGATGTAAACAGCATCTCCCCGTTTTGCTTAGTGACAGTGACACTGATCTCTGCTCCCTGTCATCGGGAGCAGAGATCAGTGACGTGTCACACACAGCCCATCCCCTCTACAGTAAGAACACATCCCTAGTACTGACTTAACCCCTCCCCGCCCCCTAGTGGTTAACCCCTTCACTGACAGTGTCATTTACACAGGAATCAGTGCATTTTTATAGCACTGATTGCTGTATAAATGACAATGATCCCAAAAATGTCCGACATGTCCGCCATAATGTCGCAGTCACAATAAAAATCACTGATCGCCGCCATTACTAGTAAAAAAAAAATATTAATAAAAATGCCATAAAACTATCCCCTATTTTGTAAAAGCTATAACTTTTACGCAAACCAATCGATAAACGCTTAGTGCGATTTTTTTTACCAAAAATATGTAGAAGAATACATATCAGTCTAAACTGAGGAAAAAAATTTTTTTTATATATTTTTGGGGGATATTTATTATAGCAAAATGTAAAAAATAATGTGTTTTTTTCAAAATTGCCGCTCTTGTTTTGTTTATAGCGCAAAAAATAAAAATCGCAGAGGTGATGAAATACCACCAAAAAAAGCTCTCTTTGTGGGGAAAAAAGGACATCAATTTTGTTTGGGAGCAACGTCGCACGACTGCGCACTTGTCAGTTAAAGCGACGCAGTTCCGAATCGCAAAAAATGCACTGGTCAGGAAGGGGGTAAATCCTTCCGGGCTGAAGTGGTTAACTGACAATTGCGTGGTCGTACGACATTATCCCCAAACAAAATTGATGTCCTTTTTTCCCCACAAACAGAGCTTTATTTTGGTGATATTTGATCACCTCTGCCGTTTTTTATTTTTTGCACTATAAACAAAAAAAAAATAGTGACAATTTTGAAAAAAACACAATATTTTGTAGTTTTTGCTATAATAAATATCTCAAATTTAAAATAACAAAAACACATTTTTTCCTCAGTTTAGGCTGATATGTATTCTTCTACATATTTTTGGTTAAAAAAAAATCGCAATAAGCGTATATTGATTGGTTTGCGCAAAAGTTATAGCATCTACAAAATAGGGGATAGATTTATGTCATTTTTTTAATACATTTTTTTTTACTAGTAGTGGTGGCGATCTGCGATTTTTATCGTGACTGCCATATTGCGGCGGTCAGATTGGACACTTTTGACACTATTTTGGGACCATTGACAATTATACAGCGATCAGAGCTAAAAATAGCCATTGCTTACTCTATAAATGTCATTGGCAGGGAAGGGGTTAACACTAGGGGGCGATTAAGGGGTTAACTGTGTTCCCTGGGTGTGTTCTCACTGTAGGAGGGATGGGACTGACTAGGGGAGGAGAGAGATCCCACGCCTTTTTCACAGAGCGCTATAGTAACTACCAAAATTAACTCTGGGATTAAATGCATTTTTGAGAGTGAAAATTCGCTCTATATATAGCCCAATGCAAGTTTCAGCCATTGATTATAATGGCACATTTGTAACTTCCCCAAATAAATACTTTTAATGTTGAGATGAACTGTATCTTTCTCTCAAATAAATTGTCCTTACAACAATGTTGCTTCTTCTTAATCTATTTTGTTTTTAAGAATGCTAGAATGTATAATGTTTTCATGTTTTGGTAAAGTATATTTTTCTATGTATCTCTCACTTGTTGCTGTCCATCTAACAAAAATCTTTGTATAAATAGGGATGAATGAATGTACTATATGAAAGAGCAATTAACCCATCAAAGCAGCGCTATTTTCAGTCCTCAATGCTGACTGATCAAACAAAGTCTTTGTAAATGCAAGCAAAACACATGCAGGCAGGTAAATTCCAACAAAGACACAGCGGTTGGAGCTCGGTCTGGATGAGATCTGATGAGTGCACCTTTCACCATCTATTGGGACACCTTGTGCTGCACACACCCCGTAGGGGTTCAAACTCACCGGAGCCAAGAGGTTAACAAGCCTTGGATGAAATCCTCTCTCTGTTTACTCCCGAAGTCCTCCAGGGTAGATGATCAGATAACAGCAACAATGTCCACACGTAAAAAAGAGACCCCCAATAATCCAGTACCGTTGTGATAATTTATTGTAAGTCACAAATAAGAGAAAAAAAAAAAACTAATAAAATAAATACACTGTAAAAATCAGTGGGCGCAGTGCTCTGACTAGTTTCGTCAGGAAGACTTTTTCAAAGAGCAAGAGCAAGATGCTCTTTGAAAAATACCTGGTACGTGATTTGCCTCCCGCAGGCGGGGGGCGCATTGCGCCCCCCTGATGCCCGAGGCGGTCGGCATCGTTAGGGGAGCGATCCGTGCTGAGGGGGGCCACTCATTCGTGGCCACCCCCTCACGATCGCTTCCAACGAATGACAATCTGCCTGTAATGTAAACAGTGGCAGAGGAATTGATGTCATCTCTCCTTATGTCGGTCTTTTTGTTCCGGCGCAGAGGAGATAAGACATCCAAGAAGGTGCACGAACACTACACTAACAGTAGAACACTCTAGGCACACATTTCACCCCCCAGTCACCCCCCGATCACCCTCCTGCACCCCCTGTCACAGTGACACCAATAGCAGTTTTTTTTTCTGATTATTGCATTGGTGTCATTTGTGACAGTTATAAGTGGTAGGGCAGTTGGTGTTAGGCCCCTTTAGGTCTAGGGTACCCCCCTAACCCCACCTAATAAAGTTTTAACCCCTTGATCACCCCCCCGTCACCAGTGTCACTAAGCGATCATTTTTCTGATCACTGTATTAGTGTCACAGGTGACGCTAGTTAGGGAGGTAAGTATTTAGGTTCGCCGTCAGCATTTTATAGCATCAGAGACCCCCATATACTACCTAAGAAAAGGTTTTAACCCCCTGATTGCCCCCTAGTTAACCCTTTCACCAGTGATCACCCTATAACTGTTACGGGTGACGCTGGTTAGTTAGTTTATTTTTTATAGTGTCAGGGCACCCACCGTTTATTACCTAATAAAGATTTAACCCCCTGATCGCCTGGCGGGTGATACAAGTTAGGTTTTAGGGTCAGATAGGGTCTGCGTCGCCCCAGGCAGCATCAGGTTAGTGCCAGTACCTCTAACACCCACGCACGCAGCATACACCTCCATTAGTGGTATAATATCTGAACGGATCAATATCTGATCTGATCAGATCTATATTAGCATCCCCAGGAGTTTAGAGTTCCCAAAAACGCAGTGTTAGTGGGATTAGCCCAGATACCTGCTAGCACCTGCGTTTTGCCTCTCCGCCTGGCCCAGCCCACCCAAGTGCAGTATCGATCGATCACTGTCACTTACAAAACACTAAACACATAACTGCAGTGTTCGCAGAGTCAGGCCTGATCCCTGCGATCGCTAACAGTTTTTTGGTAACGTTTGAATCAGTCGCTAACAGTCAGGAGCTTTTTTACCTGTGAGTCTCACTACTGTACCACTAAATTTAGAGCCCAAAATGGCAAATCGAAGGTACAGTAGTGAAGAGGCCTACGCGTTTCTGAGCATGACAGATAGTGAAGAGGAAGTCACTCATCTGTCAGATTCAGGCTCAGAATACGATCCTGTAGACGACAGCGGCTCCATGACAGATAGCTCTGACGATGGAGTTGTGGTCCCTGCCAAGGTGAGGCGTACCCCAATCTTCTTCTGCTGTTGTTGAGGTGCAGGAACTGCAGGTCCCTCGTATGGAGCAGAGCAGTACTAGCGCCGCTTTTCCTTCTGGTGAACTGGCAAGCACCAGCAGCCTAGTACACCCTGGTTGTAGTCAAACCAGCACTGCAGTAACACTTGGTGACGTGGCGAGTCCCATAAGTGCAGTTCAAGCTGGTGAGGTGGCAAGCAAGTAGTGTCCTGCTGCCACCAAGAAGAAGACAAACACAGGCCCGTCGTGCCCATAGTGCCCTTCCTGCTGCATTCCCCAATCCTTATTGGGAACCCACCACTTCTGCAGCACCCGTACATTCCCCATTCACATCCCCAACCAAATGCAGTTGGCTGCATGAGAGGCATTTTCTTTATGTCCTCCCGAGTACCCCTACCCAACGAACCCCCCAAAAAAGATGTTATGTCTTCAGCAAGCGCGGATATAGGCGTGGCACCCGCTATTATTGTCCCTCCTGTCCTGACAATCCTGGTCTTTGCATTGGTGAATGTTTTGAACGTTAACATACACTAGTTGAGTATTAGCGTAGGGTACAGCATTGCACAGACTAGGCACACTTTCACAGGGTCGCCCAAAATGCCATCGCATTTTGAGAGACCCAAACCTGGAACCGGTTACAGTTATAAAAGTTGCAGTTACAAAAAAAAAGTGTAAAAAACAAAAACAAAAAAAAAATATAAAATAAAAAAACAAAAATAGTTGTCATTTTATTGTTCTCTCTCTATTCTCTCTTTATTGTTCTGCTCTTTTTTACTGTATTCTATTCTGCAATGTTTTATTGTTATTATGTTTTATCATGTGTGCTTTTCAGGTATGCAATTTTTTATACTTTACTGTTTACTGTGTTTTATTGTTAACCATTTTTTTGTTTTCAGGTACGCCATTCAGCTGCAGCGCGGATTTATTTAGCTTGACAGCAACAGCGTTTTCTCCCACGATACATAAAGCCGTGACTCCAGCGCTGTCAGAGGTGATATATGCCGAAGCATGGGGGCAGCAGGGGCGGAGGAGCGATTTGCTCCTAACTTTTGGGGGCGGATGCCCCCATGCTTCGGCATATATAAAAGGTGCATGTATGCCCATCATTAGAAGTGGGTGGATGAAGGGAGGTATTCTAATGGTGGGCATACCCACTGATCAATCTCTTTTTTTCGTTCAGCCCACAGGCTGCATAAAAAAAGATTACAATATATGTCCAACAAGGACCAGCAAGGTACTGGTATGTTGCTGGACTTTGAGTGGTTATACCAGAATGATGCCTGCAGGTTTAGGTATCATCTTGGTATCATTCTTTTCAGCCAGCAGTCGGTTTTCATGTAAAAGCAATCCTAGCGGTTAATTAGCCTCTAAACTGCTTTTATAAGCAGTGGGAGGAAATGTCCCCCCCGCCGTCTTCCATGTTTTTCTCTGGATCCCCTATCCCAACAGGGAACCTGAGAATGCAGCTGGTGATTCGGCCAGCTGACCATAGAGCTGATCAGAGACCAGAATGGCTCCAATCATCTCTATGGCCTAAGAAACCGGAAGCTACGAGCATTTCATGACTTAGATTTCGCCAGATGTAAACAGCGCCATTGGGAAATTGGGAAAGCATTTTATCACACTTATCTTGGTGTGGTCAGATGCTTTGAGGGCAGAGGAGAGATCTAGGGTCTAATAGACCCCATTTTTTGCAAAAAAGAGTACCTGTCACTACCTATTGCTATCATAGGGGATATTTACATTCCCCGACATAACAATAAAAATGATTAAAAAAAAAAAAAAATGAAAGGAACAGTTTAAAAATAAGATATAAAAGCAAAAAAAAAAAAAAAAAAGCACCCCTGTCCCCCCCTGCTCTCGCACAAAAGCGAACACAAGCGTTGGTCTGGCATCAAATGTAAACAGCAATTGCACCATACATGTGAGGTATCACCGTGAAGGGCAGTAATTTTAGCAGTAGACCTCCTCTGTAAATCTAAAGTGGTAAACTGTAAAGGCTTTTAAAAGCTTTTAAAAATGTATGTAGTTTGTCGCCACTGCACGTTTGTGTGCAATTTTAAAGCATGTCGTGTTTGGTATCCATGTACTCGGCCTAAGATCATCTTTTTTATTTCATCAAACCTTTGGGCAACATAGTGTGTTTTAGTGCATTAAAATTTAAAAAAGTGTGTTTTTTCCCAAAATAATGCGTTTGAAAAATCGCTGCGCAAATACTGTGTGAAAAAAAAAATGAAACACCCACCATTTTAATCTGTAGGGCCTTTGCTTTAAAAAAATATATAATGTTTGGGGTTCAAAGTAATTTTCTTGCAAAAAAAAAAAATTTTTCATGTAAACAAATAGTGTCAGAAAGGGCTTTGTCTTCAAGTGGTTGGAAGAGTGGGTGATGTGTGACATAAGCTCCGAAATGTTGTGCATACAATGCCAGGACAGTTCAACCCCCCCCCCAAATGACCCCATTTTGGAAAGTAGACACCCCAAGCTATTTGCTGAGAGGCATGTTGAGTACATGGAATATTTTATATTGTGACACAAGTTGCGGGAAAAAGACAATTTTTTTTTTTTTGCACAAAGTTGTCACTAAATGATATATTGCTCAAACATGCATATGTGGAATTACACCCCAAAACACATTCTGTTGCTTCTCCTGAGTACAGGGATACCACATGTGTGAGACTTTTGGGGAGCCTAGCCGCGTACAGGACTCCGAAAACCAAGCACCACCTTCAGGCTTTCTAAGGGTGTAAATTTTTGATTTCTCTCCTCACTGCCTATCACAGTTTCGGAGGCCACGGAATGGCCAGATGGCACAAACCCCCCACAAATTACCACATTTTGGAAAGTAGACACCTCAAGCTATTTGCTGGGAGGTATGGTGAGTATTTTGCAGACCTCGCTTTTTGTCACAAAGTTTTGAAAATTGAAAAAAGAGAAAAAAAAATACATTTTCTTTTCTTTCTTCATTTTCAAAAACAAATGAAAGCTGCAAAATATTCACCATGCCTCTCAGCAAATAGATTGGGGTGACTACTTTCCAAAATGAGGTTATTTGGGGGGGTTATGCCATCTTGGCATTTTATGGCCTTCGAAACTGTGATAGGTAGTGAGGAGTGAAATAAAAAATTTACGCCCTCAGAAATCCTGAAGGTGGTGATTTTGGGGCCCCGTACGCAGTTAGGCTCCTGAAAAGTCCCACACATGTGGTATCCCCATATTCAGAAGAAGCAGCAGAATGTATTTTGGGGTGTAATTCCACATATGTCCCTGGCCTGTGTGAGCAATATATCATTTAGTGACAACTTTTTGTAATTTTTTTTTTTTCATTATTCAATCACTTGGGACAAAAAAATAATATTCAATGGGCTCAACATGCCTCTCAGCAATTTCCTTGGGGTGTCTACTTTCCAAAATGGGGTCATTTGGGGGGGGGTTTGTACTACTATGCCATTTTAGCACCTCAAGAAATGAGAGAGGCCGTCATAAACTAAAAGCAGTGTAAATTCCAGAAAATGTACCCTAGTTTGTAGACGCTATAACTTTTGCGCAAACCAATAAATATGCGCTTATTGACATTTTTTTTTACCAAAGACATGTGGCTCAATATATTTTGGACTAAATGTATGACTAAAATTGAGTTTATTGAATTTTTTTATAACAAAAAGTAGAAAATATCATTTTTTTTTCAAAATCTTCGGTCTTTTTCCATTTATAGCGCAAAAAACAAAAATCGCAGAGGTGATCAAATACCATCAAAAGAAAGCTCTATTTGTGGGAACAAAAGGACGCAAATTTCATTTGGGAACAGCATTGCATGACCGCACAATTAGCAGTTAAAGCGATGCAGTGTCAAATTGTAAAAAGTGCTCTGGTCAGGAAGGGGGTAAAACCTTCCGGGGCTGAAGTGGTTAACAAGGGGGCCCCCAGATCCCGGCCCCCCTATGTGAATGCACATCTGGTACATAGTACCCCTACCTATTCACCAAAAAAGTGCGAAAAAATACAAACTACAAAAGACATTTTTTGACAAATCCTTTATTAAAAAATAAAAAGTGTCCCACAATGTACATCCATCGTCAATCACGGCCCCTGATGGACCCAAAAAATAGAAAAAAATGCTCCACCTCGATGGGAGGGCTCCCACTGACTGCTGTCTCTTCGTTTTGACAGGTGTTATATTGGCAAGGGCGGGGCCATCCAGTGACATAACCGGTGTCCTCGCCCCCTTCTGATGTCATGTGACGTCAGAGGGGGCAGGGCCAACGAGTGACGTACCCAGGTGACCTCCCTTGCCTATAAAAGAACTGTCAAAGTGCACAGAGCGCATACGGCGGGAGCCCTCCCATGGAGGCAGATCATTTAAATTTTTTCTATTTTTCAGGTCCATCAGGCGCCGTGATTGATGATGGATGTACATCGTGGGTTAATTTTTTTTTTAATAAAGGATTTGTCAAAAACTGTCTCTTGTGGTTTGTATTTTTTGACACTTTTTGGGTGAATGGGTAGGGGTACGATGTACCCTATACCCATTCACATGGGGGGCAGGATCTGGGGGCCCTCTTGTTAAAGGGGGCTTCCAGATTCCGATAAGCCCCCCACCAGCAGGCCCTGACAACAACCAGCCAGGGTTGTCGGGAAGAGGCACCCCAAAGCACCCTCCCCATGTTGAGGGCATGTGGCCTGGTATGGTTCAGGAGGGGGGCACTTGCTCCCCCCCATCCTGACCTCTAGACTGCATGCTCGGATAAGGCTCTGGTATGTATTTTGGGGGAGGACACCACGCAAATATTTTTTTTTCAATTTTGCCATGGAGTTCCCCTTAAAATCTATTTCAGATCTAAAGGGCCTGGTATGGACCTTGGGGGGCTGGTATGGAATGGTGAGGGGGGACCCCACGCCGTTTTCTCAATTTTTTTCCCCTAAAAGCCAATGCCACATCAGCATGAGCATGGTCGTTTCCCTAATATTAATGGCTCATTTGCAAAACATTATTGTATAGAATTTAAAAACATCAAACACTAGTAAATGTATTTTCTACGTATGAATGTACTCGGCCCAATACACTAGTAGTCAGCATTTCTGACTTGAAAGACTCAGGCCTTGCAGGATTCATGGGTTCAAATCCCACAGAGGGTATCACCTACTAAAAGATTGCATTGGACTCGGCAGCATATGCTGAAATAAGGCAATTGCCAATTAGCCAATGCACTTTAGTTTGGTTGATTCTATTATAGTAACTCTTCAAATGCATGCAATGGTATGCAAGTATTCAATAATATTATGGTGTGGAATTCCAAACATCACACACTAGTTAGCGGGCAGTTTACATTATTTTTGTTTGTTTATTTTAATTCGCTTGTGCACTAAAAAAAAGAATAAACACAGCTGGAGGGTGGTAAGTTGGCTGGGATTTGAACTCATAACTTGAGTGCTTTGGAGACATCTGAGCACCACCAAGCCATTGTGCCAAGTACACCGAGACCTGCATAATAGCGTAGTATAATTAAAGAATTAACATAAATGATTACTGCTTTATAGTCACCTAAATAAAAAAAATAACATGAAAAAAATAACATAGAACAGATAAGTAAGTGTAAATGTTCAACACATGTAAGTTTACAGAATAGCAGACATCACTCTGCAATACTCATTCACAACTGCAGTCATTAGCAAAAGAAGAAAACAAACTAGGAATACTAATTGCAATATACATAAATAGATGCACACGAGGTAGAACACATTTCACATAAAAATGTAAAAATGTTTTCTTCACAAACATGGATCATGGTTGCAGTGCAGTGCTATATAATAACTTGGTAGGAATTGGCACTTTCAGAGCCACGGAATCACCGGAATCACCGATTAGCGCTGATTCCGAATTTACTAGGGCATGTTCGCCGCTAAAAGCTCAAATTTTCATTTGCACATTTGCCTAGTTGAACTCTTAGTTTCCTGAAAAGGGTGCTATTACATGTAGAGCACCCAGTACTTCCTGGGAATCTTAATAAATCAGCCCCAATGTGTGTAATGAATCTATATAATATATGAGTTTCACTTCTTGAATTGAATTACTGATATAAATTAAACTTTTAATGATATTCTATTTTTTTTAGATGCACCTGTATATATCAAAGAATGATGATGGGATTCAGTTCAGATATTGTGATGCTGATGTATGCGTCACAATATTTTAAAATGTGATCACCAACATTGCTAACAATTATGTTTGTTAACTAATAATCATCAGGGATACAAAGTCCATAAATAGGTGAAGTTCTGTTGGTGTTACACACAGAATCTGTGCTACTCAGAAGCTGGCTCCAGATTGCCCATTTTTCTTGTATCTATGTTTACTTCTTAATTCACTTTTTAATAAAACAATGTATATTTCATATACTTTTTTTGGCATTCACCCAGTTGTTCAGCATAAGAAACTAATAAACATTCTACTTCCAGGTCTGGCAGACACGTAGCACATTGCACTCTTTATTTTTGTATACTAGTAGCATGTTGCATTGTTCTTGAGGGTTGATGACAACAACAACATTTGTGGATGCAATGGTCTGCTGTTATAAGCTGGCCATGCATGTTAAACAGTAAAAACATTTTCAGAGCAATAAAGTTATAATATTTCTGTGTACTATCGCAAATAATCATATTTTGTGAAATGTGGTGCTGTGTATAGGGATAGAGTGGCATGAAATGTTTTTGTCCCTTTTTGTCAGCTGCTTTATAGGAAGAAATGAGAGCACAACTACTGTAGCAAAACTTGAACAGCTTCTATCAAAGTACAGGTTAAGAAGGATCATATGACTAGCTGATGATTTGTTTTCTAAAATCTAGATTCCCTCATGTATTGCCAGCTTCGAGAAAACAAATGAACTCATTTCCTTTTACTGTTTTAATGCACATTGCTATACAAGGGCATCAAAATCCCCAAATCCTAGTATTTTCAATAGTAATATAATCAAAGTTATTATTGTAATATTTACATTGTAGTGTATCTAAAGGCATTTTTTTCCTGAATTCTGGGTAGAGTAAGGAATGGTTAACAAATGGCAACATTTTCTTTTTGTTTGCCATCTGTGACCTATTGAGAAGATTTCCTTTCACTTCCTATCCTGTAGATCAGTGTTTCTCAACTCCAGACCTCAAGGTGCTCAAACAGGTCATGTTTTCAGGATTTCCCTCAGATGAAACAGCTGTGGTAATTACCAAGGCAGTGAAACGGATTAAATTACCTGTGCAAAATAATGGAGAGCCTGAAAACATGACCTGTTGGGGCGCTTTGAGGACTGAAGTTGAGAAACACTGCTGTAGACACAATTGGAAATAAGAAGAAACACACCAAACACACCAAATAGCTGTTAATTGAACAAGGGTGCCTATTGGAAAAGTTTTCTTTTATTCCTGTTCAGGTGACAACTCTTATAGTCAAATATTGGCAAAATTAAAGTGTAAATTGAATTATTTACATTTAGCTGACTACTTTCCTATTGCAGGTAAAACATTAAAAGGCTACACATTTCCTGTAGTTTTTCCTGATTTCCAGTATAAGAAATATTTATTCTTCCTCATTTATTTTAAGCAATTAAAAAAACTCTAAAAATGATCCTATTCAAAATATTAGTTTTATCTGAGACAGCCATGGCATAGTTACACAGAAAATGCACTGTTTCTTTTATAGTAATGTATTTTTCGTGTCACGTAATATTAAATGTTTTATGCATTTGAAGACTGTGTCTGTGTACATGCTTGAAAGTACATGTGTTAAACCAAAGTTAGAAGTTACCCCCCCACAACAAACATTTGGATTTTCTTTGCCTAAAGGGTTTTGCCTGGCTTTAGGCACAGTGAAAAAATAATGCAGCTGATGACAGGAACCCAGTAGCAGCATTACAAGAACAGTGCATTAAATATTGAATGCAGGAGATAAAAAGAAGCTTGTTGCTGAGCACTCAACCTCAAAATCTCTCTTTAACTTTGTCTTCAGTGCTTGTTGAAATGATGAGGATTGTGTTAATGAAATCAGTTTGTGATTTCTCTAACCTCCTCTATTTTCTAGTGCCACAAACTTGTAATGGTAATTTTATGCCAAACATTTTTCTTCCTCTGCTAACATACCAAACCCTCATCTACAACCAGTATATCAGAGCAATGCGCAGGTGCTGATAAAGGACACAACATATCTATGTAATATATACACTGCCTGAGAGGGTGTACAGTCTTCACTGTGTAGTGCAGCAGGGTAATTAAGTGTATCTTGTGGAGATGCACACACAATACTTGGTAGAGTATGATCCCATGAAACAGAGTCATGTAGTGATCATACATGCATTATATAGGAATACATATGAAAGATGACAACAATATTCTAAAGTACCATACTGTGCATCACAATGCTGCAGACACATCTAACAACAGTTTCCTGTTTAATGCAAAATATATGTGCACACATAGATATAGAATAACAATGGGCTCTTCTTCTGGATAGAATTTGCTATAAGCAATGAAAGAAAGAGAATGAGCATACTATAGTGGAGTACTGAAGACTCATGACAATAAAGTTCCAATTATTTCAGTAGGCTGACTTATTTCAATTTCTGCATACATGGGCACATCACATGTTGACTGCATATGTTTCTACACAGTTGTCATATAGATGTGAAAACTTTCATAGAAATGCATAAATAAAAGCTTTTCAGGGATATAGAAAAGCTTCCCTGATATACTTCCTTAATGTTGGAACACTTGAATTGTGGAACCCTTGAACTTCTTGGCGGACAATAGGCACATAGACTTGCGCATTCATATGCTGACATAGAGTACATTTTATTTAAGGTGTCTTTAAAGTATAATTACTTATTTTACAGGTAATTATATTTTATTATACATGTCCACTATAGCATATTTTAAGTGTCACCATATACACATTTGCACCACCACATTTTCAAAAAGAAGGGTGTGCGTGATAAGAAAAAGGATATATTTTTATTGTAGGCAAGTAGAAAGGAACCAGTTATATGTATATATATATATATATATATATATGTATATATATATATATATATATATATATATATATATATATATATACACACGCACACAGTATCTCACAAAAGTGAGTACACCCTCACATTTTTGTAAATATTTTGTTATATCTTTATGTGACAACACTGAAGAAATGACACTGCTACAATTGAATTCGATAATCTCGTAATTTTGGGTAAACGTGCTAACAAAGTTTTACCCTATTCAAGATCGCGGAGTGTCGGATTCTCCCCTTCATCCAATCACAGTCAAGTGGGGAAGCGAGCTCTTTCTCTCAAGTTTCTCACTGCGATAAATTAATGCTGGTCAATAACTTCCCTCCCACATGATGGCGTTGAGGCTGTTGCTTGACATTTTCCAGCATTTTTTTTTAATTCTTCCCTTGTCCCACCCACTTGTCTCTCCGAAACAAGCCAATAAATTCTGTGACATAGTCATGTTAAAACCAACATCTTAAATGGTAAAATATTATTAGAAGTTGAAATATAAAATATGCCAGAAGCCCTCATCCCTAATTTTAGCGGCGTTTACTACTGTAATGGCGGTGCTTTTAACCCCTGCTAGCGGCCAAATAAAGGGTAAAGTGCCCGCAAAGTGCAGCTGCCGAAGCGCTTTGCAGGCAATTCTGCAGCGGTACCCATTAATTTCAATGGGCAGGGGTGGTGGAGGAGCAGTGTATACCAAAAGATGCTGCTTGCAGGATTTTTTGTAACATCCTGCAAGCGCACTGCTCCAGTGTGAAAGCACTCGGGCTCTCACACTGGGGCTTCACAGGAGGTGTTTTTCAGGAGCATTACAGGCACTATTTTTAGCCCAAAAGCACCTGAAAAATGCCCCAGTGTGAAAGGGGTCTAACTGTTCCATATCCTGATACCCACACACTTTGTTAATTTTTTTAATACTAAAACTAATTTTATATTTATTACAGAAAGTCTGGGGCCCTTCTAGCAGGGGGGCAACCTCTTGCAGGGGTGCCCTGGGCATTTTCCGCCTTATAGATATAAATTTATTTCCTGGTGACAACTGTAATATTTTGGATTTACCCCTTCTTAAAAGGTGAAAAGCATTTTTTCCCCTTGTGTTTGAATAATTTTTCAACTCCCCCTGTTCCTTGACTCCAGACTTGCCTAGATGGGAATGATGTGCTTCTGTTCTTGGTGCTTCCTGTGATATGCATGTCACAAATCCCAGGCGGCTCCAGTTGAGGCATACACATTGCTGAAGGGGGATGGACCCAGCACTGGAGGAAGATCTGGGGTATGTCATTATGGGGCCAGCTGCCTGAACCAGGAAAAGACAATGACTGAAGATGGTGGCACAGGACCCACTGTGCAGCAGCCGAGTGGCAGATCATAGCAGATCAATACTGGATTCACTGTGTGTGTGTGTGTGTGTGTGTACGTGAATTGAGGATAACAAGGAAAACCAGGTAATGTGGATTTAAACAAATACATCTCGGGGGTGAAGTTCCTCTTTAGGTTTCTGTCACATTAATAATTGTTACAAGTAGAAATACAAATGCTGAATCTCCCCAGTAGAAACAGAAAAAAAAATAACAGGGGTTTGAATTCTTGCCTTACCTGTCCAAGGTTTTGGCTATACATAAACTTTCATTCAAGTTTACCAGTCAAGAATCCAGACTACACAGGCATTTAAAAGTGTACAATTTTAGTGTTTATTGTAATATGTACTATAAATCATGTTATAATAATATCATATTTTTAAAAGCCAAATATTAAAGTTAGTAGTGCAAAAATGTATATTTTATTTTGCTATTGCCGATCTCTATTATGGAAGTGTGTGGTCAATATCCCTGCTGAACAATGTTTTTTCTTTTAACCATATATTATTTATATTGATTACTTTCATGTTTCTATCTCAAAAACTTACAAAACAATAAAGATTTTAAGAAAAAGGCAAATAATGTAAAATGTGTTTTTTTTTTAATTTAGGTGCACAAACCTTTGTCAAGTATATTTTAGTATTACATACTGTATGTGCATATAATTTGTACATTTCTGGTCCAAGTAAACAAAATTTTCAGATATGATAGCTGTCATGTGACCTTCTGCAGAAAAAAGGTAAGAATACTGTACAGGCACTAGGTCTATGTATAAACATGGCTGCGCAAGGAAGTATATACAGAGATAGGTGAAACAGCCTATGAAATTGAACCTCCAATATATACAGGTGTCAAAATTGGTTTCTTGCATTGAGTCCTAATGAACGTTTTTAGCTAACCCTTTATGTCATTCTCACCAATGAAAAGGGTACTTTTACAGGTGGCATACTCAAAGTGACACTAAAGGATCTTTTTTTGGTTAAAATAAAAAAAATGTTATAGCACAGAAAGGCCCCTAGGTCCCTCTGAAAGTATCCCATTGGCACTGTCTACCCCTCCCTGCTCTGGGTACCTCCTTAGCAAACAGGGTGCTATGGAGGCTCCCATGTGTGCATGCTCCTAAACTGGGCAGTGTGTGTCCATAGACACCCACAGCACTGGGAAGCCACGCCCCCACTCCCTTTTCACAGGTTCCCATTGCCCTTAATGTCTCCTGTTAGACCAGAACCTTAGGGTAGCAGTGCTGTGGCCGAGGCAATACAGGAGCGGTGACATAAGTCCAGTTATTGTTTAGCGATTGGGGTGGGTAGGGCACACAGTGGGATGTTTTTTACTTTACTGCAGAGAATGCATTAAGGTAAAAAAACTTTTTGACTTTAATCTCTACTGGTTCAAGCAATTCTATATTGTTTTATTATATTACAGCCATTGGAAGGAAAATACAGCCATAAACAGTCTTGAATTGTAGATGGCACCAGTGTGTATCTTTATGAGAGAGTAAGTGTTAGATGTATGCATGCATGATTCCCATTTGTGTGCATGCGTGTATACATACGGTGTATCTATCTATCCATACACACTCATTTATTTATAAACATGTATGTTTGCAAGTGTGAGATTTCGAGCTGACCCAGAAACAAAATCTTTTGTTCACATGTGATTTGGTCCTAAATAGAAAATTGCACATGTGACCTTTGCAGAAGCCAGAGTGGATACACGCTAATTCTAGGCATGTTGCCAAAAATCCGCTCAGCACCCTACCTTGCACACTAGCTTAACTTCCTTGGCTAAGTGGGAAATGCAGACAGCTTGAAGGAGTAGAAAGGAGTCCTGATTTTGCCTGTAATTATAGCCCGAGGATTTGTGTGGAGAGATGCCCAATTCAGAGCAATAAGGCTTCAGGTTTGAGTGCGTACGACATCGACTTCTTAGTGCAAAAACTGAGACTCGCCCACAGGGTAGATACTGTGGAGAAGACCTGCAGAGAAGGAGATATATGGTTTGAGAAAGAAGTGATCAGTAGGACTGCATCATATGGATGAGTGAGCAGGCATGGTGTTTTAGTCAATATGTAGAAATTAACCTTTCTTCATTACCTTCTCCATTACATCCATGCTGTCCAACTCCCTTCTCTGTTCACTATCACTGTGTCTCTAATACCTTTGTGAAAAAAATCGTATGGGTAAGCAACTACATTTTTCTCTTCCCTTGTAGCAGTTAGCAGACGATATTTGTTCTGGTTTACATCCCTTTCAGCTACATGCTTGAAGTTTTGTTATATATTATCCCTATAACTACATTTATACATTTGTATCCAAAAACATACTCACCATGCTTAGTTTGCATAGCTCAACATACCAGAAAGTTTGACTGTCTTTCCTTTTGTGGCCTTTGATGGATTGCATATATTGTCCTAAACATTTATATGGGCTTTAAGTCCAGTCTGTACACTGCAGCAAATACTGTACAGACATACAGATGTCTAGAGTATGCTGTCAGGAATATTGGTAGTAGGTCAGAACTTGTAGTAAATTCTTGCAGAATTATCATCATGTACAGCAGTTAAAGATGTTCAGAAACCAGCAATAAAGCACACGTAAATTATTCTGCCAAAAATATGGGGCCAAAATTAAAGAAATAAAAAGTGTGCAGTTCATCAATTTGTGCTTTTCGCCTTGACTTGTATAACATACTCTATATCACATGTAATAAGTGAGAGTTTTTACAATCTTTCCTATTTTTATGTAATCTACAAAAAAAAGAGAAACATTAAGGCTGTCATCGCTGGCTTTTTATGCAAATGATAGTTGCCTGTCTGTTAAGTTGACCCTTTTGCTTTAATACTGCGAATCACTAACTCAGATTAGGTATTTTGACTTTACTAAGATATTCTTCATATATGAACTTGTTCTGGGTCAGTGACTAAAAAATATTGAAGCTAATAGGTCAACAAAACAGCCAGGCAACTGGCAAGCCCCAAATGCATCATACAGTGGCTTCCTATAGAACCAAGCAAATGCAGTTTACCATTTAAATAAATGCATCTGTAATTAAAGAGCTAAAATGTGTTAGTATATTTAAATGTTTTTTCCTGTACATACAGTATATTAATGTTGTAATTCCATGATTTTACACTCTTTTTTTTCAAGATATGTACATTTCCCTTTAATCTTCTACACAGTATATCTGCTCTTTGTACACCTGTCCATCCTTAAATAACTTCTATGTACCCTCCCTCCACAAACTGTACATCTCTTTGATGCACCCACCAACCTTATGCATATATCTCCTACATACACCCTCCAACCCCACACAAATACATCTCCTGCATGCACCCAGCAACTAGATAAACACAACAACATGAAAGCATGGATCTATGCTGCCTTACATCAACTGGTCAGACTGGTGGTGGTGGTGGTGTAATGGTGTGGGGGATATTTTCTTGGCACACTGTGGGTCCCTTAGTACCAATTGAGCATCATTTAAATGCCTTGGCCTACCTGAGTATTGTTGCTGACCATGTCCATCCCTTTATGACTACATCGTACACATCTTCTGATGGCTACTTCCAGCAGGATAATGCATCATATCACAAAGCTCAAATCATCTTAAACTAGTTTCCTGAACATGACAATGAGTTGACTTTAGGCTACTTTCACACTGAGGCGTGCGGGCGCCGGCAGTACAGCAGCGCTAAATATAGCGCCGCTTTACCGTCGTTTTAGCGGCGCTAGTGGGGCGGTTTTAACCCTAGTGGCCGAAAAAGGGTTAAAACCGCCCGCAAAGTGCCGCTGCAGCAGCGCTTTGCAGGCGGGTTTGGAGCGCTGCCCCATTGTTTTCAATGGGAAGGGGCGCTTTAGGAGCGGTAATTACACCGCTCCTAATGCGCTCCAAAGATGCGGCTTGCAGGACCCTCTGGGCTTTCACACTGGAGTGCATTGAGCAGCTCTTTTGGGGCACTTTGCAGGCCCTATTTTTAGCACTTTAGCGCCTGCAAAGCGCCTCAGTGTGAAAGGAGCCTTACTCCAATGGCCTCCACAATCAACAGATCTCAACCCAATAGAGAAGCTTTTGGATGTGGTGGAATGGGAGATTTGCATTATGAATGTGCAGCCGACAAATCTGCAGCAACTGCGTGATGCTATCATGTCAATATGGACCAAAATCTCTGAGGAATGTTTCCAACACCTTGGGGGGTCCAACCTTGTACTAGCTAGGTGTATTTAATAAAATGGCCGGTGAGTGTACATCCCCTGCATTCACCCAGCAATCACATAAAAACACACATCTGCTGCATATATCCTCCAATCCCATAACAATCTACATCTCCTGCATTAACACACTAACCACATATTTGTATTTGCTTATTGCATATATTTAGCTTACCAGACACGTACTGTACATGTCTTTTCTGCAAACAAGAAGATAAACATATCTTTTTCTAATACATTCCTACCACAAATTGTATATATCCCTCTCCCTTACTCTGTTAAAATGTTAAAAGAAAGATGGATGTCGCCCTTGGGGACTTTAAATGAGGTGTACACAATTGGCTGCTAAAATTGACAAATGAAAATACAGTAAAGTATTTATTACAGAAATAGTCACACATCAAAAAGTAACATACAAAGGCAAAGCAGATACAATATTGCACATAGTTAAAGATTGCATTGCATTTAAAGTACATGAGTATACATGACATCTATAACACCGGACGCATTTTGTGAGATGTGGCTCGCTCTTCAGGGGTGGATGCATGTGGGATATATCTGGTAATGTAAAACATGAATAAATGATGGACAAATGGTAAGAGGGGACTTACAGAAAAAAGCAAGACCCTACACTCATCAATCGGCAAAGACTAGGTGCCTGTGGCTATGTTCACCGAGGATGGCAGCAATGTATGCCTGGGAAGGGAGCTGAAGAAGCGGTGGCAACCAAAAAACCCCAACCAAGGAACAATGGGAAGGTGGACATGGCACGGGTAGAAACAAGTGACCTTGGAGATCCTAAATAATTCATTCAGGTGTCAGCTAAAATGTAATGTGATGTATAAAATCAAACATTGCTAAATTAGCAAAATAGTAACAGAGTATATGATAGAATGCATGAATGCATGTATAAACCAACCTGTTGCGATGGTAAGACGAATAAGGCCAAGGAAAAATGTGTGCAATTATGCAGATATGTGAAAAGGGATGTCAGTAAAGGCAATCCCTGAAAAGAAAAAGGAGAAACATGAAGAAATTTGAATATAAGAAACATAGAAATCATGACCAAGCACAGAGAAGTGCTCAATGTGGAGGATAAAGATGTCTACCTGTGTAAGATCAGTGGCTTGCAGCAGCAGAATGAGCTGTCCCATGTGAGGTGAAAGAGTGAAATGAAAAATCCCAGTCACGTGTGCTCTCCCATTTATAGCCCCACAAGGGCTCCAGTGGACTCCGCCCCTAGAAAATCCGTTCAGGTGTCAACTATAGTATAATAGGTGTATGAACAAACATTACTAAATTAGCAAAATGATCATGGAGTATATATTGGAATGCATAAATGCATGAATGCATGTATAAACCAACCTGTGGTGATGGTAAGACAGATAATGAGGCCAGGGAAGAGTATGTACAAGACTGCAGATATGTGAAAAGGGATGTTAAAAAAGCAATCCCTAGAAGAAAAGTGAAAATGTGAAAAAGTGTGAATATTAGAAACATAGCCAAGCACATTGGAGTGCTTGGTGTGAAAGGTACCTTTGCAGTGGCGGCTGGTGAAGTTTTAGGATGGGGGGCGCCAGACCTGTCCCTTCTTTTTGACCCCTCCAACTTATAAGCCCCACCCCTTATAGCATCCTCCCACTCCATCCCCTGTATTCCACTTGCTTCCACCCATAGTGTCAGGAGTATACAGCTCAGGACAGCTCATCACAGCTCATCACAGGACAGAGTATACAGCCCAGACTCACAGCAGAGTATACAGCCCAGACTCACAGCAGAATATACAGCCCAGACTCACAGCAGAATATACAGCCCAGAATCACAGCAGAGTATAGCATATAGCATTTCTTGAAAAGCCTGGTATATAGCATTTCTCACAAAGCCTGGTATATAACATTTCTCACAAAGCCTGGTAAATAGCATTTCTCACAAAGCCTGGTATATAGCATTTCTCACAAAGCCTGGTATATAGCATTTCTCATTGGTCTCCCCTTCTACTTGAGTCTGTCGCATGGCTACTTAAAGTGTAAGTTCACCTTACAGAAAAATCTGTAAGGTAAACTTCCACAGGTCCCCCTCCCAATTGTGCCTACTAGTGCCTTCTCATCTGTGTCCACCAGTGCAGTCTCATCTGTGACCACCAGTGCCATCTCATATACAGCTATATATACCCCACCTTCTTTCCTGTATATAGAGACCTTCCTCCATCATCACTGATTGCAGATATACATCATTTGTCCTGTATACAGCTATATTTACAGTAACAGGATAAATGATGTATATCTACAGTCAATGATGATGGAACAAGGTCTCTATATACAGGAAGGAAGAAGGTGTGGGTATATATAGCTGTATACACTCTACTACACAGATAATATGCACACATTGTGAGTACATCTGTCCTGGGTAGTGTATAGCTATATACACCTACCTTCTTCCTTCCTGTATACAGGACAGATGTACTCACAATGTGTCTATATAGTGTATACAGCTAGCTATATATACACATGACATCCAGGCATACAGGGGTCTCTTAATATGAGTGCAGTCCCCCTAATCCACATGAAAGGGGGACTGCACACAGCCCTCCCATTAAATTAAGTAAAGCCCCCACACACACATACATACAGGGTCTGCTACCCCCCATGTTCCATCACACATGTTGCATTGCTTCACCCGCTCTGCACTCATGTTCACCATTGATGGTAAACAGGGATCAGTGTACACAATTGTGACAAGAGGGGCCACTGGCTCTTACCCTTCTTGCACCAGCAGACATTTTATTCTCCAGGCCCCACATTGTACTCCCCAGCACAGCCTGAACATCAGGGGGAGACAGGTGCAGAGCTGAGTGACATGGCAGCAGACCAATCGACTTCCAGCTGCATTTGGGTAAAACAGCAGCCAGCCAGACCTCCTGCTGGGATCTTTGCAGATAGCAGTGTGGGAGAGACACATCACTGTTCTCACTGACATGAGGGAGATAAATAAAACAAGTCACAGTCACACAAGCAGCCCTATTAGCCGGCAGTGCTGTGAACTTATGTCGACCCCTGCCCTGAGTTCTCTCACTGCTGGTTCAAGAAGTGCTGGTGCAGCCTCCTCCTCCTCCCCAGGCTGTCCCTCTTTCTCTCTCTGCAGTCTACACAGGACCGGCCCGCTTACTCCATCCATCTATCCCCCCTGTCCTCCAAGGAGCCTCTCATGTGGCCCCCTACTGAATGGTCACTCAGTCCGCCCCTGGTTCCCGCGCACACACACACACCCTTACCTTCAGTGTGCCAGAGTCACTTATGCAGCCTATTTGCCGGTGTTCTGCCGAGAAAGTTCCCCTGCGGGAGCCGGCGGAAATAGCCGAAGCCGAATAGTTGTAAATCAGCTGTACATGGCGCCTGTAAGAGGGCCCCTCGGCACTTTTTTATTCTCCCTCTAGGTCCACTTGGATGGTGGGGCTTGAACCTGGACCCAGGGCGCAGGCGCCGTGTACAGCTGATTGAAGGTTTTCAGCTTCGGCTATTTTCGGCTGCTCCTTAGTCGTTTGTACTGCGCAAGCGCTGTGTCTGTGCAGTACAGGGGGGTCCTTAACCACCGGGGGAACTTTTGTCGGCAAGACACTGGCAGTGCTGTGAACTGATGCCGAGTGCCGACCCCTGCCCTGAGTTCTCTCACTGCTGATTCAGGAAGTGCTGGTGCCGCCAGGCTGTCTCTGGCTCTCTCTCTCTCTGCAGTCTGCACAGGACCGGCCCGCTTACTCCATCCATCCCCCCTGTCCTCAGGCTCTGAGGAGCCTCTCATGCGCTCCTCTCTCTGAATCCACCGCATGCACGCACATGCACTCCAGTCGACTCCTCACCCTGTGACCGGGAAACCAGAAGTGATGTTAAAACACCGCCCACTGTCCTCTCCTCTGGTGTCCTCCTGTCCCAGTCGACTCCACCCCTATAGAACTGCCCACTGTCCTTTCCTCTGGTCCCCGTCCAGTCGCAGCCAATCCTAGCCACTACTAATAGCATACTGACGAATACCAGGAGAGTGGGAGTGTGCGAGGGCGCAATATTGTATCAGCTTTGCCTTTGTATGTTACTTTTTTTTATGTTACTTTTTTTTTATGTTACTTTTTTATGTGTAACTATTTCTGTAATAAATACTTTGCTGTATTTACATTTGTCAATTTTAATCGGCCAATTGTGCACACCTCATTTAAAGTCACAAGGGCGTCATCAATGTTTCTATTGTATTATTAGAGATGGAGGTGTGTTACTGGTGACACTAGACCTTTCTTTTATTCACTCTATGTTAACATCTACTTCATAGGTTCATTGCCAGCCCCTGCTTTGTCCAGTTGTTTTGTAAACTGGCAAAAGGGAAGACCGCCAGTCTGCATTCTGTTACACTTGTCGTCAAAGGGGAGTCTTGTTTATTTACCTATTTTCACTCTGATAAAAAATGTGGCATTCTGCATCTGGTACTCTCGCACTTGTGATCACAATGCCAACCCCTTTTCCAATCTGTCAATATAAGAGACTGTCAGGCTGCAGTTTGTTGTCTGCCCATGTTTGTACACTCTGCTTTCCATGCTCCGCATTGGCTCTCTTTTCCTCTCTTCTAGTGTAACTGTAAGGTAGCTACCCTCTCCCACCAATATTATTTCTTCCATGACTGGGGGACTGCTAAGGTCAGGAATTAGTCACTGGTGCAAACTCACCTGCAGTGTATATACAGTGTATGTACACCCAGGGCCTACAGACACCCTTCCTAGAGGGGCGCCCGTCTGTATGAGCAAGGCCTTGCTACAAACCATCCCTCCCAGCCGGGCCTGTGCATACACCAAACACAGGATCAAATCTCCTTCTAGAACCCCTATAGGGGATCCATGGGGCTTCTGATCACCACCCGGCCATAGAAGGATTGCAAACACAAACAACAAAATGCAAGCGCTCAGGATACGGATATCAATATAATATAAAACATTCAGGAATAAGGTCAAAAGAGTCAAAATAAAAGGTGATGTTTCTTTTAAGATGATGATGATGTATCTTGAGGGTGAGATACACACTAAGGGCTCAACTTTTCTCAGGAGTGAAGCCAACTCTGGATAGCAACATCTCCCAAGTGAGCTGGGAACCCACCGTGAGTATCGCGGTGAAACAGGAAGGGATGCCGGCTAATCCTGTGTGATGGCTGGGTAACCTGTAGTGATTGGCTCGGAGCACGGCGCCTCTTGGCGTGTGATGTCACTGGGGTATGGGGAGCCACAACACATTTCAGAGCATGCACGAAACTTGTACGGAGAATGCCTGCTCCTTTCTCAAGTGATATGGGGAAAGGAAAGGAAGTGGATTTTATGCTCTGCACAAAAAGGAAGTTAATTGGCCAACTAACTATCGGGTTGCCAAAAGCTAAATTGCGGATAATAGGCTATGCATAGAATGAGACTAATGTTAAGAGATCCAATGGATAGACTTTAATATATTGACATTTTTCTTTTACCTATATGTAAGTGTTGGAATACTTATATTACTGTACAATAAACATTGCACTCAGAGGCGCTTTTCTGTTTCTTCCCTTCTCCCTTCATGGACACACCATCCATGGCAGCAGGGGAGAAGGAGGACGACAGCATCATGGATGGCACTTTGCAACAGCCTGGGCCATGCAGCTGCAAAAACAACCACGATTATGTCTGGATGATGGAGTCCCCTGTCCAGGCAACAGCATATGTACAGGGGGCTCGGTTGACTGTAGCAACCAGGGGCTCCCAGAGGTACCCGCTCTGCTTCCCACCGGGGTTCTTGGTTAATCTCATGGTTTACTCAGAAAGACAGCCTGCATGCCATTATGTTGTAAATTCAGCTGGAAAAACACAGACATGACAAGGTCAGCTAAGAAAAAATATTGAACGGTAAAGCATTTTTAACAAACTACTGTGACATACAGTATTAAAGCCCAATCCTGCTCTCCCTGTCTCCCCTGCTGAAGTAAAGGGGACCGCTGCTGACCATGATGTAAAGAGGAGGGGGGGGGGCTTTGGTGACCAGAGACCACTCTACATCAGAGTTCCACTTTACATCACAGTCCAAAGTGTCCCCCCTTTACATATATAAAATATTCAAAATTGTAAGCCTATAGGCTCCTGAGATGTAAATCCAGCCCCTTCTACACCTTACTTGTCATGCTTCATTGCAATTTATTGTCATGCATACATCATATATTTAATAAAGCATAACATTCTGCAGATCCTGACTGCATCTGTCTTAAGACTGCATTTTGCATATTGAGATTGCTCTCTCAGATTGCTTATTGAGATTGCTCTCTCAGCACCTCATCAGCCTTGCCTTTTCTCTTTGTGTACTTCACACGGTATAAATCCTTCCTATCAGCTATGACTGGGAATTTGTACAGTAGAAAGGCTCTTGCTACATGTGTGATAAGCAGCAAGTGCATCCTATTACTCTACTATCTGTTGGCAGTGCTAAGTAATAGTAACACTTTGCTGGTCTGCACGGCTCCCTACTTCTTTACAGTCTGGTAGAGCAACAGAGGAGGTTGTAGTTACCAGAGGCTATGCTGGAGAAGTGGGGTGGCCAGCAAAATGTAGGGTGAATATTTTGCCTGTGAGCTCCAGGTGTATATTCCCATGTCATTATTAAACACTGTAGCAAATAACACTCATAGGTTACTGTACTTTCTATTCAGCATAAGTTTATGTAACTTATGCTGAGGTGAAGTAGTTCACAGCTCATGGGGGTGAGTGCACTTTCGACTTTTCGTCTTGGGTGATAAAGGATCTTTTTTCACCACTGCACCCACTCAGTTGTGTCTGCAAGACTGCATGATGACTTCACGCTATCATGGGGCCAGCCAGTAGAGAGTTTACCACAACAAAAGGGAGAATTTAATTAGTGTCCACCAATGTAAGGGGTCACTTCAATAACCACCAAAGTGAGCTGGCACATCACAAGTGACCACCAATGCAAGTGGACACCACTGACTGCAAAAAGGTCACTTCTTCACGTAACACCAATGTAAAGCAATACTACACAGTACACAAATGTAGGAGCACTTCACCACTGACCACCTATGAAAGAGCTTACTTCTCTACTTGTTGCCTATAGTGATGAGCAGAATGGGTCAGTTGAGGGTACTTTTGGGGACTTTTGGGTGCTAAATTCAAACTATCTTAGAAATCAGTAATGCCCATTTTCTAGGCTAATGGGCAAGTGATTGTCAAAAAGAGCATGGTGAGCTTAACAGTGCCCTGGGGGACATGTACCAAAACTAAAATAAAATTATATTTTGCAGGAAGTAGTGATTTCTATTAAAAATTATAATTATTTTTTTATTTTATGTAAAACATTAAAAAAAGCTACATTCCAGTGGAGCACCAAAGATGATTGAGGTACTGTTTAGTTTACCATAGCATCACAGCTTAAAGTACACCCAAGTGGCACCGTTTACAGTACACCCAAGCACCACTTTTACCCAACACATCTCTACCAATAGCTGCAAATAAAAGTAGGGAATAAAACCCACGCTATCAGCTTGTTAGGAGTAAGCTCACACTACCATGAAACGCGTTAACGCTTCTCTCCCAGTTCCTGTTGCTGTGATGGTCTTATTGTTGATTTTACCATGCTATCAGCATCATGTCTTGCAGACCTACAGGGAGCGGCAGAAGTTCCCGTGCAGCTATGAGGGGGGCGAACATCTTATGTGGACTGGTCTTAGTGAACATGTGCTCATGGACATGGTACATCATTTCCAGGCAGGGCACATTTGCCATTTTTTTGGGTACTGGGCATGCTATAGAGACAGAGCACACAGAGAAGTTGGTGGAGTTGCTAATCAAGCCTTTATCATTCTCCTACCCTGTCATCCAAGTGAAGACTAGCTTGCTATTTCCCCACAACTGTCACAGTGGAGTTTGCTGAATTTTTTTAGCATGGTGTGAGCCACTTGCTGCATAAGGATGTACAGAAATTATTGGGCTTTGAGGAAGAGAAAAATGGGAGCCTAGAAGGAGGGTACAACAGGCAGGGAGAATAAATTGGTAGTGATGTTCTTGCAGCTGCGGCATACTGCTATGTTGGCCCCAGTAAAAACGGGATGATGATGAAGTCCCTGACTGTTCCTGAGTGCCCAATATAGCAGAGGAGGAACATGAGGGTGAGGCACAGCAAGGCAGGATGTCATCCAATAAATATTTGGGGCATCCTGCCACCCTCCATTTTTTTCTGCACGCCAAACTTCTCCTTTAACCACCACAGGCCACAAAAAATATCTCATGTTCTGCCTCTGTTGCCATATTCGGTCTCTATGAGCATACCCAGTCATCGTTGGCACATCCCTCTACCTGCCGGTGTTAATGTCTCCTGTCCTTACTGTGAAAAAAATGGGGCCATAGCTGCTGTTCTTTGTACGGAACATTTTTGCAGCTGTTTCACAGTTGCAAGTGCTGTGAGTTTTATATAAAAGGGCCATCCTGGGCTCTGAAAGATTTTTATCTATGGGGGTTATAATGTTTTAGCACACCCAGCACCCATAACCCATAACCCAATTATTTGCAGCTGTGTGACAGTTGCAGATATGGTGGTGTTTGATAATGTAGTGTCAATCCTGTGCATTCATTTTTCAGTTGGGTTACGGCCTTTAGTCACCAACACCCAAAAAACATTTTTTTTGGGCTGTGTGACGGTATCAGAAGATATAACATTTTTGTCTAGAGTTTATCCTCTCCTCTGCAAGAATATTTGTACTGGGTTATGGTGCCTTGTCTCTATTAATAGCTGAAACATAATTTTTACAAAGAATCTTTTATGACCATAGAAATGGTTCCATTTTTTTGGGCTGGGTAAACACTGCTTTTGCTATTTTCTGGTTGACTTGCGGTGCATCATTACATATGGACAACACATTGTTTGTTGTTGATTGACAAATAACATATCCCTGCATCCTAAATTCCATTCTCATGGAAAAAAAGAAATATTAATGTGTATCAAATCTGTGATTCACGCAGCTCTATTTACATTACAGTATAGTGCCTTTGCTCAGGATGTCAACTTCTGCACATGTGTGGGAGTGATGTCATGCCACACTGGCCAAGGGAAAATTGGCACCAAGAGTAAGGCATGGAGAAGGTTCTGGGACTGGTGAGGGACCTTGTGGGTGTTAGACTGTTACAGCAGAGGTAAATATTGCAGACTTTAGTTCTACTTAAGGGGACACATCTCCACATTAAAAAAAAAAAAAAAAAAGCGCTAAAGGGTGAAATCCAAAAATTTGCAGCTAACACGCCATTAGGTACAAAAATGGTATAAATGCATAAACCAAATTAAAGTGCAGTGCTCATAAAAAAAATGAAAACAAAACTAATAGCCGTCCAGTGTATGTAGGAAAACTCCTCCAGGTGAAACAAACACTCAGTGCTCCCACACCAGTGGCCAAATTAGAGGCTTACCAGAACAGTGTGACCGTCCAATGAAAAGTCAAATAGTGCTTGAAAGTGATTAGTTTAAATCTTGGATATATGGTGCTGCCACTTCACTTTACAATACATATCGATAGCCATTCAGGGGAATGCGCATGGAAAAAGGCAAACACTCCACATAGTGTAAAATCAATGGTTTCAAATCTGAGTAGTATGTTTTTTTTTTCTCTTAAAGCGGGGGTCCACCTATCTATCGTTTTTTGTTTTTTTTGGAGTTCATTCACAAACTTTTCTTCTCATGATTATCTACTCACATGTTCTGTGTAATAAGTCCACCTGTGTCCGATTTCGTTGTAAAGAATAACTTATAAAATTCACTGAAGGCGGTTTCCATCTTCATTGTGGGCATTTGAAGCCCACAAGCATGTATTTCCTGGATGCGGTGAATGCTGTGCTCCCAGCATTCACCGAGATGTTGTGATGACGCTGTTGCACAATGCATGCTGGGAAGCCTGAGACTAGCTCCCAGGGGACTGTGGGAGGTCTGGGAGAGGCTAGAAACACGCCTACTCCCATGGCAGGAAAACCAGGAAGTGTTAAGAAGATTAGAAAAAAAAAGGTAATTACGGCTATTTAAATTTTTTTACACAGCATGTCAGCATCTAGGCAAGGAAGAGAATGCATAGAGATAATGTTCAAAATTTGGGTGGAACCCCGCTTTAATGGACCATTTTAATGAAGTTCTCTTTTAAGGTAGGTTCAAACAAAGTGTTAGCTCTAGATGCAAATTTTGTTTGCGGAAATCACATGTAAAACAGGGATTTTCATTTTTTTTTTTTAACTGATCTTTTGTCTTGAGATTTATGTGTATGAATATCTCTTATGTAGCATAGTAATAAATTCATATATTTTGTTTACAAGGCTGCACATGTGTGTGCAGTGTATAAAGCAAGTAGGTTCAGTTTCTGTTTAACATTCCCCCTTTAGGCTACTAAGGGTGCCCCAGGCTAGGTCTTTCACAATTCTAGCAATGCCCCTGCCGTGCACACCTGTCTGCACACTTTATATACTTATCATTAAATTCACATACTTGCTTCATGCACACACCTAAGGGTACCCCATGTTTTGCACAACCCTAGCCATGCACGTCTATATGAACAGTTTTTATACTATTACATACCTACCCCATACACACACGTCTTGGTTTTAGATGTGCACTATTCAGTGAACACTTATTCCCCTGCTTAGCATCTCAAAATGCACACATACTACAAACACACATATTACATGTAGTCTACAGAAGGCTACAACTCCTAATGAGGAGTCGCTTCAATGGTTTGGCTCAAAAGTTTGGCCCCAGGTTTTCTTGGCTAGGAGAAGTCAGAAGAGAACAGCTGTGACTTCACCTATTAGCCCCGATGTCTTTCTGAGGAGACGGCTGGAGTTAAACATCCCACAATGTGCTCTCTGGGGCGTCTCCAGCCTGACCTATACTCGCCTTTAATAGTTTCATAGGAACTTCATTAAATCAATTACTTAGTGAGCACATCATGATTTATCTGTAATTAGCACTGAAGTGCCTGCTTAAACCAGAGCACAGGACTCAGTCCATGGGGATAGATCATGCACTCAGAGTATTTTGCATGTGTCCACACTGGTAAGGGTAGATATAATGACGGCACCGGAAAAGTGTGAATAGGGAGACAGACATCATACACATTGCCCCATAATACAAAACTGTGAGATAAGGTTCCCATAAGCCTTTGTGGTAATGGAAATTTTAATGGTAATTAGAAATGCCAGAAGGGGACATTGAGGGTGTTATTTCAAGCTGCAATAGTAAAAGCCTAGTTGTAGATTATTAAACACGCAGAGGGTTGCCAGCTGTAAACTGTTCGCAGTTGTAAAGTCTATGGCTTCCTGGGTGAATAATGTAACCACAGTAAGATTTGGTACAATCAGCGTGGGTCAGTGCTGGCTAAACAGCTATTGATGTTGAAGTAGAGTATGAGTGAACAGCATTAAGGTTCTTGCTAGTGGTAATAAACTGCCTTTTAACCTAGCTATACCTTGGATGTTGTTTTGAACTCAAGTTTTTAGGAACAAGCAGCTAGAGCAAAAGACCATGGAGCAGGCATTTTATTTTATATTTAATCTCTAGGGAAAAATATCTATCAAAAGTATAAATGCCTTTCTATATTTTGTTCCATTTAAAATGACGTTAAAATGTTTCTGGCACAAGGCACTGAAAGGTTATTTGGGTATAGACAATTTTTTTTTTAAATGTTTTGCATTTCTAGCTCTGACACACACAAAAAAAAAAACTATTGAAATTAAAAAATAAATGTAAGTAATAATGGTTAAAAAATTAACAGAAAACAATAGTTAAGGGGAGAAAGGGGGGGGGGGGTAAATTAGGATTAGGGATAGTTATGGTTGACTAAGGGATAAAAGGTTTTAAAAAGGAATCTTTTTTTTAAATAAAAATAAAGAATATATATATATATATATATATATATATATATATATATATATATATATATACACACACACACACACACACACACACACACACACACACACACACAATTTATTTTGGTCTTGTCTGAAGCTGACACAATTCTGGAGAGAGGCGTGGAGGTTTTGCAAAAAATTTCCTGATTATATCCTTCCTGAGAACTCTTCATTTTACGAGATTCTAATTCAGAGATACTAATTAACATATACCCCTTACTCCCTATCCCATATCCCTCTTCCCCCTTTTTTTCTGTATGGAAAAAAAAAGAGGAAAATTGGTTTCTCTTTTTTTTATTGTTAACTCCCCCTTCTTTTATTACGGTCACCTCCTTCCCATAAAATAGTTTCAGCCAAGAGAACCTCACCACCAAGTACCACAGGGTTCTCTTTTTATCACTGACTTGTTGCTGATTTAAATGTTCCTTGACTTTTATGTGATATACAATTCGGATTACTGTTCTTCCTTCGACACATTTAATCCTTAGTGTTCATTAACTAGATATGTTTTCTGATACTGTGAATTTTGATATCACACATGGATCCAATTGTAAAAAATGAATTATTTTATTAAATAAAGAATATAAGAAGATTTTATATATATATATATATATATATATATATATATATATATATATACGGTATATAAAGAATGTATATATTTTTTTCACTTTCTTTAACTGATGTCATATCCAAAAAAAAGTTGCCTCTTTACACAACTTATGAATTAAATTATATATGCAAAAGCACCCTCGCCACTGTGAGCCATTATTACACATCTTTGTTATAAATTATTATAATCCCAAAGTGTGTAAATCTCACAACAATTGTGCAGCTGCTGTTCATGATCCATCTGGAAACTATACCGTGAGTTAATATATTTAAACAGCGTTTGCTAAATATGCCAACTTAATAATAAGTTATGAAATAAAACTTTCAAAAACACAGTCCATATTATCAGCCAAATAAAGTAAATGTGAAAAAAATTCCATTGGCTGAGAGTGCTGACCGATGTGTTCTGGTGGGGGTTTGGCAAGGGGTGGTGGCATCAGAACACAAAGCTCAGTGGGGGAGATCACTGTACTAACATCACATAGTTAGTATCGTGGCTCCTCCTGAGCTCTGCAGTTTTTTTTTTGTTCAGCCCAGTGGTGTGTGTACTAGACTTTACACTGTTTGCATTAATCTTGCATTAAAAATATAGTTAAAAATGTATTAGAAAACAAAAAACTTCATCAATTTGTGTCTTTTATATCTGCATGGAATCCAACATACAGCTAGCATTTATTAGCTAAACTTTAACAATGCACAATATAATAAATAATACCTGTGTGTATATTGTCCTAAAACTTGTCATGTATAAATTAAAAGTCATCTACTTAATGTATTTTTAGATTTCCTGGTAAGTTTGCTCACCCCAGCACCACAAAAGAAAAAACTTGTACTTTCAGGTATAGGAATAGGATACATCTGCACCCCCTGCCTACAATGTTAGTATTCAATCCAGGTGCTGTACATCCAGGTGTATGTATTTCAATAGTGTATTTAACCATTAGCTTGGAGTCCAGTTATATCTGTTTCACTAAAGGTGGTTCCTCCAGCAATTTTAAAACTACATTTTAAAATGAAAGTAAACTTTTAATCAACATTTAATTAACTGATCTCCCCAGAAAAAACAACTTCTGCTGCTTACAAGGTATTGGCTTTGCATACATTCATTCAACACATATATCTGAATATACATACATCCACCTTTATCAAGATGTTAGTTGTGTGTGTCACCAAAACAATAAATTGTACCTTTAACTTTTTGGGATGCTTTTTGCAGTGAGCACTATGGGCGACGCCATCCTTTTTCCTGTCCTCCATGCACAGAATAGCAAAATCAGTGTATAATGATGAAATGCTACAAATAAATCACCACTCAAGTACTTCATACATATGACATGGAAAGTATTGAAACAGGATTAATCTCTAAAGTAGAGCAAGTTACCATTTTAATATTTACATCTTCTAAATAAGCAGTAAATAAACTTTAAAACAAGTCTTACTAACCTCTATAGCTGCAGTCACTGTAGAGTTCATTCTCAAAATTTGCAACTAAGTTTCACTTTCCCTTTCGCTCAGTAGCACAGCTCCTCGATTCCAGCAGTCAGTTGGCTGATTACCAGCCTTATCTCTATTGTAGGTGTAGAAGCATGTGCACAAGGAGAGAGAGGAGGGAGAAAAGTCATTAAAATATATAACACAGTGATTTTCAAAAATTGTGGAATACCACCATGTAGAGCTGCACAATTAATCGTCAAGAATCGTTATCGTGATTAATCGTTAAGAATCGTTATCGTGATTAATCGTTAAAAATCGTTATCGTGAATAATCGTGAATAATCGTTATTGCGATCTTGACTAAAATGTTTCACAATTCTTTCTATGCAAAGAATTCTCTCTGCTCTTCTGAAGCCACAGCCCCCAAAAGAAAGGAAGAGAAAAAACGGGCAGTATGCAAAGAAACAAAACATTCTTTATCAGTTGAACTTAAGTATAAACATTGTAACAATTTGTCACTGGAATAGACTTCCTGTGTAAATGAAAAAAGTTTAACCGCTTAAACACTAAACCTTTTTCTGACATTTGTTAGTTTCAAGTTAAAATAATTATTTTTTGCTAGAAAATTACTTAGAACCCCCAAACATATATTTTTTTAGTAGACACCCTAGAGAATAAAATGGTGGTTGTTGCAATATTTTATGTCACACTGTATTTGCGCAGTGGTCTTTCAAATGCAATTTTTTTGGAAAAAATTACTTTAATGAATTTAAAAAAAAAATCTAACCAGTAAGGTTAGCCCATTTTTTTTGTATAATGTGAAATATTTTACATCACGAGAATTGTGAGAGAATCGTGATCTTTTTATTCTAAGCAAAAAAATTGTGATTCTCATTTTGGCCAGAATCGTGCAGCTCTACCACCATGCAATCAGGGGTGGCTAATAAATGATGGCGAACATACTGGAATACCCAAAGTTCTAACATATGTGTACAGAAAGTGAATCATTTGACTAAGATTTATTATTGCATCTAAATGCTCATAGTTCTTGCACCATAGATACAAAGTCATATGTAATACCACCACATGGTAAGAAGATACTTCTAGGGTCACTTCCATTAGAGAAATGAAGGATCCACATGCATCCTTGCATTCTTTTACAGTTTCATTACTTTAAGTTTATAAATCCAGTCACTGACACTCCAGCAGCAAGCTGGAATCTGCCATGGACTACTACCAATGGGGATTTTCTGAACTGAATTTACACCATAATAAGGTAGATTATGTGTGTAGATAACACAATTATGTTTGTAATGTTCTTGCTTATATGACTAATTGTGATCATATTTTTATATTATTAAGACATGTTTAGCAGTACGCCACAGGGTGACATTGACAATTTCTAACAGTTGAAATTGATTTAGTATCAGGAACCATGAATCAGATCGAGACAGAAGTATAGTTAAATCACACTTGTTTATTAATAATAATAATAATAATAATAATAAGGTAAACAGAGTAAACGTAGTCAAAACAAGCCAGAGTTCAGTAACCAGATCGGGTAGTCACCCAAACAAATGTCAAAGAGCCAGAGATAAACATAGTAATACAGCAAGCAGGATCAGGAGCCAGAAGGAACGTCAGTCGTGCAAGTCTTCAACAGGAACGCAGGAGAAAGTCTCTGTGATGCTGACAAAGGCGAAGGCAGAGATCAATTGAGCTGGATGGCTTTAAGTAGGCAGGACGGACAAGCAGAATCAACAACAGCTGGGTAACTGTGGAAGAGAGATGGGAGCTGGCAATTAGACGACAGCTGAGCGGCCAGCACAGAGAAGGAAGGGCTGAGCCCAGCCCTGACAGTACCCCCTCCTCAATGACCCCTCCCCCTCGGAGGACCACCGGGCTTGAGGGGAAAACGTCTATGGAAATCACGAAGGAGAACAGGGGCATGTACGTCCGAGAATGAGACCCAAGAGCGTTCCTCCGGACCCTACCCCTTCCAATGCACCAGGTACTGTATGCGCCCAAGGAACCTACAGGAGTCAACAATGGATTGTACTTCATACTCCTCATGGTTCCCAACCTGTATAGGGTTAGGACGTGGCACCGAGGTGGTAAAGCGGTTGAAGACCAAAGGTTTTAATAAGGAGACATGAAACACATTTGAGATGCGCATACTAGGAGGAAGGTCCAAGGCATAAGCCACTGGGTTAATCCTGCGAAGGATACGGAAAGGCTCAAAAAAATGAGGTACGAACTTCAAAGAAGGAATGCGAAGTTGGAGGTTGCGAGACGACAGCCAGATTCTGTCCCCAACCTGGTAGGAAGGCACAGGCAGGCGTCTGCGGTCAGCATGGAGCCTGTACCTATCGTTAGCATTTTTCAAAGCCCCCTGAACTTGTGCCCAAGTGGAACAAAGACCACGGAGATGCTCTTCTAACGCAGGAATACTCTGCGGAACAAACGAGTCAGGCAACATGGAAGGGTGGAAACCATAATTCGCCATAAACAGGACTACCGGGAAGCAGTTGTTGTGAGCAAACTCTGCCCACGGTAATAGGTCTGACCAGTTGTTATGATGGTCAGAAATATAGCAACGTAGGAATTGCTCCAAGGACTGATTGGCTCGTTCTGTGGCCCCATTAGACTGCAGGTGAACCGCAGAGGAGAAAGCAAGCTGAATTCCCAATTGTGCACAAAAGGCTCACCAGAACCGGGAAACAAACTGACTACTCCTGTCCGAAACAATCACCTTGAGTAGCCCATGTAAGCGAAAGATCTCCCGAGCAAAAATGGAAGCCAGTTCCTTAGAAGTGGGCAACTTTTAAGGAACTGGCTCCAATACAATGACACATCTTTGAGAACTGGTCAACCACCATAAGGATAATAGTGTTGCCTTGAGAGTTGGGTAACTCCACAATGAAATCCATAGACAGGTGGGCCTAGGGCCTCTCTCCATTGGGTATGGGTTGTAGGAGGCCCACTGGAAGGTGTTGTGGAGTCTTACTCTGAGTACACATGGAACAGGCAGCTACAAAGGCAGTTACATCAGCCCGTAGACTAGGCCACCAGAATTGCTGGGAAACGGCCCAAACGAGTTGATTTTTCCCAGGGTGGCCAGCTGTCTTGGGAGAATGGTAAGTCTGGAGCACGGCAGTACAGAGACTCTCTGGGACAAAGCAGCGGTCACAAGGTTTCTCAGGAGAAACATGGACTTGAGCAGCAAGAATTTTGTCACCCAAAGGAGAAGTAAGACTGGTGCGAACCGTAGCCAGAATACGATCAGGAGGAATCACAGGAACCGGAACCGACTCCAACTTGGAAGTGTAGGAAAATTGTCGTGACAAGGTATCAGCTCTTACATTCTTAGTACAAGGTAAGAATGAGACAATGTAATTGAAACTTGACAAGAAAAGAGCCCATCGTGCCCTTCTGGGAGAGAGGCGCTTAGCTTCAGACAAGAATGTGAGATTCTTATGGTCAGTAAGAATGAGAACCGGCACAGTGGTACCTTCAAGGAGATGTCTCCATTCTTTCAGGGCTAAAATGATCGCCAACAGCTCTCTGTCACCAATCTCGTAATTGCACTCTGCAGGTGATAATTTCTTGGAAAAGTAGACACACAAATGCATAGCGCTCTCAGAGTTAGGACATTAAGACAGAAGGGCGCCAAATCCAGTCTCAGAAGCATCAACTTCTAGGATAAAAGGAAACGTAGGATCAGAATGTGCCAACACAGGAGCAGAAACAAAGGCAGCCTTGAGACTCTCAAAGGCCTTAATGGACTCCAGAGACCAACTCTGTGGGTTACGGTCCTTTCTGGTCTTCTCACTCAGGGGCTTGACCAGAGATGAGAAGTTACGAATAAACTTCCGATAATAGTTGGCAAAGCCCAGGAAACACTGCAGAGGATGTAAACCCATGGGTCGGGGCCACTGTAGGACTGCCGAAAGTTTCTCTGGGTCCATCGAAAAACCAGCAGTGGAAATGACATAGCCCAGGAATTTAACCTGTTCACGATGGAACTCGCACTTCTCCAGTTTACAATAGAGATTGTTTTCTCTTAGTTTCTGAAGCACACAACAGACATCTGTGTGGTGGCTCTCCAGGGACTTGGTAAATATGAGGATATCATCGAGATAAACCACCACACATAACTGCAACAAATCTCGGAGGACATCATTAATAAATTCCTGGAAAACTGCCGGGGCGTTACAAAGGCCAAAAGGCATTACGAGGTACCCATAATGGCCTGTTCTGGTATTAAACGCAGTTTTCCACTCGTCGCCCTCCTTAATCCTGTTGTGGAAATTTTATGAAGATGTATTTTAATATGTATTGTCATAGTCTCCCAGTGTTAGCCCTCCCGCAGGCCGCTCTAAAGAGCTGACTGGGGCAGACTGACGCTGGTTGAGATCCGTTTGGTAGTGAAAAGCTCTTTGGGGATGTAGAGAAATGTTTGCGGAGTGGACAATCCGCACGAGATTGTATGCCCCTCTTGAATTAAGCTTCGTAAAAAACGTTTCTCCCTTGAGGTGGTCAAATCAAATCGGTCAAATCTGTAATCAACGGAATCGGGTAGGCATTCTTAACCGTCAAATGATTGAGACCCCTATAATCAATACAAGGTCTCAGTTCACTGCTCTTCTTCTTCACAAAGAAGAAACCAGCACCAGCAGGAAACGAGGATTTGCGGGTGAAACCTCGAGAATGTGTGTTTGCAACATGCTCACCTGCAGCTATCGTTCATGCCTGACTTTTACGCTCGTTTGTGAGTATCCATTTGCTGTTTTAACTTTCTTTAATAAATGCTATCAGTGGTAATGCACTAGGTCGGTGCACCCTCCTTTCTTTCCTTTTTTTATAGTCCATGGATACCCATTATTCTGAGGAAGGCGGCAAGACGGCAGATACCACTGAAGCATTTGGTCCTACCACACATTGAAGAACTAGCTACCTGAGCGCAGGAGTGATTTTTTAGTTTTGCAACATACTCCTCCATGGCCTTATCCTCCAAGACCGACAAAGGGTAAACCCGGCCACGAGGGAGTATGGCACCAGGTTGAAGGTCAATTGCGCAATCCTAAGGCCGGTGTGGAGGCAAACTACCGGCTTGACCCTTGTCAAAGACATTGCTAAAATTGTGGTACTGCTCCGGCAGGGAGGAGAGTGAAGAGGTGCACAGGACCTTGGCTACCTTCTGGAAGCATGTCTCACTGCATTGTGGTGGCCAGGAGAAAACCTCATTGCAGAGCCAATCAAAATAGGGGTTTTGCCTCTGTAACCAAGGATAACCAATAACTAGCGGAATCCTAGGTGAGGAAATAACTTGGAATTGGATTATCTCATGGTGAAGAGCCCCTACGGCCATGGACAACGGAACCGTCTCATAAGTCACATGGGCAGGCTGTAGAGGTCTCCCGTCAAGAGCCTCAATGGCAAGTGGAGTGTCACGCAGCTACAGCAGAATCGAGTACTGCGATACAAAGGCAGCATCAATGAACAGGCCTGCAGCCCCAGAGTCAATTAGAGCCTGTATGTCAATGGACGACTCAGCCCAAGAAAGGGTGACCAAAACCAGAGGCTTATGCTTCTGGATAACTGACTTCAAAGACTTCAAAAAGTGACCTGCCTGGCCACAATAAAGGCACAATCTTTCCCTCCTCCTAAAGGCTCTCTCATCCGCAGAGAGACACGTGAAGCCCAAGTGCATGGGTTCATCTTCACTGACCGACTCGGTACCAGGAGGCATGGGAGGTGAGGGAGGAACAGGTGAGACTGAAAATCTCGGAGGCAAATGTACAGGAGGCCTCCGCAAGCGCTCCTTAAAAGAGTTTTTTTCTGAGTTTGGAGTCAATGAGGATGGCAAACATGATCAACCTCTCCAGCTCAGTGGGTATATCTCAGGCTGCTATCTCATTATTGATGGAATCCGAGAGACCATGAGAAAAAGGAGCCACGAGGACCTCATTGTTCCAAGCAACCTCCGCTGCCAGAGTACGGGATTCAATGGCGTAGTCGGCAACAGTTCTCGTACTCTGTTTGATGGACATGAGGCACTTGGCAGCAGAAGCGGAGCGTGCAGGAACATCAAATACCCTTCTAAAGGAGGCCACAAACTCAGGGTAACTCAAGACAACAGGTTTTTGCGTCTCCCATAGCGGGTTTGCCCAGGCCAAGGCTCTCTCAGAAAGCAAAGATATCATAAAACTTATTTTGCTTATGTCCATGGGAAATGCCTGGGGCAGCATCTCAAAGTAAATCTCAACCTGGTTGAGAAACTCTCTGCATTGAACTGGATCGCTTCCCCCAAATCGTTGGGGAAGAAGAGCAGAACCAGACATACCTCTTATAGAGGTAATACTGGAGGCGGGTGCCTGCGCAGAGACTGGCACAGCAGCAGGGACTGCCTGCAACTCAGGTTGTACCGGAGCACCCACAGTGGGAGTTTCCAGGTGAGCCACGCGACTCAGGAGCGTTTGTAACGCTATGGCAAACCCAAATCCAATCTGGAAAAAATATTATCAACAAGTGGATTGACTGTATCTTTTGAATTCATGGCCTTCGCCTACTATCAGGAACCATGAATCAGACCAAGACAAAAGTATAGTTAAATCACACTTGTATAATAATAATAATAATAATAATGTAAACAGAGTAAACGTAATCAAAACAAGCCAGAGTTCAGTAACCAGATCGGGTAGTCAGCCAAGCAAATGTCAGAGAGCCAGACATAAACGTAGTAGTACAGCAAGCAGGATCAGGAGCCAGAAGAAACTTCAGCCGAGCAAGTCTTCAACAGGAACGCAGGAGAAAGTCTCTGTGATGTTGAAAAAGGCGAAGCCAGAGATCAAGTGAGCTGAATGGCTTTAAATAGGCAGGACTGACGAGCAGAATCAACAACAGCCGGGTAACTGTGGAGAGAGATGGGAGCTGGCAATTAGCTGAGCGGCAAGCTCAGAGAAGGAAGGGCTGAGCCCAGCCCTGACATTTAAATACTTCAAGCAGGCTTAACATGCTTTAATCTATATGTATTACTGTTGGGCACATTGTACTGTACTAATCCAAAGAAATAATACCTTTGCTCACCTATTTAGAGAAAGCGCCAGCTCTAGTAAATCATTAAAATGGTACCTATGTCCTAACTTGTGTACAAGAGAAATTTGGGCTAAGGCTATTGTGGACTTTCATGGGACCGTACAAAGGCTTGACATACACAAGGTAAGTATAAAAGATAAATTTTTATTACAGACAATGAGCTAAAACAAACATGGATATAAAAGAACACAACAAATTGTGTCCTTGTGAGACACCAATTAGCTCTATAAAATCACAGATGAAGTGACACTACAAAGTAGCCACTGTCAGGTTCACATGTACCATCTGTGTATCTAGCGATCAACATGTTTCGCGGACAGACTTGCACTTCTTCAGGTGCTTATTATTAGTATTTTAGAGCATGCATCAATATTAATTCTATAAATAGAGAGAAAAAGTGATTATGGCATACATAGATATAACAAACATTAGAGACACGTGTGATAATAAAGACTGTATGCTGTCTTACCCCAGATGTGGCCAAATGCATAGACACTACTGATGTTCAGCGCTAGATACACAGATGGTACATGTGAACCTGACAGTGGCTACTTTGTAGTGTCACTTCATCTGTGATTTTACAGAGCCAATTAGTGTCTCACAAGGACACAGTTTTTCATACATTTATACACCTGTTATTGTACTTTCTACTTGATATTTATTATTAAATGGATGTTTTTTTTAGAGCTGTTACTGATTAAAATTTCCGTGTTCGATTTATTGATTTTTTTAAATTGATTAATCGGCTAATTTCGATTATTTATAACGCACATACAGTTTCAACTACTTTTAGCTGATTTAGCACCGTTGTTATGGCAACGGCCGAAGCCGCACATAGTGGGGCATGGCTAGGACGTCACACGTCATAAACTCAGCTTCACCGTGCCCATAATCTCAGTCTTACCGTGCCCATAATGCAGTCTCACCGTGCCCATAATCTCAGACTTACTGTACCTGTAATCGCAGCCTCACCGTTCCCATAATGTAGTCTCACCATGCCCATAATCGCAGCCTCACCATGCCCATAATGCTGTCTTACCGTGCCCATAATGCTGTCTCACCGTACCCATAATCGCAGCCTCGCCGTGCCTATAATGGCAGCCTCACTGTGCCCATAATGCAGTCTCACCGTGCCTATAATGCAGTCTCACCGTGCCCATAATCACAGCCTCACTGTAGTCAGTGCCTGTGCCTGGATTACACAGTCTGCGGGCATCTCCCTCTGGGTGTCTCAGAGCTGAGTGTGAAAACTTTGGCCCCGCTGTGAGAAAAGTCCCGCCCTCCTAGATCAGCTCGTGTGATAGACAGAACACTGCGTCTATCACACAAGTTGATCTAGGAGGAGGGCAGGAATTTTCTCACAGCGCGGCCAAAGTTTTCATGCTCAGAGACACACAGCAGGAGATGCCCTCAGACTGTGTATGACATATAGTGGAGGAGGAGGGAGCAGAGCACTGCGCTGCAGCCACAGCTTGGCCCAAGGGCAGGCAGCCTACCGATCAAAAAAATTTTAATCGATCAAAAAAATTAACGATTAATCAAGCTGTCAACCTGACTCCAGAGTTTTGGTTGGGATGTTTTTCTAGATGTTTTGAGTGTGTATAACTTCACATAAAAACATCTTTACAGCAGTTATTTGCTATACTGGTGTATTAGTTTAACAATTGATTTTGGATGTGTGACCAGAAATAAACTAAGTGACCATTTCTTTTCTATACATACAGTACATATAATGTAAAATTCCTATCAGATACTTACTGAAATTTTCCTTTCCTGGTGCCTCACCATGTACTACGATAGGCCGGGGATACTTGCAGCCAATGTTCTGATGTTATAGTTCAAGATCCAAACCAGGGGGGTCAAAGTCCAGAATTTTGTAGACCACCTTGGTAGAACATAGAAGCCATGCTGCAACTGCTCTTGCTGATGCTGGCTAACCTTTTCTTGTCTCTGTCAAAATAGTGACAAGTCTTTCATATTTCCTAATAGTTGCTGTTCTCTGCAGGTACATCAAGATACATCTCTTCAGGTCTAAAACATGCCACTGGAGATCTTCCCCTGACCGAGAATTAAAAAAAAAGGCCACCAAAGACCACTCCATCTCCAGATAGAAGTTTGACATAACATATGAGGGAAAGTCTGTCTCAACACAACTTTGTCTTGGTGGAACACACAAGAAAAGCTGTTTTCAGAGTAAAATACTTTAAAGAGGAATCAGACAGCAATTTGAAAGGCAATTATGTGACTAGCTTCAGGACTGAAGGAGAATCCCATATTTGCTTTCTGGGTGGTCTGTTCTTTAGCAGATCCTTAAGAAATTGGATCACTACCTGATTCACTGACTAAAGAAAGTGATCACATTTGGACTTGAATGCTATTGTAAAATAGTCCAAAATCAACCTGTTTCTGCAAAAAACTTAGAAAGTGGGTAGGATCTATAGCATTGTATGTAGCATTTGCAGACTTTCATAGGTTGCAAAAGAGGTCTATTGGAAAGCCCCCTTAGAGGTGCATCTCACCTGTATATATAGATGCATTACACAAAGCGTGATATATTTCAAGCATTTCTTTCTCTTAATTTTGACAATTATGGCTTACAAATGTTGGCTCACTGAAAAGTCTAGTATGCACTCAATACTTGGTCAGGGCTCCTTTTGCATGAATTACTGCATCAATGCGGCTGGCATGGTGGTGATCAGCCTGTGGCACTGCTGAGGTGTTATGGAAGCCCAGGGTGTTTTGATAGTGGCTTTCAGCTCATCTGCATTGTTGGGTCTGATGTCTGTAATATTCCTCTTGACAATAGATTTTCTATGGGGTTTAGGTCAGGCAAGTTTGCTGGCCAATCAAGCACAGTGATTCCATGATCATTAAACTAGGTATTGGTACTTTTGGCATGGTGGGTAGGTGCCAAGTCCTGCTGGAAAATGAAATCAGCATCTCCATAATGCTGGTCAGTGGAGGGAAGCATGAAGTGCTCTAGAATTTCCTGGTAGAGAGCTAAACTGACTTTGGACTTGATAAAACACAGTGGACCAACACCAGCAGATGACATGACTACCCAAATCATCACTGACTGTGAAACTTCACACTGGACCAACTTACATTCTGTGCATCTCCACTCTTCTGCTAGACTCTGGGACCTTGATTTCCAAATGAAATGCAAATTTTTCCAGTCTGTGATGATTTGGGGAGCCATGTCATCTGCTGGTGTTGGTCCACTGTGTTTATCAAGTCCAATGTCAGCGCAGCCGTCTACCAGGAAGTTCTAGAACACTTTATGCTTCCCTCTGACTAGTTTTATGGAGATGCTGATTTCATCTTCCAGCAGGACTTAGCACCTGCCCACACTGCCAAAAGTACCAATACCTGGTTTAATGATCATGGTATCACTGTGCTTGATCAGCCAGCAAACGCGCCTGACCTAAACCCTATAGAGAATCTGTGGGGTATTGTCAAGAGGAAGATGAGAGACATCAGGCTCAACAATGCAGATGAGCTGAAAGCCACTATCAAAGCAACCTGGGCTTCCATAACACCTCAGCAGTGCCACAGGCTGATTGCCTCCATGCCACGTCGCATTGATGCAGTAATTCATGCAAAAGGAGCCTCGACCAAGTATGGCGTGCATACTATATTGTACATGGACATACTTTTTTTTTTATTGGTCTTATGTAATATTCAAATTTTCTGAGTAAATGAATTTTGAGTTTTCACTAGCTGTAAGCCATGATAATCAAAATTAAAAGAAAGAAATGCTTGAAATATATCACTCTGTGTGAAATGAATCTGTATACAGTAATATATAAGAGTTTCACTTTTTGAATTGAATTACTGAAATAAATTAACTTTCTGATATTCTAATTTTATGAGAGGCTCCTGTATTTTCCAAGCTTCTAATGATAACCTCTCTGGACATGGTAAATACTGGATTAGAAAGGTTATGAGTCAAATATCTTTAGTCACTTACCATTAGGGCAGTAGAGACTCCGACCTGTGAGGCCAGACTGGCAAGATGTAAACTGCCTGCACCTCCTCCTACTGAATCCTTTGGAGTACCCTGAAAATCAGGGGAACCAGAGGAAATATGTAGACTGATGGAAAAGCCCACTTCTGGGCTAACGCATCGGTTCCTAGGGCACAAGGTTTGCGGGAGAAGTACACTAACAGTCAGTAGTTGGTTGGTGGGTGGAGGCCATCAGATTTTTTGATGAAAACCTCCACCTGTGTAAGATCCTGATTAATGTAAAACTAAAGGCAGAAATTAATTTTCCTTTTAGATTGAGTAGGGCAGGGTTATAACAAGGGCTTTTTTTCTCAAACAATAGGTGCTGGAACTTAACCATGGCCCCACAAAACCCCTCCCCCTACACACACCCTCCAAATCACATCAAATAGTGGGTGTGTTCTATCAAATTTCACAAAAACAGAAGGAGGGTCTTAAAGGGGCATTAAGTACCAGGATTGCATTACATACAGAGCGCAGAGCTGTCACTTGTAAACACAGAAACCGGACTTCTGTGTTTACAAGTGATTGTGGTGAGCAGGCACCAAAGGGTCTGAGCCAGAGGTGGTGGAACTGAGTTCCACCAAGTTCCCCCTGAAAAAAAGCCCTGGTTATAACCCTTGTGAGTGAAGGAATCGCTGGCTGTCACCAAAATTTGTGTCCCCATTGGAAGATTTCCTCTATATCTCTGGGTAAAAACGCAGGATTTGAGACTTTCTTTCATTTTTACTCTTGGTGATAACAGTAAACAGAACAAATAGAGGAAGTGAATCTCCCTGAGGGGCACAGATAGGAAAAAAAAATCTGACAGGTGTTCTATACTTTAGGTGCTTAATGTTTATTGACCATTCTTTTGCATATGGGAAATTGTGACTCAGAGCATCTGCTATGGTGTTTCTCCTTCCCGGAATGTGGACTGCTAACAAATCTGTTAAATTGTTATCTACGCAAGGGAATATTGGTGCTGACTACACTACAAGGTTCAAGCTGTGGGTCCAGCCTTGACTGTTTAAGTAAGAGATTGGTGTTGTTCAGCTGCAACCTTACTCATTTCTCTCACTAGAAATGACAAAGAAAAAGCTGGCCTCACCTTGATGACCTTGGAGCATGTGCTAGGTGAGTTTGACTATCAGCAGTATCTGACCCAGATACTGTACTGCGTTTCCCATCCCCAGAGAGTGACATTGGAAGTCACTGTTATGCAGTCTCCTGGGCTGAAGTGCCTCTCCTAAACCAAACTGACAGGCAGCATCCACCAGCATCTTCACCTTCACCTACACCATCTTCGCCCCTTAGTTCCAATGAAAGGAACTCTTAAGGCGTCAGCATACCAAGACATTTTGGACAATTTCATGCTCCCAACTTTGTGGCAACAGTTTGTGGATAGCCCTTAACTGTTCCAACTTGACTGCACACCAGTGCACAAACAAGGTCTATAAAGACATGGATATGCGAGTTTGGGTGGAGGAACTTGACTAGCCTATACAGAGTCCTGACCTCAACACCTTTGGAATTAGAGCGGAGACTGCGAGCCAGGCCGTCTCGTCCACATCAGTGCCTGACCTCACAAATGCGCTTCTGGAAGTATGGTCAAACATTCCCATAGACATACGCCTAAACCTTGTGGACAGCCTTCGCAGAAGATTTGAAGCTGTCAAAACTGCAAAGGGTGGGCTAACTCAATATTGAACCTTACGGACAAAGACTGGGATGCCATTAAAGTTCATGTGCATGTAAAGGCAGGTGTCCCAATACTTTTGGTGATATAGTGTATATATACATAAATCTGCTGCCCTCTGGGAAGAAGGTTTACTTTCGAACATCACAATGACCCAAAGAACACAGCAAAGATTACCACACAGTGGTTGCAGCAGAAAAGGTGAATGTCCTTGGGTGGCTTAGTCACAGCCCAGACTTAAACCATATTGAAAATGTCTTAATTTCAGACTGCAAAGCAACAAAATGTGATTATGTTAAACGGGGTTAATTATTTTTTATACCCACTGTATATATATATATATATATATATATATATATATATATATATATATGAAGGCCAGTATGGGGCGGCCTGAAATTATAGAACGGGACCACCCACGCTGGTCTTTGTCGGTTCCAGTGTCCAGTGCACGGTATTACACGTCACTAGACTCACTCTCCCAGCTCACCTCATGTTCATGAGTCTGTGCATTTGATCGCAAGTGCGTCGCGGCTTCTCCATTTGTGGTCTTCGTTGGCGGTTCCTGCTCACTGTTGCAGGTAGGATTCGAACGTTTTTGTTACATGTGCAATCTTGTGATTCGTTATGCTTCCTATCCCGCATCCCTTTCGTTAAAATACCTGCTGCCGAGTTGTTGTCTCTCATGTCCCGACATCACAGGCGTAGTACGTTCGTAGGTTATTCTGCCTTGTTTGTCATCCCATCTGCAAATCATATGATTCATTGGTAGATCCAAGCCTCCGAGCCGCTGTCAGTTGTTGCTCGACATCACTCGACATAGGCTTCACTGGTTATAGGATTCACTGTCCATGGGGTTCCCGTCTCATCCATTTGGAGATGAGCATGTATTGCTTGTACGGTTTCTGTGGCTAATTGAGGTGGTAATTAGACCCACCTGATGCCTTCCTGGCACCTTGATTAGCCTGGGTGGTTGAGTGGTCAGTTGTGTTCGATTTCAGAGCTAGGGGTGGCATACACTCTACAACCAAATCGCATCAGATCCATTTAATACTACTTACTACCGATTCGTATCGGATTCGTTTAATACATTTATAACCAATTCATATCGGAGTCATTTCTCTTTATAAACCGATTCGAAGCAGACATCGTTTCATACGTTCAAACCATTGTCTATCATATTCTCCATTCGTAAAACTGTCGTCACCTCATGTTCCAAGTCCCTTGCCTCATTCTCACTGCTTCGTAGTGATTGCACCATATCATTCAAGCCCAGTTGCGATTCGTGGCAGTCCCTTGGGACCATTTGTATATAGCTGCCTAGGCGTCACGAACGTTACTAATACACGTAACTCACTCACACTACAAGCTACTTCCGAATCAAGTCGCATCAGCAGCGTATGTCCCAAATCCTTTGCCCTATATACCACACCTCCTACGAAACCTTCTACAAATATTCACACCTACAGCCGATTCGAGTCTTGTCGCATCATTGGCACAACGATTCGGATCCTCAGCACTAAAAAACACAGACAGCCTGATCCGAGTCTAGTCGCATCATCAGCACAAACGAGTTGGATCCTCAGCACTACAACCCCCCCTTCCACACCTCCTACAAACACCACACCTCCTACTTACACCACCCTTACCCTCACCAATAGCCCGATCCAAGTCTAGTCGCACCATCGGCACAACGATTCAGATCCTGAGCACTACAAAACACTGACAGTCAAATCCAGTCGCATCATCGGCACAAACTATTCGGATCCTTGGCACTACAAGTCCCTCTTCCACACCTCCTACAAACACCACACCTCCTACTAACACCACTGTTACTCTCACCAATAGCCAGATCCGTGTCTAGTCGCACCATCGGCGCAACGGTTCGGATCCACGGCACCACAAACCTCACTGTTACTCACACCTACAGCCAATCTGAGTCTTGTCGCTTCATCGACACAATGATTCAGCTCCTCGGCACTGCAAAACACCGACAGCCCCAAGTCTAGTCGCATCATTGGTGAAACGATTCGGATCCTCGGCACTACAAACCCCACCATTACTCACATCCCAGTCCGGTCCAAATCCAGTTGCATGGAAGGTACAAACACAGCGGCACAACAATTCGGATCCTCGGCTTTACGTTACTCGAATCAAGCATCAACATACGTATCTCACTCCATCTATTTGCACGTGTTTTGGTCGGTCATTCCTACATACTCAAATTCCACTATCTTTTGTTTTTGCCTTCCTGATAAGGCTGCTTACCCGCAATCGTTGCAAACATCTCTGCAAGTGGCTCAAATTGGCCACTCTCCATCTCCAGTAGCAAATTGGTTGCTCACCTATTCTCTGTCGCTTCCCCCTTTAGGGCAGTAGAGTTCCAGTTGGTCCATCCTGCACCAGGCTTGGACAGTAATCCCTCAGGTAAAAAAAAAACAAAAAAAAACTGTGTACATTCACACACTGACGACAGGGCTCGGACCTTCACCAGGGGGCCAGCCATGCCCCAAACAACTCTTTGCAATCCTCCCTTGTTAAAACAATATCCTATGTCACTTTACTACAGGTTCCCGGTCGACCTACTTCTTGACCCCAACCAGGACTTCACAAGCCAGGGCATCGAGTCAGGTGCATAGTACAAGGGATCTCACACCTACAGCCGATCCGAGTCTTGTCGCATCATCGGCACAACGATTCGGATCCTCGGCACTACAAACACTGACAGCCCAATCCGAGTCTAGTCGCATCATTGGCACAAACGATTCGGATCCTCTGCACTAAAACTCCCCCATCCACACCTCCTGCAAACACCACACCTCCTACTAACACCACCGTTACTCTCACCAACAGCCTGATCTGAGTCTAGTCGCATCATCGACACAGCAATTCAGATCCTTGGCACTACAAAACCCACTGTTACTCGCACGGTTGATGCAGGCCAGTCTGCCTTCCGACAAGTTGACCCACATCAGGTGAGTCGTTCACACCTTTACCCTTACTCGAGGGTGTACTAAGAGACAGCTACAATACTTGCTGGGCATACTCGATTCGCCATGAGGATCATCCCTAAAGGGCGGTCCTTCATCTCACGCCTCTTAGTTTCCTCTCGCAGGCGCTAGATCCCAACCAAATTCCTAGGCTAGACACAGCAGCAATAGCGGATTTGTCAATATGGGACAAATTTCTCATGAACTGGAATGACATATCAATGTTCATTTTGTCAGCATCCATTTCGTCTCCTCGGGTAGCCACGGACGCCGCAGCCTCTACAGGCTTCGCGGCAATTTTTGGCAACCATTGCTTGCAGAGCCATGGCAACCAGAAATCCTCCTGATCCTTGGGTTCAGTCAGTCCATCTCACTATTAGAACTCTACCCCGTTGTGGCTGCAGCTCAAGTCTGGGGCAGCACCTGGGGAGGGCAAACTGTGACGTTTGCTACAATCAGGCCACAGCTAATATCATAAGTGTAAGCAGGTCCAAATCGCTAGCCATCATGTCCTTTTGGCGCAGGCTGGAGCAACTATCCCTGCAGCATCAATTCAAAGTGCACTGCATCTATATCCCAGGCAAGTGCAAAGACTCGGCCAACGCACTATCCCACTTTAACTTTGCGTCATTCTTCTCACAGGACCCTGGAACTGACCCGACCACATCTCTTATCCCACCTTGGTCACAGCTGACACTGGATTAAGGCAACACCTACGCGATGCAACCCGCCTTGTGAATCAGTCGTTATCCCGCAACACCCTGTAGGCCTGTCGTACAGCCTGGAATTCCTACAACAGGTTCCTAGCCCAAAACCCTGGGGCAGTGTCAGGAGATCTTAAACACATCCTGCCTTTCATATCATACTGCCACACGCAGCTGGCTCTAGCACATAATACCATCAGTCTCTACTTAGTTGGCATCCAGCATTTCGTCTCCTTACAGGACCCTACCAAACCATCCTTGTTCTCTGCCCACGCAGTCAAAACCATCCTATGCGGTATCCATAGGCAGCAACCCCAAAACTAGTAGCAAGTGCCTACCCGGCACTAGCGCCATCTTCAGAGACATGTATACCATCCTGTCATGTTCCCCCTTCGTGTTACTGCCCAGCCTGGTCCTCCAAGCAGCCATCTACCTGGCCTTTGATGGCTTCTTATGTCCAAGCGAGTTCACCGTCACTGGCCCCGGCTGTCAGGTACTACACAGACGCCACCTGACACTCCATCAGAATCACGCCACCCTGCACCTCGTAGTATCCAAAAACACAACAGCCCGCTCCTAGGCTAGATAGCAAGCTATTCCAGACTCACAATGCCTGGTGCCCAGTGGCCATTCTAGATCAGTCGTTATCTCATCTACCTGACCTGTTGGAGTCTAGCCAATTGCTACCTTTCCTTACCAACCCTCTGAGTGGTAGCCAGTTCACCAGACACATTAGGATCCTCTCGCTTAACTTAGTCCTTGAACCAGTCTGATAATCTGAATATTTCTTCCAGATCAGAGCAGCGTCAGCAGCATCACAACACAGGGTACCGGACCATGTCATCAAGAGAATGGGCAGGTGGAAATTCCGCTTGCTTTCCCCGATACATTCCGAATCCGCAAGCAGAAACGTTACAAGCCTTCAGCAAGCTTGCCCAGTAGTACGTTATCAGCTCAAATAAATAATTATCTCCCTAACCAAGTATTTCTCTTGGCATACCGTCCAGCAGACCAGGGCACATTTCAGGTCTACTTTATGTTGTTAGTCTTGTGACGTGTTTATGTGGTTCACATCTCTCCCGGACATAGGGCTCCAACCATAAATAGGAAGGCCAGTATGGTGGCCTAAAATTATAGGAGGAGCCTGGGGGATATTTAAGCAGCCCACCCACCCTGGTCTTTGTCAGATCCAGTGCGCGGTACCCACCCATTCCCCTTCTTAGGGCACTTCTCTTAAAACACTTTCTCTACAAAACCATTCTCTCACTTATCTTGGGTATGCCCCCTTCTCTTGGCATACCGTCCAGCAGACCAGGGCACACTTCAGGTCTACTTTATGTTGTTAGGCTTGTAACGTGTTTATGTGGTTCACATCTCTCCCAGACATAGGGCTCCGACCATAAATTTATATAAATATATATATATAGATGGCTTTGCATTGAGGAGAATAGTGGTTGCAGCTACAGCCATAATCACTGTACTGTTTTGTTCAGTCGGAGATTCTCTTTTATGTAAAAGTGATCCGAGCGGCTATACAGCTGCTTGATCACTTTTACAGGTGGCAGAAGGGGATCCCCCCTTCTGCTACCTTTTCTGGGCTGTTCGGCCCCACTGAGGAACCCAGGACTGAAGTGACTGCCTGCATTGGGTGCACTAGACAGAGTTAAAGGAACATCCATTGTTCCTCCCACTCTGTGACATCAGAAATTAGAAGCAAGAAGGATTTTGCCACTTCCAGTTTTGGTTTGTTTATTTACAAGCTGTTACCAGTATGTAAAGAAGCCGATCAAACCAATATTGGTTTGATCGGCTGCTTTGGAGGCCAGAGGAGACATATTGGGTCTCATAGACCTGTCATGGTCCATGCTATCACAAGAGACGTTGTTCCTCTCTTGTGATAGCAATAAAGTTGATTAAAAAAAGTTGATAAAAAATGTACAGTGTAAAAATATTCAATTAAATAATAATAAAATAAAAAATGTTAAAGTTCCCCTGTACCCCCCCTGCTCACGCGCTAATGCAAACACACATGATGGTTCTGCATGCATATGTAAACAGCAATCACATGACACATGTGAGGTTATTGCCACAAAAGCTAGAGTAAGTGCAATCATTCTAGCACCAGACCTCCGGTGTAACTCCAAACTGGTAAACTGTAAAGGCTTTTAAAGCATTGTCTATGGATAATTTAACGTACCGTATTTTGTACCAGTGCATAAGGGACATTTTACCCACTTACCATAAACCTCCTTAAATTGAAGGCCAGCAGAAAAGAATACTTCCTTACATTGGTGGTTAGTGAGCCAAAGAAATCAACATCTGTTATGTAGGTGATAGGTGAAAAAAGAAAATGCTCTCTTGCTCATTTTTACTTTTACTGGCTACTGTGTAGGTGGTCATTCTTCTACCCATTGAGCACCTATGTAAGTGGACATACTTCCTCCTACTAACCACCAATTTAAATGTGGTGTGCTGTTCAATGGCTTTTCTTTACTCTCTGTCTTGGCGAGGGGGTCCCCCCAAAACATTTCTGGCTACATTGCTAACCTGGGCCATCACACCAGAAGTAGATGAACTAGTCTTTGACCTCAGGACAGGAGAAAGAAAAGTTGGCGGCAGGTATGAGGAAATAGCTATACAAGGGGGCTGTCTTATGGGTCTTGGAAGTGGATTTCAGTAATATCATGGGACATAGTGAGGCGCTTGTATATATATATATATATATATATATACACACAGTATATTTATATATGTACACACACATTTCTATTATTTTTAGTTTAAACCCCTTCACCTGTATTTTCATGTTGCATTATCGCTAGGTAATCCATTTTCATCTACTCTTTGTACCATCCTCCACCAGGTCCAATCCATTTCCATTTTTTAAGAAGTGAAGAAGTGGAAGGTGGAACTTTCCCTAATAGGGCGTACACACGGTCGGACTTTGTTCGGACATTCCGACAACAAAATCCTAGGATTTTTTCAGACGGATGTTGGCTCAAACTTGTTTTGTCTACACACGGTCGCACAAAGTTGCCGGAAAATCTGATCGTTCTAAACGCGGTGACGTAAAACATGTACGTCGGGACTATAAATGGGGCAGTGGCCAATAGCTTTCATCTCTTTATTTATTCTGAGCATGCGTGGCACTTTGTCCGTCGGATTTGTGTACACACGATCGGAATTTCCGACAACGGATTTTGTTGTCGGAAAATTTTATCTCCTGCTCTCCAACTTTGTGTGTCGGAAAATCCGATGGAAAATGTCCGATGGAGCCCACACACGGTCGGAATTTCCGACAACACGCTCCGATCGGACATTTTCTATTGGAAAATCCGACCGTGTGTACGGGGCATTAGTGTGAAAAAAACTGTTTTACTTGCTTTTTTTTTCCTCATAGCTCTAACTGTTTTCACAATTTTTTTCTTTATTCACCACTTTTGTTCAAAGCATTTTATTTTCACTTATTATCATATTACGCCTCCAAAAACTGATAGAAATCAAAAACCAAAAATGACAAAAAGCTCACAGTCTGTTGGAATGATATGCCACATTTTGTCAGGTGTTTTTTAAATACCCCCCAAAGAATAGCCATCATCATCAATGTTTATTACCCCCAGTAGCGTGCAAGGCAGCAATAATGGTCACTGGCATGCAGTACATGATTCATCTTCATCTCAGATTATCTATTATTTGCAAAAGAAACATATCATTAGTGAACAGCATGGTATTTATTACTCTAATTGAGCAGAATACATTATTTTCCATTTAATGGCATGTGATATATGTAACATAACACATGAAATAGTAAGATAATGATAAAAATAGTAATTATTAATTCCATTTATCTTATTAAGGGTAAAATCCAGTGAAGGCGTATTTTAATTGTACTTTCATGAGTTTAAGGTGACAGATTTTTCCATACATTTTCTTTTGTATCAAAAGAATAACTCCCTGGGCTTTTCCATCTCCTCTCTATGGATCCCATTGATCTTCTGAATTGGACAGCTGCAGAACTTCCATTCTCCACAAGACCACTACCACAGTAGAGGTGTCAAAGTCCAACATGGTGCATCAGCTCTGGCAACAGGACTCTAGACCTCGAAACTAATGATGCCTAACACCACTGTCCCAGGTAATGACACTCATCCATGTTGTTCTTTCCATCTTTCAAACCCTTTTTGCCTTAACCCGGAACTCTTTGTCCTACTGTACCCTCTCTGAGACTGTGGTACACTACCCTTTTTATACCCTGCCCAGTCTGAAACAGAGCTGATCGTTCCACAGATCATGCTCTCACTCCCCTACTGGGGACATTAAATGGATATTCACTTCTGCCTTGACCAGGTGTCTAGCTCACTTTCTCTCTCTTTATCACAGAGGCTGCTTGAAACATACTTGCCACTATGACCCCACTTACCTGATCAGATGTAGTCAATATCTACAATTGCCTATATGCTTTCGAAGACACCCTCAGGTGCTTACAACTCAAAAAGTACCCACCCTGCAAGATCTACTGGAAAAGCCACATAGACTGCATAGTGCTAATGTCTGCAGTACACACTCTGTCAGAGTTCTGTCATGTACGTTACTCTAATGAGTTTTCTTCTGTTTAATGCACACTTTGCGTTTGCTTATTGTTATACTTTTAGTATATCTGGCACCCGGAGCTCTGCAGTTATCATACACCATTCCAAGCACTCCAGCACTGGGCAATCTAGCTCTTATAGCAGGGTGCATATATGCACCATGGATCAGACAAGCTGAATCTGGCACACACTGATTGTCACTCACACCCTCTGCTCATTAATGTTCTCACTTTATTTGTTTTTTTACCAGAATATTGACAGTTTATTTGGTTATTGCTGACACTTTACTCCACAAAATCACAAATACACTGATAGAGCTCTCATACCTCCCTCCTTCCTCCTACTTATAACTTCCCATAAATCACAGCCCAGCTCTCTATAGAAAAACCCATATACATACTCTACCACTTAGAAACCAGACTATCTGTTGTTTCCTTCTGATAGAGAGGGTGACTGATATCTGCAGGCTATATTTGACCAATCCCATTTTAGCTAATCCCACAGAAAAACTCCGTCCTTTGATTCCTTCTTCCTTATTGCCAACCCATTTTCCTTCTTATTCTTCTATTCCCTTGTGCATTAAACTAAGTCTTTAACAGATACCTATAGGCTAATATTAGTCACCCCCTGTTAGCTCCTCTCTCATGTTTGAAATTTCACATTCACCCTCTCCCCGCACCTCCTCTCCTGACTTCCCCATCCTACAAATCATACCCAACTGTGAACCAGGGTCTGCAATTAGAAATGTTGGGGCTCCATATGGTCTGCCTGACAGGGCCTACCCTCCCCCTTCTCTGCCCGACAGTCCTTGCCTTTACATACTGTACCTTATTGTGCTCACACAGTAATCCTTCCAGCCATTAAATATTCCCTGGGCCCAATCAGTTCAACAGCAGGTGCCAGAGACCAAGAAGGGACTGTTTACTAATATTTGAAATCAGGTGGTGTAATCCTCCATGTTGCTGCTCCCAATAAATAATAGTTTGTAACTCTTCTTCTATATCAATTTGCCAGGGCAGGTCAGAATACCCTTTTGATTACTGTGCCTGCATCCTAAGGGTATTTAAAGAGTCCCCTCTCTGTCCTGGGCCCCCTGCTGAACTGATGGGGCTCAGGACCGGTACAAGAGGGCCGTGTCTATCATCTATCGGTGGCAATGTGTGAACCTATTTCTTTATCTGACCTATCCCCACATACCGAGTTCCTTTAATCCCCCCCCCCACATGTCTTTTCCTCCCTATCCCAATAGCCAATACCAAGGGGACAGGAAATGACCCCATCTTATTTGTCTCCAAAGGTTTCTGCCACCTGGCCTAAAACCTATCTACAAAGACTTAAATGCAAATTAGCTGTCAAGAGACTGGTGGATGCATGGCATATGGATATCTGGACTACAGGAACTACACATTTTACTCCACCACTTATTCCACATACACAGACTGATTTTTTTTTCAACACACCATCTTCATCATGTGATTTCCTTTTCCATTGAATCCATCATTAGGGATGAGCCGAACACCCCTGGTTTGGTTTGCACCAGAACATTCCGAACAGGCAAAAAAATTTGGCAGAACACACAAACACCCTTAAAGTCTATGGGACACGAACATGAATAATCAAAAGTGCTCATTTTAAAGGCTTATATGCAAGTTATTGTCATAAAAAGTATTTGGGGACCCGGGTCCTGCCCCAGGGGACATGTATCAATGCAATTTTTTTTTTTAAAAACGTCCGTTTTTTCGGGAGCAGTGATTTTTTTAATGCTTAAAGTGAAACAATAAAAATGAAATATTTCTTTAAATATCGTGCCTGGGGGGTGTCTATAGTATGCCTGTAAAGTTGCACATTTTTCTCGTGTTTAGAACAGTACCACAGCAAAATGACATTTCTAAAGGAAAAATTGTCATTTAAAACTGATCGCGGCAGCAATGAATTGTCGGGGCTCGGCAATATAGATAAAACCCTTCAGGTCTGATATGGAAATTAAGGGGAACCCTGCGCCAAAGTTAAAAAAAAAAATGGCATAGGTGTCCAGACCCTTATCCGAGCACGCAACCTGGCAGGCCTCAGGAAAAGAGGGGGGGGGGGCGAGAGCGCCCCCCTCCTGAACTGTACCAGGCCACAAGCCATGTCTTGTCGTTTTTAACATTTTGACAATCTTTTTGTGAAATGGTAGGGGTACTTGTACCCCGTTACCATTTCACACAGGGGGAGGCTGGGATCTGGGGGTCCCCTTGTTAAAGGGGGCTTCCAGATTCCGATAAGCCCCCCGCCCGCAGACCCCCACAACCACCGGGCAAAGGCTGTGGGGATGAGGCCCTTGTCCACATCAACATGGGGATAAGGAGATTTGGGGGGCTACCCCAAAGCACCCTCCCTATGTTGAGGGCACGTGGCCTGGTACAGTTCAGGAGGGGGGTGCTCTCTCATCCCCCTCATTTCCAGCGGCCTGCCAGGTTGCGTGCTCGGATAAGGGTCTGGTATGGATTTTGAGAGGGACCCCTACGTCATTTTTTAAAAACATTTTGGCGCAGGGTTCCCTTTAAAATCCATACCAGACCTGAAGTGTCATTTTGCTGTGGTACTGTTCTAAACACGGGAAAAATGCGCCACTTTACAGACATACTATAAACACCCCCCCACGCACAATATTTAAAGGAATATTTCATTTTTATTGTTTCATTTTAAGCATTAAAAAAATCACTTCTCCTGAAAAAACGGGCGTTTAACACAAAAAATGTTTCATTGATACATGTCCCCTGGGGCAGGACCCGGGTCCCCAAACCCTTTTTTTATGACAATAACTAAGCCTTTAAAATGAACACTTTTGATTTTTCATGTTAATGTCCCATAGACTTTAATAGAAAAAAGCAAGGATTCCCCTATGGTGGGATTTTCAAGGCACTACCACACAAAAAGTACAATATAAAAGGTAATTTTATTACATAGCAAAAAATAAACAAAAGAAATATATACAATGATCACATACTGTATATCAAGAAAGAACATAAATGTGGATACAAAAATGTATACAATGCATAAAAGAGGACCATCAATGAAAATGCATAATCTCACTGAACCAACGCGTTTTGGAAATTATCCTTCATCAGGGTTTGTTTAGTGAAAATACATCTAGGGGGTTACAGAATAAAAAGGATGGTTAGTTTTAAGTACAAACACCTCTGGAGGGAACCAAAGGATGAAGATCACCTACTTTGAATGCATTGATAGTGCATAGGTATCCATATAGTTAAAAACAGCTCCACGGGTGTCTCATCACCAATATCCACTCAAAGGTCAGGTCAAAAATCCCCTAGGCTATGTCGGGAAAGTGCCAGGGGAAAGGATGCCCCCAATTGTACTAGAGGTTGCTGCCCCCAGAGGCCAGGTGCGGCATCTGTGGGTAAGCTGGGGTCCAGAAGGTTAAGGACCTGAGATCGGAGAGACACACCAGAAGGGGGGAGAGAGAAAAAAAGAGACTCATTAAATAAACTGAAAAATATCTTAGAGAAAAAATTATGTTGAGACACACACAGCCTACCTAATATAGATGTGCACAAAAGTAAATGTGTATCCTCAGATGGTCAAAAGAGTGGGGAAATGAGAATCTGGACTCAATACCAGGAGGCTGTAAGAGTAAAAAAGCCTGGTTGAATAAAGGCATCAGGGATAGGGGAGAGGGAAGAAAGTAAGGCAAAACTGAAATTTGTATCATCATTTTAAGAAAGGGATATAAATCACCGAGGTGCAGGGAGTAAATTCATAAAAGCTTGACTTACTTCAACAGCCTAGCGGATAGATGCAGGCCGGACATCCCAACCCTACCTGTTACAATTCCTGAAAGAGCTGGGTTATAAAGACCCAGCTAGAACAACCATTTCTACTTGAAATCAGCTGAGTGGAATTGCGCCCAGGGGGCCCATCCTGCCAATGGGCCCCCTGAGCGTCAGCGTCGCCCCGCCCACCCGCTGCGCCGGTCCCGACAACGCTCCACGCATGCGCGCCTTCTAGATTGTAAGCTCTAATGAGCAGGGCCCTCTGATCCCTCCTGTATTGATTTGTATTGTAAGTGTACTGTCTGCCCCATGTTGTAAAGCGCTGCGCAAACTGTTGGCGCTATATAAATCCTGTATAATAATAATAATCTAGATATGCCTATGATCTGAAAGAGATGTCTAAGTGGATTAGCTATAACAGTAGAGGACACTAAACAAAAGGGGTTGAAGAGCGGTACGGGACTATCACATCATCAGCCCACCCACCCCCATCTATAAATAGACATGAGATGTGTGATGACTGCTAAGTTGATGGCATTGAAACAAATAAAAAATGCATGAACAAAATGCAGAGGGAGAGAGAGACACCCGTGGAGCTGTAACATGAAAAGGCCAAATACATGAATTATGAAGCAACAAGCACAGTCAAAGTGAATGAATGGTGCAAAAGCTTGATGGACTTTAGACTTTAATGGTGTTCCGGCGGCTTTCGAATTTGCCCCGAACACCGCATATTGTTTGGTGTTCGCAGAATATCTGAACAACCAAGGTTCGGGCCAAACTTATGCTCGGGCCGAACCGTTCACCCATCCCTACCCATCATCGTTACCAAACATATGCCAATTAATACTCTCTCAAGACAGGCAATAACGCTCCCCATACTTGGCACTGCAAAATTAACAACTCTTTAGTGCACATTGAACAAACCTCAGACTCCACAGGGTGTCAGTTAAAACCTAGCTACACCCTGAAGCTCAATATAAATTGAGAAAAAGCCACCTTTGAGGCTACCCATAAGAAGTTTTTTGCCCAAGCGGTAGCTGCTGAGCTTAAAGGCTAAGTTATCCTTTTCAGGCAGAATTTCACTTTTCATAATAAATAGAAACCTTTTCTAATATATTTTCTGCCCAAGAAATCCCAATTTGCTTATCTCTCACTTACCCAGTCCATGACCGCTTTGAATCTGCATTTCTCCTCAAAAGAAAAAAAAATGCATTCAAAGCCCTGACTTCCTGTAGCATCATGTGACCATCCAGGAAACTTTGTATCTCATGATGCACTGCCTTACTACAACACAAAATACAGCATAAAACAATAAAATAGTGTGGCGCTCAATATTAAACAAATAAATGTGCATTGATCAAACAGTATGTTGAGTGTACAAGCAATCTATATGGTTGCTAGGTGAAAATAATAAAATTGTAATAAAACATCAAAAATGGTGAAACAAAATAATAATTAAAAATGGATAAGTGAACATCCTAAAGTAGTCCATCTTGAAATAGACAAATGTGAACTATCAGGTAAAAAAAGTCTTTCTTGTGTTGTTCAAGGTGAAAAGACTTGATCCTGATAGGCCTGCTTCCTCCAAACACCATAATAGAGATCGGTTTGCATGGGCTCAGGCAATGGGATTAGATGAGATCTGGTGGTGGAAACACCCTACCGACAGAGTCTATTCATGCTTTTCCACATCCTATAAAACCACATCGCGCATAGATTTGGCATTTTCCAACTCTACACTAATGGCAGATGTGCTGGAGGCTTCTTACCTGCCAAGCGGACTTTCAGATTATAGCCCATTGGCAGTGGTTCTGCGCTCTCCTGCATCTAGGAGTGCTGCACTCTGGAGACTGGGGGCACATTGGGTCTCACACCCGGAGTTGGCTGACTCAATTCCCCCCCCTTCTTACTGAGTTCTGGGAGCGTAATGCTAAAACCTCATTTACGAGTACTGTTTGGGACGCCTTCAAGGCCTACACTAGGGGACAATACATCTCATCCATTGCACACATTAAGAAACAGCAATCACTTAAGACACGAACATTGCAACGGTCAGTTACGACTCAAACCTCTATATACAGCTCGGATCCCACCCCTGCTCACTTTGATCTGTTGATGGCAGCTCAAAGGGAACTCCACCTGCACTTATCAGAAGTCACCCGTCTTGAGGTCCTCAAAGGTAAACAGAAGGCTTTCGAACAGGGCGATAAAAATGGTCATCTCTTGGCCATGTTGGCACAAAACGACCAACCACTCACACGTGTCTCTGCACTGCAAACTTCTGAAGGCGAGAGGGTAACCGCTCCTTCGGAAATCTTGCGAACATTCAGCTCCTTTTATAAAACCCTATATACGTCCACGCTAACCTCTGACTTCCAGCCGGAGAAGCTGCAGGATCTGTTGGATCCACTGGCACTCGGCTGGCTTTCAGATAACGAGCGGGAGATTTTAGTCCAACCGTTTACTGCCTTAGAGGTTCTGAACGCCATTCACTCTTTTCCGCCTGGGAAGGCGCCTGGGCCTGATGGCCTTCCAATTGACTTCTATAAGACGCATGGCGATCTATTAAAACCTTTGTTGGCCCAACTCTATACTACCTGCTTAACAGATGGCAAACTACCGGACTCTATGTGCCATGCTTACCTGACTTTAATTTACAAATCCCCCAAAGACCCTACGTCATGTGCCTCATATCGACCAATAGCATTACTAAATAATGATTTCAAAATTTTGACTAAATTGCTGGCCCTTCGACTGTATCCCCTCCTACCCTCCCTAATTGACTCAGATCAGACTGGTTTTATGCCCCGTAGATACACCGATGTAAATCTAAGAAGGTTGTTCACCAACATACATGTCCAACACCATAACGTGGGGTCGAGAGCTATAGCCTCACTTGACATAGAAAAGGCTTTCGACACTGTAGAATGGCCCTTCTTATGGGAAACATTGCGTAGGATGGGGTTCCCATTAGTATTTATCCACTGGCTTCAAGTGATATATAAATGTCCTACCTCCTCGGTGAGATTGGGAGGGGGTTTGTCCAACCCCTTTACATTACACAGGGGAACTCGGCAGGGCTCCGGCTTTGTTTGCGTTAGCCATTGAACCGGTAGCGGAGGCTTTGCGCACCTCCCCTCAAATCAGGGGTCTCCGTGTTGGTTTGCTGGAGAGGGTAGCCCTGTACACGAATGACATGCTGCTGTTCCTAAATGACGCTGGCCCGTCCCTACAGGGTGCATTAACAGTATTAGACACCTTTACAGAGGTCACTGGACTTAAGGTAAACTGGTCCAAATCCTTGCTATTCCCAATAGACCAAGCGGCTAAAACTACATCCCCTCAAGATTGCCCCCTGCAGTGGGTTGACACCTTTAAATACTTGGGGGTACACATATCCACCCAAGTTTCAGATTTCATTTTGTTAAATCTAGACCCAATATTGATAGACACTGAAGCAAAACTCAACTCATGGAGTAGGCTACCTCTGTCTGTTTGGGGCAGAGTAAATCTTATAAAAATTAAAATTATTCCCAAGTACATTTATCTTCTACGACACTCACCACAATGGGAACCCAAATCCTTTTTCAAAAAACTTAACCAATTATTCTCATCCTTTCTATGGGGTCCTTCGCCACCTAGGTACAAACTAACGACCTTGATGAGGACGACAACACGGGGGGGGGGTGGCATTTCCCGATTGCTACAGGTATTTTCTAGCCTCCCAGCTAGTAACAGTGGCCTGGTGGTTACACCCCGATAAAACAAATTCATCAACGGTCCTGGAGGCCACGGTGGTGGGTTCATTGGAAGCCCCCCAGTTTCTGATCTTCAGAGGCCCTTGAGCCCCTTACTCCTTGACACCCTATGCGGGCATGGCGGGCAGGACTAGCTATTGAAAAATATAAGCCAACTGAACATTCCCCCAATGCCCCATTATGGTTGAACCCGAATTTACCTCACATTTATAAACTCCAGGATCCTTATGCATGGACAAAACACGGTGTAAAGATTTTTATCACAAATAGTGTCACAAATGACATTAATATCTCAATCACAGATGTCCTCTCTGTATAATATACCGCATCACTACCAATTTCGCTACCTTCAATTATCACGTGCTTTTGCTGCGCAATTTCCATGCTCTTCTTGCACCATGGTTCAGTCGAGGCTGGAGAGGACACTTAGAACAAATTGTGCTGAAAAACCTACTTCACAGCTATACGCGCACTTGGTCTTGGTGTCCTTGCCATCTCTAGACGGACTCTGGGCTCGCTGGCAGCAAGACATACCCACACTAGACAATGATGATTGGGATGATGTTTAGGATTTTCCTTTCCGATCTCTAGTATCCATGCATGATAGATTAGTACAATTTAAAATTGTACATAGAGCATACTTCACTCCTCATAGACTCCACATGATGAACCCTGATTGCCCTGCTGAATACTGGCGATGTGGAATCTCCCCGGGAGATTTCTCACATATTTTCTGGAACTGTCCTAGGATTCAGCAGTATTGGAGGGAGGTAATAGACATGATAAATAAGGTCGCACCAGCCACGTTGCCACGAGTCATGGAGGTTTGTCTCTTGGGACTGATTGAAACACTTGTTCCAACTATAGCGAAACGCACACTAGCGGGAATATTGCTCTTTTATGCCCGGAAAAATATCGCCATGCAATGGAAGAAACCTAACCCCCCCTCTGTGATGCAATGGAAACGTATGGTTAATGATAGTCTCCCATTATATAAGGAAACATACGCAAATAGGGGTTGTGAGTCGAAATACGATAAAGTATGGCGTAGATGGCTAGCTGAACCAGAAACGGCGTAACTAAGACTCTGGAATGACTTGAAAGGTTAAGAAGGGTGATATATGTTGATTAAAAAAGGGGAAGGAAAATTTTTTCTTGATATACTCCGAGAAATGAATTGAGAATAGGGGAAACGCACCACCTAGATGACTAACTGATATGCTGTATAACATATGCTGCAGTGATGTACAGTATAAAGTGGATATGTTATGTAAATGTGTCATAGCACTTGAGTTGTATGTGTTTTTTGTTTGTTTTCAAAAGCAATGAAAATAATAAAAAAAAAAAAGAAAAGACTTGATCCAAAAGCGCAATCAAAAAACTAAGTTGGCACACTTACCAGAAAAGATAGACACACGTTCCCTACAGCACGCGGGTCACACAGGCAATCGTGAGGGAATACCTCAACAGGATCCACTATATGGGAAGAGAAGTATGGAGAATAGGTTCCACCCGGTAATGAGCAAGGTGTTCCAGCATCAGAAAAATGAAATCCAAAGTGTACAATAAAATGCCTCAGATGTTGCAAAGATCTGCTGTCAGCCAGAGGGGGCGGCTCAGAAGAAAAGGACATATCCTATTGGCCACGCATTCCACATCATTGGAATTCCCAAACCATGTGGTGCTAGCTAGTCTGGAGGAGTAACAGTCTGTAGCAAGTGAAGTGCTGGTGGAGAAACAGTCTGCAGCAAGTGAAATTCTGGAGAAGTAACGGTATGCAGCAAGTGAAATGCTGGAGGAGAGAAGGATAAGAGGTCTTAAGCAAGAGTTTGTGCTGGAGAGAAGACTGGAGTGTATATACTAAAGTTTATATACTGTAGAAGTCCTGAGCAAGTTGTGCTGAATATTTATGGGCATCCCATAATTTCCCATTCCCATCCGAGTTTAAACCCCTCAACAAAAAAAACAAAAACAAAGCTTATGGACTGTTCTATGTCTCTGGGATATCGGGCTGGGCAGGGTGACAGGTGAACCACAACATTCAGCAACCCTTACGAGGGCATGGCTACTCATGATTTTGAAAAACAACTTGCTGCTAAATGACATTTCCCGGTCTAGTGTTGTTCTGTATACTGTACTATACTGTAGATGTTGAAGATTTCCCTTCACATCTATAGACCACCCTGTTTCAAGATAAAGGTTTGGTATGGATTTTGAGGGAAGGGCCCTCTTGTAAAAAAAAAAAAAAAAAAGCTTGTTGTCCTCCTAAAAAGCTAAACTAGATCCTTATCTGAGCATACAGCCTGGCTGGCTAGGAAAGGAAGGGGCACTAAGTGTGTCCCCCCCCCTTCGCCCTCCTAAACCATACCAGACCAAATGCCCTTAAGATGGGCACTCCCTCCCCATCAAGGAATCATGTTCTTTTGCCCACATTCCTGGTTAACGTCTGCGCCATAGCTGAATGACAGCTACAGCGCGGCTCGATAACTCTGGGAGGGCATAGATTGACATCCTCCCAGAATCCCACTCCCGGGCGCAGAGCTGGGAATATCTGTGACCGGCGGGACCCGGCGCATCACGGATCACGGTAAATGGCTGCTGACAGTGGCCATTTACCATGTGATCTCTCCGTCAAATGACGTTGCTCTCTGTACCGATTGGTACAGTGTGAGTGGAGAGGGGAGAGATCCGGTGCAGCAGCACTGTGGGCTGGATCTGTAGTGCCCACAGTGCGGATCTGTGCCCATTGCAGCCTCATCCATTCATCCATCCATGATGTCATACTCATCCAGCAATCCATCCATACTCAGCCGTCCATCCATACTCTGCCATCCATCCATACTCAGCAATACTCATCCATCCATGCTCAGCCATCCATCCATACTCAGCAATACTCATCCATCCATCCATGCTCATCCATCCATCCTCAGCAATACTCATCCATCCATCCATACTCAGCAATACTCATCCATCCTCAGCAATATTCATACATCTATCCATACTCAGCAATACTCATCCATCCATCCATACTCAGCAATACTCATCCATCCATCCGTTTTCAGCCATCCCATCCACCCCCATCCATACTCAGCCATACCCAGCCACACTCAGCCGTGCCCAGCTGTACCCAGCAGTACTTAGCCATACCCAGCTGTACCCAGCCATCCCATCCATACTCAGCCATACTCAGCTGTACTCAGCCGTACTCAGCTATACTCAGCCGTAACCCAACTGTACCCAGCCATACTCAGCCATACCCAGCCATCCCATCCATACTCAGCTGTACCCAGCCAGCCCATCCATACACAGCCGTACCCAGCCGTACTCAACCGTACCCAGCCCTATTTGTACTCAGCCATACTCATTCATGCTCAGTCATCCCATCCATGGGTCATTCATCCCCATTCATGCTCATCCAGGCCACATCCATGCTACTACAGTGCCTCACAAAAGTGTAACAGGTAGTTAAATTAGATCTGAGAAATGTATGTCCCTAGAACACCTGATGGTGCTCCCTGCATGTTGGGCTTCTCTATGTGGCCAGGCTGTGTAAAAGTCTCCCACATGTAGTATTGCCGTACTCAGGAGGAGTAGGAGAATCTATTTTAGGGTGTAATTTTTGGTATGTACATGCTATGTGTTAGAAATATTGTATAAATAGACAATATAGTGTTGCATGACTGAGTAATTGTCATTCAAAATGTGAGAGCACCGAAAGCTGAAAATTGGTCTGGTTAGGAAGGGGGTTTAAGTGCCCAGTGGTCAAGTGGTTAAAAATGTGCATAGTAAATAACCACATCCACACCATGATAAAGTTCTGTATTAAAAAAAAGGTGCGTGGTGTAAATCCATTGTCATTGCCAAGTGTCATTTCATTGTAATCAATTACAAAGAAATGAAACACCAATGACAAAAACATGACAAGCTCCACCACTACCATCCTGATTCACTGGACCCTCACTGCAACTGACAGCCCCCAGACTGGCTGCTGAATGTAAACAAAATGGCTGGTGATGTTGCCTGTATTTATTGTTCAAATATGGTCATGAGCATGAGGTCACCTGAGATTTGTAGCTGGCTTGTTTACTATCTGAAACGGCCACATTCTGCACAATTTGCCTATATGGATTTTACATGGTATAAAAAATAAACTCTCTATTTAGAATTCTAATATGGAAGGGCCAACAGCCTAGAATCAGACTACAGATCTTACAACTACCTAAGGACAGAGGGGGATTGGTGGTGCCCCAAACAAAGATCTACTTTCCAGCATTTGGTTGGCTGGGATACTATGAGAATGGATGACCCTAATCAGGCCCTTTGCTGTCTTGCTCCTCTAAAAACCATCTTATAGCACAATTGAAGGCAGACAGTCTTGCTGGCTCCCCTTCGTGCCAAACCCTGATGTTATTGCAAAAAGTTTAGAGGGAGATGAAAAGAATTATGAAGTATGATGGCTTTTCCACATAATTGCCACTTTGGGATCATTTGCATTATGAGGCTAGCCAAGGTGGAAGGGTTTGCCTAATGGTACTCCAATGGCGTTCTTTTTCTACATCAAATGTTCTCTCAAAATGTTTTAAGGTCTTTTCAAGACATACGGGAGACCAGGGGCGTTGTTAGGGGGTGGCTTTTGGGGCTATAGCCCCGAATCTGAGGCCAATAGCCCCGAGTCTCTGCAGGGGTCCCCAAGGGGAGGGGAGGCTCTCTGGGGACCCTTATGTAAGTGGGGGGCTCTCTGGGGACCCTGATGGAAGGGGGAGGCTCTCTGAGGACTCTGATGTAAGGAGGAGGCTCTCTGGGGACCCTGATGTAAGATGATATAAGGGGGGGCTCTCTGGGGACCCAGATTTAAGGGGGAGGCTGTCTGGGGACCCTAATCTAAGGGGGCCTCTCTGGGAAACCTAATGTAAGTGGGGGGGCCCTCTGGGTACCCTGATGGAAGGGGGAGGCTCTCTGAGGACTCTGATGTAAGGAGGAGGCTCTCTGGGGACCCTGATGTAAGTGGGGGGCTCTCTGGGGATATATATACACCCACACGTATATTACTGTATATACATGTGTATGCCCGCCCAAGCGTATGACTTTCTTTACTACTCTGCTATGGGCTCTAGCCCCAGATCTTTTGTAGACCTAGCAACGCCCCTGCGGGAGACATACCAAATTAACTTATGCAGATTCTTTCAATTCATCTAAATTTGCTACATGCTTACCTCCCAAACTAAATTGGTAAATCTAAGCTTGATTTCTAGTTTCTTATTGATGCTCTAGCTACAGCTACAGATTTAAAGGCCTTATATCGTTAGTCAAATATCTGGGTAATCTACTACTCCATGGCAGGAAAGAGTAAGAGAAAGTCCTGGGAGAGATAACTCATTAAACTTGGCAAAACATACTGATTCAAGTGTTATTGGTGTCACTACTCTCATCTACACAGTGATTTTCTCAATTGTGATCAAGAGAGTTTATCAAACTCCGCCAAAATAATTTCAATGGAGATGTAGAGATGACCCAACGAGGTTCACCAGCGGATCTCCTCCATATACGCTGGAAATGCCCAAATCTAGTCTGCTACTGGCATATGATAATAGAAAAGATCAACAGAGTTTTCCAGACACAAAAAGCTTATGAACCAGTGACATGTATACTAGAGAACCTGGATGAGGAAACATTTCTGCCAGAGGTTAAAGTGTCCTACTTATAACACGTAAAACTGCAGCTCTGAAATGGCTTTTCCATAACCCCTGAGGAGAATGGGCAGACAGGTTCGGGATGATGCTGCTTGATGCTATCATGTCAATATGGACCAAAATCTCTGGGGAATGTTTCCAACAACTTGTTGATTCTATGCCAAAAATGAATTAGGGCAGTTCTGAAGGCAAAAGAGTGTCCAACCCGGTACTAGCAAGGTGTACCTAATAAAGTGGCCGCTGAGTGTATATACCATTCTGGGGAATGTTTCCAACAACTTGTTGAATCTATGCCAAAAATGAATTAGGGCAGTTCTGAAGGCAAAATAGTGTCCAACCTGGTACTAGCAAGGTGTACCTAATAAAGTGGCCGCTGAGTGTATATACCACTCTGTGTGATAATTATTGTTGATACTTCTTCCTTGCAATTATCACAATTTTTTGTAAAGTCTAAAGATATAGGTCTCTGATGCTATTGATAGGGCATGTGTGTTTTTTTTTTCTTTTTGAAAAATGATAAAAACTCAATAAAAAATATTTTAAGAAACAAGCCGGAGGGTAGGCCAGGACATAATGGTAGTAATACCGTCACCAAATTAATGATCTCCGGCCGACCAGCTAACTTGTTTCACATAATAAACAAGCTGGTGGGTGAGCCAGAAGTCATTGAGTTAGTGGCGGTAGTATTACTGTTACTAATGAGTGACTCCCAGCCTGCTGGCTTGTTTCATGCCGTAATACTTACAAGTAGACCTCTTTCACACGAGCCGCCTAGGACGTCAGCTGTAAATCGGCGCTATTTTTAGCGCCGCTTTACCATCGTTTTAGCGGCGCTATTCGGCCGCTAGAGGGGTGGTTTTAACTCCCTGCCAGCAGCCGAAAAGGGGTTTAATCCGCCCGCAAAATGCCGCCGGAGCGGCGTTTTGCCGGCGGTATCCCAGCGCTGCCCCATTGATTTCAATGGGGAGCAGCAGTGGAGGAGCGGTGAGTTCACCACTCCTTCACCGCTCCAAAGAAGCTGCTGGCAGGACTTTTTGTGATGCCCTGCCAGCGCACCGCTCCAGTGTGAAAGCCCTCGGGCTTTCACACTGGAGTGAATGGAGGCGCTTTTTTCAGGCGCTATTTTTAGCGCTATAGCACCTGAAAAATGCCCACAGTGTGAAAGGGGTCTGAATAAATCACTTACAGTTGTTGGAACAGCCAGAGGTTTGGGTGAGCATGCAGGCCAAAATGACCATTTAGTTTCCCCATTCAGTGAACCTTGAATATCTAGGGTTAAAGTCAAACTCCTTGTCAATATGCACCTCCCTACCCAATTATCACTCCTTTGCTTTTCTCTTGCTTGTAAAAAAATAAATAAAAATAAATCTGTACTAAGTGATTATAACCAAAATAAAAACTTACAAATTTATACAGAAGCAGTACTCAGTGATTGTCCGAATACAAAACAACAGAATAGTGTATATACATAAAGCCTGTTGCGCTTGCCCTTTAAGTATATATGAACCAACAAAAGTACAATAAACAACCAAACCAGGGACGTGGGGTGAGGTCAGTGGCTGGTGAGGCACTGGCTAGTATCAGAGTCAGATACACACAGGTTACATATGCAGCAAACGTTAGAGCAAAAGCATTCTAGCACTATGCCTCCTCTGTAACTCTAAACCTGTAAATTTTTTTTACAGCGTTGCCTATGGAGATTTTTAAGTACTGATGTTTGGCGCCATTCGAAAGTGTGTGCAATTTTAAAGTGTGACATGTTAGGTATCTATTTACTCGGCGTGACATTATCTTTCACATTATACAAAAATCTGGCTAATTTTACTATTTTTTTTTTTATTCATGAAACAGTTACTTTCCAAAAAAAAACTTTGAAAAATTGCTGCACAAATACTGTGTGACATAAAGAGTTGCAATGACCACCATTTTATTCTCTAGGGTGTCTGCTAAAAAATATATATATACAGAATTTTACACCCCTCACATTTTTGTAAATAATTTATTATATCTTTTCATGTGACAACACTAAAAAAATGACACTTTGCTACAATGTAAAGTAGTGAGTGTACAGCTTGTATAAAAGTGTAAATTTGCTGTCCCCTCAAAATAACTCAACACACAGCCACTAATGTCTAAACCACTGGCAACAAAAGTGAGTACACCCCTAAGTGAAAATGTCCAAATTGGGCCCAATTAGCCATTTTCCCTCCCCGGTGTCGTGACTCATTAGTGTTACAAGGTCTCAGGTGTGAATGGGAAGCAGGTGTGTTAAATTTGGTGTTATCGCTCTCACTCTCCCATACTGGTCACTGGAAGTTCAACATGGTACGTCATGGCAAAGAACTCTGAGGATCTGAAAAAAAAAAGAATTGTTGCTCTACATAAAGATGGCGTAGGCTATAAGAATATTGCCTAGACCCTGAAACTGAGCTGCAGCACAGTGGCCAAGACCATACAACGGTTTAACAGGACAGGTTCCACTCAGAACAGGCCTCGCCATGGTCGACCAAAGAAGTTGAGTGCACGTGCTCAGCGTCATATCCAGAGGTTGTCTTTGGGAAATAGATGTATGAGTGCTGCAAGCATTGCTGAAGCAGTTGAAGGGGTGGGGGGTCAGTCTGTTAGTGCTCAGACTGTATGCCGCACACTACATCAAATTGGTCTGCATGGATGTCGTCCCAGAAGGAAGCCTCTTCTAAAGATGATGCACAAGAAAGCCTGCAAACAGCTTGCTGAAGACAAGTAGACTAAGGACATGGATTACTGGAACCATGTCCTGTGGTCTGATGAGACCAAGATAAACCTTTTTTGTTCAGATAGCGTCAAAGGTGTGTGGTGACAACCAGGTGAGGAATACAAAGACAAGTGTGTCTTACCTACAATCAAGCATGGTGGTGAGAGTGTCATGGTCTGGGGCTGCATGAGTGCTCCTGGCACTGAGGAGCTACAGTTTATTGAGGGAACCATGAATGCCAACATGTAATGTGACACACTGAAGCAGAGAATGATCCCCTCTCTTTGGAGACTGGGCTGCAGGACAGTATTACAACATGATAACGACCCCAAACACACCTCCAAGAGGACCACTGCCTTGCTATAGAAGCTGAGTTTAAAGATGATGGACTGGCCAAGCATGTCTCCAGACCTAAACCGTAGTGAGCATCTGTGGGGCATCCTCAAATGGGAGGTGGAGGAGCGCAAGGTCTCTAACATCCACCAGCTCCATGATGTCTTCATGGAGGAGTGGAAGAGGACTTTAGTGGCAACCTGTTAAGCTCTGGTGAACTCCATGCCCAAGAAGGTTAAGGCAGTACTGGAAAATAATGGTGGCCACACAAAATATTGACACATTGGGCCCAATTTGGACATTTTCACATAGGGGTGCACTGACTTTTGTTGCCAGCGGTTTAGACATTAATGGCTGTGCATTGAGTTATTTTGAGGAGACAGCAAATTTAAACATTTTTACAAGCTGTACTCTTTCTACTTTACATTGTAGCGAAGTGTCATGTCTTCAGTGTTGTCACATGAAAAGATATAATAAAATATTTACAAATATTTGAGGGGTGTACTCACTTTTGCGAGATACTGTATATATATATATATATATATATATATATATATATATATATATATATATAATGTTTGGGAGTAATTTTCTAGCAAAAAAATAGGAGAGGAGAGAAGTGTCAGAATTGGCCTGGGTGGCAAGGGGTTCATTACCATAAGTAAGTAATATACAAATAATTATTATATATTGTTTTTAAGGTGATTTACTATATTTTCAAATACTGTAGTCAAGCGGGTGGCTTAACGGACAAATTACTGGAGTTTCAAGTTATAACTTCCAACCAGTAATTTCACAGGTAATAGATAAATAATAAATTATTATGTTATAACATATAGCATATAAATATATGAATTAGGTTGATTAAAACAGTACATTTTCAACGGCAGTAGATTCTCATTCTGGGGACCCGGGTCCTGCCCCAGGGGACATGAATCAATGCAATAAAAGGTTTTAAAAACGGCCGTTTTTTTAGGAGCAGTGATTTTAATAATGCTTAAAGTCAAACAATAAAAGTGTAATACTCCTATAAATTTCGTACCCGGGGGGGGGGGGGGGGGGTGGGGGTGTCTATAGTATGCCTGTAAAGGGGTGCATGTTTCCCGTGTTTAGAAGAGTCTGACAGCAAAATGACATTTCAAAGGAAAAAAGTCATTCAAAACTACTCGCGACTGTTAATGAATTGCCAGTCCGACAATACACATAAAAGTTCATTGATAAAAACAGCATGGGAATTCCTCACAGGGGAACCCCGTACCAACATTAAAAAAAAAATGGCGTGGGGGGTCCCCCTAAATTCAATACCAGGCCTTCAGGTCTGGTATGGATATTAAGGGCAATCCCAGCCAAAATTTAAAAAAAAAATGGCGTGGGGGAGCCCCTCAAAATCTATACTAGACCCTTCAGGTCTGGTATGGATTTTAAGGGGAACCACGCACCAAAATTTAAAAAAAATGGCGTGGGGTTCCTTTCAAAAATCCATACCAGACCCTTATCCGAGCACGCAACCTGGCAGGCCGCAGGAAAAGAGGGGGGACGAGAGCGGCCCCCCTCCTGAACCGTACCAGGCCACATGCCCTCAACATTGGGAGGGTGCTTTGGGGTAGCCCCCAAAGCACCTTGTCCCCATGTTGATGGGGACAAGGGCCTCATCCCCACAAACCTTGACTGGTGGTTGTGGGGGTCTGCGGGTGGGGGGGCTTATTGGAATCTGGAAGCCCCCTTTAACAAGGGGACCCCCAGATCCTGCCCCCCCCGTGTGAAATGGTAAGGGGGTACAAAAGTACCCCTACCATTTCACAAAAAAGTGTCAAAAATGTTAAAAATGACAAGAGACAGTTTTTGACAATTCCTTTATTTAATTGCTTCTTCTTTCTTCTATCTCCTATCTTCCATCTTCCTTCAGTTTCTTCCTCCATCTTCTTCTTCTTCTGGATCTTCTGGTTCTTCCTCTGGTTCTTCCTCCGGTGTTCTTGTCCGGCATCTTTCTCCGCGGCATCTTCTTCCCTTCTTCTTCTCAGGGCGCTCCACATCCATTCTTCTCAGGCCGCTGTGTGACGCTTCTCGTCTTCTGACGGTTCTTAAATAATGGAGGGCGGGGCCACCCGGTGACCTCGTCCCCCTCTGACGCACGGGGACTTGACGGGGACTTCCCTGTGGCATTCCCCGTGACATCAGAGGGGGGGTCATCCGTTACGTAACCATCATGGATGCGGAGCGGCCCGAGAAGAAGAAGAGAAGAAGACGCCGCGGAGGAAGATGCGGGACGAGAACACCGGAGGAAGAACCAGAAGAACCAGAAGAACCAGAAGAAGAAGAAGATGGAGGAAGAAACCGACGGAAAAAAGAAGAAAGAAGTTGGAAGAAAGAAGATGGAAAAAGGAAGACTTTAAATAAAGGATTTGTGCTCCGTATGCTATACCATAGCCCTTCAGCCAGAATACGCACCAACGGTTGCCTATCGGAGAAGTTTAAATTATTTCGAGGTACGAGACAGGGGTGCCCCCTTTCCCCGAGCCTATTTGCTCTGGCGATGGAGCCCCTGGCTATACTGCTGAGGGCTGACCCCGAGGTGAGGGGGCTTCGGGTGGGCCCAATCGAGGAGAAAATTTCGCTTTATGCAGACGACGCTCTGCTTTATTTAGCAGATGCGTCGTCCTCCTTACAGACTGCATTAGATCTGATCAACCGATTTGGCGGGTATTCAGGGATCCGTATTAATTGGGATAAGTCGATGCTGTTCCCGCTTCACCCGTCGACCCCTAGAGTCCCACACCCGCAGCTTAACTGGGTAGAGGATTTCAAATACCTAGGGATTAAAATTAGTGGTAAGGTTCAGGACTATATGGACAACAATCTCCGTCCACTTATGACACAGCTAACGGCTAAGTGCGCTGCTTGGCGTTCACTTCCACTGACCCCGCTCGGCAGAGTAAACCTGCTAAAAATGATTTTTCTTCCTAAATATTTATATTTTTTCCGCAACACACCCACACACATTCCTAGGGCCTTCTTCCGAAGGTTGGAGAGTCTACTGATACAATTTGTGTGGGCTGGGAGGCCACCTAGGGTGGCCAAGCAGATCCTATATCTCCCGCTTTCGGGTGGTGGTTTGGCACTACCGAACTTCCAAATCTACTACTGGGCAGCTGTTCTTGTTACGGTCCGGTGGTGGTTCTCCCAGCCCGCACAGAACCCTGCGGTCATTCTCGAAGCAGCCATTCTGGGCTCCTTTGCAGCCCTGAGCAACCTTCCGTTTCGCGGACTTAGGGCTAGCCCGTCCATGACAGCCTCGATGCGGACCACTGTTAAGGTCTGGCAGGAGGCTAGAAAGATATATAGGAAACCTAATCATATCTCACCACATATGCCCCTATGGAGTAACCCCATGCTCCCTCACCTTCACAGTATACCGGACCCCTCTATCTGGGCAAAAAAGGGTATCCTCACACTAAAACATATAGTTCAGGACGGTAGGCTTATGACTTTCCAAGCCCTGAGGCAATCATTTGCTATCCCATCCTCCTTCCAATTTAGGTACTGGCAGCTAAAGCATGCCTTTGAAGCTCAGTTCCCTGCCCCCCTCGTTTTGGAACCGGACTCCATTGAACGGCTCCTGATTTCTAGCGTGATGGGGAAGCCACTCTCAACATTATATTTATATCTCACGGTAGAATATGACACCAAGCTAACTAAGACTTGGGAAAAGTGGAGGGTTGATATTCCTTCCCTGGACGAAGAGGAATGGAAGGAGTGTTTAATTTCCTACATTCCTTCCATGATCGCAGCGAAAGATAGGTTCATACAATTTAAGTTCCTACACAGAGCATACTTCACCCCCCAGAGATTGGCCCGCATTTACAATCAAAGAGACCCCAATTGTCAGAGATGCAGACAGGAGGTGGGCACCTTTTGGCACATGGTCTGGTCCTGTCCCAAACTTAGACCCTTTTGGTCAGCAGTGGCCTCCACACTGAGCAATATTACAGGCTTAAATGTACCGGTTGATCCTCAGATACTATTGCTTAGCCATTTGGAGGATCTTGAGACAGACAGGTATAGTAAATTGTGTCTTACCTATGCATTATATTATGCTAGGCGTGAAATCTTACTGGTATGGAAACTAGCAGAGCCTCCTACTTTGGCATCATGGAGAAGGTCGGTGAATATGGTACTTCCCCTATATAGGTTGACATATGAAAGTAGGCAATGCCCAGGGAAGTTTGATAAAATCTGGTCCTCTTGGATAGACGCCTCTGGGGTCCCTGAGCCCCCTGATCCATAATTGGTATGCTGTGAAACTTATTGGAGGACATCCTATACCTCATGGCCTACTCTTCTTGTGCTCGTCCCCTCTCGCCCCTCCCCTTCCCTCTCTCTCGTTCCCCTTCCCCCCCTCCTCCTCCCCCCCTCCTCCTCTCCCCCCCGTCCCCCCCCCCTTTTTCTCTCCTCCCACTCCGTATCAGGCTGGATTGAAATTGAAACTGGTTACTTACATAATTTTATCTATGTTGGTATAATGCTATAATGTAATAAGGCGTATTATTCTGTGATATTTCTGTCATCTATGTAACTGGAATATCTGATAAACAGAGACTACAATTTGAAGGTAGATTCTACTGCTATTATCCTTTCTACTTTGAAAGTACTAAATTATCTTGTAATGTAATGCTGATTTGTTCAATAAAAATTTTCTGTTAAAAAAAAATAAAGGATTTGTCAAAAACTGTCTCTTGTAATTTTTAACATTTTTGACAGTTTTTTTGTGAAATGGTAGGCCCTTACCATTTCACACGGGGGGCCGGGATATGGGGGTCCCCTTGTTAAAGGGGGCTTCCAGATTCTGATAAGCCCCCCGCCCGCAGACCCCCACAACCACCGGGCAAGGGTTGTGGGGATGAGGCCCTTGTTCCCATCAACATGGGGTCAAGGTGCTTTGGGGGGGTTACCCCAAAGCACCCTCCCAATGTTGATGGCATGTGGCCTTGTACGGTTCAGGAGGGGGGGCGGTCTCTCGCCCCCTCTTTTCCTGCAGCCTGCCAGGTTGCGTGCTTGGATAAGGGTCTGGTATGGATTTTTGGGGGGACCCCACGCCATTTTTTTAAAAATTTTGGCGCGGGGTTCCCCTTAAAATCCATACCAGATCTGAAGGGCCTGGTATGGAATTTAGGGGGACCCCCCACACCATTTTTAAAAAAATTTTGGTTCGTGGGTTCCCCTGTGGGGAATTCCCATGCCGTTTTTATCAATGAACTTTTATGTGCATTCTCGGACCGGCAATTCATTAATAGCCGCAAGTAGTTTTAAATGACTTTTTTTCCTTTGAAATGTCATTTTGCTGTCAGACTGTTCTAAACATGGGAAACCCCTTTACAGGCATACTATAGACACCCCCCCCCCCGGTACGAAATTTAAAGGAATATTACACTTTTATTGTTTCACTTTAAGCATTATTAAAATCACTGCTCCTGAAAAAACTGCCGTTTTTAAAACTTTTTTTTGCATTGATCCATGTCCCCTGGGGCAGGACCCAGGTCCCCAAACACTTTTTATGACAATACCATGCATAAAAGCCTTTAAAATTAGCACTTTTGATTTCTCCCATAGACTTTCAAAGGGTGTTCCGCGGCTTTCGAATGTGCCGCGAACATCCTAAATTGTTTGCTGTTCGGTGAACTAGCGAACAGCCGATGTTCGAGTCGAACATGAGTTCGACTCGAACTTGAAGGTCATCCCTAGTAAAATCACTTCCGGTTCCAGCTTGATGCGTTCCACGCTGGCCCCACTACTTCCGGTCTTGATTCTTTGAAGTCTCTGAGTGTGGTGAGGAGCAGAAGCATCAGCTGAGCTGGAGGACTGGATCAGGGCCTACCACCATACCGCAGATTACCCTGATATGCCTTGCTCATTTTGAATGCGAGTTGCCCATTGGTATTTTATTAAATGTGTGCTTTTTAATACTTCACCTAGTTGGCATCCCCTTATGTTCCTTTTTGTATTTACAGAGTCTGTTTCATTCTATGGGGCTGTTGCCACTTGTTGCTGTGAAAGCCATGGACTATTATGGACATTAATTTATAAGAACTATTTTAAACATTAGGATATCTACACCTTCTCCAACGCCATTTGTGTCTATTGTACTTTGCCTTGTTTACAAGGCTACCTCAAAGATTCAGATCTCCCCACCCTCTCTGAAGCTAATAGAGACACTATGTAACACCCCATATCAGAAGATGAATTTCTAACTGCCCTGTCCTCTGTGAAATCTAGCAAAGGCCCCGGGCTATATGGAGTTACAATTTACTACTACAAGCATTCCAGGCCATACTAAACAAGTAATTTGCCAAATGTTACAATGACATACACATAATGTACATGGGACACATTACGTATTAACATCTCAGTCATTCCTTAAGTAGGGAAAGACCTCTTTCTATGCTTTAGCTTGTGACTGACCTCCCTGTTGAATGCCTGTTTAAAAATTGTTGACCAGGTGGGTTTCAGCTCTTGCTCGGGAAACTAAGGATAACACTACCTGACTTCTGAACATCATTCATTATGCAACTTCCAGCAAGATCCCCCGGTGTTAACCTCCACTGAGAAAAGCATTTGACAAAGGGACTTAAACAACACATAGGTCCGGGAGCCAACATGTACAGTTGGATCAGAGTTATCTATTGACACCCACCAGAAACATTTGGAATCAATTAATACATTTTGGAGACTTTTCCTTACACAATGGCGCCTGCCAAGGATGCTCCTCTCACTGTTAATTTTCGCCCAAATATCACAAGACAGGGTCAACAAAAATATGACATCTATGTGGACAACTTACTTTTCTTCCTAACCAATCCAGATACTTCCCTACCTTTCCTAACTAGATTAACATCCAGAAATCACAGGCAATGAACAAACAGTATCTATCTCAAGACAGTATAGCACAGTTTCAAAATAAGTTTCCCTTTAAATTAATGAAATTGTCTCTCACCTATCTGGGAATCCAACTTACCCCAACATGTCCGAGTCTAACTTTCCAACCTTTTTAACAGGTATCTGTAAAGACCTTAAATGCTGGAGCAAATAATATTTCTTTTGGTTTGGCAGGAATAACATTTTAAAAATATACATACTTCCTCTTCTTCTGCACTTGATACAAATCTTTTCTATTCAAATCCCAAAACAACTCCTCATGCTAATACACAATTGTTCCTTCAATTCCTGCTGGGCTCCAAATCCCATCAGGTCTATTGCACAGTAGTCATTTTGTCGAAAAAGAATGGAGACTGGGCTCCTTGACCTAAAGCTCACCACACTGTCAGGGTTCCAGGCTGGTGTAGAAACACAACTCTTAAAAAAATTGGTACCTGGGTCTTGTTCTTTGTGTAGCACCCTCTAGGTAGGTAGGTGCTAGAGGTAAGATTTTTGTTAGGACAGGTACATTTAGGCAGGCCTGGCTGGCAGTCAGGCCTGTTTGTTTGTTCTGATCTGGGTGGGAGTGGCTCAGGGTAGCAGCTGGTAACTCACAGGCAGCATCACCGAGACTTCCCTCTTCTTTCTAGAGAAAAATATGGAAAGAGAGAAGGAGAGGAGAGGTGGAGCTGCCTGGGGTGTTTTAGGAAGCCCTGACAAATCCCTAACCTGGATTGGCAGGAGGTAGGCCTCCTGAAATACCCAGGGTCAGCCCAGCCGGGGAGGAGTTGTCGGGTGGAAAAGCTGGAGTGGGAGAGTGAGGCTGTCGGGGCCTTTGAGGGAGCTCCTCAGTCTGGGGGGTTGACCTTGGACATGGGCTTGGGTGCAGTTGGGACCACCTTCAGGAACGCATGAAGAGGTTCTGGACCGGAGTCACAAGAGAGAGCAAGGAGAGGACAGAGAGAGAGAGCACTACTAAGAGACTCCAGGAAGGACAGCTGGTCACAGCCAAGAGGACTGGCAAGTGAGGCACAGTCAGGAGGACTGGGGAGGCATGCCTGAGAGGACTGGGAGCTTGCAGTCTGAGATGGGTGCAGAACCAGAAGTGTGGACTGTGGTGAAAGGGGCAGTGGAAAGATGCAGCAGCAGCTGGGAGGGCTGGCAGGGCCTGAAGGGGGCTTACTGGGATCCGTAGCCCCACGAGGACAGCTAGTACCAGAGACATTCTATTTTGTTACACCATAGGGGCCCGTGGTCCCTGCCTGCAAAGGGCAATTGCTAAGGCCTGGCTGAGTAAGGCCTAACCATTTTATGCTAGCTGTACATGAAGATTAGAGAGGAAGCGATGTGTGGAAGGAGAAAGACTTGAAGATTAAAGCAGGAGGAAGCTGAAGGAGTATGTACAGGGAGTGTACATAGTTGTCATAGTTGTCCCAAAACTAATTGCTTTGATTTACGCTGGGCATCCCATATCTCCCCTTTACCATCCAAGTTATATCCCTCAATAAAACAAAAAAAAATTAAGTTCACTGACTGATTCATTGCTCGGTGTGCCAGAGAGTGAATGCAGGGCTGGGTAGGGTGACAGACAATCCAAAAATTCAGCAGCCCCTGCGGGGGAACAGGTATTTATACCTGGCAGCTCTGCTCTGGCTCTCAACTCCTATCCTCAGGACCCACTAACAGGCCAGATTTTAAGTATTAATTTGGGGAGATGCAGACTAAAATACTGCAATCACTGAGCAGCAAAATGATATCACCTGTGATATATTTCAGTTATCTTGAAAACCTGGCCTGTTAGTGGGTCCTGAGGACAGGAGTTGAGAACCACTGCTCTAAACTCTACCAACAAACTCATCGTAGGCATTCCCAAACCTGCTGCCAGCTTTTACGACTTATGCCACGTACACACTGTCGGAATTTCCGACAACAAATGTTCGATGTGAGCTTGTTGTCGGAAATTCCGACCGTGTGTAGGCTCGATCGGACATTTGTTGTCAGAATTTCCGACAACAAAAATTTGAGAGCTGGTTCTCAAATTGTCCAAAAACGAAATCTGTTGTCGGAAATTCCCATCGTGTGTACACAATTCCAACACACAAAATTCCACGCATGCTCGGAATCAAGCAGAAGAGCCGCACTGGCTATTGAACTTCATTTTTCTCGGCTCGTCGTACGTTTTGTACCTCACCGCGTTCTTGACGTTCGGAATTTCCGACAAGATTTGTGTGACCGTGTGTATGCAGGACAAGTTTGAGCCAACATCCATCGGAAATAAATCCAGGATTTTGTTGTCAGAATGTCCGATCGTTTGTACCCGGCAATATTGTTCTCTCCTTACCTAAATTTGAAACAATTCAGGTGTATCAATTTCCTTGACTGCAACCTAACCACTCTTGGACCTCCACCATGAAAGGAAAATGAATTACCTTTCTCTCATTAGATCACCTTTGCCTAGATCAGCACACGGTCAGACATAATGTACCCTCACCCAACCCTCTCCCTATCACTCCAGACAACTTTACACCATTTTTGCATATGTTCTGGGATTACCCTATTCTACATCCATTTTGGGACAAAGTCTGTGACATAGGGGTTAATTTAATAAAGCTGGAAGGTGCAAAATCAGGCTCACTTCTGCATAAAAAACAATCAGCTTCTATGTTTTACTGCCAAAGCTTAATTTAACAAGCTCGGGTTAGATGCTGATTCACTACTATGCAGAAGTGAGCCTGCTTTTTCACTCTCCAGCTTTAGTAAATAAACCCCATAATCATTAAGCTAACAGGCCTTGATCCTGCAAGGTATCTTTTATACTTCTGTGACTTCCTGAAATGTCACCACAAGAAACTATCGTTGATACGCCTGCTTATCGTGGCTATAACCTGCTGTAACCATTGCTTTGGCAAGAGGAAACCTCACCCTAATTGTCACTGTGGCTTGCAAAAAAATAAACAAAATAAAAGAAACAGACTACCTAACTCTATCCCTCCAGATGATGGGCAACCAATTTAACCAGTTAAGCACCAGCCGCCGCAGTTATGCTGCGGCAGGTTGGCTCCCCTGGGCGAAATGCCGTAGCTGTACGTCGGCTGCTTTAAGAGCTCTAGGGGGCACGACGACCGAGCCGATGTGCATGCCTGGCAGCCGCGATGTCCACCGGGCACCTGCAATCGCTCCGGAGAGAGACAGAACGGAGATCTGTTAATGTAAACAGGCAGATCTCCCTTCTGTCATACTGATTATGAACAGCGATCGTTCTCCTCCAGGCAAACCCATCCTCCCCACAATTAGAAACACACTACCTAGGATACACATTTAACCTCTTGATCTCCCCCTAGTGTTAACCCCTTCCCTGCCAATGACATTTATACAGTAATCAGTGGATATTTTTAGCTCTGATCGCTGTATAAATATCAATGGTCCCAAAAAAATGTCAAAAGTGTCAGATCTGTCTGCCGCAATGTTGCAGTCCCACTAACAATTGCTGATCACTGCCATTACTAGTAAAAAAAAAAAATGAATAAGAAAAATGCCATAAATCTATCCCCTATTTTATAAACACTATAACTTTTGCGCAAACCAATCAATATATGCTTATTGCAATTTTTTTTACCAAAAATATCTAGAAAAATAGATATTGGCCTAAACTGAGGAAGACAATTTTTTGGATATTTATTATAGCAAAAAGTAAAAAATATAGTTTTTTTCAAAATTGATGGTCTTTTTTTGTTTATAGTGCAGAAAAAAACGCAGAGGTGATCAAATACCACCAAAAAAAAGCTCTATTTGTAGAAAAAAAGGACATACATTTTGTTTTGGGACAGCATCGCACAACCGCACAATTGTCAGTTAAAGCGACGCAGTGCCGTATCGCAAAAAATGGCCTGGTCATTAAGGGGGCAAATCCTTCCAGTCCTTAAGTGGGTAAGAAAACGTGGCACTACCGTATCCTGGAATACCAGTCTCTATTACTGAATTTGAATGCCTTAACCCAAGGCAAATCCTCATTTCTTGGCCTCATAAAGCATGCACTTGGGAAGTGCAGAGGACCCTCCTCCCTACCAAATAAATGCCCCAGAAGCTTAACTGCCCCTTTTTTTTGTATCTTAGCAAAATTCTGCTCATGTAATAGTTATTCTGACATATGCAGATTACATGCATTCATATACACATTTTTTTCAACTGTAAAAAGCATCAGTTTACTAATAAATATGAGAAACAAGGTTTTCTTGATAGGCTCACCCCATTTTTGAAATTTGGAAATTATATACTTTTTCTTACTATATACTTTTGTATATACACGATCAAACAATAGTCAAAAAATGTGAAGAATGATTACTCTTCAAAGAACATTGTGAGATCTGCCAATTAACTATTCACAATAAAGAATTGTTCAGGTTTTCAAATCAAACAGCATATACTGTATTATATTTTGTAATAGAGGAAAATATCAAGCGTCATAAAGTGGTTTAAATTACATGCAGCCATTTATAGTATTTGTAGTTCAGGTTCAGCACTGCACCCTCTTCAAGCTTTCATTTAAAGTTCACTATAATTATACAAGCAATTACATTCTTAATTACAAAAAGAATTAATAAATACTGTGATTTCTACGTGTTACATACAGCCTCAAGTAATGTACATTTGTGTTGATGTTTTTGCATCTAGACATGATGTTAAATTTTCCTCTTTCCACCCATGACTCCCTATCAATCACCTATACCTAACACTTGTTGTCAACCATTACACTTAACCTTTCCCTCACTTCAACCTTAATACTAAATATCTCCTCTAATCATAAGCATGCACTCAGGGTGTGCTGGATGTGTGTGTATATATATATATATATATATATATATATATACATATATATATATATATATATATATATATATATATATATATATATATACATACAATGGGGACAGAAAGACACAAAATACTCACTATACCTCTCATCAAATAGCTTGGGGTGTCTACTTTCCAAAATGGGGTCATTTGGGGGGGTTTTGTGCCACCTGGGCATTCCATGGCCTCCGAAACTGTGATAGGCAGTGAAGAGTGAAATCAAAAATTTACGCAATTAGAAAGCCTGAAGGCAGTGCTTGGTTTTCGGGGTCCCGTATGCGGCTAGGCTCCCAAAAAGTCTCACACATGTGGTATCCCCATACTCAGGAGAAGCAACAGAATGTATTTTGGGGTGCAATTTCATATATTCCCATGGCATGTTTGAGCAATATATCATTTAGTGACAACTTTGTGCAAAAAAAAAAAAAAAAAATTGTCTCTTTCCCGCAACTTGTGTCACAATATAAAATATTCCATGGACTCGACATGACTCTCAGCAAATAGCTTGGGGTGTCTACTTTCCAAAATGGGGTCATTTGGGGGGTTTTGAACTGTCCTGGCATTTTATGCACAACATTTAGAAGCTTATGTCACACATCACCCACTGTTCTAACCACTTGAAGACAAAGCCCTTTCTGACACTTTTTGTTTACATGAAAAAATTATTTTTTTTTTGCAAGAAAATTACTTTGAACCCCCAAACATTATATATTTTTTTAAAGGAAATGACCTACAGATTAAAATGGTGGGTGTTTCATTTTTTTTTTTCACACAGTATTTGCGCAGCGATTTTTCAAACGCATTTTTTGGGGAAAAAACACACTTTTTCAAATGTTAATGCACTAAAACACACTATATTGCCCAAATGTTTGATGAAAAAAAAAAGATGATCTCAGGCCGAGTACATGGATACCAAACATGACATGCTTTAAAATTGCGCACAAACGTGCAGTGGTGACAAACTAAATACATTTTTAAAAGCCTTTAAAAGCCTTTACAGGTTACCACTTTAGATTTACAGAGGAGGTCTACTGCTAAAATTACTGCCCTCGATCTGACATTCGCGGTGACACCTCACATGCATGGTGCATTTGCTGTTAACATTTGACGCCAGACCGACGCTTGCGTTCGCCTTTGCGCGAGAGCAGGGGGGGACAGGGGTGCTTTTTTTTTTTTTTCTTTATTATTTTTTTGCTTTTTTATCTCATTTTTAAACTGTTCCTTTCTTTTTTTTTTTTAATCATTTTTATTGTTATCTCAGGGAATGCAAATATGATAGCAATAGGTAGTGACAGGTACTCTTTTTTGAAAAAATTGAGGTCTATTAGACCCTAGATCTCTCCTCTGCCCTTAAAGCATCTGACCACACCAAGATCGGTGTGATAAAATGCTTTCCCAATTTCCCAATGGCGCTGTTTACATCCGGCGAAATCTAAGTCATGAAATGCTCGTAGCTTCCGGTTTCTTAGGCCATAGAGATGTTTGGAGCCACTCTGGTCTCTGATCAGCTCTATGGTCAGCTGGCTGAATCACCGGCTGCATTCTCAGGTTCCCTGTTGAGACAGGAGAGCCAGAGAAAAACACGGAAGACGGTGGGGGGGCATTCCCTCCCACTGCTTGTAAAAGCAGTCTAGAGGCTAATTAGCCTCTAGGATTGCTTTTACATAAAAGCCGACCGCTTGCTGAAAAGAATGATATCAAGATGATACCTAAACCTGCAGGCATCGTTCTGGTATAACCACTCAAAGTCGTGAATGGCGTACCTGAAGACAAAAAAATGGTTAACAATAAAACACAGTAAACGGTAAAGTATAAAAAATTGCATACCTGAGAAGCAAACATGATAAAACATAATAACAATAAAACATTGCAGAATAGAATACAGTAAAAAAGAGCAGAACAATAGACAGAGAATAGAGAGAGAGAGAACAATAAAACGACAACTATTTTTTTTAATTTTATATATATATATTTTTTTTACACTTTTTTTGTAACTAACTTTTATAACTGTAACCGGTTCCAGGTTCGGGTCTCTCAAAATGCGATGGCATCTTGGGAGACCCTGTGAAAGTGTGCCTAGTCTGTGCAATGCTGTACCCTACACTAATACTCAACTAGTGAATGGTAGCGTTCAAAACATTCACCAATGCAAAGACCAGGATTATCAGGACAGGAGGGACAATAATAGCGGGTGTCACGCCTATATCCGTGCTTGCTGCAGACACAACATCTTTTTTGGGGGGTTCATTGGGTAGGGGTACTCGGGAGGACATAAAGAAAATGCCTCTCATGCAGCCGACTGCATTTGGTTGGGGATGTGAATGGGGGAAGTACGGGTGCTGCAGAAGTGGTGGGTTCCCAATTAGGATTGGCGAATGCAGCAGGAAGGGCGCTATGGGCACGACAGGCCTGTTTGTCTTCTTGGTGGCAGCGGGACACTACTTGTGCTTGCCACCTCACCAGCTTGAACTGCACTTATGGGACTCGCCACGTCCCCATGTGATACTGTAGTGCTGGTTTGACTATGACCGGGGTGTACTAGGCCGCTGGTGCTTGCCAGTTCACCAAAACGCTACCAAAAAAACTGTTAGCGATCGCAGGGATCAGGCCTGACTCAGCGAATGCTGCAGTTATGCATTTAGTGTTTTGTAAGTGACAGTGATCGATCGATACTGCACTTGGGTGGGCTGGGCCGGGCGGAGGGGCAAAATGCAGGTGCTAGCAGGTATCTGGGCTGATCCCGCTAACACTGTGTTTTTGGGAACCCTAACCTGCTAGGGACGCTAGTATAGATCTGATCGGATCAGATATTGATCCGTTCAGATACTATACCACTAAGGGAGGCGTATGCTGCGTGCGTGGGTGTTAGCGGTACTGGCGCTAACCTGACGCTGCCTGGGGCTGGTGCTTGCCAGTTCACCAAAACGCTACCAAAAAAACTATTAGCGATCGCAGGGATCAGACCTGACTCTGCGAACGCTGCAGTTATGCGTTTAGTGTTTTGTAAGTGACAGTGATCGATCGACACTGCACTTGGGTGGGCTGGGCCGGGCGGAGGGGCAAAACGCAGGTGCTAGCAGGTATCTGGGCTGATCCCGATAACACTGCGTTTTTGGAAACCCTAAACTGCTGGGGACGCTAATATAGATCTGATCGGATCAGATATTGATCCGTTCAGATACTATACCACTAAGGGAGGCGTATGCTGCGTGCGTGGGTTTTAGCGGTACTGGTGCTAATCTGATGCTGCCTGGGGCGACGCATATCACCGCCGGGCGATCAGGGGGCTAAACCTTTATTCGGTAATAAATGACGGGTGCCCTGACACTATAATAAATAAACAAACTAACCAGCATCACCCGTAACAGTTATACGGTGATCAGTGGTGAAAGGGTTAACTAGGGGGCAATCAAGGGGTTAAAACATTTATTAGGTAGTATATGGGGGTCCCAGTCGCTATAAAACGCTGACGCTAGTTACTTCCCTAACTAGCGTCACCAGTGACACTAATACAGCGATCAGAAAAATGATCGTTTAGCAACACTGGCGACGGGGGGTGATCAATGGGTTAAAACTTTATTAGGGGGTATCCTAGACCTAAAGGGGGCTAACCCTAACTGCCCTACCACACTAACTGTCACAAACTGACACCATGCAGTAATCAGAAAAAAAAAAAAACTGCTTGGTGTCAGTGTGACAGGGGGTGGGGGTGATCGGGGGTGGGGGGATCGGGGGGTAAAGGGGGGTGTTTTGTGTGCCTGGCATGTTCTACTGTGTGTGTAGTGTTGTGCACTCACATTGCAGTCTTCTCTCCTCGGCGCCGGAACGGAAAATACCGAGCCGAGGAGAGATTACATCATTTCCTCTGCCTCTGTGTACTACACAGAGGCAGGGGAAGATTCTCATTGGCTGGGAGCAATCGCGAGGGGGGGGCACAAATGGATGGCCTCCCCCTCATCTCTGATCGCTGCCAGACCAAAGCCGACAGCCTCGGGCACCGGGGGGGAGGGTCCGATCGGACCCCCCGCCCACGGGAAGGCAATCAGGTACCAGGTACGTGATTTTGCCTGCCCGTGCCATTCTGCCACAGTATATCTGCGTGAGGCGGTCAGTCTAGAGGCTAATTAGCCTCTAGGATTGCTTTTACATAAAAGCCGACCGCTGGCTGAAAAGAATGATACCAAGATGATACCTAAACCTGCAGGCATCATTCTGGTATAACCACTCAAAGTCGTGAATGGCGTACCTGAAGACAAAAAAATGGTTAACAATAAAACACTAAACGATAAAGTATAAAAAATTGCATACCTGAAAAGCAAACATGATAAAACATAATAACAATAAAACATTGCAGAATAGAATACAGTAAAAAAGAGCAGAACAATAGACAGAGAATAGAGAGAACAATAAAACGACAACTATTTTTTTAATTTTATATATATATATTTTTTTTTTACATTTTTTTTTTGTAACTAACTTTTATAACTGTAACCAGTTCCAGGTTCGGGTCTCTCAAAATGCGATGGCATCTTGGGAGATCCTGTGAAAGTGTGCCTAGTCTGTGCAATGCTGTACCCTACGCTAATACTCAACTAGTGAATGGTAGCGTTCAAAACATTCACCAATGCAAATACCAGGATTGTCAGGACAGGAGGGACAATAATAGCGGGTGGCACGCCTATATCCACGCTTGCTGCAGACACAACATCTTTTTTGGGGGGTTCATTGGGTAGGGGTACTTGGAAGGACATAAAGAAAATGCCTCTCATGCAGCCGACTGCATTTGGTTGGGGATGTGAATGGGGGAAGTACGGGTGCTGCAGAAGTGGTGGGTTCCCAATTAGGATTGGCGAATGCAGCAGGAAGGGCGCTATGGGCACGACAGGCCTGTTTGTCTTCTTGGTGGCAGCGGGACACTACTTGTGCTTGCCACCTCACCAGCTTGAACTGCACTTATGGGACTCGCCACGTCCCCACGTGATACTGTAGTGCTGGTTTGACTATGACCGGGGTGTACTAGGCCGCTGGTGCTTGCCAGTTCACCAAAACGCTACCAAAAAAACTGTTAGCGATCGCAGGGATCAGGCCTGACTCAGCGAACGCTGCAGTTATGCGTTTAGTGTTTTGTAAGTGACAGTGATCGATCGATACTGCACTTGGGTGGGCTGGGCTGGGCCGGGCGGAGGGGCAAAACGCAGGTGCTAGCAGGTATCTGGGCTGATCCCGCTAACACTGCATTTTTGGCAACCCTAAACTGCTAGGGATGCTAGTATAGATCTGATCGGATCAGATATTGATCCGTTCAGATACTATACCACTAAGGGAGGCGTATGCTGCGTGCGTGGGTGTTAGCGGTACTGGCGCTAACCTGACGCTGCCTGGGGCTGGTGCTTGCCAGTTCACCAAAACGCTACCAAAAAAACTGTTAGCGATCGCAGGGATCAGGCCTGACTCTGCGAATGCTGCAGTTATGTCTTTAGTGTTTTGTGACAGTGATCAAACGATACTGCACTTGGGTGGGGTGGGCTGGGCTGGGCCGAGCGAAGGGGCAAAACGCAGGTGCTAGCAGGTATCTGGGCTGATTCCGCTAACACTGCGTTTTTGGGAACCTTAAACTGCTGGGGACGCTAGTATAGATCTGATCGGATCAGATATTGATCCGATCAGATACTATACCACTAAGGGAGGTGTACGGTGCGTGCGTGGGTGTTAGCGGTACTGGCGCTAACCTGACGCTGCCTGGGGCTGGTGCTTGCCAGTTCACCAAAATTCTACCCAAAAAACTGTTAGCGATCGCAGGGATCAGGCCTTACTCTGCGAACGCTGCAATTATGCGTTTAGTGTTTTGTAAGTGACAGTGATCGATCGATACTGCACTTGGGTGGGCTGGGCCGGGCGGAGGGGCAAAACGCAGGTGCTAGCAGGTATCTGGGCTGATCCCGCTAACAATGCGTTTTTGGAAACCCTAAACTGCTGGGGAAGCTAATATAGATCTGATCGGAGGGGGGGGGTGATCAGGGGGGGATCGTGGGGTAAAGAGGGGTGTTTTGTGTGCCTGGCATGTTCTACTGTGTGTGTAGTGTTGTGCACTCACATTGCAGTCTTCTCTCCTCGGCGCCGGAACGGAAAATACCGAGCCGAGGAGAGATGACATCATTTCCTCTGCCTCTGTGTACTACACAGAGGCAGGGGAAGATTCTCATTGGCTGGGAGCAATCGCGAGGGGGGGGCATGAATGGATGGCCTCCCCCTCATCTCTGATCGCTGCCAGACCAAAGCCGACCGCCTCGGGCACCGCGGGAAGGCAATCAGGTACCAGGTACGTGATTTTGCCTGCCCGTGCCATTCTGCCACAGTATATCTGCGTGAGGCGGTCGTCAAGTGGTTAATGTACACACAGCACCCCATATTGACAGAAAAACACAGAATTGTTGACATTTTTGCAGATTTATTAAAAAAGAAAAACTGAAATATCACATGGTCCTAAGTATTCAGACCCTTTGCTTAGTATTTAGTAGAAGCACCCTTTTGATCTAATACAGCCATGAGTCTTTTTGGGAAAGATGCAATAAGTTTTTCACACCTGGATTTGGGGATCCTCTGCCATTCCTCCTTGCAGATCCTCTCCAGTTCTGTCAGGTTGGATGGTAAACGTTGGTGGACAGCCAATTTTAGGTATCTCCAGAGATGCTCAATTGGGTTTAAGTCAGGGCTCTGTCTGGGCCATTCAAGAACAGTCACAGAGTTGTTGTGAAGCCACTCCTTTGTTATTTTAGCTGTGTGCTTAGGGTCATTGTCTTGTCGGAAGGTAAACCTTCAGCCCAGTCTGAGGTCCTGAGCACTCTGGAGAAGGTTTTCGCCCAGGATATCCCTGTACTTGGCCGCTTTCATCTTTCCCTCGATTGCAACCAGTCGTCCTGTCCCTGCAGCTGAAAAACACCCCCACAGCATGATGCTGAAACCACCATGCTTTACTGTTGGGACTGTATTGGACAGGTGATGAGCAGTGCCTGGTTTTCTCCACACATACCACTTAGAATTAAGGCCAAAAAGTTCTATCTTGGTCTCATCAGACCAGAGAATCTTATTTCTCACCATCTTGGAGTCCTTCAGGTGTTTTTTTAGAAAACTCCTTGCGGGCTTTCATGTGTCTTGCACTGAGGAGAGGCTTCCATCGGGCCACTCTGCCATAAAGCCCCGACTGGTGGAGGGCTGCAGTGATGGTTGACTTTCTTCATCTTTCTCCCATCTCCCGACTGCATCTCTGGAGCTCAGCCACAGTGATCTTTGGGTTCTTCTTTACCTCTCTCACCAAGGCTCTTCTCCCCCGATAGCTCAGTTTTGCCGGACAGCCAGCTCTAGGAAGGGGTCTGGTCATTCCAAACATCTTCCATTTAAGGATTTTGGAGGCCACTGTGCTCTTAGGAACCTTAGGTGCAGCAGAAATGTTTTTTTTTTACCTTGGCCAGATCTGTGCCTTGCCACAATTCTGTCTCTGAGCTCTTCAGGCAGTTCCTTTGACCTCATGATTCTCATTTGTTTTGACATGCACTGTGAGCTGTAAGGTCTTATATAGACAGGTGTGTGGCTTTCCTAATCAAGTCCAATCAGTATAATCAAGCACAGCTGGACTCAAATGAAGGTGTAGAACCATCTCAAGGATGATCAGAAGAAATGGACAGCACCCGAGTTAAATATATGAGTGTCACAGCAAAGGGTCTGAATACTTAGGACCATGTGATATTTCAGTTTTTATTTTTTAATAAATCTGCAAAAATGTCAACAATTCTGTGTTTTTCTGCCAATATGGGATGCAGTGTGTACATTAATGAGGAAAAAAATGAACTTAAATGATTTTAGCAAATGGCTGCAATATAACAAAGAGTGAACAATTTAAGGGGGTCTGAATACTTTCCATCCCCACTGTAAGTATTTCATAATGTACTAGTATGTGATGCTATTTCCCCCTTACAGATAAACAAAAGATCAGTGGTGTCAGTGGCTACTTATCTAAGAGGCATAAGTTGCTCATTATTCAAGAAACATCTGGCTACCTCTGAGTGAAAAATGTAAGGGGGTCTGAATACTTTCCGTCCCCACTGTATATATATATTAAGGCTGGGAAAATGAAAGATTAATTTCTCGATTAATCAATAATTTTTTTGATCGATTAAAATTCTTTTGATCGGTACTCACCTCTCCGCCAGCTTCCGGGTCTTCAGGGAGTTCCGTCGGAGATCTGGTGACGTCATGGACATCGACGTCACTGGACTCCTCCCCCCTTCCCCAGGTGCCTCCGTCTGCTAACGAAGGGAAGGGGGGAGGAGTCTGGTGACGTCGATGTCCGTGAAATCATAAATTGTGGAAGACAGATCCTAACGATTTGATTGATCTCACTGGTCAAAGTATTCAGATAAACATCTATGTAAATCCTGGACTTGGCTATGAAAATCAACATATCTGAGTGCTTTCCTGGCTGTAAGTCAGTTTGACGATGAACTGACATTAATTGGTTATCCAGCAATCAAGAAACATTTATGATGAGGGCACTTTTTTTCCAAAGAGCTGACATCAGCAAGTGATGGATGTCTCTGGCTCTCCATCGGTCCTCCTGATGCACAACAGTGCTATTTAAATAGACTGTAGGGTGACGCCGTAGCCCTGCCCTGCTGAGGAAGTTGTGATTGAACATAACGCGTATGGGGGAGGAGCTATGCATGACGTCAGCTAAAAGTAGCTGGATCTGTACGTGCCTTATGATTAATCGAAATTAGTTGATTAATCGATTTTAAAAAAATCGATTAATCAAACAGGAAAATTGTAATCAGTAACAGCCCTAATATATATATATATATATATATATATATATATATATATATATATATACACACACATAGATATACAGTATCTCACAAAAGTGAGTACACCCCCAACAGTTTTGTAATTTTTTTATATCTTTTCATGTGACAACACTGAAGAAATTACACTTTGCTACAATGTAAAGTACTGGGTGTACAACTTGTATAACAGTGTAAATTTGCTGTCCCCTCAAAATAACTCAACACACAGCCATTATGGTCTAAACCACTGGCAACAAAAGTGAGTACACACCTAAGTGAAAATGTCCAAATTTGGTCCAATTAGCCATTTTCCCTCACTGGTGTCATGTGACTCGTTAGTGTTACAAGGTCTCAGGTGTGAATGGGGAGCAGGTGTGTTAAATTTGGTTTTATCGCTCTCATTCTCTCATACTGGTCACTGGAAATTCAACATGGCACCTCAAGGCAAATCTGAAAAAAGGATCTGAAAAAAAGAATTATTGCTCTACATAAAGATGGCTTAGGCTATAAGACGTAGGCCTAGGCTATTGCCAAGACCCTCAAACTGCGCTGCAGCACGGTTGCCAAGACCATACAGCGGTTTAACAGGACACGTGCACGTACTCAACACACAGCCATTAATGTCTAAACCGCTGGCATCAGAAGTCAGTACACCCCTAAGTGAAAATGTCCAAATTGGGCCAAAGTGTTAATATTTTGTGTGGCCACCATTATTTTCCAGCACTGCCTTAACCCTCTTGGGCATGGAGTTCAACAAAGCTTCACAGGTAGCCACTGGAGTCCTCTTCCACTCCTCCATAATGACATCACAGAGCTGGTGGATGTTAGAGACCTTGCGCTCCTCCACCTCCTGTTTGAGGATGCCCCACAGATGCTCAATAGGGTTTAGGTCTGGAGTCATGCTTGGCCAGTCCATCACCTTTACCCTCAGCTTCTTTAGCAAGGCAGTGGTCGTCTTGGAGGTGTGTTTGGGGTTGTTATGTTGGAATACTGCCCTGCGGCCCAGTCTTCGAAGGGGGGGGGATCAAGTTCTGCTTCAGTATGTCACAATACTGTACATGTTGGCATTCATGGTTCCCTCAATGAACTGTAGCTCCCCAGTGCTGGCAGCACTCATGCAGCCCCAGACCATGACACTCCCACCACCATGCTTCACTGCAGGCAAGACACATTTGACTTTGTACTCCTCACCTTGTTGCCGCCACACACGCTTGACACCATCTGAACCAAATAAGTTTATCTTGGTCTCATCAGACCACAGGACATGGTTCCAGTAATCCATGTCCTTAGTCTGCTTGTCTACAGCAAACTGTTTGTCGGATTCTTGTGCATCATCTTTAGAAGAGGTTTCCTTCTGGGACAGCCATGCAGACCAATTTATGCAGTGTGCGGCTTATGGTCTGAGCACTGACAGGCTGACCCCCCACCCCTTCAACTGCTGCAGCAATGCTGGCAGCACTCATACGTCTATTTCCCAAAGACAACCTCTGGATATGACGCTGAGCACATACACTCAACTTCTTTGGTCAACCATGGCGAGGCCTGTTCTGAGTGAATCCTGTCCTGATAAACCGCTGTATGGTCTTGGCCACCGTGCTGCAGCTCAGTTTCAGGGTCTTGGCAATCTTCTTATAGCCTAGGCCATCTTTCTGTAGAGCAACAATTCTTTTTTTTCAGATCCTCAGAGTTCTTTGCCATGAGGTGCCTTGTTGAACTTCCAGTGACCAGTACGAGAGAGTGAGAGTGATAACACCAAATAACACACCTGCACCCCATTCACACCTTTGACCTTGTAACACTAACGAGTCACATGACACCAGTGAGGGAAAATGGCTAATTGGGCCCAATTTGGACATTTTCACTTAGGGGTGTACTCACTTTTGTTCCCAGAGGTTTAGACATTAATGGCTGTGTGCTGATTCATTTTGAGGGGACAGCAAATTTACACTTTTATACAAGCTGTACACTCACTACTTTACATTGTAGCAAAGTGTAATTTCTTCAGTGTTGTCACATGAAAAGGTATAATAAAATATTTACAAAAATGTGAGGGGGGTGTACTAACTTTTGTGATATACTGTGTATATATATATATATATATATATATATATATATATATATATATATATATACACATATAGAAACACACAATATATTACCAAAAGTATTGGGATGCCTGCCTTTATACACACATGAACTTTAATGGCATCCCGGTCTTGGTCTGTAGGGTTCAATATTAAGTTGGTCCACCCTTTGCAGCCATAACAGCTACAACTTTTCTGGGAAAGCTGTCCACAAGGTTTAGGACTGTGTCTATGGGAATGTTTGACCATTCTTCCAGCAGTGCATTTGTGAGGTCAGGCACTGATGTTGGAAGAGAAGGCCTGGCTTGCAGTCTCCACTCTGATTCATCCCAAAGGTGTTCTATAGGGTTGATGTCAGGACTCTGTGCAGGCCAGTCAAGTTCTTCCATCCCAAACTCACTCATCCACACCTTTATGGACCTTGCTTTGTGCACTGATGCGCAGTCATGTTGGAACAGGAAGGGGCCATCTCAAACTGTTCCAACGAAGTTGGGAGCATGATATTGTCCAAAATGTCTTAGTATGCTGACGCCTTAAGAGTCCCCTTCACTGGAACTAAGGGGCCAACCCCAACCCCTAAAAAACAACCCCATACCATAATCCCCCCTCCACCAAATGATATGGACCAGTGCACAAAGCAAGGTCCATAAAGACATTGAGGAGTCAGTTTGGGATGGAGGAACTTGACTGGCCTGCACAGAATCCTGACCTCAACCTGATAGAACACCTCCCAGAAGGATTGAAGCCATTATACCTGCAAAGGGTGGGCCAACTTAATATTTAACCCTACAGACTAAGACTGGGATGCCATTAAAGTTCATGTGCATGTAAAGGCAGGTGTCCCAATACGTTTGGTAATATAGTGTATATGCACACACGCATGCAAGTGTGTTTGAGCTTTGGTGTGCACACCCTAATGCAATGGGCTGCGCATATCTATGCTTCTAATATAAAGTTAACCCCAAGTCTAACCCTATAAATAAAGTCTTAGAAGCGTAACCCTAACAATTACCCTAATCCTTAAATGAAAAAAATGAAATAAAACCCCTAACACCTTACTCAATTCTAAAAAAAAATAAAAATAAACCATTTATAGTTTATCTAAACCCAAGAACAGAAATTATTATTTACTGCAGCTTACCAGTCCATGGATGTGATGGCTGCATTTGTTTTCTTTTTTCAGATTCTCTTTTCTTTATTTTTATCTAGTGCTCCTGCCATTAACATTTCCTGTCCTAGGGTGACAACTGTCACTGACTGTACTTTATCTATGGAGGTGCAACGCTGTCACATTAGTCTGCTTGCTCTCCTGATTTGGACTACAGAACATCTTCACCTTTCCTCATCTCCATAACATAATATCGGGCTGTATATTAGTGCAACACATTCAAAGTACATATGAAGTCACCAGCTTACTGGACTTCTGACAGGATCAACAGGTATTTATTTTCACTTATAAAATGAATATAACAATATGCTTTAAATTGAAAATGTAATAAACCGGGACCGGGGGGGGGGGGGGGGGACGAGAATTTAATTGTTAGAGTTTAGAAATACATTATTGTTTGATAGGGTTGAACGTAAAAAAAGAAATAGCAATTTTATTTTGTCTTGCCTCTTGATCACTGATGTAAACCTCCACTTACTTTGCTTCTGTTTACTGTTGTTCGCCCCCTATCGAATCTAATAATCTAATTTTTCTTATGTTTTTTTCTTTTACATTATTTCTTTTTTTTTACAAAATAATTGTATCCATTGTAAGACAAAGAAATAGACATATCAAAGGCGCATAAAGTACATAATCAGGATCATTAATTACAGCAAGATATACATGACAAAAACAAATGTAGACACGTACAGCACTTTGCAGTTGGCTCAGAAAGGAGGACCAAGCAGGACACACCATGAAGGAAATGCCGTGTACACACGAGCGAAATGTCTGACAGAAAAAGTCAGACGGGAGCAATTCATTGTATATTCCGATCGTGTGTATGCCCGGACTTTTTACGTCGAAAATTCTGCTGGACCTAGAAAGAGAACATGTTCTAAATTTTTCAGACGGAACCAATTCCTATCGGGAAAACTGCTCGTCTGTATGCTGTTCCAACATACCAAAAACGACACATGCTCTGAAACAAGTACGAGACGGAAGCTATTGGCTACTGGCTATTGAACTTCCGTTTTCTAGTCCCGTCGTACGTGTTGTACGTCACCGCGTTCTGGATGGTCAGAATTTGGTGTGACCATGTGTATGCAAGACAGCTTGAGCAGAATTCCATAGGAACTCAGTCGGAAAAACCTTCAGAGTTTATTCCGACTGGAAAACCGGTCGTGTGAACAGGGCATTAGAGTTCAAACCCAACAGCAAACAGGTCGAGACCTGACAAGCCTAAAATGTTTGTGAAAGATTCAAGGTAGAGCAAGGTGATACAATCAGTGGGGACAGAAAGTATTCAGACCCCCTTACAATTTTCACTATTTGTTATATTGCAGCCATTTGCTAAAATCATTTAAGTTCATTTTTTTCCTCATTAATGTACACACAGAACCCCATATTGACAGAAAAACACAGAATTGTTGACATTTTTGCAGATTTATTAAAAAAGAAAAACTGAAATATCACATGGTCCTAAGTATTCAGACCCTTTGCTGTGACACTCATATATTTAACTCAGGTGCTGTCCATTTCTTCTGATCATCATTGAGATGGTTCTACACCTTAATTTAAGTCCAGCTGTGTTTGACTATACTGATTGGACTTGATTAGGATAGCCACACACCTGTCTATATAAGACCTTACAGCTTACAGTGCATGTCAGAGCAAATGAGAATCATGAGGTCAAAGGAACTGCCTGAAGAGCTCAGAGACAGAATTGTGGCAAGGCACAGATCTGGCCAAGGTTACAAAAAAATGTCTGCTGCACTTAAGGTTCCTAAGAGCACAGTGGCCTCCATAATCCTTAAATGGAAGACATTTGGGACGACCAGAACACTTCCTAGAGCTGGCCGTCCAGCCAAACTGAGCTATCGGGGGAGAAAAGCCTTGGTGAGAGAGGTAAAGAAGAACCCAAAGATCACTGTGGCTGAGCTCCAGAGATGCAGTCGGGAGATGGGAGAAAGTTGTAGAAAGTCAACCATCACTGCAGCCCTCCACCAGTCGGGGCTTTATGGCAGAGTGGCCCGACGGAAGCCTCGCCTCAGTGCAAGACACATTAAAGCCCGCATGGAGTTTGCTAAAAAAACACCTGAAGGACTCCAAGATGATGAGAAATAAGATTCTCTGGTCTGATGAGACCAAGATAGAACTTTTTGGCCTTAATTCTAAGCAGTATGTGTGGAGAAAACCAGGCACTGCTCATCACCTGTCCAATACAGTCTCAACAGTGAAGCATGGTGGTGGCAGCACCATGCTGTGGGGGTGTTTTTCAGCTGCAGGGACAGGATATTTGGTTGCAATCGAGGGAAAGATGAATGCGGCCAAGTACAGGGATATCCTGGACGAAAACCTTCTCCAGAAAGCTCAGGACCTCAGACTGGGCCGAAGGTTTACCTTCCAACAAGACAATGACCCTAAGCACACAACTAAAATATTGAAAAAGGGAAAGATGAATGCGGCCAAGTACAGGGATATCCTGGACGAAAACCTTCTCCAGAGTGCTCAGGACCTTAGACTGGGCAGAAGGTTTACCTTCCAACAAAACAATGACCTTAAGCACACAACTAAAATATTGAAGGAGTGGCTTCACAATAACTCCGTGACTGTTCTTGAATGGCCCAGCCAGAGCCCTGACTTAAACTCAATTGAGCATCACTGGAGAGACCTAAAAATGGCTGTCCACCAACGTTTACCATCCAACCTGACAGAACTGGAGAGGATCTGCAAAAAGGAATGGCAGAGGATCCCCAAATCCAGGGGTGAAAAACATCTTTCCCAAAAAGACTCACGGCTGTATTAAATCAAAAGGGTGCTTCTACTAAATACTGAGCAAAGGGTCTGAATACTTAGGACCATGTGATATTTCAGTTTTTCTTTTTTAATAAATCTGCAAAAATGTCAACAATTCTGTGTTTTTCTGTCAATATGGGGTGCTGTGTGTAATGAGGAAAAAAATGAACTTAAATAATTTTAGCAAATGGCTGCAATATAACAAAGAGTGAAAAATTTAAGGGGGTCTGAATACTTTCCGTCCCCACTGTATATATATCACATCACAAAAGTGAGTACAACCCTCACATTATTGTAAATATTTTATTCTATCTTTTCATGTGACAACATTGAAGAAATTTCACTTTGTTACAATGTAAAGTAGAGAGTGTACAGCTTGTATAACAGTGTAAATTTGCTGTCCCCTCAAAATAACTCATCACACAGCCATTAATGTCTAAACCGCTGGCAACAAAAGTGAATACACCACTAAGTAAAAATGTCCAAATTGGGCCCAATTAGCCATTTTCCCTCACTGGTGTCATGTGACTCGTTAGTGTTACAAGGTCTCAGGTGTGAATGGGAAGCAGGTGAATTAAATTTGGTTTTATCGCTCTCATTCTCTCATACTGGTCACTGGAGATTCAACATGGAACCTCATGGCAAAGAACTCTCTGAGGATCTGAAAAAAAGAATTGTTGCTCTACATAAAGATGGCCTAGGCTATAAAAAGATTGCCAAGCCCCTGAAACTGAGCTGCAGCATGGTGGCCAAGACCATACAACGGTTTAACAGGACAGGTTCCACTCAGAACAGGCCTCGTCATGGTTGACCAAGGAAGTTGAGTGCACGTGTTCAGCGTTATATCCAGAGGTTGTCTTTGCGAAATAGACATATGAGTGCTGCCAGCATTGCTGCAGAGGTTGAAGGGGTAGGGGGTCAGCCTGTCAGTGCTCAGACCATACACCACACACTGCATCAAATTGGTCTGCATGGCTGTCGTCCCAGAAGGAAGCCTCTACTAAAGATGAAGCACAAGAAAGCCCACAGTTTGCTGAAGAAAAGCAGACTAAGGACATGGATTACTGGAACCATGTCCTGTGGTCTGATGAGACTAAAATAAACGTATTTAGTTCAGATGGTGTCAAGCGTGTGTGGCGGCAACCAGGTGAGGAGTACAAAGACATCTGTGTCTTGCCTACAGTCAAGCATGATGGTGGGAGTGTCATGGTCTATGGCTGCATGAGTGCTGCCGGCACTGGGGAGCTACAGTTCATTGCGGGAACCATGGATGCCAACTTGTACTGTGACATACTGAAGCAAAGCATGATCCCCCTCCCTTCAGAGACTGGGCTGCAGGGCAGTATTCCAACATGATAACGACACAAAACACACCTCAAAGCAGTGGCGGCTGGTGGTTTTTTCATTTGGGGGGGTGCAAACAGCTGCCCACCACATTCGGTCGGCCAGTGGTGGCGGCAACCCCGCCCCAGAAGACAGTGGGGACATCAAAGCCCTGCACTTACCCAATCTAGGAACGGGCGAACAGCGTGTCTGGCAGCTTTCTTCCTCTTCCTGTGGTGTGGATCACAGCGGCTCCACCTAGGAATCCAATGGGATCTCCTGACCTTTCAGCCAACGGAAAACAGGAATCAGGCCTGCGCTTCCTGATTGGCGGGGAGGCGATTCAGTGTTGTAAAAGCGAAAATTTATTTGCTTTTCCAACACACCTGGGTGGGCTCCAAGCACAATGCCCTGCGCCACGAGTCCACCCTATCTTGAAGCCTATTAGAGCCTATGGCTCTAATCAGGTGCTTAAAAACCACCCCCGCCGCTATACCTCATGCACCTGGCGTCCTGAAAGGGGCCGGACGCATGAATAGCGGGTGGCCACGGCGGCCATGGATAGATTCATGCTATGCACGAATCTATCTATTAATCATATAGGGGGTGGCGTGGATAGAGGGGGCGGCGCCCATGCGCCCTTAATGGACGGGCCGCTCCTGTCCCCAGGACAATCACTGCCTTGTGAGACATTAGCGGCTGTGTGTGTTTGAAGGGACAGCAAATTTACACTGTTATACAAGCTGTATACTCACTACTTTACATTGTAGTAAAGTGTAATTTCTTCAGTGTTGTCACATGAAAAGATAGAATAACATATTTACAAAAATGTGAGGGGTGTACTGAATTTTGTGAGATACTGTATATATATATATATATATATATATATATATATATATATATATATATATATATATATATATATAATAAAATGTCAGCAAGCTTGCACACTCTGTGATTCACACACGGAGGACACCACATTAATTAAACACATAAAAAATTGTGGAGTGTTAAACAATGCAATATAAATAGGCTAATCATGTGAAAACACACAAAAAAATGCAGAAATATGTGTATAGTAAATAACAAATCATTATCGCAAAAATTTGTGCAACATAACCAAAAATCATAAAAAAATTATTGCAATCCAACTTGTGTGTCCAAATGTTTATAAAAGTTCACACTGAATGTGTAAAGAGCTGTAATCTACCACATGGTGACTCTTCTTCTTTCACTCAATTGAGTGCATGCAAGAAGAAGGATTATAGCTCTTTACTTGTTCACACAATTAACTTTTATAAACATCTGGACACACAAGTTGGATTGCAATTTTTCTCACTGATTTTTGGTTATAAAGCACAATTATTTGAGTAGTGATTATTATTTGTTTTTTACTATATGCATATTTATAATGATTTATTTTGGTGTTTTCATGTGATTAGCCTATTCGTATTACCATGCTTAGTGCTGCACAATTTTTCATGTGTTTAATTAAAGAGCCAGGTAATAGCCTTGTAGGCTAAAAGCAGCATGTCCCCCACAATCCCACACCCCAGTGTCCAAGCCTATCTTCCAAATATCAAAATATTGTTAAGAAAAATAAAATTTGCAACATCTTCACTTTGCTAAAGATGCACCTGACAGGTATGAAAGAAAAAAAATAAAGAGAAGTCGGTAAAAAATAGAGAAAGGGTGGGTAAGGGGAGGCTGCTCCAAAGACGGTTAGTTATTTTGGGGGACATGAATATCTCATGTCTGCCAGACTTCACTATATATACTGAGCAAATTATTTGGTCTGGTCAATAAAGCTCCTTCAGCTTGATCTCATTGATTTATGGGTGGAGTAAGAAGCTTCCAATTTAAAGCTTTAAGGCAATGTCTTAGTGATCCCTTTCAGAGGGAGCGCAAACAGATGTATGACGGGGTCAAAAGGTAGAGTAGATTTCAGCAGTCATGAGCGCAAGATGTTCACTTCTCGTCAATAGGGTAATATTGCCAGGCATGTCCAGTATATAAGGAGTAGGGTACCTGTATGCATATTGAAACTCCAGCATAAGTTTTCTTTATAAATCATACATATTGAGCTTTTTTGAGCCTGGGACCAACTTTCACATTATTTCTTTACAGTATAGGCCTGTACCAATTCAGCTACACTTAACTCTAATGCACCGTACACACGGTCAGATTTGCCGACGGAAAATGTTCGATGGGAGCTTGTTGTCGGAAATTCCGACCGTGTGTAGGCTCCATCAGATATTTTCCATCGGAATTTCCATCACACAAAATTTGAGATCTGGATCTCAAATTTTCCGACAACAAAATCTGTTGTCGTAAATTCTGATTGTGTGTACACAATTCCGACGCACAAAGTTCCACGCATGCTGGGAATCAAGCAGAAGAGCCGCACTGGCTATTGAACTTAATTTTTCTCGGCTCATTGTACATATTGTACGTCACCGCATTCTTGACGTTTGGAATTTCCGACAAGATTTGTGTGACCGTGTGTAAGCAAGACAAGTTTGAGCCAACATCCGTCTGAAAAAATCCATGGATTTTGTTGTTGGACTGTCCGATCGTGTGTACGCAGCAGTATTGTACCCTGTTTGCATCTCATGCAAACTATCTGTTTACACTACTACAATCTCTTAATAACCCCATAGCATTTGCAAGTACTGCAATAGGTGTGTTTCCATCAGTATTTTTTGTATTGGAACAGCCCATCCCATCAGAAAGAAGTCTTGTCTCCTGGTTTACTGCAGGAGCATGTGGGTTGTGGCTAGGCCCTCTAGATTACTGTCTAGCTTTGCGCTCCTGGCTAGGTTGCCTAGGAATCACTGATATAGGATAAGTAAAATAAGCAGATCAGGTGTTCTGACTTATAGTGGTTGTAAAGTTAGAAGTTTTTTTAATCTTAATGCATTCTGTGCATTAGGATAAAAAGCCTACTGTGTGCAGCAGCCCCCCTTAGCCCCCCCTAATACTTACCTGAGCCCATCTCTATCCAGCGATGTCCATGAGTGCCTTACGGCCATCCAAGGACTCTCCCTCCTGATTGGCTGAGACACAGTAGCGGTGCCATTGGCTCCCACTGCTGTAAACCAAAGTCAGTCAATGAGGAGAGAAATGGATGGGGGGTCACGGCCCCATGTCTGAATAGACACAGGGAGCTGTGGCTTGGCATGGGTGCCCCCATAGCAAGCTGCTTGCTGTGGGGGCACTTAACAGGGAGGAGGGGCCAGGAGCTCCGAAGAGGGACCTGAGAAGAGGAGGATCCAGGCTGCTCTGTGCAAAACCAACTGCACAGAGCAGGTAAGCATAACAAGTTTGTTATTTTTATTTGAAAAAAAATGAGACTTTACAATCACCTTAAGTTTGACTTTGAGATCTCTATGATTTTTCGTGGTCAGCGATTCAGAAAGTATTAAAACCAAACACAGGCAGACAACTAATATTCTTTGATGGTGGTAGCAATAACAAACACCTTTAATGTAGCAGCATTTTCCTTCAATCTAACCCTTAAATGTAATTCCCTAATCTTTGATCCTATGCCTAATTGGCCTTTAACTTTTAATTTACTTAATCCCCTAAACTAAACTGCCACTGGAATTATCAGGTCAACACATCGGGTTAAAGTTTTGGCATCAAGCAGGTAAGCATAACAAGTTTGTTATCTTTATTTTAAAAAAATGAGACTTTACAATCACTTTAAGTTTGACTTTGAGATCTCTATGATCTCTATGATTACCTCTTGTAAAATGTTTCTTCATTTGCAAAAAAAAAACAAAAACATTTCATCTAAAGAAAGGGGATAAATTGCATACTCAAAGGCCATTAAAATCTCATATATAGAGGTTATACCAGTATGCCATGTTATACCGTTGAATGTCTTTATGTAGAAGCCAAACGTGCCTGTCTCCAGCCTTGGAAGAGTTAAATGAGCTACAATCCCTATTCACTGCCAGACATCCGCCTCTGTAAACTTGTCACGGGGTATAAAATCTGGTAACACAATCCAAAGTACACTAGTAAATGGTCACAAATGGCTTGTTCATCTTCCTGCATTGGAACACAACAATACCACCATGGAGATAGAAGGATGTCTATACTACAACAAGTAACCACTAAAGACGAACACCCAATTACATCTTGGCTAAATACCAAGCATTTAAAATATATAAAAATAAAGAAAAATATTTATAAGTGTCCAACTGGTTTGAAGGGAATAAGATGATAAGGAGGAGGAAAACAAATGACTTTACAGATAACAGAATGATAGGAAAAGGGACTGTAGAGAGGATTGTGAGGAGAAAGAGAGAAGAAAGGGGAAAAAAGACAAGGAATGGAGAGCTCAGCAAGAAAGAAGATAGGAGAGAGTAAGGATGGAGAAGGGTACAAGGACCAAAGGAGGGAAAAAAAGAGAAGAAAGATTGCATGGCTGGAGGAGGGGGACTGAGTGAAAGAGAGACAGAGCGGAGGAGACAGAAGCAGGAGGGGGTGACAGAGACATGGGGAGGAGACAGATTATCTCCGGCCCTTTTCATGCTTTAATAAACTGTGGCTGTAAAACAGGTTGTTCCAGCATGTGTCATTAACATTTTATGAAAGCATCAGAAGCAAGTAGTTTAATAGCTCTGATTTGTTTAACACTCCGTATTACTTTTTATTGCCAGTTCGTTTGGCAGAAAAAAAGCATCAAAAATGATTGAACTAACAGTTTATATACTCAAGAGCCCTATATAAGCAAATTGTATTCCGGAGTCTGAGTGGGGAATAGGCCAGCCTTTATTAACAATGAGAACAAACAACTAGTAATTGAAATAAATATTGCCACAGCACCCACGGACATGGATTATCTCGTCCCACTGACCTTTTCAATTTATAGAGGGCCGATCACGATCGGGCACATTACTGACCATAAGTATAAATGCATTTATAGAAAATAAATAAAACGATAAGAGCTTTTTAAAGGGAAATGTAAATCAGTCACCTCTTTCGACTAACATGATGCAGAGTGAAAAAAAGACGAGATCTTGTATTGACATCCTAACCCCCCCCCCCCCCCATCCCCTCTAGTACAGATTCCAAAGCTTTCATTCATGGCTGCATTCTATTATAGGATAAATTTAGAATATAAATTGATAATAATAACAACAATGTTAATAGCAATACTATCATCCTACTTTCTAATTACTATTAACACATTTTAATTAATATGCTGACATATACCTTTTCTACCTGTTTAATCATTTCTATTTCAGATGGTTAGAAGTAAAAAATAGGGGCAATGTTTCCATGGTAACTTTCCTTGCCAAAAAATTCAGACCTGACATAACTGGTTTGTGATGAAGTTAACCTAGACATAAAATAGTCATACTTTGGGCGATCATGAAATTACATTTCGCTGTTCCTCATATGCTATCATAACGGTCATCACAATCTCCTCATCACATACAATCTAATTTTTTTAATCTCATATAAAGCTGCCAACAACTGTGTAGTACAAGGGTCTGCTGGACCGGATAAGAATTAAACGGATTATTTAGGTAGGCCCCCACATTTTATAGTTCTGTCAGATCCAAAGGAAAACACAAAAAAATTGTGCAATCATATTGCAATGTGTATGGCCAGCTTTAGATATTGTAACTATGTATACTGTTTAGAAATGAACAGTTTTATTTTTCAATTATTAAACTGTATACACCTAGAGAAGCTGAGTACCTATAGTCAGTGAGATCATACACCACAGCAATGAGCCAGCCATTTATTCTTTAACAGCAGATGTTTAACATTTCATTACCTACTTCTTTTACATGGAGAGAAGTGAATTAAAAAAGCAGCGTTAAATGAAACAGGGGCTTCGCTTTCTTTCTGCTGAAAGCCAACACCTAATTAGGGAATATTTAAATCCCACAAAAAAATGCAGACTCTCAAAGGTGCTGTAAAAGTGTTTCTTATATAAGCTTTAAGAAAACTCAGTGAATTGCAGGCTGGCCCTTGGCTCTTACTAGCTGTTTGGTTGTGTTGAGGGAACATTAAACTCAAGCAGGCCTTTGGAGCTGCAGGACAGTGGTATGTGGGTTCATGGGGAGTCTGGCTCTAGGAGAGGACCAGGAAGAGCACACATGGAATATTCAGCACGGTCTGCTTTTATTGTCCCAAATCACCAACATTTCGGTTGTGTTGCACTGACTCTATTTCATGGTCCGTTGCCTTACAATGAAACACTGGTAACTTGGGACAATGAAACCACAGATGTTGTTCTGTGTATCATGGTCTACTTTAAGTATTGGACAGTTCACATTGCTGATGGACAGAATTTTACGCCCCTAGGAAAGCATACATTCTTTATTTGGACTAGTTACAGCTTTTGACTACAAACTTCTTTTGTACTCTATGTTACTATAATCTTTACATCTTATCCTGGCCTTTTTTGGAGATGTACTCTAGTAAACAAAATCGTCCTACCAATGTGAAGAGAGGTCTGGGACATTGACCCCTCAACCTGTCCTCAGGTATCACTGATCACCATCATCACTATTACTTCACACCTATGTACTGCAGTAAAACGTGTTACCACAATGTAACACTTGTCACGCTGGGCAGAGCTTTGTGGAGCCATTCATTTAGGAGTGGCACCCCAACACACAATATTGTACAGTAAGTACACCCACACATCATTTTTTTGTTTCATTGCTGTTCATTGGTAGCCCATTTAAAATGAATGGGATGCCTTAATACAATACATGTAAATGTGTGAAATACTGCACCTTAACGTATTTGCGGTAGCACACCGCAACAGAATGGCACAGTGGGAAGGTGGCCTGAACAGTGCACTTCACCCATTTTCAATGAAAAACAGTTTTTGCCAAAAATTGCACCAGTGTTCCCACATATAGTGTTGTGAGCACCTCACCTCAGTCTCAGAAACTGACTGTTTTTGTTAAAAAAAAAAAAAAAAAAGCTTGGGCATCACAGGGAATTTTAATTTGAAGTTATTGCCAGATTTAACCATTTGTTAACAATCATGTCATTAGTACCACATTAGTTTAAAAAAAAGTATGGAAATTTAGTTTTTTTTAAGACTTATACTTACCTAGGTGGATGCAGCATCTGGCACTGAGAGGCACTAGGCACTGAGAACTGAGTGATCAAACACTGCTGATTGCTTGGTTCTCACAGCTCCCTGAGCAGAGAACTGGTGACTGTCAGTCACCTGCTTCCTGCTATGCCACACCCCATGCTCACTGATGCGCTGGGCTGTGGAGGGGGCGAGAGCGGCCGGCTCAGGCTCTCAGTGGCTCAATGAGATGCTGATCCCTGTGCCAGTCCAGGCACGTTGATGGATCTGGACCATATGGTCTCGATCTTTCCTGAGCCTGGACCAGCTCTGTGACGTCAGCCAACAGCGGGCTTTAGCCCACTGTCTGCTGAAAATGGGTCACAGGCATGCAGAACGAACTGCACTCTTGTGATCCACAGGAGAAGTACAGCCAGTCAAGCTTTGGCTGTACTTCTCCTTTCAGCATGCAGCAAATTAGATGAGTGGCAACTAGTGGATGCACTTCTCAGCAGCAAGAAACTAAAGGTCCTCATAGACAGGTCAAAATTTGGGCCATTGATAGCCCTGCAAGCACTACCTGGCTCAACAAAGTCAATGTAAAAATTGACTGAGCCAAGTGGAAAATAATTGTTTAATTGGCATCTGCATCTTATCAGATGCAGTCCCTGTTAGGGTATTCAGGCAGCCAGAGGTGCTGAATACAAGAACTGGCTGTTAGCATGGATAAGGAAATCAATTGATATTCTCTTGTTTAGTCCCCTGCGGTCAAAAAGAGAGAAATCTAAGCATGTATAGGATACAATGCTGTCTAGATCTTACCTGAAGTATCACTGCAAATATTGCTAGTATTTGCATAGGCTTAAAAAATCAAGCGTTGTATGATGTCCTTTAGCCTCAGGCTACATATGCATTTAAATATTTAACCACTCATTGGCAGGCATGACAGCACACTGCAATTCATATGATGCTAATTAAATAGAGTAACCATCAACAACCGGTAAACTTCTCAGTAGCAACAAGATATAATCACCCATGTAGCCCTAGGTTTATATATTTCCACTTTTGCAGCTAAATTGGGGCTGAGCAGCTGTGGTTGCCATAAATAATCTGTTCAGTGCAAGCAGAGCTTTATTATCAATTATAACTAGATTTGAACATGGTCTGTCCTACTAAAGGGTTAAAGGTTTAAGGGATAGGCTTTTTACATTGTATGTTAATGAGGACAGACTCGCTCTAACATTGTTAAAAAAAACCTGCAGTCAGCCATGACAGATTTTACAGTACTGAGAAATACAGTATCTAAGGGTAAGAAATATGTATATGAGCACTAGGCACTGAGAACCGAGCGATCAAACACTCACTGGAGCGCTGGTACTTGTACTCGTGCAAATGCACCGATGCCTAATCTGATACCTGGGCAGTCAGGGGATGATCGGTGCGCTGGTGGGGGCCGTTACAAGCACCGATCTCCCTGTATAGATTTCAATAAAGCAGCTGACACCTGCTTCTCTTTCTCTCCCTCCCGCGGCTTTCAGCTGCTTTATTGAAATCTATACAGGGAGATCGCTGCTTGTAACGGCCCCCACCACCGCACCGATCCTCCCCTGACTGTCTCCTGTGTCCTCATTCGTTTCCTCCTCTGTGTTCCTAAGGTCCCCCGCCATGTCCTCCTCCGTGTCCTTCTCCACTCCCCCTCTGTGTCCTCCTCCCCTCCTTCTCTGCTCCCTCTGCGTGTCCTCATCGGCTCTGTCTCTGCACCCCCTCCATGTCCTCCTTTGCTCCTCCTCCGTGTCCTCCTCAGCTCCTTCTCCACTCCCACTCCGTGTCCTCCTCCGGTCCCCCCTGCCCTAGATCTGTCAGGATGAGAGCGGATGAAGGAGCCGGTAAATATCTAATTTACTGACTCCTTCTTTTTCTGAATACACAGTCAGTGATCCCTGCCTCTGTCCATTCATAACTGAGCAGAGTAAACTGTGTTTACAATGCTTCTGTTTATGAATGGGGAGGAGCCTCTGTCTCCTCTCCATTCATCTTTAATGCAGCTGAGGTTACAGAGAAAGGGACTGGGGAATCTGTGTCTCAGTACCTTTCCCTTTCTCAAAGGGGAGATGTCAGGGGTCTATTTAGAGGTACTGTCTAGACCCCTGATATCTCATCAAAGCCCCCCCCCCCCCCCAACAGGGTTGATAAAAAAAAGAAAAATAACAAAAAAGAAAAATGTAAATAAATATTTAAAAGTAAAATTATAAAAATAATAATAATAAAAAAAAACACTGACACTGTCCACAAAAAAAATATATGAATGGTAAAAAATAATAAAGTAATAAAATTGTAAAAAAATAAAAATAAAAATAAAAAAACTACTGACACAGTCCACACCTTTTGAGTGCCACCCATCAGTACCCATCAGTGCTACTGTCACATGACATTAAAACAAAGTATCAGTAATCGTTATCGGCGAGTAGTTGAAAAAAAGTGGTATCGGTGCAACCCTACTATGTATATACCTGTATGCCGAAGACGGTAGTTCTTAAGTTCCACTGAAAAATGTGAGTGGGGATTTAAAAAAAGAATCTGACACTAAGTACTTAATACAGTAATATTTTTTGTGGTACATTTGTCAGTGTGTGCATTTATGTGACAGTATCATAAAAATGAATTCTGGATTCTCATACTGAAGTATTCTTTACAGTGTCCAGAGAAAGTGGCAAGCATAGCAAAACCATACAGCTTCTGTATAGATTTCTGTAAAGGTGTCAGAGATTTGAATGAAAGGTGACAAAATGCTAAACTTGTACACCATATATTTTCAGTCCCCCTGCACAGGAGCAGACCAGATGTATACCTTGTAAAACTATAATTCTGCAGAATAAGTGTCACAGCCGCTAATATTTCACTGCCAATCGCTCACCAGTGGCAGCGAACGTGTAAAAAATAAAAAAAGGAGGTTTTTATCTTGTCTCAGTTGGCTTTACAACACAATCCCTTTGCTTCAAATATGACAGACTTATTTTACAAATTGAATGAAATAATGTGTATATCTTTTAAAACAAATCTTCAAATGGACTACGCTTCACTGATATCAATACAAATCTGATTATCCTTCCCATCTTCAAAAGTCTTATACACATGCCAAAGGGAAACAGAAAACTGAGCACATTGGAGAGTGCAGATAAAAGCACTTTTACTGAATTAAAATTATAAAAATACACTAAGAATAAAGTAAATTGATCAGGACATATCATCGAAAAAACGACAGGTCACACCAACAATAGAGCTAAACACTCCTGTTACCAGTCATGATGAATGATAAGTAATTGACTATCAGACTCCAAATGACCAGTATCATTACTGTTTTAAAGTGTACCTGAACCCAATAACAAAAATGTAATATGTTGCAGGTATTCCTTGGCTGTATTTGTTTGAATTTTTAAGGCTTTTAAAAAAAGTATTTTTACTTGTTGATTCTATCAATAACACCCTTCCTGTCCTAGGGTAACCATTCTTGTTCACTATAGTGTATTCTTGACAGAAATAGATTCCAGAAAGTTTCCCATATCCCCATTTCTATAAGAATAAGGACAGGACAGTACTCGATTTCTGTCATGATCAACGGGATTTATTTTTCACTTGTCAAATACATGTAACAAAAAATGTTTAGTTGTATTTACAGCAGAACATGGATGGATGGTCTTTTGTATAAAAGAGATTCCTTTTGAATTGTCCTTTTCTATCTTAGAATAAATATTTTCAATGTGTAGCAATATCGAATGCATACTCTTCTTTTATTATCCAACCAGATTTGTTGTATTTTTCCTGTTGCAGGCTAGAAAATTTAAGGAGGTACATGGATGAATGTTATGATGACACTTTCAGGTGTACTTAGTGAGACAGGGCAAACTGTTGTAACTCACAGAAAGCAATCTCACCTAACTACAGTAAACTACATTAATCTGAATCTTTTTGATACTATACTGTTCCATAAATTGAATGTTTTTGATACTGTACTGTTCCAATAGTCACGTCACATAGATACTCAAAAAAGCCCACTATTCTTGCTGCGTTACTTATACAATAATTATTAGGTTAATTAAGTGTGGCAGATTTCAGTAACTGGAATTTTTTCATACTTTCATACATACCCTACCCACCTCCCAGTACCACCCTCTTTAGAGAATACAGAACCAAGTATAATTTTGTGGTGCTAAGTAATTTGTATAAATTGTTAGCGATAACAAAAAAGGCAGTAACTTACATTCCCTGTAGACCAGTGCCTGTCCTGTCCATGGAAGCCCTCCTCCCAATGGATGCCTGGGGCTGTCCCACCCTTGGCTTCACCCTCTGCATGCCACTGCTCCCATCATGCTTTGTGGTGCAGATTAATGTGTTTTTTATGCATGTGGTACCCAAATGGCTAGTGGTTTTACCATGGTTAATGCACTGCAGGTAGACACTGCAGACCACAATGGAGCTGTCCAAAGCAGATGTGTTTAAAAAGGCACAAACTGCAGAGATCTGGGGATATCACTATCAGTGGCCTGTACTTGTCAGGCAGTGCCATTTGGTGGAAAAGATATAAAGACACATAAATAAATTAAAAAAACCACAACAAAACAAGGTTGGAAGGTTTAACAATAATATGTAGCCCACTGCACTGAAAATTACAGTAATGTAGCACAATATAGCACTGCAATATAGCACTGCATGGCAGCAACCAACTCTCCCTGATCACAGTTCTTTCTACTACTACAAAACACATGCTAACAAAATGGCTACTGGGGAGAACTGTGGCCAGGTTATGGGTATTCAAATATTTACAAATTCTTAAGAGGCAATAAATAAGCTTTAACTATTTGTCTATCAAGGTACATTTATAAATGTCTATCAAGGTACATATATAAATGTTCTGGTAACAAGCGGTCAAAAATCAGGGTCACAGCTGCTGCAGTGTCCAATAAAAGTGATTGGGCAGCTCTAGAGTTGTTTGATCACTTTTATGGTGCTCCCAAAGGTGTGCCACCCCACTGGCAGTGATGTCAGCACCCGCAGTGGAAACTGCTTCCCCGGGGAAAGCAGGAGGAACTCAGGGAACATCAATTTCCCAATAAATTACTCCAGAAGCTACATGTATTACGGTAATTGTAATTTCTGGGGTTACAGTAATTCCTTTGCTAATGTAGCTGAGGATACAGCTAATTCAGCACGATGGCTGGGGAGTAGGGATGAGCTTCGTGTTCGAGTCGAACCCATGTTCGACTCAAACATCGGTTGTTCGATCATTCGCCGAATTGCGAACGATATGGGCCGCTCGCGCCAAATTCGTGTGGCACGTCACGGCCCATAATTCACTGCGGCATCGCAGTGCATTGCTGGCTGATGATTGGCCAAGCATGCACTAAGACCCGCATGCTTGGCCAATCACAGCGCCGTCGGTAGAGAGAGCTGTAATTGGCCAAAGCCAGGGTGGCTTTGGCCAATTATGGCTCAGTGGGTTTAGAACACACCCCACACTATATAAGGCCGCCTGCACGGCGGCCCTGTGTAGTGTGTTCTGGCGTGCTGAGAGATAGACAGAGAGACAGTGTCATTTCATTTGAGTTAACTAGATTAGGCAGGACAGTCAGTGAGTTAGCTGCACTTAAAGTGTATTGTGTATATATATGCATACCAGGTGTTGCATATATATATATATATATATATATATATATATATATATATATATATATACACACTGTATTCAGTTTAGCTAGATCCGTTCCTGTTATCTTCCTACTGACAGGCAGGCTTGTCTTGTTACAGTATTTACAGCAACCTGAAGAAAATTGGTGGTGTTCTTTTGATCCTATTAGTACCACAGTCAGGCAGCTAGACTATTTACAGTTAGTGTAGTACGTCCTGCTCACAGTGTTCAGCTAAAACTACAAGTTAGTTTAGTGTGACCTCTGCACAGTGTTCAGCTAAAGCTACAAGTTATTGTAGTGCGTCCTGCTCACAGTGTTCAGCTAAAACTACAAGTTAGTGTAGTGATACCTCTGCACAGTGTTTATCTAAAGCTACAAGTTAGTGTAGTGCGTCCTGCTCACAGTGTTTAGCTAAAACTACAAGTTAGTGTAGTGAGACCTCTGCACAGTGTTCATCTAAAGCTACAAGTTAGTGTAGTGCGTCCTGCTCACAGTGTTCAGCTAAAACTACAAGTTAGTGTAGTGAGACCTCTGCACAGTGTTTAGCTAAAGCTACAAGTTAGTGTAGTGCGTCCTGCTCACAGTGTTCAGCTAAAACTACAATTTAGTGTGGTGAGACCTCTGCACAGTGTTCAGCTAAAGCTACAAGTTACTGTAGTGCGTCCTGCTCACAGTGTTCAGCTAAAACTACAAGTTAGTGTAGTGCGTCCTGCTCACAGTGTTCAGCTAAAGCTACAAGTTAGTGTAGTGCGTCCTGCTCACAGTGTTCAGCTAAAACTACAAGTTAGTGTAGTGAGACCTCTGCACAGTGTTCAGCTAAAGCTACAAGTTAGTGTAGTGTGTCCTGCTCACAGTGTTCAGCTAAAACTACAAGTTAGTGTAGTGCGTCCTCCTCACAGTGTTCAGCTAAACCTACAAGTTATTTTTTTGCGAGCTCTGCACAGTGTTCACCTAAAGCTACCTGTAGAAGGTTGGTGGTGTTTTCCTGATCCTATCACTACCGCAGGCAGCTAAATAAGCTACAAGTTAGTTTTTTGCGAGCTCTGCACAGTGCTCAGCTAAAGCTACCTGCAGAAGGCTGGTGGTGTTCTCATACTACAGGCAGGCAGTTGATTTTGCTAGCTGCAGTATCAGTACATATATATATATATATATATATATATATATATATATATATATATCCCAGCTTAGTGCAGCTACAGGCCATTAGTATGTCTGGAAGGCCAACAAGGAGAGGCAGACAGTCACAAGCCAATAAAAGAGGGCAAGCAGGCTCTGTGTCTAGTGCTGGTCGTGGAGACGGTGCATCCTCATCAGCACGTGGCTGTGGGACACGCTTGGCCTTTTTTTTGGCAGCTGGCCGTGTTGAGCTGCAACATGTGGAAGACTTGGTTGAGAGGATGACCAAGCTGTCCTCATCCTCCTCATCCTCTCTCACCCATGCTCAGGGTACTTTGTCCGGCAAAGCAGCGGCCTCTTCCCTCGGCTCAATGTCATCAGTGACTCCTTCCCTAGCCCCACCATGTCCTCCTGAGGAGTCCCTCGAACTGTTTGACCACAGTGTTGGGTACATGCTCCAGGAGGATGCCCAGCGTTTGGAAGGCTCTGATGATGATACTGAGCTAGATGAAGGCAGTAACGTGAGCACAGACAGAGGGGGTGCCCAAGAAGGACAGCAATCTGGCAGTCATGCTCCCCCTGCTGCAGCATACTGCCAGATTTGCTCCAGTGATGAGGAGGAAGGGGATGATGAGGTAACTGACTCAACGTGGGTGCCTGATAGGAGAGAGGAGGAGGAGGAGGAGGAGGCACATCACCAACGAGGCAGGATGCCCTCCAGGGGCCAGCCTAAGGGCAGCACACTGACTGCATCACACCCCAAAGCTCTGCATGTGCAGGGCGCTGCAGTCTCTGCGCGTTATTCAAAAAGTTCTTTGGTGTGGGCCTTTTTTGAGACGAGTGCATCAGATCGCACCGCTGCTATTTGCAACATATGTCTCAAGCGTATCTCGCGTGGCCAAAACATCTCCCGCTTGGGTACCACATGCTTGACCAGACATATGTTGACCTGCCATGCAGTTCATTGGCGAGCGTATCTAAAAGACCCACACCAAAGAACAAAGAGGACCTCTCCTTGCTCCTCATCAGCTGAGATCTCCAACCCCACTATACCTTCAGTCCTCTCTGAGACCTGCACTGAGAGGAATGAAGGTGTAGAATTAGGTGTGTCACAGCCAAGTACTTGTGGGCAATCTGCTTTCGGTACACCAACGTCAGAGTGTACCAGGCAAATTTCCCTGCCCCAGCTGCTGCACCGCCGAAAGAAGTTTGCTCCCAGCCATCCACATGCCCAGAGGTTGAATGCTAGCTTGGCAAAATTGCTAGCGCTTCAACTGCTGCCTTTTCAGTTGGTAGACTCTGCCCCCTTCCGTGAGTTTGTGAAATGTGCGGTTCCCCAGTGGCAGGTACCCAAACGCCACTTTTTCTCACAGAAGGCGATTCCGGCTCTCTACCAGCATGTGGAAGGCAATGTCCCTGCCTCGCTGGACAGGGCGGTCAGCGGTAAGGTGCATATTACCGCTGACTTTTGGTCCAGCAGGCATGGACAGGGACGTTACCTTAGTTTCACCGCGCATTGGGGGACTCTGCTGGCAGCTGGGAAGGATGCAGGACAAGGTGCAGCAGTGTTGGAGGTTGTTCCGCCACCACGCCTCTAAAATGCCACTACTAATGATTGTGACACACCTCTCTCCTCCACCCCCTCCTCTTCTTCTTCCTTCATGGCCTCTTCCTGTGCTTTGTCCTCGGAACCAGCAGTGCTCCGTAGGCGTTCAAGGGGCTACGCATGTACGCAGGCCAAAAGATGCCATGCGGTGCTTGAGCTGGTGTGCTTGGGGGACAGGAGCCACACTGGGGCAGAGGTTCTGTCAGCTCTGCAGGGGCAGGTTCAGAGGTGGTTGACTCCACGCCAACTTAAGGCAGGAATGGTGGTTTGCGACAATGGCACCAACCTCCTCTCTGCCCTCCGACAGGGACAAATGACCCATGTGCCCTGTTTGGCTCACATCCTTAACTTGGTGGTGCAGCGGTTCTGGGGCAGGTACCCGGGCTTACAGGATGTCCTGAGGCAGGCCAGGAAAGTCTGTGTGCATTTACGCCGGTCATATAATGCCAGTGCTCGGCTGGCGGACCTCCAAAAGGAGTTTAACCTGTCCAAGAACCGCCTAATCTGTGACATGCCCACCAGGTGGAACTCAACGTTGGCCATGCTGCAGCGGCTGCACATGCAGCAGAGGGCCATAAATGAGTACCTGTGCGACTATGGCACCAGGACCGGGTCAGGGGAGCTTGGTTTTTTTCCCCACGCCAGTGGGCCATGATCAGGGATGCATGCACTGTCCTGTCACCATTTGAGGAGGACACGAGGATGGTGAGCAATGACAGTGCATGCATCAGTGACACTGTCCCCCTTATCCACCTGTTGGAGCACACGCTGCGTGGAATAATGGACAGGGCACTTGAGGCATAACAGAGGCAGGAAGAGGAGGACTTCCTTAGCTCTCAAGGCCCCCTTTATCCAGACAGTGTTCCTGCATGCCCGCCAATCACACAGGAAGAGGACGAGGAGGAGGATTGTGTCAGTATGGAGGTGGAGCCTGGCACTCAGCATCAGCAGCAGTCTTTAAGGGTTACTGGGTCTTGAGGATGGATCACTGGCCAGAGCTTGCACAGTATGCAATTGAGCTACTGGCCTGTCCTGCATCCAGCGTTCTTTCGGAACACACATTCAGTGCTGCTGGAGGCTTTGTAACCGATCACAGGGTGCGTCTATCCACCGACTCAGTCGATCGACTGCCCTTCATAAAAATGAATCAGTCTTGGATCACCACCAGCTACCAAGCACCTGATGCTGATGTAACCGAATAGTTTTTTTTGAAATCTCAGATCCCTTCAAAGGCTGCCTATGCTGATGCTGAGTGACTATCCTGAGTAATTATCCTCTTCCTCCTCAATGATCACGCTGATAGCTTGTAAGAACATTTTTGGTTCTGGGCGCCGTCACCAGTGCCTAAGGCCCAATTTTTCAGCCCCTGTTTAACAGGGGCGTGTAATTACAATTTTTGATGCAATACTTTGCAGCAGGGCTCGTTCCTGCGTTCCAACTAGAGTATCTGTGAGGGGTTGCAGTGTTGTGGCACTAGTGCCTAATGCCCAATTTTTCAGCCCCTGTTCAACAGGGGCATGTAATTACAATTCTTGATCTAATATTTCACAGCAGGGCCCGTTTCTGTGCCCACCAAGAGCGAGTGAGGACTTGCAGTGTTGTGGCACCAGCACCACCACCACCAAAGGCCCAATTTTTCAGCCCCTGTTCAATAGGGGCATGTAATTACAATTCTTGATCTAATATTTCACAGCAGGGCCCTGTGAGGGCTTACAGTGTTGTGGCCACAACAACACCTAAGGCCCAAATTTCTGATGAGTATATAGGGCAGGCCCCTACTTTCAAACATCCAACTTACAAACGACTCCTACTTGCAAACGGAAGGAGACAACAGGAAGTGAGATGAAATCTACTCCTAGGAAGGGAAATTCTCTCCTGTAAGAGTTAATATGGGAAAAACATTTCTTCTTTCCACTGATGCTTTATCACCAATCCTTGTTTCACAAAAAAACCCAAATTCTCAAAAAACATTTGTCATTGGGACAAAAAGTGAGGTGAAATCTTCTGAAGAGGAGCACAGACAACAAAACAAATGAAACAGGGGTGATAACCCTTCCCTATGTTTTCCAAAAAGCTTAAAAAAGATTTTTTGGCTGGAGCTAAACACGTTAAAAATGTACCTGTTCAAAATTACAAACAAATTCTACTTAACAACAAACCTACAGTCCCTGTCTTGTTTGCACCGCCTGTATAATGCTGTTCAGAGTATATAGGGCCTGGTGGCCCCACACCTTTCCTTTTTTTAATTTGGGTGCGGGGTACCCATGCCGTTTGTCTCACTGATTTTCATCCATATTGCCAGGACCCGACATTGCATTAAACCCGCAAGCAGTTTTAAATGACTTTTTTTCCTTTAAAAATGACATTTTGTGAAGGGACTGTTCTAAGCACGGGAAACACACGCCACTTTACAGGCATACTATAGACACCCCCAGGTACGATATTTAAAGGAATATTTCACTTTTTTTTTTTTTTACATTAAGCATCATTAAAATCACTGCTCCCGAAAAAACGGACATTTTTAAAAGTTTTTTTTGCATTGATACATGTCCCCTGGGGCAGGACCCGGGTCCCCAAACCCTTTTTAGGACAATACCATGCAAATTAGCCTTTAAAATGAGCACTTTTGATTTCGAACGTTCGAGTCCCATAGACGTCAATGGGGTTCTAACGTTCGTGCAAATTTTCGGTCCGTTCGCAGGTTCTGGTGCAAACCGAACCGGGGGGGTGTTCGGCTCATCCCTACTGGGGAGATATTGGGGGTATATTAGTCACTTGCCCATGCTATCACATAACAGGCTAAAAAACTCCATACGTTATGGCAATAAAATAAATTAAGAAAAAAAAAAAAAATTGTATAAAATAAATAAAAAAAATGAAAGCACCCAGTCATCACCAAACACACTGCATAACATAAGTGCAGAGTAGGGCAAGCACATGCATGTAATGCAGCACACATAAGAGGCATTGTTACAAATTTTTAGGGTGAGAGAAATAATTCTACGTCTGTAGTTCAGGGTTAACTCTAAACTGATGACCTATAAAGGATTGGGAGAGCCTAGGATCACAGGAAACTGCTTCCCCAGTGAAAGCAGGGGGAACTTGGGGAACAACTATTTCCAAATACCTTCTGTGACTAATGACCCCAGAATCTACATGTATTCATGTCAACATTTGTGTATTTTGTCTATTTAATTATGACATGTAGTTTTCAATATGTCTTGTTTTAACCTTAATATGGAATACGTTTTGTATTTTTTAAGAAATTTGTTTTCAACTTTATTTGGCGCAACTAAACCAAGTCCCATGGGCAAAATTCTTTCTCGATTTCTTCATGTCTTATAGGACTGAGATTCGACGTCTTAGTACTTCTGGTCCTTATTTTCTTGAAAATAATTTTAGGGCCATAGTTCATAGTTAATTTGGGTACCATAGTTATTTTCGACTCAATAGGTATGCACAATTTTTTAAGACTTGACTTGTTTGGTATCTATTTACTTGATGCGATCTCATCTTTTATATTTTACCAAGAAAATTGGGTATAATATTGTATTTGTTTGCACAAAAATGTATTTAATGTAGTTTCTCCTGAAAATATGCGTTTGTGTGAACTAAAAATTGCAACTACCACCATTTTATTCTCTATTATTTTTTACAGTTTTTTCAGGGTCTTTGCTTTCCGAGAATATATACTTTTTGGTAGAGTTTATAGTCATTTCTAGCAAAACAATTACTGTGTGTCAAAAATGAAAACATTGCCCCGGTAGAAAAGCGTTTAAATAATCCATATTTTACCTCTTTACTGCAGGTTTTGTGGAGCAATTCATCCTTAGAATTCACTAGAGATGCAGTGAAGTTGTTCAAATACAGTCTCAGCACCATGCCCCCTCCAGGGTTGCCAACTGTCCGTTAACTTGCAGACTGTTTTTTTTTTTTTTTAAAGAGTGGGGGGAGGGTAGTTTCACTTCTATCCCTAAAAGTCAGTGGACAGAAGCAGGTGCCAGTAGAAAAAAAAAAAAAATCCCCTCAGCTACCAAATAAACATTAAGGTTAAAAAAAAAAAAAAAGATAAATGCAGTCACTACACTTAAGGATTGCTAAACTGCAAAATATAACCTTACTGTTTTCATGTTTAACACTGCATTAAAACTGAATTATTAGAATTTTTTTTTTCTATAAAGTGTAAGTTCATGCAAACTGATAAATGGTAGTTTGCTTATCAGACTATCCAGTCTTCAACTCCACATACCATAAATTAGTTTGAACCAAATTCCCAGTGATATATCCTATCAACTATGGTCTGATTATTTATTTTTGCCTATGAGATTATAAAAGCATGTGTAAGTAATGAAAGCCTAGTACACATGAGCCAAATGCCAGGCGACATCGGCCGATTCAATAAAAACCCAATGACATTCGCCCTGTGTGTAGGGCAGCCGTTCGGCCAGTTTCTGTCAGACAAGCTTGCTGGAAAACCAGCAGCTGGACTGGCTCCCGATCAGCTGACCGGAGGGTTCTGTCAGAACCCAATAGCTAAAAAGGGGAGATTGCTGTACTAACATCGGATTGTTAGTTCAGTGGCTCCGATCTTAGCTGTCAGGTTTTTTTTGTTCAACCACTAGTGTGTACTAGACTTAAGGCTGCCCATAAATGGTGTGAACTTCTTACCTGCAGCGATTGTCTTGTCCTGACAGGGGGTGGGGGTAGCCATCCCCACAGGAGAAGACAATGATTATCGCTAGTGGCTATAGCAGCTGCTAGCGATGATCGGAAGCAAATCCGGCAGGCTGAATGTACCAAGTTGATAGATTAATTAACTTGTGTACAACCAGCCTCCCAGATTTGCTAGTCAAGGGTTCGAATTTCGTCCGGTTCCTGCTGAACCAGTTGACATTTGAACCATGTATGGCTGGCCTAACAGCATTGCAGCAGTGCTTTCTATTGTATCTACAAGCCACATGGGAAAGTTAGCATTACTGTAGACTTAAGTCAGCCATAGACGGTTAAAATGTCAGCCGGTTTCACAGGAACTGGCCGAGACTCAAACCATGTATGAGCAGGCTGAATGTTTCCAAGTTGATTGATCAATCAACTTGGGTACAACCAGCCTGACGGATTTTACATGCAATTATTGCTAGCAGTTCTCACAGGGGTGACGGTTTCACCTGCCTTCCCACTGGGAAAACACAATTGTTCAGCGGGAGGGATTTCCCCATCAACACTGACAGTATTGATGGGGGAATTAAGCGATTTTCTTTCCTGCAACCCATGGTTACAAGAAAGAAAATCGCTCAGTCTATGTCCGGCATTAAAAAAAGTGCAGGTAAATAGCTAATTCTAAAAAAATGTTACTAAAAAATATGGCTGTGAGGGATTACCTTTCTACCATAATTCCACTGGACTTACAACTGCAGCACCTATTTCAAAGCACTTCATCTTTCCTCTGGGTGTGTTCCACTTGTAACTGCATGCATGGGTTTAACCTGAGAAGAAATTAGTGCAAGTTGCATTATATTAGAAGCAAAGTGGCTGTCATTTCCCAACAAAGGATGTGTTATTCATCTGCAATTATAGGAATGTTATTGTTCACAGCAATAATGTACAATAATGCAGACACAGGCCTCCTTTGTTCAAGGCAACTATCGTTTAGATTATTACATGGTTGCATATCAATATCCTGAAATTTGTGCCGTAAAACACAACAGGATATTTCACATGGAGTCCATTAATGGAAAAACAACGAACACTGCAGTGTGCTTCAAAAACAAAGAATATCTTATCCAATAGGGGAATCTGAGCAGCCACACTAGTGACAGGTTTCTTCCTGAATCCAACACTTGCAAATAGCTTTAAATTATATTTTATGGTCTTAAATAATTGAGTAAAAACATTTCTAGGTTTAAATGATTCTGGAAATGATGATGGCAGATGAATAAAAAGTAAAGATAAAAATGTAATTAAATTGCTATGTGCTAATGTGACAACACAGTGTGACATAGGAAATACACAAATGTTGTGTGTGTTGACTATGGTGCTTTTGTTTATTCACCTTTACCAAAGTAAATTACCAATATACACAGCACTTTTCTTTGTATGCAAAAAACCCATTAACGATAATATTGCTCAAAATATGCTTCAGCTTACTATAGAACTCTAGATCATTAGATGGTACAGATATAGGTGTTTGTAAATTATACTTATGGACGATTTACTGTTACATTGCTGTGCTCAAATACTTCCTAACATTAAATTATTATTTTTCAAAGAGCAAGACTGCAAATTAAGTATGCAACATGAATCTATGAGATGTACAAAGGGGTTTATTAGGTATTTTAGCTCAGCACTTTTCTGAGCCTGCTCAAGAACTCTAGTGCACCGTTGTCCCAGTTATAAGTCACAGGAAAGCTTTAGTTTACATGGCACCCTGTTCAAAATTTCAGTAGATGTCTTCATTGTAAAGAAAAGGTGACCTTGTTCACTGTTGCCCACTCTTGCTGCTGAAGTTGGCACCCTATTTAGTGAAATTTCCTTCTGACCTCCAATGACACATTTAATGTTATCTGCATTATGCACAGTATCAGCTTCCAGTGCAGTATGTGTTGTTTTTGTTTTGTTTTGTTTTTTGCGAAGCAGAGAAAATTAGGAATTAAATGGAGGGGATCAGGTGTCACTGCTCAGAATCTTATGGGATTACTAGCACTGTGCCTGTTAAATACATTTTAATAACCGACTTAAATGCCCCATACACACGATCAGACTTTCCGACAACAAAACCATGAATTTTTGTTCGAAGGGTGTTGGCACCAAATTGTCTTGCATACACACGGTCACACAAATGTTGGCCAACAATTACGAACATAGTGACACACAACACGTATGACGGCTGATAAAAAGGAAGTTCAATAGCCAGTGCACCACCCTTTGGGCTCCTTGTGCTAATCTTGTGTTTATCTCGTGTTAGTAGAGAAGTTTTGTAAAAGACAATTTGTGCTTTTCAGCCTCGTGTTTTTCAGTTAGTTTCTGCTTTTCAGTTTGTGCTTGTCCGTTTGTATCTGTTCTTCAGTGTGTGCTTGTCAGTTTGTTTCTGTCTTTCAGTGCATTCTATTTATAGTTCGTTTATGGTTTTCAGTGCATTCTTGTCCGGTCATTTAGGATTTTCAGCTCGTTCTTGACAGGTCCTTTCTGATTTTCAGTGTGTTCTGTCAGTTCATTCTGAGCAGCCGTTCGTTTATTAGCCATGTTGCAGTTATGTACTCATCGTAGAGTTCGTGCTGTTGTTGAGTTTGGTGTTGGAGTTATTGCTTTGACCCAAGTCCAGTCCATGAACAGAGAAGGAGTTCATGGACCAAGAATTGGTTGCTTAATCTTGACCAATTCTGTCATATGTCTTTGTTGTGGGAGCTCCAGGAGAATAATCCTGATGATTTCAGGAATTATCTCCGGATGACGGACCCCATCTTTCACCGTCACTTGGCTTTGCTGACCCCTTATATTACAAAGCAGGACAACTGCATGTGGCACTCTTGAGCAAAGGTTCATTGCCACCTTGCGGTACTTGGCGATGAGGAGAAATCTCCAGAAGTGAACCTGAAGTTCACAACTGGGATCTCCCCCTAGGCTCTGGGAATTCCAGAGACCTGTTCTACCATCATTCAGGTCCTGCAGAAGGACTGTATTAAGGTACGTTTTATCCTTTAACTTCACATTCTATGTATTTAATATTTGCTAATAGTTACCTAGTTACATAGTAGGTGAGGTTGAAAAAAGACACAAGTCCATCAAGTCCAACCTATGTGTGATTATGTGTCAGTATTACATTGTATATCCCTGTATGTTGTGGTCATTCAGGTGCTTATCTAATAGTTTCTTGAAGCTATCGATGCTCCCTGCTAAGACCACCACCTGTGGAAGGGAATTACACATCCTTGCCGCTCTTACAGTAAAGAACCATCTACGTAGTTTAAGGTTAAACCTCTTTTCGTCTAATTTTAATGAGTGGCCACAAGTCTTGTTAAACTCTCTTCTGCGAAAAAGTTTTGTTTCTATTGTACCAGTACGGTATTTGTATATTGTATATTGAAATCATATCCCCTCTCAAGCGTCTCTTCTCCAGAGAGAATAAGTTCAGTGCTCGCAACCTTTCCTCATAACTAAGATCCTCCAGACCCTTTATTAGCTTTGTTGCCCTTCTTTGTACTCGCTCCATTTTCAGTACATCCTTCCTGAGGACTGGTGCCCAGAACTGGACAGCATACTCTAGGTGCGGCCGGACCAGAGTCTTGTAGAGTGGGAGAATTATCGTTTTATCTCTGGAGTTGATCCCCTTTTTAATGCATGGCAATATTCTGTTTGCTTTGTTAGCAGAAGCTTGGCATTGCATGCCATTGCTGAGCCTATCATCTACTAGGACCCCCAGGTCCTTTTCCATCCTAGATTTCCCCAGAGGTTCTCCCCCCAGTGTATAGATTTCATTCATATTTTTGCCACCCAAATGCATTATTTTACATTTTTCTACATTGAACCTCATTTGCCATGTAGTTGCCCACCCCAATAATTTGTTCAGATCTTTTTGCAAGGTTTCCACATCCTGCGGAGAAGTTATTGCCCTGCTTAGCTTAGTATTGTCTGCAAATACAGAGATTGAACTGTTTATCCCATCCTCCAGGTCTTTTATGAACAAATTAAATAGGATTGGTCCCAGCACAGAACCCTGGGGAACCCCACTACCCACCCCTGACCATTCCGAGTACTCCCCATTTATCACCACCCTCTGAACTCGCCCTTGTAGCCAGTTTTCAATCCATGTACTCACCCTATGGTCCATGCCAACGGACCTTATTTTGTACAGTAAACGTTTTTGGGGAACTGGGTCAAATGCTTTTACAAAATCCAGATACACCACGTCTACGGGCCTTCCTATAGCTAGATGGCAACTCACCTCCTCATAGAAGGTTAGTAGATTGGTTTGGCAAGAACAATTCTTTATGAATCCATGCTGATTACTGCTAATGATACTGTTCCCATTACTAAAATCTTGTATATAGTCCTTTATCATCCCCCCCAAGAGGTTATGCTAGGCTAACTGGTCTGTAATTCCCAGGGATGTATTTTGGGCCCTTTTTAAATATTGGTGCTACATTGGCTTTTTTCCAATCAGCTGGCACCATTCCAGTCAGTAGACTCTCAGTAAAAATTAAAAGGTATACTTAAACAGATATTTTAGGCTAGAAATAGAAATATGAAACATTGCTTGGAAGTGTCATCCAATTGTCTGTTTTGGCAGAGTTCCAAGCTGAAGACACGATTCTTTCCCTTTCAAAAGCTGGAATACTTACCTGTTTTGTGCAAGTTTCACACATGGAGAGACCCCTAGTATCTACTGGAGCACCTGCTTGGGACACCATAACAAGGAGCACCACACTAGTGCTCCTGGATCCAGATGTGTAAACAGCTGGTGAGTGTCCTCTTCTTACACTGAATCAAGTTGTCATTTCATTATAGCTTCAAAAACATCTAGACAACAATGTAATAAACTTATTTTAATCAAAATAGGCATGAACAAATGTAGTTTACCTGCATCCGCCAAAAACATTGTATTAGTGGTTGAACGAACAATGTTTAATACAAACGATTCCTGTGCCCACGAACCTCAAACTTGGCATTTGAGGCGGCACTTTAAGAGGGGCAGCAACAGGGGCACACTGCCTGAGGACCTAAGGTTCCCTCCATCTAGCGTGCAGTGTCATCCTTGCACTGCATCACAGCTGTTACTGGCCGCAGTGGTTACTTCAAGGGTCACACCAGCGCCCCCTGCTTCCCTGCTTCCCTCCTTCGCTAGCTCCACCCACCTCCTCCCTCTATGTTCCCCTCAGTAAATGTAAGGAGCTGCGAGCGGTCCGAGGATCAGAAACTGTGCTGCCTGCCTCCTCCCCCTCGAGGCGCCGCTATCAGAAGAGGACTCCGTTGTTTCCTGCCCATTCCCCCTTCTATTAGCGGGCAGCAAAACAGCATGAGATCGGAGCGGCTGTGTGTGTGGAGAGAGAGCAGCTGCGGGCTCTTCCCCCTCCCTCTCCCCCTCATGCTGCTGTTCCCAGTTCCCTGTTTCTTCCCCCTTTTCCTCCCATTGGCCAGAGGAAAAGGAGAAAAAGGGATTATGGGACATGTAGTCCCAATAACTGGCTGGCCCATTGCAATTGTTGGGGGGAAACTGCAGCCTCCAGCATGCCCAGCTGAAGGGGAGAGAGAGAGCGAGCCAGGCTATGAGTGACAGGCTGCATCTTCTGACAGGCATTGGTGAGAAGTATCACGCTGCATCTGGTGACAGGCATTGGTGACAAGTGTCACGCTGCATCTGGTGCATCTGAGAATCACTCTCAACATGGAAGTGTTGAGAGTGATTGGCCTGGGTTTGGTGTGGTCTAGTAAAAAACGCAGACTGTTGCCTCGGGACATATATGTCATCTGCTGGTGCTCCCGATCTCTCTGAGTCCTGGACCGTATTGTGCTCCCTATTAAATGGACTCCTCAGGTTACCAATTTTGACAGGCAAATAATTGAGTCCCAGATGCGCAGTGTATATAAAGCATAACACGCGGGCAACGTACGTACGATCTGTGAGTGGAGAACAGAGGAACGTTAGCGCCGATCATTCAAACAAAGGTACAATTGTAACTTGGGGCATCAGTGGTTAGTGGCTTATACTGCTTATAGATTGAGGCCTATATTGGGACAAGATTAGGAGTTTAGCCTGCCATTAGGGTTTGTCTTGTGTTGTGTCTTGCAGATAAAATGGTTGACAAATTCACAGCCCCTAATTTCCTGCCCAACTTTACAGATAAATACAGGGAGCTGCCACGTCTCTGGCAAGTCCAATGCAGGGACTATTCGAACAAGCAAAAGAGGAAGGCAGTGCTGGATAAACTGTTGGAATTGGTGAAGCCTGTGTATTCCACGGCAGACATCAACTATTTAAAGGCCAAAATTGGTAGCCTGAGGAGCACATATAATAGGGAGCGCAAGAAGGTCCAGGATTTCCTGAGATCCGGAGCAGCAGCAGATGACGTATATGTCCCCAGGCTGTGGTACTACGACAGCCTGCGTTTTTTGTCTGACCAGACTGAACCCAGGCCATCGCTATCAACACTTCCTTCCACATCAGAGGAGGCTCCTGAGGTCCAACCTGGGCCTTCCACCTAGAAAGAAGATGTGGAGGAGCCCAGCTTGACCCAGGTATAGCATTTGGAAGATATTTCTTGTCAAAAATTGAATGATGTTAACTAGATGTTATTGATCACAAATTTCAGATTTAACAAAGTGGTTTACATATCAATAGACAGTAGTAGCCAAAAATGATTGGGACAAGAATGAAAAATGCTGGGGTCAGAATGATACCGGTAGTTTTTTCTATTTGTTAACATTCAATTTGCAACAGTCATGAGCTCAAAATTGTGTGTGATTGATGACCAAAAACCTAAAACTATGTACCATTTTCATACACAGGAAAGTCTCAGCCAGGAGGAGGCCGTGGCAAGCAGCCTGACAGAATCCCAGGTTCCTCCCCTCCGCCTTCTAACCAAAAGGACCAGGAAGGCAAGGAACCTGGAGGAGTCCACAGCTGCTTTCCTAAAACAGGCTACTGCGGCAATTACCACGACCCCTGGTAATAAAATGAAAGGACGCAAGGAAAAAGTATTGAACATGCTATCTGAAAATTATTTAATACTTTAAACAAAATCCTTTGATAGTAATGACAGCTTCAAAACGCCTTCTGTATGGAGAAACTAGTTGCATGCATTAATCAGGTGTGATTTTGGCCCATTATTCCTCACAAACAGTCTTTAAGTCTTGAAGGTCCCGTGGGCCTCTTCTATGAACTCTGATCTTTAGCTCTTTCCATAGATTTTCTATTGGATTCAAGTCAGGTGATTGGCTGGGCCATTCTAGCAGCTGCATTTTCTTTCTTTGAAATCATTTGAGAGTTTCCTTGGCTTTGTGTTTGGAATCATTGTCTTGCTGACATGACCACCCTCATTTAACTTCAGCATCCTGGTAGATGGCAGCAGATTTTTATCAAGAATGTCTCAGTACATTTTTCGATTCATCCTTTCTGCAATGAAATTAAGTTTGCCACTACCGTATGCTGAAAAACAGCCCCACACCATGATGTTCCCACCTCCAAACTTCACTGTTAATATCGTTTTTTGGGGTGATCTCAAGTGCCAATTGACCCCATACACGTGTATTATGGCATCCAAAGAGTTAAATTTCGGTCTCATCAGACCAGACTATATTCTTCCAGTATTTCACAGACTTGTCTAAATGTTGTGCAGCAAACTTTAACCACTTCCCGTCTGACCTATTGCACAATGACGGCCGGGAAGTAGTTCAGTTATCCTGACTGGGAGTCATATGTCATCCAGCAGGATAACACAACGGCGCATGCCCGTGGGGGCGCGCAGCGCAGCCATCGCATGTGCGGAGTGTCAGACTGATTTACATTGATTATCAGCACAGCCCCATCAGATGTGCTACCACAGCTGCCAGTCAGTGCACCATAAAAAAACATGACAGTGTCCAGATCAGTGCCCAAATCGGTGCCAATTAGTGCCCACCACAGTGCCAGTGTCCATCACAGTGCCAATCAGTGCCCAGCAGTAAAACCTGTCAGTACCTCATCATCAGTGCTGCCCATCAGTGCCACCTGTCAGTGCCAATCAGTACTGCCTATCTGTGCCACCTATCTGTGCCCATCACAGCCGCCAGTCAGTGCCCATCACAGCCACCAGTCAGTGCTCATCACAGCTGCCTGTCAGTGCCCATCAGTGCCACCTATCAGTGCCCATCAGTGCCACCTATCAGTGCCCATCAGTGCTGCATATCAGTGCTGCCTATAAGTGCCCATCAATTCTACATATCAGTGCCTCCTCATCAGTGCCCATCAGTGCCAACCCATCAGTGCCGCCTCATCAGTGCCCGTCAGTGAAGGAGAAAACAAGATTTTATAACTGAAACAAGGAAAAACTTTTTTTTTGTAATTTCTGGTTTTTTTAGTTTGTTTAGCAAAAATGAAAACCACAGAAGTGATCAAACACCACCAAAAGAAAGCACTATTTGTGGGAACAAAATGATAAAAATTTTGCTTGTGTACAGTGTAGCACGACCGCGCAACTGTCATTCAAAGTGCGACAGCGCTGAAATCTGAAAATTATCCTGGGCAGGAAGGGCGAAAGTGCCTGGTATTGAAGTGGTTAAACAAACTTCAACATGCTTTTTCTTCAGCAATGGAGTCTTGTTTGGTGAGTATGCATACAGGCCATGGCTGTTGAGTGCAATACTTATTGTTTTCTTTGAAACAATTGTACCTGCTATATCCAGGTCTTTCTGAAGCTCTCCATAAGTGGTCCTTGGCCAACTCTTCTGATAATTCTTTTCACTCCTCTGTCAAAAATCTTGTGAGGAGCACCTGGTTGTTTCCTGTTTATGGTGACATGATGTTCTTTCCACTTCCGGATTATGGCCCCAACAATGCTCACTGGAACATTCAGAAGTTAAGAAATCCTTCTGTAATCAATGCCATCAGTATGTTTGCAACAATAAGGTTGCAAACGTCTTGAGAGAGCTCTTTTGCTTTTACCCATCATGAGATGTTTCTTGTGTCACACTATCAGGTACCAAAGTGCTGGAGGCCAATGGAGAGAGGGCTTCCCTTACAGCTAAGTTCCAGACTCCCCTGGAGGCGAGACAGGAGGAATCAGGCCCAAAGTAGCAGAGGTCGCCTGCAGAGTTGCTTGCAGAAAAGGCTCAGGAACACCACTGATGTGCTGCGGGGTTGCTGCAGGCAGGTGGTGCCTGTGCTAAGTAGCAGGTAACTAGGGTCACTAAGACAGTGGGTAGTCGGTTCAAGCCAAGGTTCAATGCCAGGTGAGCAGCAGAGGAGACAAGGTCAGGTGGGAGCTGAGGTCAAGACAGGTAGCAGGCAGAGGAGATCCTTTAAACAAGCCAAGGTCAAGGCCAGGAGGCGGACAGGAGACAGGTCTGGAACACGCCGGGTCGGTAATCAAGAATCACAGGAAACACGGAAACATTGGTAACAGCTGAAGATCAAACAACAACTTCAGCCAAGGGCTGGCTTGCTTATGATGTGCTGGCAGAGATGCTGGGTCCTAGAGCCCTTCTCCTGCCCTTACAGATGCTGGGTTCTAGAGTCCTCCTGCTATCGGTGCCCTGACAGTGCCCCCCCCCCCAATGGGAGGCCTCCAGATACCCAACTGGGCCATCTTTCTTGGATATCTTATATACATAGTTACGTATAGTTCAATAGTAGGTGAGGTTGAAAAAAGACACAAGTCCATCAAGTCCAACCTATGTGTGTGAATATATGTCAGTATTACATTGTATATCTCTGCATGTTGCGGTCATTCAGGTGCTTATCTAATAGTTTCTTGAAACTATCAATGCCCCCCCGCTGAGACCACCGCCTGTGGAAGGGAATTCCACATCCTTGCCACTCTTACAGTAAAGAACCCTCTAAGTAGTTTAAGGTTAAACCACTTATCTTCTAATTTTAATGAGTGGCCACGTTTCTTGTTAAACTCTCTTCTGCAAAAAAGTTTGTTTCCTATTGTGGGGTCTCCAGTACGGTATTTGTATATTGAAATCATATCCTCTCTCAAGCGTCTCTTCTCCAGAGAGAATAAGTTCAGTGCTCACAACCTTTCCTCCTTACTGATATCCTACAGGCCTTTTATTAGCTTTCTTGCCCTTCTTTGTACTTGCTCCATTTTCAGTACATCCTTCCTGAGGACTGGTGCCCAGAACTGGACAGCATACTCTAGGTGTGGCAGGACCAGAGCCTTGTAGAGCGGGAGAATTATCGTTTTATCTCTGGAGTTGATCCCCTTTTTAATGCATGCCAATATTCTGTTTGCTTTGTTAGCAGCAGCTTGGCATTGCATGCCATTGCTGAGCCTATCATCTACTAGGACCCCCAGTGTATAGATTGGATTCATATTTTTGCCACCCATTTTGCCATGCATTATTTTAAATTTTTCTACATTGAACCTCATTTTACATGCCCACCCCATTAATTTGTTCAGATCTTTTTGCAAGGTTTCCACATCCTGCGGAGAAGTTATTGCCCTGCTTAGCTTAGTATCGTCCGCAAATATAGAGATTGAACTGTTTCCCCCATCCCCCAGGTTGCTTATGAACAAATTAAATAGGATTGGTCCCAGCACAGAACCCTGGGGGACCCCACTACCCACCCCTGACCATTCCGAGTACTCACCATTTATCACCACCCTCTGACCTCACCCTTGTAGCCAATTTTCAATCCATGTACTCACCCTATAGTCCATGCCAATGGACCTTATTTTGTACAGTAAACGTTTATGGGGAACTGTGTCAAATGCTTTTGCAAAATCCAGATACACCACGTCTTTCCTTTATCTAGCTGGCAACTTACTTTACATAGAAGGTTAGTAGATTTTGGCAAGAACGATTCTTTACGAATCCATGCTGATTACTGCTAATGATATCGTTCTCATTACTAAAATCTTGTATATAGTCCCTTATCATCCCCTCCAAGATTTTACATACTATTGATGTTAGGCTAACTGGTCTGTAATTCCCAGGGATGTATTTTGGGCCCTTTTTAAATATTGGTGCTACATTGGCTTTTTCCCAATCAGCTGGTACCATCCAGTCAGTAGACTGTCAGTAAAAATTAGCAACAATGTTCTGGCAATTACTTTACTGAGTTCCCTATGTACCCTCGGGTGCAAGCCATCTGGTCTCTGTGATTTATTAATGTTAAGTTTCTCAAGTCTAATTTTAATTATGTCCTCTGTTAACCATGGAGATGCTTCCTGTGATGTGTCATGAGGATAAACACTGCAGCTTTGGTTACTAAAGCCCCCCGAAGCCCTTGTGAAGACTGAGGAGAAGAATAAATTCAATACCTTTGCGATCTCCCCATCCTTTGTAACCAGATGTCCTTCCTCATTCTTTATGGGGCCAATATGGTCTGTCCTCCCTTTTTTACTGTTTACATACTTAAATAATTTCTTGGGATTTTTTTTGCTCTCCTGTCTTTCATGTTCTATCTTAGCCGACCTTATTGCACCCTTACATTTCTTGTTGCATTCTTTATAAATTCTGAATGCTGATGATGATCCCTCAACCCTGTATTTTTTGAAGGCCTTCTCCTTTGCTTTTATATGCATTTTTACATTGAAGTTAAGCCATCCAGGACTTTTGTTCGCTCTTTTTAATTAATTACCCAATGGGATGAATTGACTAATGCTCTTATTTAATATGCTCTTAAAGCAAACCCATCTCTCCTCCGTGTTCTTTGTTCCTAAGATTTTATCCCAATTTATGCCTTCTAGCAAGGTTCATAGTTTAGGGAAGTTGGCTCTTTTGAAATTCAGTGTCTTTGTATTCCCCTTATGTTTCCTATTTGTGTGATTTATACTGAAGCCAATTGACCTGTGATCGCTGTTACCTAAATTGCCCTGTATTTCCACATCCTTGATCAGGTCTGTATTGTTGGTAATCAGTAGATCCAGTAATGCTTTATCTAGTTGGTGCGTCTACCATCTGACCCATAAAATTGTCCTGCGAGACATTTAGGAACTGGCGAGCCTTAGATGAATGCACGGTTCCCTCCGCCCAGTCTATGTCTGGATAATTAAAATTCCCCATTATGATAACACTTCCTATCCTTGCTGCTAATCCAAATTGTGATAGGAGATCTGTCTCCCCTTCCTGCCTTAGGTTAGGGGGCCTATAGTATACGTCCAGTATTATTTTCCCCTTAGCTTCATCCCTTTGGAGCTCTACCTATAAGAATTCCACCTCCTCCCTAGCTCCCTTAGTGATGTAATCTCTCACATTCACTTGTAGATTATTCTTGATATATAGGCATACCCCTCCACCTTTTTTACCCCCTCTATCCTTGCAATAAAGGGTATATCCTTGACTGTTTGCCAGCCAATCATGAGCTGTTGAACCAGGTCTCTGAAATTCCCACTAAATCCAAATCCTCCTCGTACAACAGTATCTCTAGTTCACAAATCTTGTCCGCCAGGCTCCTGGCATTGGTGAACCAGTCGCATATTTTAGTTTAGACCAGTCGCATATTATCCTCCTATTGGATGTTCTGAGATTGCAAGTAGGACTTGCTACTATACTTACCTTGGGTTTATGTGCTTTGGTCAACCTGCCACTAATGCGCCCAATACTACCCTCTGGAATATGTTCCGCGTTGACTATCTCTACCTCTGGCCCTCCCCCCATCACCTAGTTTAAAAACCCCTCTAACTTTTTGCCCATCTTCATTCCCAGCTGATCTGCACCCTAATCATTTAGGTGCAGTCCGTACCTTCTATAGTACTGGTTATCGACTGAGAAGTCGGCCTAGTCCTCCAGGAACCCAAACCCCTCCTTACTACACCAGCTCTTCAGCCACTTGTTTACTTCCCTAATCTCCCTCTGCCTTTCTGGTGTGGCTCGATGTACTGGTAGTATTCCTTAGAATACTACCAGGGAGGTCCTTTTCCTCAATTTAGCTCCTAAGTCCCTAAAATCGTTCTTTAGGGACACTCCATCTGCCTCTGACTTTGTGATTGGTGCCAACATGCACCATGACAGCTGGGTCTTCCCCAGCCCCTCCCAGTAATCTTTAATCTGTCCACCAGATCTGTGATGTGCCAAACCCAAGCGCCCGGTAGACAAGATACTGTTCGGAGCTTCAGATCTTTGTTACAGATTGGCCTCTCTGTCCTTCTAAGAATTGAGTCCCCTACCACCAGAATCTGTCTATCCTTTCCCTTCGCTTCCCCCCCACTCTCACTGGAGGAGTTCTTCCCCTGGCAGCTAGGAGAGTCCCTCAGCTCCAGCAGTGCTGGTCCCTGACTGGTTTCACCAATGCCACTCAATGGAGTGTACCTATTGGGATGCTCCAGCCCTGGATCTGCATCTCTTTGTCTCCACCCACCTCTGTGCTGGTCCCTGCCGGCACCTGCCGTGTACGTTCCTGGCTCTCCTTTTAGTATGGAGGGACTTCTCAGTGCTGACAGTTGCTTCCCCAGATACAGAAACAATGCGCTTACATTTTGCACAGCAGTATTCACCCTTGATTGGATGATCAAGGAACGCATGCATGCCGCAATATGTACAATATGTACGCAATATACGCAATATATACAAAGAGTTGCCTCTCCACACCCGCCGGGCATCGTACTTATTAAATTTAATGAGGACTGGGGATTATACCCTGTCCAAATTACCTAACAACTAGCTTCCTGACACTAATACTCAAGACAATACACAGGTACTGAACAAGACAATACACAGGAACTCGCAGGCATGGAATTCCCATAGGAGTCTAGGGGCATGGATGTTGATCTTTGGTTCCCGGGAGCTTTCTTAAGGTGGATACCACTTCCACTTGATCAGATATTGGATTTGCCTGCCTTGTTTTCTGCAATCCAATACTGACTCCACCTTGTATTCTTCTCCAACAGTTACTGGTGGCGGAGGTGGTTCCATGCCCCATGGGAATGGATCCGGAATGGCAAATTTAAGAAGCGAGGCATGAAAAACTGGGTGAAACCTATAAGAATCAGGCAGGGATAATTCAAATGCACTGGGTTTACCTCACTTTGACTGGAAAAGGCCCAATGTATCTTGGCCCCAGCTTCTTCGATGGGCATGGCAATTTCAGATTGGCCATTGACAGCCATACCACATCCCCGACTTTAAGGGAGGAATTCCCCCTTCGTTTTTTGTCCAAAAACTTTTTGTAGTCAGTTTGAGCCTTCTGCATTTTGCTGTATAAAAGCAAGTCTATCCTGAACAGCAGGCACTGTCGATTCGGATATAGCTTTGGGCAAGACAAGAGGGTGGAATCCGTAGTTGGACCAGAATGGAGACTGGTTTGTGGCTGAGTGTAGGGAATTGTTATGGGAAAACTTCGCCAGTGGGAGCAGTGAAACCCAGTCGTTCTGGGAAAAGGCTGATAAACAGCACAGGTACTGCTCAAAGGTTTGATTTGTGCGCTCTGTTTGTCCGTTGCTCTGAGGATGGTAGGCCGATGAGAGGCAAAGTTCTACTTTCGGGGCCTTACAGAGAGCTCTCCAAAACTTGGATGTAAATTGTACCCCCGATCAGAAACAATGCTACTGGGTAAGCCGTGGAGTCTCACAATTTCCTTGATGAACAAGTGGGCGGTCCTAGTTGCTGAAGGTGTGCTTACCAAGGGTAGGTAATGGGCCTTATTCGACAGGCAGTCAACCACCAGGATGGCAGTAAAACCTTCCAAGGGCAGAAGCTCCACAATAAAGTCCATGGAGATCATTTCCCATGGACGGTTAGGAATGGATAAGGGTCTCAACAGTCCCCAGGGCTTTGTCTTGTAGCCCTTGTTACGTAGGCACACTGAGCAGGATCTGACATAGGCTCTACAATCCTGACTAAGGTTAGGCCACCTGAAGGACTGTTGGATGAGCTCACTTGTTTTATGAGCACCAAAGTGGCCGGCTAACTGGTGATCATAGTACGTCTTGAAGACCTGAAGCCTTGCCTCCTGAGGTATGAATACTTTATCCTGATGCCAGAGTAATCCATCTTGTTTCCTTCGGGGCATGAAGCAGAGGCTTGTTCAATGACTGATTTCAAGCTGGGTTGATTTAATAAAAAGTTCTGGGCTGAAAGAATGGTGCTCGGGGAGCAGGTTCCGTAGATTCCGGGAACATCCGGGACAAGGCATCCCGCTTTCTGTTCTTGGATCCTGGTCTATATGTTAAATGGAAGTTGAATCCTGAGAAGAATAATGCCCATCTAGCCTGTCAGGGTCTTAGACATTTGGCGGACCTCAGATACTCCAAGTTTTTGTGGTCAGTAAAGATCATGATTGGGTGATTGGCACCCTCCAATAGATACCTCTACTCTTCGAACGCTACTTTAATAGCCAGAAGCTCTCGGTCACCTACGTCATAGTTTCTTTCGACTTGGTTTAATTTCCTAGAGCAGAAGGCTACTGGGTGCAGTAGAGCTTTTGGGCCAAGACGCTGAGAGAGCACGTGTCTGTTGCCACTTCAGAAGCGTCTACTTCGAGAACGAAAGGGAGTGCTGGGTCCGGGTGCTGCAACTCCGGAGCAGAGGTAAACAAGGTTTTGAGTTGTTCAAAGGCTACTTGGGCTTCTTGCTTCCAGAGGAAATGAGTATGGAGTCGTGTGAGTTGAGTAATTGGGGCGATGACGGTCGAGAAACCTTTAATAAATCTCGGGTAGAAGTTGGCAAAGCCTACGAATCTTTGGACTCCCTTTCTGTCTGAAGGTGTGGGACAGTCTAGGATTGCTGAAACCTTCTGGGGATCCATGGAAATCCCTTCAACAGAGATTATGAGCTCCAAAAATTGAATGGATTGTTTCTCAAAATTGCACTTCTCTTCTTTGGCATACTAACCGTGCCTATGGAGGGTATTCAATACTTTCTTGACGTGGTCTCGATGGAGTTCGAGAGAGGCAGAGAAGATCAGGATATTGTCCAGGTAGACGATTAGGAATAAGTCAAGGTACTCTCGGAAGATATCATTGACCAGGTGCTGAAATGTTGCAGGGGCATTGCATAGCCCAAAGGGCAACACAAGGTATTCAAAGTGGCCAAAGTGTGTTCTGAAGCCTGTTTTCCACTCGCCTCCCCCTCTAATGCGGACCAGACTATATGCCCACCTCAAGTTTACCTTTTATGAATACCCAGGCCACTCGGAATCTCTGGAACAACTCTGGAACGAGGGGAAGAGGGTACCTATTCTTAACGGTGACTTTGTTAAGCTCCCAGTAGTCGATGCATAGTCTGAGGGAGTGGTCTTTTTTTCAACAAAGAAGATGCCTGCTTTGGCAGTTAAGGAGGAGGGACGAATGAAACCTTTGTGTAGATTCTCATCGATTTACTGTCTGAGGGCCTCCAATTCCACCTCGGACAAAGGGAAGATGCACCCAAATGGAATTTCTGCTCCGGGGAGTAGCTCAATAGGGCAGTCATAGGACCGGCGTGGAGGCAGGATATCGGCTTTCCTTTTGACATCAAGGTAGTTGTGGTAGACAGAAGGAACTACTTGACTGGTGTCTGTTGCTGGTTGTATGGTCAGGCAAGTATGGAATTTGCATGGGGATGCCACAATGCTGGTGGCAATAGTTGGATGAGAAGGTGACCTCTCCTCTGGACCAGTCTACTGATGGGTTGTGGACTTGTAGCCACGGTATTCCGAGAAAATCTGATCACATCAAAACGGAGACGTTCCTGGTTCCCTGTGTCTGTGGTTGTGAGAATAGGGACTGTTTCTTGAGTAATAGGTCCTGAATTGGGTGAAGTGCCATCAGCTAGGTGTATATCTAGTGTATATCTAGTGTTTATCTAGATGCTGGGTCCAAGAGTCCTCCTGCTATTGGTGCCCTGACAGACACCTTGGTAATGAGACACCTTTCATAGGCCATCAGTTGAGACTGAATCAGCTGATATTAATTTGCACTGACAAGGGGCAGAATGGCTTTCTAATTACTGATAGATTTTAGCTGGTGTTTTGGCATTCAGTGCCTTTTTACACCTCCCATTCATTCTATTTTTTTATACATAACTTCTGAACGTAATTGTTTTTGACTCTTTGTATGTATGGATTGCATGGGTTGTTATCGACATGTGGTGAAAATTTCATGTCAATAGCACATTTAGAAATACACTCATTGGCCACTTTATTAAGTACACCTTGCTAGTACCGGGTTGGACCCCTTTTGCCTTCAGAACTGCCTTAATTCTTTGTGGCATAGATTTAACAAGGTGTTGGAAACATTCTCCAGAGATTTTGGTCCATATTGACATAATAGCAATACACAGTTGCTGCATATTTGCCGGCTGCACATCCATTATGCGAATCAACAGTTTCATGACATGCCAAAGGTGCTCTCATGGATTGAGATCTGGTGACTGTGGAGGCCATTGGAGTACAGTGAACTCATTGTCATGTTAAAGAAATCAGAAGATGGGTACACTGTAATCATAAAGGAATGGACATGGTCCGCAAGAATACTCAAGTAGGCCGGGGCATTTAAACTATGCTTAATTGGTACTAAGGGGCTCAAAGTGTGCCAAGAAAATATCCCCCACACCATTACACCACCACCACCAGCCTAAACTGTTGATACAAGGCAGGATGGATCCATGTTTTCATGTTATTTACATCAAATTCTGACCCTACCATCTGAATGTCGCAGCTGAAATCGAGACTCATCAGACCAGGTAATTTTTTCTAATCTTTTATTGTACACTTTTGGTGTAGCCTCAGTTTCCTGTTCTTAGCTGACAGAAGTGGCACCCGGTGTGGTCTTCTGCTGCTGTAGCCCATTTGCTTCAAGGTTCGATGTGTTGTGTGTTCAGAGATGGTATTCTGCATACCTTGGTTGTAATGAGTGGTTGGCCTTTCTGTCATTTCAAACCAGTCTGCCCATTCTCCTCTGACCTCTGACATAAACAAGGCATTTTCATCCACATAACTGCTGATCACTGGAGTACAGTCAAATATTTCTTAAAGCTGAACTTATACAATAAATGCAATAGGTTTCTCTTTATGTGACATATTACCCTAAAAAACTAAGTTCTTGGCAGTTTTTTGTATCCAAGAATACCAAGTTTGGTAGCGTTTGCAATGCCTGTTTTATAGAGATACAACAAGATCTTCCATTAACATAATTTTTGTTTATTTTTGAAAAGTTTAGGGAGACTGCCCATTATTGTTTTTAGAGTTGTGGTATACACAGTCTGGCTGCATTCAATACGTATAATAATTGTGATTATTTGAATATTCTTTTAGATAAGTAATTGAGGTGAAGGAGACGGGCTGTGGGGTGGTGTCCCAAGTGGACATCTGTGGTTTTGTGGGTAATGCCTCTCCTCACAAAGCTCCAGCAGCAGACAGTCCCAAAAGACATAGAAGAGGGTGCCAGGGGTCTGATTGCATCCTTAATAGTGAGGAGTCCAGGAAAATCCTGGTCAACTTTTCGAATGTTATACTCTCTGAAGAGAAGTTGTTCTCCATTACATATAAATAACCTTTGTTTTCCAAGTAGCCATTTAACCTGTTCAGATCCATGCTATAGCGGAATGACGGCTACAGCGTGGATCTGCTTTGCCGGGAGGCCGTCTATTGACATCCTCCCCTTTCAAAGCTGGCCATGCCCCCTAAAGGGGGCGCACGGTGCGCGCTGTGATCACCCAATGTGACTTGGGTGATCACAGATCCGAGTATCCTGGCACCTTACCACATGATCAACTGTCAGCCAATGACAGCTGATCACGTGATGTAAACAGAGGATTACGCTGACAGCGTGAGAAGAAAAAAAGCCGATTGCCAGCTTCTGTTTGAAGGGACATTGGCCCCCGAAGAGGAAGAGCCTCTGCTTACCAGTACTGCCTGCCAATGCCAGCAATCAGTGCCACGAATCAGTGCCCACCGTGCCCACCAATCAGTGCCCACAGTACATCAGTGCCACCTATCAATTTTTTTAACAAAAAATTAAAAACCCAGAGGTGATCAAATACCACCAAAAGAAAGTTCTATTTGTGGGAGAAAAATTTCATTTGGGTACAGTGTTGTATGACCGCGCAATTGTCGTTCAAAGAGTGACAGCGCTAAAAGCTGAAAATTGGTCTGGGCAGGAGGGGGCTTTAGATGCCCAGCAAGCAAGTGGTTAATACATGTTGTATTTCTGTTGAGTTTTGCCCTGTTTTAGACTATACCAGCTTCCAGACAATCCAGTCTCAGCACATGTCTCTAGCCACTTTTCTACTTCCTATTGAGTAAATAAACTTTTGGCTTTACAGTACATGACCTAATTATCACTGTACACAGCTGCAGTGTTTGAGTACCAGTAGGCACACTGAACCTAATGGCACTGGTAGCTGCTAAATATGGGGAATACTGCTGAGTGCCAGAAATTGGTACCGAAATTAATTACACTCAGTGTCCTTATAAAATCCACCAAAGCCACACCCCTGACATGTTTCGCTCCGCTCGCCTGAGCGTTATCATAGGGTAGAACTCACTTAGTCCGTGTCTCACTAAAATAATCCTCAGCAGTAGAGACTGATGATTTTTTTTTATAATACAAATTTGTTTGCAAATATGTACTTAAAGGAAATCTTTCAAAAAACAAAACATCCATATGATCAGGTTTTGATTAAAGCAGCCTTATCTGAGCTTTAAGTAGAACATAGCACAAGACAATAATGGCTGCTTCTATAGAGACTATGCACACAAACACTTTACTGAGAGGGACATTACCTTTTAATTCAAGGCATTATCTTATTTTTTATTAAAGCTGCAAACACCCTGATGCGTGGCACAGCAACTTGGCCTAAGTGATTCATGACCCCTATTCGTCTGCCATTGGAGCATAGTTGTTACTCATGAGCTTCCATATATGGACAGAAAAGTTATAAAGAGGTTGTAAACCCCCCCCCCAGAAAAAAAAAACCTGTAAGACAAAAGCATAATGAGCTAGTATGCATCGCATACTAGCTCATAATGAAATACTTACCTTAAAATGAAGCCCCAGCAGCGGCGCCCACACACCGTTGAGATGGCTGGCACCTTCACAGTGTTTCTTCTAGGTTCGCAGGCTCCAGTGCCGTGAGTGGCTGGAGCCGTGATGACAGGACACGGCTCACGGCTCTGAAGAAACGGCACGGGCGGCCGTTCCTTCAGAGCGCATGCGCCGATGACGTCATCGGCAGGGTATACAGTAAATATCTCCTAAACAGTGCAAGTTTAGGAGATATTTACAGTACCTATAGGTAAGCCTTATTATAGGCTTACCTATAGATACAAACAAATCAGGGCAGTTTACCTCCTCATTAATCTAGTTGTGTACATCCATCATTCAACTATGATCTAGCAAAAGTAGCAAGAAGCAAAGTTGTGCGATGCATAATGTAAAGCATATGATGTATAACAAGAAAAATAAAGCATATGATACCACATCAGGCTTGGATCTTCCTATAGATGTGACTGATTAACTCAATGGGGGGATTTAATACAGCTAATTTAAATAGATATGCATCAATATGCAAACAAATAAATGGCTGCTGTGATAATGTGTGGTTCTCACTTGGCTAACAACTAGATCATGCATGTTTGATAGTAACAACAATTTGAAGGAAACTACTGCTAATCGGTTGTCATGTCCTTCTAGTTGTCAATGTGAATCCAGCACGGCATTGCCTCAGTGAAAATATTGTTGGGGGGTATGTGTGTGTGAGCTGTAAGAGATTTTATTGATAATAAAACATATCTACTGATAATAATGTTAATGTGATATCTAGTGCAAACATATTTCCATTTGCCTAATAACCAAACAAAATACAAGATAATTCTCTCTTAATAGTTGTCTGGGTATTCTATTAAATTTGCTTCAATGTCTATAAACCGTTTCCCAACCAGCTCACGTGTATTTATGGGGGCAGAATGGCTCCCCTGCGCGAAACCCTGTACGGGGTTCCTTTAAGAGCCGCCAGAGGGCGCACGCCTGCTGCACGGCGGTGGGGACACGATGTGCATTGCCGGTGGTCGCGATCGCGTGCACGAGCGCCAGTACGAGTATTTGTGTGTGTAAACACACAGATCCCTGTGCTATCAGAGGAGAGCAGACATGTTGTTTGTTCCTAGTAAGTAGAAACAGCAATATGTCTCCTCTCCTGCTCAGTCCTATCCCCATACAGTTAGAACACACTGAGGGATCACACATTTAACCTCTTGATTGCCCTCTAGTGTTAACCCCCACCCTACCACTGTCATTTACATAGTAATCAGTGCATTTTTATAGCACTGATCACTGTATAAATGTCAATACCGCTAAAAATCGCAGATCCCCTCCATTACTAGTAAAAAAAAAAAAAATAATAGAAATACCAAAAAAATTTGTAGATGCTATAACTTTTGCGCAGATCAATCAATAGACACTTATTGCAATTTTTTTTACCAAAAATATGTAGAAGAATATATATTGGCCTAAACTGATGAATAAATTGGTTTTAAAAAAAAAACATTTTTAGGGATATTTATTATAGCAAAAAGTAAAAAATATAATTTTATTTTCAAAATTGTCGCTTTTTTTTTTGTGCATAGCGCAAAAAATAAAAACCGCATAGGTGATCAAATAGCACCAAAAGAAAGCTCTATTTGTGGGAAAAAAGGATGCAAATTTAGTTTGGGTACAGCATTGCATGACCATGCAATTACCAGTTAAAGCGACGCAGTGCCAAATTGTAAAAAGTGCTCTGGTCAGGAAGGGGGTAAAACCTCCTGGAGCTGAAGTGGTTAAACATAGAAACATTAAAGTGGTTGTATACCTTTTTTTTTTTACTTTTTTTTTTCCAACAAAGTTTTTTATTGTGAATCAGAATACATACAAGTCATATCATTTGCGCATATTTATACATGTATACATTGCAATGTAATTGTACGTGATATAAAGATGGTTACATACATGAATGGTCTGTAATACATTTCTTCTGATGTTCTCTATTGATATTATCGTTTAATATAGGGTATAATTATAGTATTTTCATTGAGGAGAGGTATTTCTCCAGTGCATAGAAATTTATATTGGTCATGAGCAGGTTTCCGAGTCCTGTAGCCATCGATCTCATATTCTATTGTATTTGGCTGGGCATCCTCTATTGATGTATATCACCCGTTTATATGGGAGTGTCCCATTTACCTCTGCTTTCCATTCTTTAGTCTCGGGTGGTAGGGGGCGCATCCATTTCCTAGCTATTATCTTTCTGCATGAGAACAGGGTCTCCTGTAGAAATACCTTGGTGTATTTTTCCAGTGGGTTTGGGAACACACCCAACAGGCATTGTTTGGGGTCCAGTGTCACAGGTGAGCCCATGTTGTCATGAAGGAAGGTCACTATCTGTTTCCATAGGCCCTGTATCTGAGGGCATGACCAGAGGAGATGGTAGAACGAACTCTCTGTGGACTTACACATTGGGCACAATGTTGGACAGTTGTGTTTGTATCTGGCTATCCTATGCGGGGTTAGGTATGTACGGTGTATTATATTTAATTGTATCAACCTGTCTGACAGTTTGGGAGATACCTCTTTACATGTGTCCAGTGCTTCTTCCCATTCCTCATCTTCTAGGTTACCCAGATCCCTTTCCCAGCGGGCTTTGAGGCTGTATATTATTTTTGTGGCTATTGGGGTAGTGAGCATGTTGTAGAAACAGGATATTAATTTTTTTGGGTCTGTGTCTTTTATGATTGCTATTAGGGGATTGGGGGCTGACTGTGGTGGGGGTTGCGGAAATTGTGCCTGTATTGCGTGTCTCAATTGGAGGAATCTGAATACCATATTGTTGGCTAGATGGAATTCCTCTTTAAGGGTGTCAAAGTTTTTAAGGGTTCCGTTTGACCAGACATGATGTAAGTAGAGTATACCCCTCTCCAACCAAGGTCTCGGGTCATGAATATTATGGAGCTCTGGTAGGTCTCTGTTGCACCATAAGGGAGTGAAGTCGTTGTGTCTGGGTATATTGAGTTTGTTGTTTGCGAGTTCCCAGATGCGTCTGTATTAAAACAACAGGGATGTTTTGTGTGTGTTACCTTCGTTGGTCTTAGTGCCCACAGTGATAGCATATATGGAATCTGAGGTTCCTTGGGCCCATTGTGGGCAGATTAGCATCCGGAATCTTTCATTGTCCACCTTGTCTATATGGTAAAGTTGGGAGAGTTGGGACGCAATATAGTAGTGATTAAGGTCCGGAAGTGCTGTACCTCCCATGTCTGTTGGGTTTTTGAGGGTTTGCCATGCAATCTTGTGTCTATTTTTTCCCCACACAAAGGGCTTGAGAAGGGACTCCATTATTTTAAAGTGTTTTAGAGGTATGTATGTTGGGGTGTGCCAGAGTATATATAATATTTTAGGGAGTAGTATCATTTTTATAAGGTTAATGCGGCCCCATACTCCTAAGGGTAGTCTAGACCACGATTGTGTTTTAGTTTTAATGAGGGAATATAATGGTTTAATGTTTAGTGTTATGTAGTCTGCTGGATTTTTGGAGGTATTTATTCCTAAGTATTTAATTGTGTCTACTCTTTGTAATGGTAGGTTGGCTTGGAATTCCGTGGGTGGGAAAGTGTCTATTGGTAAAACTTGGGATTTCCCCCAATTTATTTTGAGGCCCGAGAATTTCCCAAAACGTTCAATTGTCTGAAGAGCCCGGTGGAGGGAAGGACCTGGGTCCGCCAGATAAAGTAGTGTGTCATCAGCGTACATGCTGATTTTTTCTGTGAGGGTTCCAGTTTTTAATCCTATGATCTCTGGGTCTGTTCGGATAGAAACAGCCAGTGGTTCCGCAGCCAGAGCGTACAGTAGTGGGGACAATGGGCAGCCCTGTCTCGTGCCTCTGTGGAGGTCGAACTTCTGAGACGGCCATCCATTTGCCACCACTCTGGCCGTGGGGTTCTGGTATAGTAATTGTACCCATTGAATAAAGTTTGGACCAAAACCATATCGTTCAAGACAGCACCAGAGGTATCCCCACTCAACCGAGTCGAAAGCCTTGGCAGTATCAAGGGTGACTATCACCCTTGTGCCTACATTCTCATGTGTGGCCTGGAGGTTTATAAATAATTTCCGTAGGTTAAAGGAAGTGTTACGTCCCGGCATAAAACCCGCCTGGTCAGCATGTATAAGGTTGAGTATCACTTGATTGAGTCGCATGGCTAGAATTTTGGCCAGAATCTTAATATCAGCCTGTAGTAATGAGATAGGGCGGTAGGATTCCGGGTGACCCAAGTCCTTGCCCGGTTTAGGTATCAAGACAATTGTGGCCTCACCCATAGAGGGTGGGAGGGTGAATTGTTGAAACATGACATTATAAAGGGTAAGCAGTTTGGGGGTGATTATTTCGTTGTAATGTGAGTAAAATTCTATGGGTAACCCATCTGAGCCAGGGGATTTAGATTTGGCGAAACTTGCAATTGCGGCGTCTATTTCTTCTTTAGTGAGAGGGGCCTCTAGGAGTTCCCTTTGTTCAAGCGTAAGTTGAGGGAATGCTACTCCTTCCAGGAAGGAGATCATATCATCTGGTCCCTCCTGGGTCCTAGAATTGTATAGGTCCATAAAGAACTCCCTAAATTTGGATGACACAACAGGAGGATCTGTGATTTTTTGCCCCTCTGGGCTATGCAGTGCAATTACCACTGGGGGTTTGTCCTCATTTCGAGCTAAAAACGCCAGAAGTTTTCCAGCTCTCTCACCCTGCTCAAAATATTTCTGTTTGGCAAAAAATAATTTCTGTCTTGCTTTTTTGTATTGGAGTTGATTCATGATCCTAGATTGTAGTTTTAAGTGGGAGGCATTAGCTTGGGATGGGTCATTTTGATATATGTGTTCTATGCGTGAGAATTCAGTCTCCGCCCTTTCATATATATCTGCTGAGTTTGCTTTGATCTTGTTGATGCGAGTTATTAGGGTAGCCCTGGCGTGTATTTTAAAAGTTCCCCATACTATCGGAAAAGAGGCAGTGTTTGTGTTTTCCCGAAAGAAGGTCTCCCATTCGGCCGACAAGTCGTCATCCTCTGGCAACAGTGTCAGCCAGAACGGATTAAGGCGCCATGAAGTTGGTGGTTTATCTATATGGAAGGTGAGGGTGATCCAATATGGAGCGTGATCCGAGAGCAGTCTAGGACCAAACTCTGTCTCGAGGAGACGTGCTAACAGATTTTGGGATATAAAAATAAAGTCAATTCTTGACATGGTATTGTGTGTTGCTGAGAAGCAGGAGTATTTACGCGTGTGCGGGTGTTTATGCCTCCAGGTGTCCATCAAGTGAAAAGGTGAGAAAAGCCTGGCAAGTTTAGTATCTCTGGGGGGGTTTGTAGCAAGTGGGGTTGGTCTCAGTCTGTCCAGTTCCTCATTGAGTGTACTATTGAAATCTCCCATCCATATTGTCTGAGCTGTTGGGTATTTTGCTATAAAGGAGATTCCCTCTAGTAGTATGGAAGTGGAAAATGGGGGAGGGACATATACAGCTAGGATCAAAAAGGGTTCCCCGTGTAATTTAGCGGATATAAATATAAACCTACCTTGTGGGTCAGTGTGTAGCTCGCATAATTCAAAGTGCACTGTTTTTGCGATAAGTACCGAGACACCTCTCGAGTGTGATGTATGGGTCGAGTGGAGTGCCCAACCCACCCACGGGCGACGCAGTGTCATCTGAAGTCTACCCTCAATGTGGGTCTCCACCAGGGTCACCACATCCGCTCTTTGCTTTTTAATAAATGCAAGGGCTGCCGCCCGTTTAATTTTATCACGTAATCCCCTCACGTTCCATGTAAGGAACTTCAGTGATATTTTAGGCATTGTTGTTTGTGCTTATATTTTAGTATGTTAATGTAGCTTTTAGCCCCATTGTAGCGGGACGATGTAAGAAGGTTAAACAGCAGGGATGCGTGATATAACATATTATATTTGTCCAGTGAACACTCGATGGGATCGGGACGCGTCGGTGCCGTGGATGTAGCAGTTAAAGTGCGCACGTTTAGGTCTAGTTTTTCAGCTTCCCTTTTCCGCTCCCCTCTTCCAGCAACGTCCCCCACCGAGTCAGTGCTAGCCTGCATCAGTAGCAGATTTTTCTTTATGTTTTTGCATCTGATAGCGTGATAAAAGAAGAAATAATAAAAGGGCAATAAATAAAATGAGACGGATTTCTGTGCACCCAGCCTGAGGCTCCCTTTCCTTAGAAGAAACATAACAGAGAGTATCGGACTTCCAATACATCTGCGGTATAACATGCTATGGGTAGCGATTGAGCAACAGTTAAACGTAGGATATAGCATTGTCACACACAGGTTAACCGGAGCACGTGTGGTTGGATCTGGCTTTTTAGTTTCCCCCTCCTCCCCCCCTGATACGTATTCTCTCCATTTGGTCTCGGTGTGTGTGCATGACAATGCTTTCCCCACAAACCTAGACTTGACACTATATTGAAGGGTAACATATTTGTATAGGAACGGGAGTTGTAATAGAATATGTTTTTGTGATCTCAATCTATACCCTACTTTCCTTAATTGGGGAAAAACAGAAATGGTTATATTCTTTCTGGTTGTGTAATGTAACTCACTGTATGCAACATCTGAACACCAGTGAAACAAAAGGTATGTCAGCACCATACGCTTAAACATTAAAACACTTACATTGAAATTTAACTTGTAGGTTTCCCCTCCCCCCTCCCCCCTCCCTGCTTTGCATCTTCCCCAACTGATGCTAGCATTCACCCATAACAAAACTTTCTGTATAGTCTCGGCCCTGACGGCATATTGAGAAAAAAAATAATGAAAATAAAGTACTTGAAGTAGGATAGTTGTCTGTGCCCCTCCAAACTTCTCTTTCCATGGAAGAAGAAACACAGAGAGGGCTAACCTCTCTTCACTCAGGTGTGTAGTTGGAGTTTGCACAATATCAAGATTGGTGTTGTTGTGGTATTTTCTTCTTGGGCCGCCAGGTTCAGACTTGTATGGGGGCTGAGTACGCTGCACTCTGCTTGTGAACTGTAGGACTACAGTAGTCCAGAGCTCCATTGAGATGTAAAAAGTAATGTGTGTAGTTCGATCATTTAGGGATTTGTCCCAGGAAAGTTCCAGCATTGTGTGTCAGAAATGATCCGCAGAATACAAACTGGATCTGAGCCCACAAGAGGGGAGTATATGTAGATATTTGTGTAGGCACTGTGTCCTTCTACCCCTTGGGCTATTCTTCACAACGGTAACAACTGGTGAAGTAAATAGGGGTGGGTGTTCAGTGGAGAATGATAGTGAATTGTTGTTGCATCTGTGTCAGGGGTGTGCATGTGGAAGATTAGCGTATGGGTTATATACTCACAGACACTTTAATCCGCCTTTTCCAGGTTGTTTCTGCGTTCCAACCAGGCCATCAGCTCAGCAGGATCTTCAAAAAAGGAAACTCGGCCGTCGTGTTCCACTCGGAGACGCGCTGGAAACAGCATGGCATATTTCATGTTGAGGCTTCTAAGTTTGCGCTTTGCTTCCATGAAATTTTGTCTGCGTCGCTGCACCTCCGCCGAAAAGTCAGGGAACACCGCAATTTTTACGTTGCCTAGGGGGATGTTGCCCCTTTCCCTTGCAAGTCGCAGGGCAGCGTCTCTATCTCTGTAGTTGAGCATTTTGGCTATAAAAGTACGCGGTGGGGCTCCTTGTGGCGGCGGTCTGGCGGGCATGCGATGGGCTCTTTCAACTGCCAGCATGGGGGAGAAGGCCTCTCTACCATAGGTCTTGATGAGCAACTGCTCCAGGAAAAGCGTGGGATCCTTACCCTCAGCCCCTTCCGGCAGACCAATGAGGCGGAGGTTACATCTCCTGCTTCTGTTCTCCAGGTCTTCTTGCTTGGAGAATAGTTGTTGGATTTGCTGCTTCATGTGGTGCACCTCCGTTCTCATTGGGGGGATAATGTCCTCCATGTCGCTGATGCGGGTTTCAGTTTCTTTAACGCGGTCTCGGAGTTTGTGGAAGTCTTGTCTGAACAAGGATATGTCTACCTTGACTTCTTCTATCTGTGAGGCAAGTGATGTTCTGCAGAGGGTTATTGCTTCCAGCAGCTTTTCTGTGTCTCCCGCTGTGCGTTCCTCGCCTTGTGTATTGTCGCCGTCATTTTCTGCCTGTTCCTCCCTGTCCTGTCGGCGGTATTGGTCCAATTTAGATGCGGCAGCTTTCTGAGATTTCGTTGGCGACATGATGCCCAGATGTTAGGGTATCTGGGAAAGTGGGGACAGGAGTTAGTCTTGCTGTGTCCGTATGTGGGGTATTACCCCCCCTTTCTCAGTGGTATTAGCAGACTGGAGCTATGCCCTGTGGGACACAGAGGGCCGAGCATGCAGTGGTGGAGGGGGAGAGCAGGACCGCAGGCTATGTTTCAGTACAGTCAGAGGAGGTAGGTGTACCAAAATGGCCGCCGGTCTCAGCACAGGGGTCTAGGCCGCAATCCAGGCCGTTCTCTCTGGGCCTTTGATAAGTGTATAGGCTGGTAGTCAGGGAGATGGGTGCAGTAGCGTTCTCCCAGGGGGTTATCCCGCAGCTAGGTACCTGTATAGTGGTGTAGGCTTCAGGCAGGGCCGCAGATGAGGAGGACCAAGATGGCCGCGACCTCCGGTGGTAGGCCGAAGCCGCGGTCTAAATTTGGTGAGCCGCCGGGCGGGAGATCGCCGCTCCGTTCGGGCCGTCACGCGTTCTCTCCCCTCAAGAACCGGATAGTTCTGCTCCAGGCGCCCCAGGGACACAATCCAGCCGATTTGCTGATGCAGGATATACAGGATTGATGAGGATTAGGAGTGATGGACGGAGCTCTATATCTGTGTGTCCTACTCCATGCTACGTCAGGCCACGCCCCCCTTTTTTTTTTTACTTTTACCTACAGGTAAGCCTATAATAAGGCTTACCTGTAGGTAAAAAAAATATCTCCTAAACCTGTACGGCGCATGCAGCGGCGCATGCGCACAGGGGATTCTCAGCAGACAGCCCGGCAAACTCCGGAGCTTGCCGGACAGAACTCTCCTGCGCGTATGCGCGGGAGTGACGACATCGCGGCTCCGGCCACTCACAGCGCCGGAGCAGCGATACCCGGAAGACACGCCGAGGGGAAATGTCAGCTCCCTCGGCGTGGACCGTGTGAGATGCCGGAGCCTCGTTCTAAGGTAAGTATCTCATACTGAGCTAGTATGCGGTGCATACTAGCTTATTATGCCTTTTCCCTTGCAGGTGTAGAAAAAAAAAAAAAACAGCGGGTATACAACCGCTTTAACGAGCGATGGCAGAAAAAACAACAAGTAGTTAATTAAGTCGGCCCCTTTTTTATTTTATTTTGTTTTTCTTTGCTTTCTTTATCCATTTTGTCTGAGCATAGATCTTTGTTTGTCCCAAGCAAACACTTACTGTTAACTTACTCTCTTCCTCTGCTGGAAGTATGTTCCAAGCATCAACCACTCTTTTGGTAAAATAAAACTCTCTAAAGATAGTTTTGAACTTTCATCCAATTAAAGTGGAACTAAATCCTCATTTCCTTTTCAGCTAGGGAAGCTGCCATCTTAGCCTCTGTTTGATCTGCAACTGCCATAGTGCTGCACATGTATCAGTTATGCCTCAAACCATTTGATGATTCAACAGTTTGGTTGAAAGCAAATTGGGGAATCAATGCCCTCTTTGTATATATATATATATATATATATATATATATATATATATATATAGATAGATAGTTTTGAAAGCTGAGTGAACCACATATACAGACTAAGATGATGAAAGTCCAAAATAGATGGAGTAGTCTCTTCCAGTGCCTATAAGATCAACGCGTTTCACCAAATGTTTGGCTTCTTCAGGACCCAGGCAAATGTAGAGGACAAACTATGTAAAAACAACACATGCAGTATATTAATGAACAATATGGAAATATTTTTATAGAGAACAATGTCATTAAATTATTAAATATTATGTTAAATATGCATGCTCGCGGAGGTTGATCTATATGGGATATATAAATGCATATAGAGTAACATGCATGAGCATGCATATTTTATATATTATGTCATTGTGCGGTATAAAAATATTTCCATATTGTTCATTAACCACTTGCCTACTGGGTACTTAAACACCCCTCCTGCCCAGACCAATTTTCAGCTTTCAGTGCTCTCACATTTTGAATGACAATTACTCAGTCATGCAACACTGTACCCAAATGAATTTATGTCCTTTTTTCCATACAAATAGAGCTTTCTTTTGGTGGTATTTTATCGCCTCTGGGTTTTTTATTTTTTGCGCTCTAAATGAAAAAAAAACGAAAAAAAACGCATTTTTCTTAGTTTCTGTGATAAAAATTTTTGGAAATTTGTAATTTTTCTTCATAAATTTTGGCCACAATTTATACTGCTACATATCTTTGGTAAAAATAACCCAAATTAGTGGATATTATTTGGTCTGTGTGAAACTTAGAGAGTCTACAAGCTATGGTGCAAATCATTAAAAAATTATCACACCTGATTTACTGGCGGCCTATCTCATTTCTTGAGACCCTAACAAGCCAGGAAAGTAAAAATGACCCCCAAATGACCCCTTTTTGAAACTTAGACATTCCAAGGTGATTAGTAAGAGGCATGGTGAGTTTTTTGAAGTTGTCATTTTTTTCTCACAATTCTTTGCAAAATTAAGATTTTTTTTTTCACAAAATTGTCATTGTTATAGGTTATTTCTCTCACATGGCATGTGCATACCACAAATGACACCCCAAAATACATTTTGCTACTCTTCCTGAGCATGGCGATACCACATGAGTGGGACTTTTTCACAGCCTAGCCACATAGAGAGATCCAACATACAGGGAGCACCATCAGGTTCATAAATTACACATCTAACTTGTTGACTACCTATTACACTTTTGAAGGCCCTGGAACACCAGGACAATGGAAACGCCCACAAAATGACCCCATTTTGGAAAGCTAACATCCCATTGTGTAATCTATGAGACATAACGAGTCTTTTGAACGGTTCTTTTTTTCCAGAAGTTTTTAGAAAATGTGGAAATAAAATGAAAACGCTTTTTTTACACAAAGTTGTCCATTTATAAGATATTTACAACACATAACATGTACATAGCAAAAATGACACACCAAAATACATTCTGCTACTCCTCCTCTGTGTGGCGATACCACATGTGTGAGACTTTTACATAGCCTGGCCACATACAGAGGACCAACATTAAAGTAGCACCTTCAGGCATTCAAGGGGCATAAATTACACATCTCATTTCTCAACCACCTATTACACTTTCAAAGACCCTGGACACCAGGACAATGGAAACACCCACAAAATTACCCCATTTTGGAAAACTGCTTTTGGCATAATGAGTCTTTTGAACTGTTCATTTTTTTCCAGAAGTGTTTGAAAAATGTGGTAAAAAAATTAAAACTCATTTATTTTACACAAAGTTGTCCATTTATAAGATATTTCCAACATATAGCATATACATAGCAAAAATGCCACCCCAAAATACATTTTGCTTCTCCTCCTGAGTATGGCGTTACCACATGTGTGAGACTTTTACACAGCCTGGCCACATACAGAGGCCCAACATGCAAGGAACACATAGAATGCACATACCAAGAATTACACCCCAAAATACATTCTGCTGAGCAAAGGGTTAACAAAAGATTACTTGTGGTTTTAGTAGCGCAGTTGTCCACAGGAGGATAGCACTGGTCCAGGCAGCAGGCAGGGACTTGGTCAGAAACAGTGAACACAATTGTCCAGGCAACAGGCAGAAATACTGTCCATAGTCAGTACAGGTAACAGGCAGGGATACGGTCCATGTACAGTCCAGGGTCAGTGCAGGCAGAGATATTGTCAGCAGTGTCAAAATATTGGTCCTGGCAGTAGGCAGGAACATGGTCCATAGTACGGGTAGCAAGCAGAGGCATGGTCAGTTCATGCGATAGGCAGAGGCATGATGGCAGTAAGTCCTACAGGTAGCAGGCAGAAGTAGGGCCTCATTCAGGACAGAATGGGGACAGGGATAGAGGCTTCTCCCACCCAAATCTCTTTAAAGCCTCTGGTCTCCAGACCCTAATCTAGGAATGAGAAAAAAAAAAACAGTCCAGGGTCAGTTCCAGATCAGGCAGAGGTATGTACCAAAGCAGTAGGCAGAAGCGTGGTTGAATAACAAGCCAGGGTCAGTTCCGGAGCAGGCAGTGGCATAAGGGTGTGAAGGTAAGTGGTGGGAAGTGAGGATTATGTTTATCATACTTCACTAATAATTTACTGAAGTATGGTAACAGTGGAAACAGTCACCTATGCAGAGGCCTGGTTGGGAAGGACACTGAGGACAATAATAAGAGGTGTCTCTTCTAACTCCTCCACTGGTACACACCTTACATTTTTTCTGACGTCTTTGGCCTGTTGGTCTGGGAGGGATTTTATCGGGAAAATGGCGTTCGGAGAGTCTACTAAGAACATTGGATCAAATGTTTTCTGGTGTTTTCATGAATATAAGGGCAGTGATAATTTCCTCCTGGTAGCCAAGGAAGGGTTGGGGGCTTTTGGGGGAGTTGCTGTAGATTATATAGGAGTTGTGTTTATGGCCAAATGAAAAAAATAAATTGATACTTTCTTATACCAATGGTATGTTCGTCTTGTGGCAAGGTAGAGTTCGAGCATTTGGTCGTTGAAGTCCACTCCCCCCATAAACAAATTGTATTCGTGGACACATGCTGGCTTTTGGATGGGGCCATTCCTTCTGGTGATTTCCACGTAGGTGTTATTGTGGACTGAAGACAGCATGAAGACATCCCTTCTGTCCCCCACTTCACTGCCAGAATTTCCTTGTTTCGCAGATTTGCCTTGGGTGGGGTGGGTTGACCAATACGAACATAATTAATTTTTTTTGTTCCATACAGAATGTGAGGCCCAAAAAAATCTTAAACTCTTCCACTGCTTTTAACCCCGCTAGTGGCCGAATAAAGAGTTAAAAGCGAGAGCCAGAGCCAGTAAACTGAGCTGCACTTATCTGCCAGACTTCCCATGCAGAGGCAGAGCTTACTTGTTCTTGTACGGCGCTTCCTCCTCCTTGCTTGCAGCGGCGCCGGCACCGCCCACAATCCCTTTTCACCAGCCTCTCGGGCCAGCCTCTGGATGACATCATGCTGCCTGGGACGTCAAGGGGAGGAGTGCGCTCAGCCTCAGCACACTAGTACAGAGGCTATGCAGCGCAGCTTTCTCTGCAAGGCAATATGTGTACCGGCCGCCGCCGCGGGCCGGCTCCCTGTCTTCAGCCTATAATTCAGCTGTCTGGCGAGACTGCAAGGCAATGTAGCAGCTGGCGGCTGGCTGGTAATTGTGTGTAGAATTTCTGTATTGGGACGATATTATGGTAGGGGCCTGCAGCTGCAGCTCCAATAGCTTTACGTTAATCTGACCCTGGGAAGAAGAGACCCTGGTAAGTCAGTACCTTGCTGCCCAGCCACTCACACGTGCCCCCTTCATATGGCGCCCATGGTGCTTGCCATATGTGCCATACCCTGGATATGCCACTGGGTGGCTGCCAGGACACAAAATCAGTCACTTTAGGGGAAGAGGATTCAGGTTAGTGGTAATTTAAGGTTGGTGCAAACCACATCCACCAGGAAGCCTACCGTGGTCTTTTGTGTCTAAGAATCCTTATACCCTAATATTCCTTCTGGGGAGACTTATTTGCAGACAACTCCCAAAAGGCTTCCACTTATTTCCTTTCCTCCTCCAGAGTAATTTCCTCTGACACCTCATTATCCACAAAAGGGAAGAAGGGGAACAAGAGTGACCATGTTTGCATCCCAGGTGTTCCAAAACAATGAGAACTCCTAAGAGGTGATCCCACAGTCCAGATATGACTACAGAGAACTCCTTGAGACAAACAATGAGGAGGATTGTGGAGATTAGTGGAGATGCCATATAGGGGTAAGGATTCAGAGTTAATCAGACACCTACAGGAGCCATTACAAGGCAAAGTTTGCAGGAGGACCTCCCTACCTGACAAAGTGATTTGGCCTATTCCCTTATCCTTCTCCCCACCTTCTGCCTGCTGAAAGCCATGGCTTGCGCAGGGATAATTAAGTCATTATATTGCAGAGGGAAGTGGCCACTCAGCTAAGAGGTTTGTCAGCCTAGACAAGAAGACTTGTGTGGCAGCACCCCCAAAAAGACAAGTGCCCCTGTACTAGCTGTGCCTGGATGAGAAGATTTCAATGCATACAGTCTTTGTAGGAGGCAGGATGATGCAACTGTAGATCACACTTTAAAAAAAAAAAGACTTCAAGCTGTATAGCACCATTTTAGGGAAAATGCATTCTGTTACTGTCCTAACCACCCAAAGGCTCCACAACCCAGGGGACACTGCAAGGGGGACTGCGACAGCTCCACATAACACAGAGGAACTCACCATTTCGCACTTTACAGTTCCAAATTTCATCAATCATGACAGGTATGCCCTGCAGGGCCAGGGACTTAACTTCCCTCCAGGGGGATCACAACCATGGACTATGTAGCACCCTCCTAGCGAGATCACCAGATAGACTGAACTCTGGAGGTCACTGCCCACAGAATCCAGTGCAAAACTGCAAACATATCTCTCCTTTTGCATGCAGGGTTTGGATACAGTCCTACTTGGTCTGCTGGCAAAATATTGCCTACCTCTTCCCCATAAGGCGTGTAAGGAACAGACTTGGGGACGTAGGAAGTCCAAAAAAAAGGGAGTGCAGACAGGTTCTGGCCTACAGAAATATGGAGAAGGAGACAGTGCCTTTTTTTCTTCTCTCCCTCTACTGAGACACTGATGCTTTGCTGCACCATTCTTCTCCAGCCAGTAGGGGGAGTGCTAAAGCCAAGCAAGCCCATAGACTTCTATGCAGAGCACTGAGAATCCTAGGAACTATAGTTTTGCAATGCAGCCATATAACGGGAGCAATAGACTCCTTACACTACAGATCCCATTTGGCACTGTGCAGTAGGAGGAGTGAGAGATGACTTTTATTAAAGTACCCAGGAACATACTTACTCTGGGCACTGAGTTAAAGAGAGAGTACCTCTGAATATTTGCCTGACAGTGAGAGACCATACAAGCAGAGATCCAAGCCCGAGAATGGGAAGGAGGACACACAGGGGCAGCTCTGCACTGCCCACATAACAGCAACTGCATTGCTGCCATATGGAGACTGGAGCGTCCACTCACCCTCCACTTACCACCGCTGATCACCGCAGGCCTTCGGGGAGAAACTGTGGGGACCCCCTTCTACAGCAAGAGATCACAGCAGCATCTCAGGGACTGGGCAGAGGGTTATTCAACCATTGCTGCTACTGCTACCAGGGACTGAGCCACTCAGAGCAGGACACCAAGAGTACCCAATTTATACCACACCCATACTGCACTCGGTACTGTGCTTGTTTAAAACCCAGAGTGCACCTATACCAGTCCTATACCCCATTATACCAAACCTTTACTGCATTTGAACCACAGCTACCTTCCACCTGTTCTGAAACTATACTGTACCTGCAATAAGTACACCAACACTCTTAAAGGGCCCCAATGAAAGACATCTGAAAGGACTGCCTCTCCTGTAAAAATTACTGTTCTGCAAGTCTCCTATGTTTCCCTGACCCCCCCCCCCCCAACCCACTTTTACCGTCTTTCTTTCCTTTTGGATAGTGCATACCCAGTCGGTCTAGGACTAGCCTCACCACCATAAATACGTTCTGGCAGTATAGTTTCAGAACTTGGTAGATTAAACATTACTACTGCTCACTAATGCTCTTGAGGTGGCCTTACTACTATTTATGCTATTCTGCATGCCAAATGTCATCTTATGCCTAGTCCTTACTGTTAATCACTTTGTATGCTAACATTGTAATCCATTTTATGCTTGTCTAGTTACCAACCATATTGGATGACAATATTAAGTTTGTTTTTACTACCTGGTATGGTGCCTTTCTTTGATACAGTGCTACTAATGAGTACTAAATATTACTTTAGTGATTTCTGATGATATTGTATGTTTGTACACTCAACCTGGTGTGTTGGAGGGGCTGAGGTTTTTCAGAAAAGGTTGAGACAAAGAACAGAGGACCCATGCTAATTAGCGACTCCTACAGGGGTAGTGCTACAGAAGGAATCCTCACCTTCAGACACCTGCACAAACTGAGGCTAATCAAAGCTGGGAGGAGTTGTGCCTATACAGGGATTCCTGTTTTCTTTTGTTTTGCCAGTGTCCATTCACTGAACAGTGGTAACATACCCCAAGTAGTTATGAATATTAACTCCTTTGTGTCCTGTGATGTACGATTAAGAAAATTGCAATAACTTAAAAACTTGTTGCAATGTTTTGCAAAGGATTATGGTTTTGTTGTATTTTATTAAATGCGGTTTTTACTTTTGGTAAGTGTGCTAGTCAGAAGGGATATTTGGGAGTGGGCCCTTTAACCACTTGCCGACCGGCTCTCGCCAGTATACGTCGGCAAAGTGGCATGGGTGCACAAAATCCCATATTGGTACAACGGCCCTTTAAGAGCAGCCAGAGGGCGCGGGCACGCCCCCTGCATGACGGGGGACCTGATGCACATGGCTGGCGGGCTCGATCACCGCCAGCCATGCGCGATCGTGTGCACGAGCGCCAGCACGGGGATTTGTGTGTGTAAACACACAAATTCCTGTGCTGTCACGATAGAGGAGACATGTCGTTTGTTCCTAGTAAATAGAAACAACAACATGTCTCCTCTCTTACTCAGTCCTATCCCCATACAGACTGAGGGAACACACATTTAACCCCTTGATCGCCCCTTAGTGTTAACCCCTTCCCTACCAGTGAAATTTACACAGTAATCAGTTCCTTTTTATAGCACTGATCGCTGTATTAATGTCAATGGTCCCAAAAATGTGCCAAAAAGTGTCCGATCTGTACGCTGCAATGTCGCAATCCTGATAAAAATTGCAGATCGCCGCCATTACTAGTAAAAAATAAATAAAAATGCCATAAATCTTTCCCATAGTTTGCAGACACTATATCTTTTGGGCAAACCAATCAATATATACGCTTATTGCGTTTCTTTTTTAACAAGAATATGTAGAAGAATATATATTGGCCTAAACTGATGAAGAAATTTGTTTTTTAAAAACATTTTTAGGGATATTTATTATAGCAAAAAGTAAAAAATATTGGGGTTTTTTTTGAAAATTGTCGCTGTTTTTTTTTTTTATAGCACAAAAAATAAAAACTCCACAGGTGATCAAATACCACCAAAAGAAAGCTCTATCTGTGGGAAAAAAGGACGCAAATTTTGCTTGGGTATAGCATTGCATGACAGCGCAATTACCAGTTAAAGAGACGCAGTACCAAATTGTAAAAAGTGCTCTGGTCAGGAAGGGGTTAAAATATTCTGGGGCTTAAATGGTTATTACTATTATTTTTATTATTATTTTTATTAATAACGATTTATATAGCGCCAACAGTTTACACAGCGCTTTACAATGTAGAGGGGACAGCACAATTACAGTACAGTTCAATACAGAAGCAACAGGAGGGCCGTGCTCATAGAGCTTACATTCTAAAGGGAGGGGGTGGTGGTACAAAAAGTAACAGATGCAGGGAATATTTGATGGGGGGTGGCTCGGGGACAGTTAGGTGGGTGTGGGATAGGCTCTCCTGAATAAGTGAGTTTTCAGGGATCTCCTAAAGGTGGACAGGTTAGGGGCTGATCGGATATACCGGGGCAGGGAATTCCAGAGGATGGGAGAGGCTCTGGAGAAGACCTGAAGGTAAGCATGAGAGGAGGTAACAAGGGAACTAGAGAGCAGGAAGTCCTGGGAGGAGCAGAGGGGACGATTTGGGTGATATCTGTAGATGAGGTTGGTGATGTAGCTGGGGGCGATGTTGTGGATGACCTTGTATGCTGTGGTTAGCATTTTGAATTTTATACGGTGGGGTAGGGGAAGCCAGTGAAGGGATTGGCAGAGAGGGGCAGCAGTCACGGATCAATTAGTGAGCGGTATTAGTCTAGCAGCAGCATTCATAATAGACTGGAGGGGGGATATCCTGCATACGGGTAGGCCATTAAGGAAGGAGTTGCAGTAGTCAAGGCGGGAAATAATCAAGGAGTGAATAAGTTGCTATGTGGTGTCATTAGTCAGGAAGGGTCGAATTCTGGAGATGTTGCGGAGGTTAAGGTGGCAGGATTTAGCCGGTGATTGGATGTGGGGACTGAAGGAAAGGTCAGAGTCAAGGATTACACCCAGCACCCTGGCGTGTGTAGGGACCAATGGTTATGCTGTTGATCTTAATGGTGAAGTCATATGGGGGAGATCGGGAAGGAGGAAATATTACAAGCTCAGTTTTAGAAAGATTGAGTTTGAGAAAGTGGTGTGACATCCATACCGAGATGTCATTAAGTTTAAAATCCGTGAGGAGATCGAGGGGGTGAGTTGAGGAGTGGAGAGATATATCTGGGTGTCATCGGCGTAGAGGTGGTATTGGAAGCCATGGGAGGTTATCAACTGGCCCAGGGAAGCGGTATAGAGCGAGAATAGGGTGACCCAAGGACAGAGCCTTGGGGTACCCCAACAGAGAGAGGAAGAGGAGTAGAGGAGATGGAGTTGTAAGTGACACCGAAAGTGTGCTGAGATAGGTAGGAGAAGAACCAGAATAAAGCAGAATCAAAGAGGCCAAGGGAGTGTAGTTTCCGGAGAAGAAGCAGGTGGTCAACTGTGTCGAAGGCAGCAGAGAGGTCTAATGCCGCGTACACACGAGCGGACTTTACGGCGGACTTTGCCCGGCGGACTGGATTTCGTCGGACAATTCGATGTGTGTGGGCTCCAGCGGACTTTGTTTTCTCAAAAGTTGGACGGAATTAGATTTGAAACTTGTTTAAAATTTATCCGTTGAAATCGAGTCCGGTCGAAAAGTCCGCCGTCTGTATGCTAGTTCGACGGACAAAAAGCCACGCTAGGGCAGCTATTGGCTACTGGCTATGAACTTCCTTGTTTTAGTCCGGTCGTACGTCATCACGTACGAATTCGACGGACTTTGGTGGATTGTGTGTAGGCAAGTCCGTTCGTTCACAAAGTCCGTCGGAAAGTACGTCGAAAAGTCCGCCGGGCAAAGTCCGCCGTAAAGTCCGCTCGTGTGTACGCGGCATAAGAGTATGAGTATGGAGTAATGGCCATTGGTTTTAGCAGTTAGTAGGACATTGGTGAGTTTTAGTAGGGCACTTTCAGTGGAATGTTGTGGACGAAAGCCAGACTTGTAGTGGGTCGAGAAGGTTGGTGTCCATGAGGTAGCGACTCATTCTGTCATGGACAAGGCATTCAATGAAGCAAATGGGAGCAGGGAGATGGGTCTTAATCTATTCAAACAGGTGGGGTCTAGTGAGGGTTTTTAAAGTATGGGGGTAACCAGTGCATGTTTGAGCAGGGAAGGAAAGGTGGCGGAGGAGAGGGAGAGGTTGAAGATGTGGGTTAAGGAGTTTAGGATAGAGTGGGAAGGTGGTTGCAGTAATTGTGAGGGGACAGGGTCCAGGGGACAGGTGGTGAGGTGGGCCATGGAGAGGAGTTTATCAACTTCATCAGTGGTAACTGGGCAGAAGGAGGAGAGTATTGAGTGTGGTGTTGGACCTGATGTGTTGGGTAGGGGAGGAAGTTGAACGCTGGATATCTCCTTGCGAATGGTGTCGATTTTGCTTTTGAAATGGTTGGCAATCTGTTGAGCGGTAAGCAAGTTACTGGGTGGGGGCAGTGGGGGGTGAAGTAAGGAATTAAGGGTAGAAAAGAGTTGACAAGGTTTGGATGAGAGGGTTTTGATGACAGTTGTTGTAGTTGGTTTGTTTAGCAGTGTGGTGACAGAAGTTGTATTTGAGAAGGGCAGATTTGTAGAGGGTAAAGTCTTGCAAGAACTTAGATTTACGCCATGCTCGCTCAAGAGCACGGCTGCATCTCTTGAGACTTCTGGTGTCGTCTGTTTGCCAGGGTTGTGGCAGATGGGGCCTGGTTCTGCGTGTAGAAAGAGGAGCAAGTACATCTAGTGAGAATGACATCATGTTGTTGTAGATGGAAGTGGTTAGGTCTGGGCAGGACAGGGGTGCAATTTTGTCGTAAAGGCCATCAGTAGCAGAATGAAGAAGGGAAGGGTTGAGGTTTCTGCGGGTAGTGGTTTGTGGGTTGGCAGCATGGAAGGTAGGAGACAAGGAGAGCGTGAAACGGATAAGGTTGTGATCAGAGAGAGGAAAGGGGGTGTTAGAGAGGTTGCAGGGAGTGCAGCAATGGGAAAATATGAGGTCGAGAGTATTGCCTTTGGAGTGAGTGGTGGTTTGTGTCCATTGTGTTAGGTTTTAAAGAGGAGGTTAGAGTTAGCAGTTGAGAAATGGTTGCAGTATTAACATTGATTGGAATGTTAAAGTCACCTCGGATGATGGCAGGTACTTCAGAGGAGAGAAAGTAGGGTAGCCATGCAGAGTTGTCATCCAGAAAGTGTGACACTGGTCCAGGAGGCTGATAAATTACTGCGACCCTCAGACAAGCTGGAGAGAATAGACAAATGCAGTGCAATTCAAAAGAGCAAGGGGAAAGAGAGGGAGGTGTGGGGAGAACCTTGAAGGTGCATTGTGGGGAGAGGAGAAGTCTGACGCCACCTCCTTTTTGTCCACTGGGTCTGGTGGAGTGAGTCCGAGGAGGCCACTATGGATCAGGGCAGCTGGAGACGTAGTGTCGAATTCCTGGAGCCAGGTTTCAGTAATAGCAAATAGATTAAGGGATTTGGAGAGGAAAAGGTCATTGACAGAAGTTAGATTGTTGAAGACCAAGTGGACATTCCAGAGGGCACATGAAAGAGGAGGGCTGACTTGTGGAATCAGGGGAATTGGGATGAGAAGGTGGGAGTTACGACTACTGTTGGAAGAAGTAGACACAATTTTGGGGGTGGCAATTGGGTGTGGGAGTGCCGGGGTTTGGTGTGATGTCCCCAGACATTAGGAGTAGTAGGGGGTGAGGGTGGTAAGGCGGGAGTGGGATTCATAGGAGGGCAATGGAGTGGAAGTGGTGATACTGTGTGGGCTTAGAATGAGCAGGAGGTGATAAGTGCAGTAATATTGAGTGGGCAGAAGAGAGGGAGATATGTACAGGTTGGGAGCTGGAGGGGGGGTAAAGACATGAGAGTTTGAGGAGAGAGGACGTTATAGCAAAGATTTGTGTGAGCATGTTGGAGGGTGGGGAGATGGGAATAGAAGGAAGGCTGAGGAAAGTTAAAGGATGAAGGGAACTTTGTGTAAAATAGGTGTGGAACACTAATATCTGTACTTACTTTTTTGTTGCAGTGCCTTAGTCAAGGTGCCCGTGAACAAGTGCCAAACACTTGTTGCCGGGGTGACACTTTGCGCAAGGAGTGGCCAGCCCAAACCCTCACCAGCCGTCCCAAGAAATGAACTGCATTTATACAGAGATGGTGTGGGGGGAAGATTCACAATTTTTCAATTAGGAGCTGATAAAACCAGGCTTGTGGGTGGGTGGGGTTTACAACTGGCCTGGACAACAGGATAAGGTTAAATGTTTGATCTTGTTCAAGTCAGCACAATACAAAATAAGTGACACTTTCAAAAATAAACAAACAAGTATAGACAGCAGATTCAAATTCTTAGTAAGGCAGAATTACAGTTCAGTTAGGCAATGTAGTCCAGTGTATAAGAGAAGAGTCTATGCAGTTACCAGAGGGTATGAAGAGTCAGGTGGGAAATCGCAGACAGGTAGAGCAACTTTGTGTTGCAGGGAAGGTCTATGCAGTTACCAGAGGGTATGAAGAGTCAGGTGGGAAATCGCAGAAAAGTTAAGTTGGTTAAGATCAATGCAGGGTTAACAGGGAGGGTGAAAAAGAAATAGGAAGAGCAGATAGTCTTGGGTATGTTTAGGCTGCCCTTGGTTTAGCAAGGACCTCTAAGATCCAATACAGAGTTAATGAATGGGGAAGGTGAAGATGAAATAGGAAAAGTAGGTGGGAATCTCGGGTGTGAAGGCAGCCCTAGGTTCAGGGCCGGATTTGCCACGAGGCCAGGCCTCAGGGCGGCAGTGGTGCAGGGGCGGCGCTGCTCCTGCGGTGACTTCGCGGCTGCCCCCCCTTTCAGGCTGCCCGTTAAAGTCGATTAAGGGCACCGGTGCCCTTAGAAAAGATGGCCGCGAGCCGCCCACTACTGCGCATGCGCCGCTCCGGAACCGGCTGTGCTCGGGAAAGTTTGTTCGTGCTCGGCTGGGCGGCGCATGCGCAGTAGCGTGATTGCGCTGCCCGGCGCCATTTTTGAAAAGATAGAGAAGTAATGTCAGCGGTGCGGCGGCGGAGGAGAGAGATGACATCTCTCATTGCCCACACCACTGTTCCACCCTCCTCCATCTGGTGGCAGCCAGGCAGCGTGGCAAGTGACATCAACATCTGGTGGCAGCCAGGCAGCATGGCAAGTGACATCTCCATCTGGTGGCAGCGTGGCAAGTGACATCTCCATCTGGTGGCAGCATGGCAAGTGACATCTCCATCTGGTGGCAGCATGGCAAGTGACATCTCCATCTGGTGGCAGCGTGGCAAGTGACATCTCCATCTGGTGGCAGCGTGGCAAGTGACATCTCCATCTGGTGGCAGCGTGGCAAGTGACATCTCCATCTGGTGGCAATCAGGCAGTGTGGCAAGTGACATCTCCATCTGGTGGCAGGCAGGCAGTATGTCAAGTGACATCTCCATCTGGTGGCAGGCAGCGTGGCAAGTGACATCTCCATCTGGTGGCAGGCAGCGTGGCTAGTGACATCTCCATCTGGTGGCAGGCAGCGTGGCAAGTGACATCTCCATCTGGTGGCAGGCAGCGTGGCAAGTGACATCTCCATCTGGTGGCAGCGTGGCAAGCGACATCTCATCTGGTGGCAGCATGGCAAGGGACATCCCCATCTGGTGGCAGGCAGCGTGGCAAGTGACATCTCCATCTGGTGGCAGACATAGTGGCAACTGACATCCCCATCTGGTGGCAGGCAGCGTGGCAAGTGACATCTAAATCTGGTGGCAGGCATAGTGGCAAGTGACATGCTCAGGGCTCCCAATGATTCTGCATTTTGGTGAGTTGAACTATTTCATTTTACATTACAATGTAATGATAGAAGTAATGTGTTTCAATCATCCTGACACCATAACAACCATGGTGCCGGGGATGATTGAAGCACTAACACCAGCCATTGCCCTGAAAAATTGCCCGCAAAAAATCCTTACCCCTCGCGCGCTTACCCTGAAGTATTTTTAGTCTGTAAAATTAAAGCAAGTTATTTTCAGTGTTCTCGTGTGTGGAGATATGTTTTTAATTGATCTATTGTAGCATTCATCAATAAAGGACAAGAATGGTGGTGTGTGTGTGTGTGGGGGGGCGGCATTGAAGGACCCGGCCTTGGGGCGGCAAAGGGAGTAAATCCGGGCCTGCCTAGGTTTAGCCTGAACTTTTAACAGCCAATATAGGGTTAATGAACAGAGAATGTGAAGAGGAAATTGGAAGAGTAGTTGGGAGCCATTTTTGAAGAGATCGAGAAGTAATGTCTGCGGTGCGGTGGCAGGGGAGAGAGATGACATCTCTCATTGCCCACACCATTGTTCCACCCTCCTCCATCTGGTGGCAGCCAGGCAGCGTGGCAAGTGACATCAACATCTGGTGGCAGCCAGGCAGCGTGGCAAGTGACATCTCCATCTGGTGGCAGCGTGGCAAGTGACATCTCCATCTGGTGGCAGCATCGCAAGTGACATCTCCATCTGGTGGCAGCATGGCAAGTGACATCTCCATCTGGTGGCAGCCAGGCAGTGTGGCAAGTGACATCTCCATCTTGTGGCAGGCAGTGTGTCAAGTGACATCTCCATCTGGTGGCAGGCAGCGTGGCAAGTGACATCTCCATCTGGTGGCAGGCAGCGTGGCTAGTGACATCTCCATCTGGTGGCAGGCAGCGTGGCAAGTGACATCTCCATCTGGTGGCAGGCAGCGTGGCAAGTGACATCTCCATCTGGTGGCAGCGTTGCAAGTAACATCTCCATCTGGTGGCAGCATGGCAAGTGACATCCCCATCTGGTGGCAGGCAGCATGGCAAGTGACATCTCCATGTGGTGGCAGCGTGGCAAGTGACATCTCCATCTGGTGGCAGCGTAGCAAGTGACATCTCCATCTGGTGGCAGCCAGGCAGTGTGGCAAGTGACATCTCCATCTGGTGGCAGGCAGCGTAGCAAATGACATCTCCATATGGTGGCAGGCATAGTGGCAAGTGACATGCTCAGGGCTCCCAATGATTCTGCATTATGGTGAGTTGAACTATTTCATTTTACATTACAATGTAATGATAGAAGTAATGTGTTTCGATTATCCTGACACCATAACAAACATGGTGCCAGGGGCGATTGAAGCACTAACATCAGCCATTGCCCTGAAAAAGTGCCCGCAAAAAATCCTTACCCCTCACGCGCTTACCCTGAAGTATTTTTAGTCTGTACAATTAAAGCCAGATCTATTGTAGCAGTCATCGATAAAGGACAAGAATGGTGGTGTGTGTATGGGGGGGGGCGGCATTGAAGGACCCGGCCTTGGGGCGGCAAAGGGAGTAAATCCGGGCCTGCCTAGGTTTAGCCTGAACTTTTAACAGCCAATATAGTGTTAATGAACAGAGAATGTGAAGAGGAAATCGGAAGAGTAGTTGGAAGTTTCAGTACGTATAGAGGTATAGAAGCTGTTCAATGCACTTCTTATTTTTCCCCTAAATCGCTATTCACATACACAAACGTTCTCAAATGTAAATTTAAGCAAAAACAAGTCATATAACCCTTCTTGCTGTTGAAGGCCCAAGTTACTTTGGATGTTTGGAAATAGATCTACAATCTACTCCTATGGATAAACAAAAGGACAAGGTTATGCAGCTTTCCCATGTGTCTTCCATTTCCTCCAGAATGGAAGAGGTTAAGTACAAACTTCTCACTTGTTGGCATTATACACCGAGTACTTCACACTATGTGTACCTTAAATTCTCCTTTGTGCTGGAGAGATTGTGGAAGCTGTGCCACGTATGGTCATATATGGTGGTCTTGTCCTTTCATACTTCCGTTTTGGCAGGCGGTGTTCAATATGATCTCTTTAAAACAAAGGGATACGATTAGATTTGAACCTTGGTTGATTTTATTTCATTGTACAACAGAATCAATTGGCTTATATAGGAGGTCAGTGATCCCACATTTATTAAATGATGCCAAATCTCTGATTCCAACTTTCTGGGAACAACAATCTGTACCTACCTTGTCCCAATGGTTACGTAAAGTTGATGATCTATGTCTTATGGAAGACAGCTGAAGAACGCCAGTGAGCACCATCTACACACAAAATGGGGCCCCTCCATCTATACAGCCTAAAGAAGAGTGGTGAGAGGGTCTTTGACCCACAGTTATTCTGTTGCCAACATTGAATATACCCCTTTCTTGAGAAACTTGTTTTTCACCTGCATTTACACTCAATTACCGTAAAGCACCACTTTTTCTGTTTGACTAGACCCAAACTGCCAAGTTGACTTGCAATCCCGCTATTTTCCATAGTGTCTTAAGAACTCCTACTACTTTCAAGCCTATCTCACTCAGTGCAGGACTACAAACACCTATGTACATAGAGATATCTCTATAATGCACACAAATATAGCCAGCATAACATAGCTGGCAGAAGAGCAACTTTAGGAACTGTATACAATTTATTTGTTTTTGAGGGCAGTCAGCATACTAATTTATACCCTAGACCACAGGCTTAGCCCTTTCATTGCAAGAGCTCCCAAACAATTTAGTCTACAGCATAATGTATTACCAGCTGTGTTGCTTGCTGTTGCTCATTTTAGGTGGAGAGCTTTGCTTTGTTTATGCTGTTTGAGGTTACAGTTCATGTTGGGACTTAAATTATTGTAAGAACCCATGAATGCATTGTTTGTGCTGTTATTTTCTTTATTGTTATGCATTACCTTGATTGACCCTAACCTGCTAATATACTACTATTTACAATAGAGTTGTGAGTCTGGGTGACTAACATATTACGAAAACATTACTCTACATCTGCTGAAGAGGTACAATTTGTAGTGTTAGGGAGGTTGAGTCTTTGAACAGGGTTGAAGCAAGAGCAGAGGACTTTGACTTAACCAGTGGCTCCTGTGGGGGTGGTGTTACATTTCAATAAATATGTAGAACTTATATAAAATAATTTGTAATGTAAAAAGGGCCTCTCTAGAATATTGGGGTCATCGTAGTGAAAATGAAAGCCTGGTTGACAGAGTTAGACATTAGTGAAAGGTGGGGCAAAATATCCCCACCCCACCACCTATCGGATCATGACAGACATTTAGATAAATCATTTAAATAAAGGTTAATTAAAAAAAAAAAAAACTTACATTGATTGACAGTTGATCTGACAGTTAACCAATTATTGATCTGCTGCCATGAGCGGGTACCTTTAAAAAGAAAAGAGATGCAACATTAACAGGCAGAGGGAGAGAAGAAGACTGAAGATAACTCAGCGGGGACAGTATATTATCTGTGGAGCCCGGGATGTCTTCCTTTTGTTGCCCTGCCTCTTCTGCTACTTGTTCCGGGTCAAGCTTACTTTTTTGTTTCCCTCCTACAGATCCATCTTCGGCCAGGGTCACTTCGGGCCCTCCTTCAGATCTCATCATAGCTCCACCCGCAGATCCGTTTGATGGACAGGGGAATGACATGGATAGGCCTGGAAGAAAAATAGCAAGGGCTCTTAAGAGACCTCGCTGGATCGAATCCCCAGTTGGTCGAGTAACTGGGGATAAAGAAAAAAAGAAGAAAGGTAATCTTAATGGTAACAAGAAATCTAGAAATGATTTATACAATCGGAATTTTGCTAAAAAGGGTACTGATTCCTCTTCTAAGCTACAATCATCTCTAGAAGGACATAATTGTATTCAACCTGAGTTTAAGAGATACTGGAAACAACCCTATTGAGGCGGATGAGATAGCATTATGCTATTTGATACCTGAGACTAATAATGCATCCATCTCAGTTGCTATGGCTACCAAAGGTGAGTCTGAAGATTTGTCTCAATTTAAAGCCTTTTTTCTTTATTTCAAGAATTGAAGTAAAAATTCTCATTTGTTACTAATGTTCAAAAACAAGACCATTTAGACCCGAGCGTTGCTCCAGTATGGCTTGCTCCCCTGGATGGGGGTTTGCATAGGTCTTCAGTTGCTGCGGCGAATGCTTGTAATGAGCCACCTGTGGCTTTGAGTTCTTCATTCATTACTGACTCATGTTTAAAAGAGGTTATTATGTGCGAATTGTCGCCTTTGGGATTTCATTTAAATATTGCTGTGAAAGACAAAATATGGAAAGGCGACTATGTCAACATTCTAAGTTTACTCCCTTTGCATAAAGAATTTGGAATGGATAAAAAAAGATGGTGATAGATAGGCAAGACACCTCCTCAATCATTTAACAATTGGCTACAGAAGTTTTGCATTTATTCGAGTGTGTTGGGGAAAAACGCCCTGACTTGTGCTGCTGTTTATTTCAACATGTTGAGATAATCCTTGAGGCTTATAAAATTTTTCCTGGTCTCTCTTTGGTTTGCATATGACAAATCTTTTCGCCAGAAGTTGTTGGTCTATAAGTCAATGAAATGGGGTGTAAAAGATGTGAGTTTGTGGCTGAATCTGTTACTGCCACAAAAACAATTTCCAAAGCCTCAGGAGTCTACTCCGCATATGTATCGACGTGGCGTATGCTTCCAGTTTAATGATGGGGAAGGTAAATGGCAACTCATGTAAGTACATTGTTTCAAAAGATCATCTACAAATGGTTCAGTTCTTCAAAAGAGCCCTTTCTTAAAATCAGCCTTTCAGGTGAGGCTGCCTTTATATGTTGCCATGGCTTCAACGGTACTCAGAACGTCAGACAGTGGCAATTTTGCATGATTTTTTTTTGCATGGTTTTAATTTGCCTTCCTTTAAAGGCACTGGTTGTGTTGTGTTTGAGAATCTTAGGTCTATATTACTACAGACTGATATTGTTCGGGTAAAGTTATTGAAAGTGATTAAAGAGGGTAGAATTGCTGGCCCATTTCGTGAACCTCCTTTTTTGGATCTTAGGGTAGCCCCTTAAGGAATTATAGCTAAAAAAGAACCGAATGCTTATAGGTTGATACATCACCTGTCATATCCATACGGGCTTTCCTTGAATGATGAAATAGATCCGGCTTTTTGCTCAGTTCATTATTCGTCTTTTGATGAGGCTTTGTTCAAAATTCGAAACATGGGTAGTTCAGCCTTGCTAGCGAAAGCTGATATTAAATCAGCATTTCGTCTACTGCCTAAAAAACCCTTCAGCGTTTAATTCATTGGGTTTTAAATTCCTTGATGCATTATCTTGATGATTTTTTATTTATTGGTAGCACTGATTCTAATGGTTTTTTATTTATTTTCACTGAGCTTCGTATTGTTTCTAGAGAATTTGATATTCCGTTAGCTGATGAGAAGTCAGTTTATCCTACTTCTTGTCTAGAATTTTTGGGTATACAAATTGATACTGTTGCCATGGAATTTAGACTACCGATTGATAAGATCTTAAGAATTCAGAAATTGTTAGTTTTCATCATGTCTAGGGCTAAAGTTCGTTTAAACATTTTACAGTCGTTGCTAGGTTTATTGGCATTTGCATCCAGAATTATGCCTATTGGTAGCATTTTCTCTAAACGTCTTTATCGTGCTATTTCAGGTTGTTCTTCTCCGTTTCATGTTGTGCATATTACATCTGACATTGTCGAAGATTTACTAGTTTGCATCCTTTAAAAACAAAATAAGAGTAGCGCTAGGAAGAGGGGTCAGAAAATGGAGTCTATGGACTGACAGTTCAAAGTTCGTGTGCTTAAAGGAACATCCCTGGAGAGAATCTGAAAAGTCCTCTGGAACAGATCTCAACAAGGGTGTAAACCATCTGTGGAGGGAGCCCACACACCAACAATAGAAGTGAAAAGGCTTACCGGACTTGGTGGACCCAACAAGGCATACGCCAGGTAGAGTCAATCAGGCTTAGGTGGTGCTGGACTGCAGTTGGCCCAGACGGGCAAAGTTGGTGGAGTGGCTACCCCGTGGCTGTATTCCTCAAACGTAATCGGGCCCAAAAATATGGAGTACGGCACCCATAAATCGTATCTGGAGACACAGTGAAGCCAGAGAAGCAGTTCCAACGCTGATCTGAGGGATATGATTTATGGGTGCCGTACTCCATATTTTTGGGCCCGATACCTGGCGTATGCCTTGTTGGGTCCACCGAGTCCGGTAAGCCTTTTCACTTCTATTGGTAGTGTGTGGGCTCCCTCCACATATGGTTTACACCCTTGTTGAGATCTGTTCCAGAGGACTTTTCAGATTCTCTCCAGGGATGTTCCTTTAAGCACACGAACTTTGAACTGTCAGTCCATAGACTCCATTTTCTGACCCCTCTTCCTAGCGCTACACTTATTTTGTTTTTTGACATTGTTTACACTTGCTGGTTGTGCTAGCTGCTGTTTTATTCCCCTTTTTGGTAGCGCAGAATTATTGTGTATATATTTATAGTTTGCATCATTTATTGGCACAAATATAATGGTTGTTCTCTATGGCAATCCCCCTTTTGTTCAGCGTCTGCGCTAAATTTCCATACAGATGCTGCTGGGTCTTGCAGGTACGGTGCATTTTGGAACGGTCATTGGTTGGCTGCTGCATGGCATGATACATGGAAATCTAAAGGTTTATCAACCAACATTGTTTTGTTAGAGATTTTTCCAGTATTAGTGGCGCTGGAACTTTGGGGTGCTCATTTGGGTAATAGCTGGATATTACTTCATTTTACATATAGTTACATAGTTACATAGTAGGCGAGGTTGAAAAAAGACACAAGTCCATCAAGTCCAACTTATGTGTGATTATGTGTCAGTATTACATTGTATATCCCTGTATGTTGCGGTCATTCAGGTGCTTATCTAATAGTTTCTTGAAGCTCATTCAGGTGCTTATCTAATAGTTTCTTGAAGCTATTGATGCTCCCCGCTGAGACCACCGCCTGTGGAAGGGAATTCCACATCCTTGCCGCTCTTACAGTAAAGAACCCTCTACGTAGTTTAAGGTTAAACCTCTTTTCTTCTAATTTTAATAAGTGGCCACGAGTCTTATTAAACTCTCTTCTGCGAAAAAGTTTTATTTCTATTGTAGGTTCACCAGTACGGTATTTGTATATTGAAATCATATCCCCTCTCAAGTGTCTCTTCTCCAGAGAGAATAAGTTCAGTGCTTGCAACCTTTCCTCATAACTAAGATCCTCCAGACCCTTTATTAGGTTTCTTGCCCTTCTTTGTACTCGCTGCATTTCCAGTACATCCTTCCTGAGGACTGGTGCCCAGAACTGGACAGCATACTCTAGGTGCGGCCGGACCAGAGTCTTGTAGAGTGGGAGAATTATCGTTTTATATCTGGAGTTCATCCCCTTTTTAATGCATGCCAATATTCTGTTTGCTTTGTTAGCAGCAGCTTGGCATTGCATGCCATTGCTGAGCCTATCATCTACTAGGACCCCCAGGTCCTTTTCCATCCTAGATTCCCCCAGAAGTTCTCCCCCCAGTGTATAGATTGCATTCATATTTTTGCCACCCAAATTTTGATAATAAAGACGTTGTATTTGCTATAAATTGTTTATCATCAAAATCATCCCCTGTTATTTCTATTTTACGACAGATTGCATTTAGGTGTTTGATGTTCAATATTTGGTTGAAGGCCTGGTGTGGAGAATCTCATTGCTGACACTTGGTCCCATTCAAAGATTCCAGAATTTCGGAGATTGGTGCCAGATGCGGATATAGTCAGATTGGATTGTCCTCCGCACTTATGGGAACTAGTGTGACCCCAGTCATTGTGGCAATAAAACATTCCGTAGCTTAAATTATATTCCACAAGATTATACCAGAGCACAACTACGCCTTCTCCTTCATCTTTTCACTGCAGCCAAGCAAACAATTGGCAAGGCCTGGAAGACACCCACCCTTAGCATAGCTGAACTGAAAAACAGGGTCACCCAGGCAATGATACACAGCAAAATCGAAGCGACAATCCTAGAGAAGGTCCCCCAGCACCTCAAAGTCTGGCATCCTTGGATAGACCATTTTCTGCCCCCTGACATAGACAAACATTTCTTAGAACCTTGAGATTACTTCAATTTTCAGCGACAGTGTTGCTGTTGCTCCTGCACTCATGTGGACCGGCCGACCTATCCCCCTTCTAACTGTCCCTTTTTTCTTTCTCTTTGCCCTTTTCTATCCTGCTTTCTCTCCTCTCTTACTAACCCCCCCTTCATTTCTGATAACCATTGGTACTGTACGCTGATGGTAGGGATGGTTCGGTTGCTTTCGCGACCGACTCCATACGAATTGATCCGAGTAGCCTCCCACTTCTAATCTAAGGGCATTTCCCTCCCTTAATGACAACATCTAGGGCCTATACTGGACTTTGTCATTTCGGACAGAGTACCCATATAATGAAACCCCACCCCTATCATGCCACCGTTATAATGTATTATCGAGATGTACACTGTTTTATGTACTCACCCTACCTCACATTGAATTGTTTGTAACGGATACTTGTTAATTACCAATAAAAATTTTTGAAAGGAAAACATTCCGTAGCTCCTTCCACATGGTCGTACTACTGTGCTGCGTGGAAATTATGGCGTTTCTTTTTGGTCTCTTCTAATCAATTCATGCTTCATTCTCTGAGAGCTTGGTGTTGTAATTTTAATTCTTTGATGGCTGCTTCATACTCTTACTCGTACATAGTTAAGATGTTGTTGTACTCATTTTACATTTATCAGGAAATGACATCGGTAAATATATTACGTTGGAGTTGATTGCTAAAGTTAAATTAGATTTACAATGACTGTTTTCTTGAGTTTATATAATAGCTCGAGCTTATATATAGCTGAGCTATATTTAGAATGAATTATTTTATGTAGAGATGTTAATAATAATAAAAAAAGATATCATATCTATAATAAAGGGCCAGGGCCTATTACACCACAGGTTCTGCAGTAATGTGTTTTATTATTAGTAGTAAGAATGTTCTGTCTATGATCCCATAAAGGTGAAAGGTGGGGCAAAATGTCCCCACCCCACCACCTATGGGATCATGACAGACATTTAAATCAATCATTTAAATAAAGGTTAATAAAAAATAAATAAATACATAAAATTTAAATACTTACCGTATATACTCGAGTATAAGTCGTTCCGAGTATAAGTCGAGGCCCTAATTTACCACAAAAAAATGGGAAAAACTTATTGACCCGAGTATAAGACGAGGGTGAGAAATGCACAGCTACTGTAAGTGGAAAAGAGAGTCAACAATGCAAATTTGCAGCATCACTGTTCCCATTTGCAGCCTCACTGTGCCCATTTGCAGCCATAGGTCCCCTGAACTTCAAACTCGGTAGTTAAGGGTTCCTAGATGCCCCCTAGCTGCAGCCAAAATTTGGCGTCTCTGAACCCAAAGGGTCCCGAAATGACATTGCTGCAGATGGACACAGTTGACCGAATTTGGGGCCCCGTATCTCGGGGCCACTTAGTGCTAAAAACCCCAAATTTGGTGTGCAAACCCAGTGGAACTAGCACCATAAAATGTCCAAATCTGGGGTTTCTAGCACCAAGTGGCCCCGAGATACAGGGCCCCAAATATCAGTTCAGAAAATATCAAGCATTTTTTTTGCAGCAGAGAATGACATTTTCCGAACCAATTTGGGGCCCCGTATCTCAGGGCCACTTGGTGCTAGGAACTTCAGCTTTGGATATGTTATGGTACCAGTTCCACTGGGTTTGCACACCAAATTTGGAGTTCCTAGCACTAAGTGGCCCTGAGATATGGGGCCCCAAAATCGGTTCAGAAAATGTCAAGCACTTTTCTGCAGCAGAGAATGACATTTTCTGAACCAATTTTGGGGCCCCGTATCTCAGGGTCACTTATTGCTAGGAACTTCAGCTTTGGATATGTTGTGGAACCAGTTCCACTGGGTTTGCACACCACTGGGGTTCCTAGCGCTAAGTGGCCCCGAGATACGGGGCCCCAAAGTTGGTTCTGAAAATGAATTTTTTTGCTGCATAAAAGTGCTTGACTCGAGTATAAGTCGAGGGGGGCACTTTCAGCACCAAAAAATGTGCTGAAAAATTTGACTTATACTCGAATATATACGGTACATTGATTGGCAGTTGTTCTGACAGTTAACCAATTAATGATCTGCTGTCACGAGCACATACCTTTAAAAATAAAAGAGATTCCTCATTAACTGGCAGACGGAGAGAAGAAGATAACTCGTTCCGCCCCCCCCCCCCCCCCCGTCATGGCCCTGGTTATGAGGTTTTGTCCCTTTCTCTGAAAGGGGATATTTGGTTTGACTTATTGCTTAAGAGTATGTTGAAGGGATGAAGGGATGTTGTTTTCTTGAGTTTATGTAATAGCTCGAGCTTATATATAGCTGAGCTATATTTAGAAAAATATATATGTCAAAATAAGATATAAGTAGTACTTGATATATTTAAGTGAATTAATTATTTGATGTAAAGATGTTAATAATAATATAAAAAATATATTATACCTATAATAAAGGGCCATGGCCTATTACACCACAGGTTCTGCAGTAATGTGTTTTATTATTAGTAGTAAGAATGTTCTGTCTATGATTCCATGCAAAGTGTTAAACACGTTTTATAAAAAAAAACCACAAGATTCTATACAATTTAATGTGATTTAAAGGAATGGTTTTAAATACATTGATCTGTGTACTAAATCCAGTTCAAATGTTTGCAGTGTGCTGGAGTGTGTTACCACATTCAAGGTATAGAAGTACAGAATTTTATTGTTTGGTCCTTTGGACATATCAGGGGCTGCACTTGGGGCCTTCTGTATTTACTAGACTGACCACCACTAATTTTTACAATAGAAAAAACAGGATCAGAAACTCTGTAGCCTACTGAACTTGTGTTTACTTCAGTTATGCAGAGTGCAGATACATTTCCTATAATATTATCTTCCCCTGCATGGTTGGAAGGGATCTCTGGGCCAATTCAGGGAAGCCTATCCCACACCCACCTAACAATCATATCAAATCATTTCCTGCATCTATTACCTTTTGTACCACCACCCCCTCCCTTTAGAATGTAAGCTCTATGAGTAGGGCCCTCCTGTCCCTTCTTGAACTGTACTGTAATTGTGCTGTCCCCCCTCTACGTTGTAAAGCGCTGCATAAACTGTTGGCGCTATATAAATGGTGAATAATAATAATAATCTACAAATAGCTCCTTTTGTAAAACCTGTGGTCATTGTTTACAGTGCCTAGTGTCAACAGTTTTTGGTGTAACCTTTTAAAAAATAGATGTACAATCTTCTGGAGTAATGCTAAACCTAGAAGCAATGTTTTTGGTTGTTTTTGGTTCTCAAGGAACCTTTAAGCCTAGTACACATGGTCAAATCGTCAGACGGCATCAGCCGGTTCAATAGAAACCAACCAACTTTCAGCCTGTTTGTACGGCAGTCGGGCTGGCTTCTGTCGAAGGGTCATGACCGAAAAAAAAGCTCTGCTGACTGGGTCCCGATTGGCACTCTCAGCCAATGGCTGAGAGCACTGACCAGAGTGTTCTAGTGGGGGGGGGGGGGGTGTTCCCCTGTCAGAACACAGTAGCACAGCAGGGGAGATCGATGTACATTGGATTGTTAGTACAGCGCTTCTGATTTAAGCAGTCATTTTTTTTCCGTTCAACCCATCGGGTTGAACAAAAAAAAAATGGTAGTGTGTACGAGGCTTTACTCTTCATGCCAGAATACAATAGGGGGAATTCGATAAAGCTGCTGCACCACTTTTCTGGCGTTATTTCACTCTTGTTAATGTATTGCGCCAAATTCATGAAGCATTTGTGACACTTTTGATTCAGACAGCGACTCATGTACCTAACTCAGGTAGTTCTAAAATGTGCCACTTTTACATTGCGTCACATTGAATGCGCCAAATGTAAAAGTTGAGATTATTAAGACCAACTCTCTTGTGGCGTACAGAAAAAAACAGGCTTAGACAGATTTTGCAAAAGTATCTCTTGCATTCTAAAAGTGGCACAGCATGAGCCAAATTCAAGTACATGTATTAGACAGGTATATGAGTTTGGAGCATTCTTCACCACTTTTAGAATGCTTGAGAGACACTTTCGCAAAATCTGTTTGCGCCAGTCTTTATAAATTCCAGGGAATATGTGTTAAAAAACAAAAGTTCTTAACAATGAGGTGGTTGTAACAGTATTACTGTGCTTTCAAACTGTATTAGTATTGCTTGGACCTTGAAGAAGGGGGTACACCTCAAAAGCTTATCCTGAAAATTTGGAGGTTAGCTCAAATAAAAACAATTATCACAGACAGTACTGATTGATAAAAAAAATTAACTGCATATACTCCTAAAATTGTACTTGGAAATAATAGATTGACCTCATCATACAAAATACACATAACATCTAAGATCTAAAGTTTTACATACAAAAAAAAATTCTAACAAGGATTTTATTAATTGTAGAAAATATTTGTTGTGCCAATAAACATTTAATACAGGGTGCCCCTCTGACACAGAATATACTAAGCAAGCACAGCAGAAGCACTTTTCCTTCAGACAGACTGTCCCTAATATACATTTTGCAGGGTTCCCTCTTGAAGTATAGATTTTTAATAGCTTTCACTTATTGATATATTTGAACATTTTAGTCAGAGATCTTTTTTCAGCAAAGTGCACATGTGAGAAGGAGACTAAAAATCTGGATACTGCCCGAAATGAAAAAATAAAATTTTTTATATGCATGAATTCATTCCCCCCCCCTAGCCCAATTTTTTATTTATTTACAATCTATTTTTTTGAGCCCTGACCATAGAAAAGAAAAAGATATACAGATTCTCTATAGCAATATCAGGGCATAAGCTGAAGACAGTGAGGTACAAGTGCTATTAAGTAAACTCTGCACTATACTAAAATAGGAAAATTCTGTCAGTTTTCTTTATTCTGAATTCTTTCAAGCACTGCATCCAGATTTCACAGACCTTCTAACAGGCTCAGTAGCAGGTGCACAGCTTGTCCAGTGTAATATCCTCTCTCTGTTTTCCGCATTTCCAATCACATTTGCACCTTCAAGGCTGGTTTCAATCAGATTGGAGGCTATAAGAAATTTCCTAAAACTAACTTTTTTGTGTGTGAAAGATGTAGGAAGGAACCTACAGGGATGTTTTAATATCAGAAGCAGGTGGGTTCCAAGAGGCTCGATAGCTTTCTATAATACAGCAACACCCATGCTTTTCAGTGTACCCATATTTGTGTGTGTGTGTATATATGTATATATATATATATATATATATATATATATATATATATATATATATACACATAATATTCAGCATTTAAAATATATAATTACATATTTATTTCTTGTTTATGAAGAATCAAGTAAATATTGAATTTTCTAAAGTGCTAATGATATATTTATAAGCTTAAATATTTAAAAAAAACAAACACTTTAACATTACAGTTAAACGTTAACAAAACAAGAGTCATTTTTTTTAATTTTTTTTTTTTTTACTTTTAAACTTCCTGCTGTCCTGTTCTTGTAAGGCAAAAAACATGTGACTGGAAACAGGCAATTACCACCATGGGGATATGTGCTGGAGCTTAGTAAATATGTGCATTTTCTAAAGCTCATAATCGCATACATATCATTGGCAGCAATGTCCAAGGCTTCTCATAGACAGGCTAATTTTAGAAACAGTTGATGAAGATTCAACAAATATTCCAAACCTCAAATTACATTTCAGCATGCTGGATGCAAAATCATAACTGACAACAAATAAATAGGAGACATTTATCAAAATGATGTTTGAAAATTATTTTCCGTAGACTATGTATTTTTATAAATATCAGTATAAATGAACAATTAGCATGTAGAGTAGGTAAAGTCTAATAGCTATTCTTAAAGCCCTACTATAGCGAAAAATATTGTATTCTGGTAACTGTAAAAAATACCTATAATTATAGTAGTCGGTATATGTTTTTTTTTTTTTTATTCCACGTGTCTTTATTTATATTTTTCACCACATTCACATTTATACCAAGCTGCACGATAGCTACAGGGGTTATGGCAACCTATAACCTTGCCAAGGGTGCTTACAATGATCAGTTTTTACTCAGGAACTGGGCTTTCAATTGTTTTCTGTTTACTTAAAGTCCATCTAAAAATACATGTCTATAAAAGACTACCCTGTCAACAGGGTGACAACCCTGCTGTGCATTTCTGCAAAGAACTATGTTACAGGGGAGATTTAGAAGAACAAAAACTGCTGTAAAAAAGCTTTGACAGACTTTAGCATTCATGTCATTTTTGATTTTGCAAATAGTTTTACTTTAACCATTTCAACTGTCGTACTTGCATATTTCCTTTTACAATATTGCTAGGTGCCTATTTATTTTGCAACAATTTTGTCATTACATAAAGCAACAAAGTGTATATATATATATATATATATATATATATATATATATATATATATATATATATATATATATATATATATATATATTTATTTATTTTTAGGTCAAATTGTATCTTTGAGTCTTGCAAAATGTTTGTTATTTTTCATTAATAAAAATAACAAAAAAAGGTTATATATATATATATATATATATATATATATATATATATATATATATATATATATATATATATATAAAACCATTTTTTGTTATTTTTATTAATGAAAAATAACAAACATTTTGCAAGACTCAAAGATACAATTTGACCTAAAAATAAATAAATAAATAAATAAATATATATATATATATATATATATATATATATATATATATATATATATATATATATATATATATATATATATATATATATACACTTTGTTGCTTTATGTAATGACAAAATTGTTGCAAAATAAATAGGCACCTAGCAATATTATATATACTCATTTTATTGTATAATTTGACCCTTTTAAAATAACACTAAAATTATGATTTTGTACAAATCATTGCATTTTTTTTTTACAAATAAAATAAAGGCTTTTCTCAATATTGTGTCTTTTTACACTAAAAAAAATAAACAAAACGAATAAAAACAAAAAAAGTAAATAGTTGTTTAAAAAAAAAGAAATAAAAAAAATCTACAGGAAAATAAATGCTATTGGAAGAAGGGGAGATAAAAGAAATTTAGTACTGATTGGAGTAAAGTGAGTGGTATTTTTTTTTCTTTTTTAACTTGTGAGGTTGCATTAGCTCCTTTGATCTGTAGATACAGTAAACAGAGCAGTGGAAATACAAATTAACAATAATATTCCATTCACCCTATGTATTTCAATTATGTTTTTTGGGTGTACACCTAATGTCCTCAACTGGTTAAAGTTATCTGAGCGTGTGCAAAGTGCAATCAGTAAGAAAGAACAACTAGTTACTCTAAAAACATGCATGTCACAAAAGAAGGTGGAAAAAAGCATTCTGTTTTGTATACTTACAATTGTTTCCAAAAAGACTGTTTATGGAATCTTCCCATCTATGGACAGCCTTAGAATGGTGGCCCAGTAAACAAATCTACACCATAATAAACTAAAAAAACAAAAATCTTTATGTGGAAATAAAAAAACCTCATTAAACTACTGCATGTATAATTAACAACAACAAAAATCTTCACTGAATTTTAGTTTTACATTGCAGATTTCAAACCTTTTTTTGTATAGCAATTAATCAGGAGAATGATATAATAAAGGCAGCAGATTAATTGTAGTAAGAAATCAATGTATAAAGTGCATTTACAGAAGGTGGCCCTACATGAATACTTTGAAGTACAAGGCTCATTGTGCCAGAAACAAACTTACACTTTGGGCTATAAAAGAAGGGAAGAGAGTGACGGCAGTGCAGAGACACAGCCACAGACATTATTGTTGCACTGTAACCATCTGATTAACATGCCCCGGACACTTTTTCTTAGTTTACCGGCATCCTAGCAACTGCTAACAAAGAGCCTGGATTGTCCTGGGCGCCAGGGGACAAGGGGCAGGCTTTGATCTGTGCCACCGTTTACAGTTTAGGAAGCACGTGGAATGGTGGGGGTAGGCTAGGACCCCAGAACCAGGTACAATATACTGACTACACCTGCATAATCATAGATCGGTGCTACCCTGATCACAGATCAGCATCACACTTTCCTGATCACAGACAAGTGATCCAGTTGCCTAATCACAGACCAATGTCACTCCTTCACAACTGTCGCTTTTATCCTTTATATAAGGATGTTGATGTGTTCCAACTCTTTATACCCAAAACACAAATTTCGTGATAGAGAACTCTCATGCACCAGGTGTATAGATCTCACGCATGGCAAGCTCCCAAGGGTCACTTGTGTTTACAAGACATTATTTAAAGAATCATTTAGTATGTGATATAGGAATACTGGAATGGCAGTGAGTGCAATGTCACACTAGAATCCTGTAGAAATCTCTGTATGAAGTGATTCTATACAACACACACTACATGCACTTCATATATGCATCTCTATCTAGAGGAGAACCTATCCCTTCCACTCTTACAAATTCCCGGAGAATATTCTGTGCAAGTCTCTTTGTTGTAAATTATCTGCAAACAAAATTTTTAATCATAGGTTCGCCTATTTAATTGTAAGATGTTTTGTTTGGACAGAAGTAATTACAAATGGTACACCAACGTTACAATAACAAATATTAATTAACAAATGAATATGTTACTAGAAATTACAATGTATTTTTTTTTTTAATCATTAGATAAAATATTACACTATTCTTTGTATGTATACAGTCTGTCAATGAATTCTGATGTTTACAGTGAACCTTTTTTGGTGCTCTTATGGTAGCTATAATTTGATCTTACTATTATTATTTCTGTGAATTGTTATTAAATTGTAAAATTGTATAGAAAATGTACACACTTTACAAGCAATCCAGGCAACAATCTCACTAAATGTTAGCACCAGTGCACATCAATACACATGTAGACACAAGACAACAAAGAACTGGTATAAAGCTGAAAGGAAGGTACGAAACTGTATGTGCATCAATCTCCACTCAAGGTGTTCTCTTTCATTAGGTACATTAGAATACAGTCTGCATTGTGTAGAATAGCTCGAGAGGGGTTCAGGAACTGTAATAATTACACCGCACTTTCCCCCAAGTTCCCTGGAAAAAGCTCACGGGGGGGTCTTTGGACTAGAATAACTTCAGTGCTCCACAACTGCAATTACAGACCCATTAGGTGGCTCTTCACCACCATTAATATGCACAAAATCCCTGTGCTAATCTCATAATCTGTTTTGTTTCATCAATTGTCTGTTCAGAAATGCTGCTGAAAAAGACAAAACCTGAAAAAGCTTCCTAATGTAAATAGCGGGGCGGAAGAATCCTAAAAAGAGTCCTTAGTCACTTATTCAAAACAGTCCTCATTAGAGAAAGAGTATAAGGAACATTAGAATTCCCATAAACACTGCTGATAGGAGAAACACATTGCTGAAGCTTCTCCAGCACACAACTTTACTGCAGGATGTAATGTCCTACACAGATTGTGTCACACAAGATAAATTAAGACATTACTGGCAGCCCCCCCGGCATTGCATTAGACAATACAACAAACTGCACCATATGTGTCCTATGGAGAATCATCAAAGAATACATATATGTAAAATCATCTCATAAACAGGCTTAGTTTAATTCTCCTGTGTACACACAGGATAAAGTGTTATGTACCTAGGATTTATTAAACCAATATACAAGATCAGCCTCACTGTGCCTCACTCCATCATGTCTCAGCTCATTTCCTAAGTAATTGTTTCTCATTAGAATGTTTTAATAGTGTTAACGGTAATTTGGTCACCTGGGATTCAGTAACATGTTGTGCGCAAAAGTGATGATGGGCTATGTAGGCTTAAACTATGTAGTCAGCACATGAGAGATGACCTCATAGAGAAAAGGCTGACTAAATAAATCGACAATAGACAGACAGACAGACAGACAGACAGGTAGATAGATAGATAGATAGATAGATAGATAGATAGATAGATAGATAGATAGATAGATAGATAGATAGATAGATAGATAGATAGATAGATAGATAGATAGATAGATAGATAGATAGATAATCTTATAGAGACAATTCAGAGTCAACTCTCCACATACAGAAACTGATGATGGATGGATGAATGGAGGAGGTAGACTCATAGAGACAAGGCTTTGCAAATGGAATCTCTACACACTGGAACCGATCAAAGATAGATTCTTGGATAGTTGGAATCATGCAATTTTATTTTACATCACAGGGACAAATTTTCAAAAGCAGCAATTTCCCTCCTATCCTGTGTTCACTACAAGTACTCAGATTCAGGAGAACTAGGAAAGTAGACTTTTTCCAAAACCTGAATGCAAGTTAAGCAAAAGCCCCTTTAGTAAATCACCCCCAGACCTGTCTTTACCATGGTAAAAGCTATGTATACATGAATGCCCAGGGTTGAGAAGTAGAGCTTTGTCCATTAACTGTTGATGAATGAGCTCTCTGTAATCAGACGCTGAACGTCCCTCCTGTGTTCTCCGTCTAATCGTTGAAATATTTAATACACTGTTAATTGTCTCTTTCAGTGCGATGAAGGATCAGTGACAACCGCTTATATAAGACTGGGTGCCCCTATTCAGGCTGTGGGAAGAGAGGATTATTTGGGAAAAGTCAATTTAAGATTATTCCAAGCAGATTTCATATGTATTTATTCTCAGTCAAATCAGGAGTGTCCAGCGCTCAGGACTATAATCTGCTTGCAATCCTGTCTAATCGAGATGAGCATAGGCTGTACAAAGACTGCTCTTATAGAAGTAGAGAAAGGGAGGAATCCCATACAATACTGCTGAAGGAACTGCACCATGCATATACTGGTGACTTACATACCTATAAGGCAACCTGTCATACTTAGGCATGCAGGAGTTTATTAATCAGACATAGTTTGCAAAGATTGTCATATTATTGTTACAAAGTAATCTTGAATTAACATTAGGAGTTACTACTTTGAGCAGCCTCAGAATGCGTCTGTGCAGTTCACTGTGATCTGTAAAAGCTCTGATTTTTTTTCACCAATTTCCACCATTGATGACTCAGCAAAGAGAGCAAGCATTTAAAAAGTAAAAGCTATTTATGAAATATCTCAGTTGTATGGGAAGTCATAGATTTGCTGTAAAGGGGGGGGGGGGGGCAATATGTTACAGAAAATAATAAAACTGTCTATTTTTGATATGGATAGGCCCATACATATTATAGGGCATGTCACCACTGAATACTACTTGTTTGTAGCAAGTACCCCATCAGTAAGCACAGCAGAAGGAAATCACTGACAGCACACCGGTAGTCACAGGATGGGTGGCCGGAACAATCAGCACATTTTCCACTTTGTTTTTTTTTTTAAACATTACATTTTTAGTTACAGATACAGAAATGTTATGGCAAATTATGATATGTCATAAGGACAGTAAATGGAGAGGGACAAGTAAAGAAAAAATAGCTAGTCATATGAAAAAATTTCAAAGTGCATCTATAAAACAAAAATACACAAAAAGACTTGAGGGAACAACAATCCAGTGAAAAGAGGGAACAATGAACTCTCATGCTCCAAAAAATTGAATTTGTGGCATAAATTCTTGTAAATGTTTGTTTAAAATTGTCAGAAAAGCCCATGCCTGATTATATTTATCCTTTTTACTCATCATAGAATTCTGTTTTATAAACGTAATGTATCCATCCTAGTAAACTAGGAGTTTCAGGCTAATCCAAACATTTAGGGATACGTTTTATGTCATGAGAACCTATGATAAATGATCTTCCTTTTAATCGATGTGTAACTAATTCCTGCCAATGCTACCTTGGCTGCTGTTAGATGGCGCTTTCCATACACACGTGCTTCTGGGGATAAATATGTACAGACCCAATGATGATTAAACCTGTCAGCTGAAGGTCTTCTCTAGCTAAAAACTTGCTGACAGTTTGAAAAGCTTAGACACGTCAACCTTGACCTGAAGTAATCTTTGATCTGGAGAGACTGTTCACTAATTAACAAGGCACAACCAGCACTTATCTCACATTCACACCTTAGGGTGTCTATCTCAATTTGTTACAATAAAATAAATCTTTCATATATTACGCAATCTGTAATGATACAAATGAGGTAACACCATTGAAATTGTAAGGACACAGATCACTGATTTGTTCAAATAAATTGGGCATGTTAGATGTTAGCAGCTCTTTTTAAAATGTGTAGCTGGCCATCCTAATACCCCAGCTACTTACTGTACACCCTGATTGTATTCGGAGGAAGGATTCCTTTGCTAGGAGCACCTATACAGGGGGATGAATGCTTCTCAGGAAGGGTTACAACTGTGTTTTCTATTTACATGTTTAAATAAACAGAACAGCCTTCCTGTGGAGTGTGTGTAAGGACAGCAGCACTGCCTCTATGTAGGTCATAGAAAGGTTGGTGCATGGTTTAAAACTTTCCATTCTGTTAATTTCTTAAAGAACAGTCCTTGGTGGCTGGGGGTACAAAGGCTCATGATTTAATGAGGGACAGAAACAAAATCTCTGATTGTTGCTGTTTGAAACTTCATTCGAGTCCTTTGGCAACCACAAGTTGATCCTCTGCAGCTTCAATACCCTTTAGCCCTGAATATAAGAGTACACGCTGAATAGGGGACAATGGCTGGTTGTTATGTTTATTTACCCTTGCTACAAGCTAGGTTAACCTCTCCAAAACAGCTTTGCTAAGCCAGTTAACAACAAGAAGCATATGACCTGTAGCAGTATCTCCAGTGTCATGTAAATCTGCCTGGAGAGCCTAGAAGTAGAAGCTTGTCCTGCTTTGTTACCCTTATAACTCTACAAGTTTATTGCAGTTCAGCCCTTGTCACACTCTCTTAAAGGCATTTTTACATGTTTATAAGGGGAAAACTAATGAATGGCAGTGCTAAGGAGGTGAAAGCAAGGAGAAAAAACTACTGGATTTGGCATTTATTTTAATGAATGCTATACATGTACAGAAAATAAATGCATAACTATTCTGTTATCAATAGACTGAAGCGTCCCTGGTCACATTTCTCAAGTCTCCCTCCTGACATGGAAGACAAGTGCTGTATGGAGCGGACTCCTGGCGAGAGCTTCATTTAACACATCATTCGTTCTTGATGGCTCTGGCAAGCGTAACGATGTTCTGTGCCTGCTTAAGCAAGGGCATGTCTATCATGCTCCCATGGAAAGTGAATGCACCCTGCAACACATCAAAAGAAGACATCCACAGATCAGAGCTTAATATGTCTCTTTCTTTACACATAACAACAGCTTACAGGTGATCACAAAGTGCTTTGGGTTCTAAGCACTCACTAGAGCCAGGCCTGCAAGAGAAGGACACTATACGCAAGTGACATTCATAGGCCGCTGCTGAAATCCACATGTCCATGAAGTCAATTCTTTGTGCAGACATAAAAAGGTAGAGAGCTAGCCACAGACATTGAGATAGTGATCTGAATAAATATTTTTATTTTTTTCATCTTAAGAAAGTTCATGTGCATGTCTGTTTTTCATCTTTAGAAAATGAAACAACCACACACAATACACATGCAAACTCCTAAAACATAATTTCTATATTATCTAATAGCATTATATTTGCAAAGTATGAACTATAATTTAGGTGGATAAGATGGTTACTGCTTTCAGAATGATCTTTAAGTCTGACAGGCACTGTCTTATGTCTATGGTTAGCCTAGAAAGATAATACAAAGCACATTTTTAAAACCAACTTTAAAGATTAGCTTTGCAGATATTTTTTATGGAAATACATGTATATACTCACCATATAATAGACAATATTTAAAAAAATATGAAAATGGCTCTATTATATAAACATAGAAAATCCAAGAAACCAAATTAAAAAATGACAAAACAAAGGCACAAAATAAACCCTTAAAGAAATTATCCCACACACATTAAAAACAATGAAAATATAAAAACCCCAATACAACAGAGGGCCAGGCCAAATATGCCACATATTTTGCAGCAAAAAGTGAACACCTCAAACTATCATAGGCATAGATAGCTTATCTACTCCTAGACTGGATGAGAAAGTGTAGAGCTATAAAAGCCTATGTCAGGAGGAGTGATGGTGATGGTGAGCCTTGGATCAGTAAAAAATAGGTTGCTGCAACAGGACAAAGGCAGGGCTGGCCAATGAATGCTGGGTGTGCATTGTGAGTGAATTGCTTCATTAGTAAGCTGTGCTTTTGCGTTTCTATGTTTTTTTTTTAGATTGTATACTTTAATACAATAGTGACATTTTTTTTACTTTTTTTATTGTCTGTTTTATGGGTATTGGTACAGATTTGTTTCAGTGACACTTGCTTTTTTGTTTTATATATATATATATATATATATATATATATATATATATATATATATATATATATATATATATATATATATATATATATATTGATATTAGAAATAATTAGGCTATTGAGTTACTGAAAGAGTTAAAACATTTTAGACAATAAATTGTGTGAACATTAACTTCAATGTTTACTTATTATATCTCCACATAATTTGATAATTAAAGTGAATATTTGAGAAGAGCAAAAATAAGGAAAATGGATTTTAAATGTACCATTCTTAACTCCAAGTAAGTGAATACTTGGTTAAATTTAAAATACCAAATTAATATTTACACAATTTATCCCAAGAAGATTCTCAACTTTAAAATAACCAATTAATAACTAATTTTCAACCAGCTACCTGATGCAAAAGATTAGCGACATTTGGCTCATAGTTACAAATTAAAAGCAAGGAAAAAAGGTAACCTGAGTGATATGTATAATGTGTTATTTATTTTTTATTGTCATTTACTTTTATTTTACATTTATTGAGTTATTATAATAAAAGAAATTGACAAATCACACAAAAAAAAAAAACAGCAACAATATACAAAAGTACAAAACAACAAAGCTTGTAGGTGACAAACAATATTATTGTAGCATTTCACAAATGTAGTCCTAAAAACTGGAGTTAATTTATATAGAAAATAATGTGTAATTTTGTGTAAAGATTAAGATGTTAAGGTGAAATCTACATTTTAAATATATCCAGTCTTGTCAGATATTATTATTTTGTAGTTCTCCTGCAGATGATCAGTACTGTTTTTCTCACTCAGGCCAAGCAGTCTGTTTCTTTATATCATTCAGAAAATATGACTAGATTTCCATTGTCTGGAATTTTTTTGTAGCTGCACCAAGTAGAAAGAAGTAACAGTATAAGGCCCCTTTTATACAGGCAGAACATTCAAGTCCACCGGTCAGTTTTTTAGGTGGACCTGAACGGATGCTCCATGCTCCATACATGTCCGATGACATCCGATCCGCTGAATCCAGAGGGATGGAAACCCTATTTTCCATCCATCTGGTGGATCGGATCGGATGAAAATGGATAGGCGGTCTGTTTTTATCCGATCCCCCATAGAGGAGAGCAGAGCTCTGACAAGTCCATCTCTCCACAGTGAGCAGAGACGGACTTGTCATCCGTCGGCTCAGCGGGGGATCAACGGATGGATCTCCTGCTGAGCAAGCAGAGTCTGTACAGGGACAGCCCTGTGTGAAAGGGGCCTAAGGGTCGCCATATGTGTTATTATATGGCTATACAATCAACTTTCAATCTACAAAATTTGTGAAATATTAGGACCTACCCAATCTATCTAAAAAGTTTGTATCTGGTCAGGCAGGCCCTTGCACTATGTAGTTGTTGGTAGAGCTATAAGACATTCTAAAATTAGATTGTACCGTGTAGTGATCTAAAATGTTTGCAATGGGATTGTTCTAGGTTAATTGTATATATTCTAGATTAATAGAAATTGAGATTTTGGTTGTTATATGGGTTCCCTTAACAATTTATGTTAAAATTTTTGAAGCAGTAAAGCCAAATGTGCGTACAAATATCCAGTCATATATTACATCTGCAAAATGTTGAACACATTTTTGGATTAACAGGTTGTATGTCTGGAGCTAAGTATTTTCTTTACATTACTACTATTTTACTGTTATCTATATTTAATAATGAATTAAATGAGTTAAATAAAATTTCTTGGTCTAATTCTAACAAGTTTAATGAGATATCTTGATTGAAAATGTTTCAATTAAAATTTCAAACTGAAGTAAAATATTACTAGCGGATTTAACAAAAACCTTCAATATGAACACTTGGTAGCTAATGAACTCTTTATATACTTCTTATTATGTTCTACTGTCTGCCAGTCAATATTTCTATTGATGTTCTTTGTGTATGAACATGCTGTAATCTCATGTCTATCTCCATGTTCATTTGTGGTTTTAGCCTTATTACTGAGAAATGTATTTAAATACAGACAACCTATTTGATTACAGGTGTAGATGGATTCCATCATTTTTAGGTAAACTTAACCTATTTACTTTGAACACTGAATATTCGTTGACCTTAGCAAATGAGGTGGAGCTCTGTTAACTTCAACCATCCAATAAAATGCAAGAAAAAGATCCTGATTTTGAATTACTATTGCACATGATTGGGTATCCAAAGTGAACATCGCTTCACTTAAAGAGGAGGGCCAGTCAAAAAAAAAAAAAAAAAAATTATATAGTCAGCAGCTACAAATACTGCAGCTGCTGACTTTTAATTGGACACTTACCTGTCCCAGGGTCCAGCGATGCGGGGGATCGAAGCCCTGCTCGTCTTCCCCTCCGTTCAGCGGCTCCGGCATTGCAACTGCCGGGTTGTGGCTTCACAGCCTGGCACCCACTGCGCATGTGTGAGCGGCGCCGCGTGCCGTGATTGGCCGATCAGTCACCTGGGACCTGTAATGGGTCCCAGATGATTGACAGGAGGGAGGGAGCAGAGCTGAGCCCTTCCTGTGCCGAGACGGAAGTGATGTCACCAGCCCAGGCACTGAAAGAGGCAGACTACGAGGGACCCCCTAGCAACAGGCATTTAGAGGTGAGTAAAAAAAAATATATCCAATTTTTTTGTCTTTTTTTTTTAGGATTATTTATGTAGTTTTTTTTTTTGGGTGGAACCCCACTTTAACTTATTAAGCATTCACTTTCCTAAGTAAACAATCTCTTCTTTAATACATCAGCCTTACTATGTACTACAATTGTCAGCAGCCAATGTTAGATATTACCTTGTTAGAAAGGCGACTAAAAGGTGTGTCGTTAGTCTTTGCCTTCTCAGAGCTTTCCAAGAACTTTACATACAAAAACCAACAGCTTGTAGAAAAAGTAGAGATTGCAACATTATTTCCAAACCTTGTAACTTCTCCCAGCAACCCCATCCCTACAGATCTTAATTCAGTTTTGTTTTTTTTATTACCCACACATTCCAGTTGTGACCAGAGGAGCAAAAATAAAAGAAAACAATATAGCTAAAGATTAGAAGAGTTGTGTGTTCCTACTGACCCCACTTACCCTGCTGCCATAGGCACTGACCCATAAGCTCTTGCTGAATTCTACTTTACATCAAGCGCAAGATAATACTATATATTCATAACAAGAAACGCTTAGTTAAGTGTTCACATCACTTTGCTCTGTGCTGTGTAAGAAACAATAGTGCCTGCGCTCTCATGCTCTTCAAATATTGAAAAGCAAGCTAAGAAAAACAGAGTGTGAGACACTGACAAGGAACATACTAGGGGGTGATACAGTAAGGTAAGGAACCTGAAGGGAAGTTACAAATACAAATATAGTGCTTTGATGGATGAACAAGACTTTCTTTTAAAAGTATTGTCTTGAAAATATTAGTCAATATTCTATATATGCTATAGATATAAATTGTAAAAAAACAAACCAAAAAACAAAAATTAAAAACAAAGTACACTCTGAAAAAGAGCAAGGTCATTCTTACTTTGATTTGAACTGTATTGCAAAAAAACAGCCACTGAAAAGTCGTCATAATCTGATAAACTTTTGGGGGCCTGGGATGCCTGCTGTGCTCAGTGGTTAATCTGCCAGCCCTTATGTCACTATGTAGCGTTCATCAGGAGGAACCACAGAGTAAAATGGGGGTCAAGGAATCCAACACTCCCAGAAATGTCCAATTCAGAGGATTCTTTAATACAGTGGAGATCGACGGCATAGGCAGTGGTAGGGGAAATATGAATACTCTTTTTTGCAGGTGGCACTTTTTTTATAATTATTATTCTTTTTCTACTGACAGTTGATATAAAACAATAACATTACTAAAGATAAAAAGTGTGAATGTTATTATGTAGTTTGTCCTGTTTATAATGAAATTAAAATTACATTAGCAGTACTGTACAAAGCATGGGAAGTCACAGGCACATGAAGTTTTTTTACTTTAATGCAAAGAACCACTTTAAGTTAATAGATAAAAAATATGTCAAGATTGAAAATTGCGTGTGGCTGAGAGATGGAGACAAACTACAATACCCAATTTCCAGGTGAAACTTTAAAAAACATTATGGCTCATGAATTTAGGGTTAAATAATAGCCCTAGAATTATTCCTTTTACTATGTTTTTTATTAATTTTATTATATTTGCATTTTTAAAACACATTTTGCAATTTTTCAAGCCCCCTATGCATTAGGATATATAACGGGACGGGTAATCTTTATGGTGGCTTCACGGGTCTCTTGGACTCTGATGCCTCCTTTGCACTCCTTCCAACCAGATTGAGTTTATACTGTCAAAAAAAAAAATCCCCTCACTTGCCAGCCAGCCTGCCACAAACCAAATTACCCTGTCCAACAGTTCACATTAAAACAAGGGGTTTAGTTTGCACACATTTGCAAATACATGCGTAAGCTGCAGAGGCCACTTCATGGCACTTCAGTATTATCTGCAGTCCTAGAGAGTCCTTTAAGAGCCTCCAAAGTTGGAGCACATATATAATAATGCACAGATTAAGGGAAGGTATGCAGGGAGGGAGCACACCCCTTCTTAAAGGAATAGGAATAGGAATGGACTGGACACCCAGCAAGAGCACAGTGGCAGTGAAGTTATGCAGCCTTCCATGTGCTCCTTGCAGCATAGACCAGTTACAGATTGGAGTGGTTGCCATTTTTTTTATATCGAGTACACACTGAACTTGATCACATTTCCCCCCTGTTGCACTGGCCAGGAACTGATAGCTCTGAACTTCTAAATACCCAAAGTGGAGGGATTCCAGGTTCATTATTCACAGGCAAAATTGAGAAATGTATTTTTCTCATCTTCTCTCTACTCTCTTTTTCTGAATGCAGGCATGAACAGCCTCAAGCTTGTTTACGTCTCAGTAATGTTTGAAGTGTATAGACTAATCTTTTCATTTTTTTTGAAAATGTAAATGCAAAGTGATTTAATGAAACATAATTTACATAGCTAGATGGGCAGTCTACTGAGGAAGTCCTACACTTGCTGCTCAGTTGCTGACTAAGTCTAACTGACACTTCATATGGAGCTGCATAAGCTAGAGAATACAGGCTGTGAATTCCTCCTCTGACTCATACAGCCCAATGAATTCTGAATAACTGACCAATTTACAGTTTATTCAAAGAATAGTGGTAGTATATAACCATACATGTTATAGTGAGAAGGGACTAAAGAAATAAAAAAAAGCCCTCCAATCAATTCAGTGTGTAGCCAATCAAAGTGTTCTTAGAACAGAAGGTATTTACATGTCTCATTCCATCAGTCAGATGCACATCCAGAACCACTGGTGCATATTGCAAATGCTGTAAAGACCAATAATATAGAGCCATTTATTCCAAACTGGATACAGCCATTTCCAATTTTTTTGAACAGTAAGATGTCCTAAAGAACAGCTAAAAGGGGCAGCTGACCTTGAAAGAATAGGGTCTTGAAGCATCTTGCAGCAACCTATATTTTTATAATCCCCCCTTCCCTGCATGTTGTGCAGCTTTCTCCCCGTATTTTTATATTTACCTGAGGTTTTATACCTTAACGAGAGAAAAAAGGGGTCACATCACCAATTTTACTTTTATTTTCTTGCTTTTCACTAGACTGTGGAAGGATTTAGGCGGAACCAGCACATCACTGCAGTAGTGTCCACTCAAAAGCAGTTGACACAGTTTTGCCTAAATGTAAACATTAAAAGAAAGGATAACTAGATGCTGTGTGCTGCATGTGTTTGCAGTCCAGATCACACTGTACAACATAAGATAATAGTTTGAGCGTCCCTTTCATATTGCTCTTGTATAAGAGGATAATTCAGCACACATTATCACCTAATACAATAAAGAACATGCAAGTCAGTTCTACTCACTGAAAAACAACACTGTATTTACAAAGCGAGCAACAAAGCAATTTACAGTACAGTTAGATGGAGTTCCCAAGCCCCGGGATTTAGTGTGCACAGTGAATGGGCTCTACAGCAACTCTTTCTCGTCTAGATGAAACTGGCTCTGTGGAAGTTGTATGCACCACATAGAACAGAGCAGCAGTGTCTAGCACCCCCTGAAGCTCAGGGGGCATATCTAAGACAATCAGTTGGTCTTGTGGGAAACCTGGAGACAGAAAGTGTGCCTGCTGCAATTCACTTCAAGGGATTTTCAAATGCACACGGTGAAAAGGGGATAAAGTTCAAGAGCAGCATAGTTTTCCATCAAGTACCAGAGACAGAAGGAGTTAGGACAGAAATGTGTGAAACTGGAATCCTGTTTAAAGGTGAGACTTTAGTTAAAAAAGACTGCCTTCAAATTCCACTACAAAGTTATTTTTGAAAAATGCAATGCATCTAATTTACAAGGCATGCACATATCAAACTAAAGAACATTTTTCCCCAGTATCTTTAAAAGATGGATACATTTTAAGAGTTTAAACAATAGTTGTTTACCATAAAACTTGAAAAAGATGTTCATGACCAAAATTTTAAGAATTATGAAAACAATGAGATCAGCAAAAGTGCTGACTACAAACTCTGGAATATGTTTTTTGTAACACAATTAATTAGCCTGCATTTTTGTAATGCTGGTACAGTGTTCTAACAACTATCCATCTTGATTCAGAGAAACTGTATGAGATCGAATATTCATGCCCTGAAAGTTCCTTGTAACCAGCATTCAGCCTGGTGATCAGGTTTTAGGATGAAGATGTGGGGGAGCATATGTTTCCGTGCGATAACCGTCTTTGATCTGCTTTTTTGCTTTTTTCTCTCCCCTAATGCAGCAAGCCAGTTAGTGAACAGGCTTTAAGCAATCTAAAATCTTCTTAATTGTGCTTGTCAAAGAAGAAGGTATACCACATATCCATTATTACAAGGGACTCATTTTATTCATTTTCAAAGTGGGTTCTCTGCTAAATATATCTAAATGCAGCTTGTCAGTCGGGTGATGGAAAAATTAAACAAAATGTGTGCATGTGATCTGCAATGATTCTATGTGCATTGAAATTCAGTTTTCAAGTTAAAACATTTTGTAGAAAAAGAATGAAAATGCAAATCTAGCAAGCTGTTGTCAAGGACAACCACTAAAGTCAAGCTGGCTGAGGAACAGGGCTTTCACAATACAGAAGACATTAGATGTGGGATGTACTGTAAACCTCTCACAGTGAATGCCTTGCCTAACTGTAAAAACAGCTAGAAACTACATAGACAAAGACCAGGATATACTCAAACATGCTAGAAGCAATAGGAAGCATATAACTACTATTTAAAAGTTGTAGAAGGCTTAAACACAATAAGTCAATAACAATCTAATACAAAGCATAGTAGAAGGAAAGTTTTTGGGGTCTGTACACTATAGGGTCTGAAGGTTTTGTACTCATTATCATGAAATAATTCTAATGAAAATATGGTGGAATTCAAACAGTGACTGAAAAGATTAATAAATAAGGCTTGAAAACAATCTAGAAAAAGATTTCTATTTCTCCATGGCCATGTGACTATATAAACAGATTTCATTATTATACACAAAATAGCTAATCTTAAATTGTTTACCACCAACTAGTGAGCAACAACATACATAGATCAAAAGTTTTATGTATACAAATCAAGTACACATCTTTAACCTTTCTTAGGAGTTTTTTTGTGTGTTCTTATAAGTTCAATTTCCTGTGAAATAATTTGCAGCTTTATTTTTTTTCTTTATTAGTTTTCATTGCACTGGCATACAGTATATATGTACATGTGCGAACAAAATCCCCTGAAGATTCAATAGAGTCTTCTATCTCTGCCTATGCCAAACAAATATATAGCTCCTAACTGTCCCTGATTTTGAGGGACTGTTGCCCTGTCACTCTCTCCTCCTAATTTTTCCCTAATTTTCATCTGATCTATAAAGTTGAATATAAAACGCACTTTTTATCTTTCAAAAAGTTTTTCCCAGTGTTAAACTTTTCATCCAATTTCCAAATTGCTGTATTTGTAAATGTCAAAAGCCAGTATAAAGCAATAGTAGTGGTAAAAACAAAACAAAACAAAAAAAACACACTTGTGGGTTAAAATAATCTTTTTTTTTTTTGTAGAACTCTGCTTTAAGAGGCCATGGCCAGAGTGTGTCCTATGCCTACATACTTTTGCTAATAGGTGTACCTAATTCCCATCTCAAAAAGTTGGGAGGTATGCAAATACAGTATGTCGCAGAAATAGATGTCACTGATTTTCTATACTGACTGGCAAGCTCTGCCCTAACTTGAATGCAAAATAAAAAAAAATCACAGAATCAGGTAGTGATTTAAAGAAACAATTGCTAAAAACCTTGCAAAACAAAGCATATTTTTTGCTTAAGCAAGCTTAACTTCAGAAATAAAATGTGCCATTCAAACCCTATAATAAAACTTGAAATAAAGACAAGTGTACCAGAACTGGGTAAATTTTATCTTTCATTGTATTGATACATGTATCTAATCTCCAAAAATATATACAGTTTGTTAATCCAGGCAATTCAAGACTTTAGCCCAGTACACATTAAAAGAAAATCGGACCAACGGTTTTCCTTGATGTTTCAAAGCAGGCCGAAACCGAGGATGTTACGAAATGTACAAAAATACTTGAACGACGAAGGCTTTTTTTTTAATTTGACTATTGTTGTTTATTGTTCTGATCATGCACAGTCTTTTGTGTCCAATCGAAAACAGTACACATTAAATGAAAATTGTTAGTTCTGCTGATGTACAAGAAAAATTTGGTAATTTTTCCCTTCAGAAAGTTTCAGAAAGTTTCATTTGGAAAATCTGAATCGGATGTCAAAAGTTGTGTACACACTATACAAAAATCGAACAATCGTTCCTTGTACTGAATTTTTCCTTACGATTTTGTCATAGTGTGTACCCCACTTAAGAGTTCATACTAGTGGGATGCTCTGCAAATCACCTAACTAACATATTGAGCTGATTCAAAAATTTGCCTAAAATTAGAGTATCTGCACAATTTGCAAACTGATACACTAATCTATGCTCATGACTTTTGTCAATTAGTGATTACAATCATATGGTTTTAACAAACCTGTTTCATCTAACTTCAGTTTTTTCCTGTATCCCGAAGTCCCCTTTCACACATGCGGTCGGACTGTTTGTCCGTTTTTCATTCATGACGGATGAAAAACAGACATCAATGCATCTCTATGAAAACACTGATGTAAATCGATGATCATCCATTTACATCAGTTTACATCCGCTTCTGTTTTTTGGAACAGATCAAAGCGCTATTTTTCTTCCGTTAAAAAAAAAAACAGATCTAATGAAAAATGGATGTAAATGGACAAATGGTCCGTTTTTGCATGAACAAATGGCTCTAGGAAAAATGAATGAAAAACGGATGATCAACTGTTAAAAAACGAATGACAAACTGATGTGAACTTCATCCAATTTTTTCTTTGAAAAAACGTGACTGAACTGATAAAACAAATGGTCTGCATGTGTGAAAAGGGCCTAAATAAATGTTCTTGCGTTTCATTCATCAAGTTATGAAAGGACTTCTGGTGTGCTAAAGTGGCCTCTCAAGTGATACACATGGGATAATTAGTGATGAGCAAAGTGCCCTGGATTCAGTTCGAGAAGGGTTGGCCAAACTTTAAAGAAGTTCAGATGTTGAACCCGAACCAAATTGAAATCAATAGGAGCCAAATCTGTCAAATTAAAAAATGACCATTTTCTGCGGTAATAGGCAAGGGGCTATCAAAAAATAGTATTGGAGGGGGGCACTAGACCATGTACCAATGCAAATACTTTTTTTTTTTAATTCCACGTGGCTGGAAGCAATGATTTTTTTAGCATTGATACCCACAAAGAGAAAAAATAGTTTTAAGTTCATGGAAAATGAAAAATTACTCCAGAGGTCTTCCAAAATACAGAGTAGACCCTCTAGGGAGGACTGTGTGAGCCAGCAATAAAGTTTTATTGCAAGCAATTTAATTTGTGTCATTTTTTTTCTTTGTAAATGTCACTTTTGCTGTAGCACATCTTACAGCAAAAATGAAACAGTTGCATAGAGACCACCTCAAAATACATTCTATACCCCTTAAATCTTGTATGGATTTTAAGGTGGATTGGAATAGAATGAAGAAAAAAAAGATAGGAAGTTCCCCTAAAAATGTATACCGTTTAATATTAAGGGAGCCTCGGATACCATCCCATCCCCTACAATGTCCCCTGATGTAGATCTATTATCAACCATGACACCTCCCCCACCACCGGACCAGAAGAAAGAAAAAAAAAAAAGAAGCTCAGTCTGCGACGGAGGCTAACCACCATTTGCATGCTCTGCCATCTGACAGTTTTAAATAGGTAAGGAGTGGAGCCATCTGGCGATGTCACCTGGTGGCACTGTCCCGTGAGACATCACTGATTGGTGCATGCTGGGTTGGTGACATCACATGAGGGGGGTTTCCGCCAGGTGATGTCCCCAGTTGACCCCACCCCTTACCTATTTAAGAACTGTCAGATGCTGGAGCAGGCAGATGGTGGTCAGCCTTTGTTGCGGGTGGAGTGTTTTTTTTTTCTTTTTTCAGGTCCAGCGGTGGCGTCTGCGTCATGATTGACAATTGATCTACATTGAGGGACATCGTTTTTTATTTTTAATAACAGTGTGTGTTTTTATTTCTTTTTGATACTTTTTTGGTGAATGGGTAGGGGTACTATGTACCTCTTACTCATTCACATGGGGGAGGGAGCAGGATCTAGGGGCCCCCTTTTAAATGACTTTTTTTCCTTTAGAAATGACCAGACCAGGGTTGTGGGGAAGAGGCCCTTTTCCCCATTACCATGCTTTGGAGTGGGGGGCTCTGTCCCAAAGGACGCCCCCATGTTGAGGGCATGTGGCCTGGCATGGTTCAGGAGGAGGGGTCGGCTCACTCACCAACCTTTTCTGGCCTGCTGGGCTGCATGCTCGAATAAGGTTCTGGTATGCATTGTTGGGCGCGCTGCGGGCAAACATCCCACCGAGGGCACCGCAAATTCGGGTACTCACTGAACAGGAGATGTTCAGCCCGAACTTTTGCTTGGCTCAAACTGTTCGCCCAACTCAACTTAAGCATGCCTTAATGCTTTACAATGGCTTTGTACCTGTTTTTACTATATATATCGTAGGCTGGACCAAAAAAAAAAAAATTTTTTTTTCAGTCAGGTAAATATAAAATATTGCATGATAAAAAGATTTTTTATCCAGCAATCGGATGTAACTCCAGTCTCCTTTTCACATATTCAGCGATTTCAGCTTTCGACTGAATGCTTACAGAACTCAAATGAGTCATAAGAACAGCGTCACTTCTTATCAGGCATTTCACTACAAGGATTTAATCAGACATAGGATGCTTTAAAGCAGGCTGGATCTGCCCTGCTGTCTCTTTAGCTGACCCATGGTGTTTTGGGAATCCAGTGTCATGTAATAAATATTAAATATTAAAATTCATACACTCAGAAGCAATTATAATGCTACTGCAGCTTGATGAATGATGTATTTATTATTTCATTCACAGTTAAAAAAAAATTCCAGGCAGCATGTTAAATCAATCAGTGCACCTATCCAGAATGTTTACTTAGTTTACCAGTGAGGATAAAAATGGGAGGTGTTATTTCTGACCTGGTGTTTCAGCTTCAGACCCAGCATCCTGATCCTGGCCTTACTACCTAGCTGTTCAGTGACCCAGTGTGTAGTGAAACTTTTATTGTGATGACTGGCCTTTAGCCTGCACTTTGAAAAGACAGGAAAGAATTTCTGGTGTTCTATCTGATAGTGCCCGCTATCGAGAAGTGCCCAGGATTTACCGCGCATGCGCCATACGGAGCAGCACAACAGCTGATTTTACGATCAGCTGTTGTGACGGCGAGATGGCGCCTGCACACAATAGCCGATGGAAGTAATTTTTCTGTCAGACTGTGCCTGTCGCTGGCGAAGCGTGTTCATGTACGTGAGGGGCTGATTTGTACATGTTGGGGGCAGATTTTTAAATGATGGGCAGTGCTGCAAAGATGGGGGCAGATTTTGCAAAGATGGCCAGTGCTGCAAAACAAATTTTATTTTGTTATTTTTCCTGGACGCTTGTGGGGCGTGCCCATCTTTTAAAAATCCTCACCGACATGAGGCATCATTTAAAAATCCACCCCTATATTTGTAGCACTGCCCATGATTTTACAATCCACCCCGACATGTACAAATCCGCCCCTTGATTGTAAAATCAGCTGTTGTGCTGTTCCGTACCGCGCATGCACAGTACATCCCGGGCACTTCTCGATAGCGGGCACTATCCAACAGAACACTGGCACAATATTCTTACAGGTTCCTTCCTAATCTGCGGCTTCTATCAACCAACATCACGTCACTAACCAAGAGGACACAACAGCGCCTATATTTTTTCCGCTGCCTTAAAAAAGCCAGTCTCCCTCCACCGATCCTTACTGCATGCTATAGGGGAATCATTGAAAGCGTGCTGACGAGCTACATCATTGTCTGGTATGGGTACTGCAGTTCTGCTGACTGCAAGACCCTGCAGTGGCTAGTGAAGACGGATGAAAAGATTATTGGTGTCTCTCTCCCCTCCATCCTGCACATTTTCATAGGTGGCTGTAAAAAAAATTTCATATTATTCTGCATGCTGCCTTCTAGGGATGAGCCGATGTTCAAGTCGAACGTAAGTTCAACTCAAACATCGGGTGTTCGCCTGTTCGCCGAATAGCGAACAATTTGGGGTGTTCGCGGCAAATTCAAAAGCTACGGAACACCCTTTGAAAGTCTATGGGAGAAATCAAAAGTGCTAATTTTAAAGGCTTATATGCAAGTTATTGTCATAAAAAGTGTTTGGGGACCTGGGTCCTGCCCCAGGTGACATGTATCAATGCAAAAAAAGTTTTAAAAACGGCCATTTTTTCGGGAGCAGTGATTTTAATAATGCTTAAAATGAAACAATAAAAGTGAAATATTCCTTTAAATATCGTACCTGGGGGGTGTCTATAGTATGCCTGTAAAGTGGCACATGTTTGCCGTGTTTAGAACAGTCCGAGAGCAAAATTATATTTCTAAAGGAAAAAAAGTCATTTAAAAGTACTTGCGGCTATAATGAATTGTTGGTCCCGGCAATACACATAAAAGTCATTGAAAAAAACGGCATGGGAATCCCCCACAGTCCATTACCAGACCCTTTGGGTCTGATATGAATATTAGGGGGAACCCCGAACCAAAATTTTTAAAAAAATTTGCGTGGGGGTCCCCCCAAATTCCATACCAGACCTGAATATTAATGGGAACCCTGCGCCAAAATGAAAAAAAAATGGCGTGGGGGTCCCCCCAAAAATCCATACCAGACCCTTATCTGAGCACGAAATCTGGCAGGCCACAGGAAAAGAGGGGGGACGAGAAAGCGCCCCCCCCTCCTGAACCGTACCAGGCCACATGTCCTCAACATGGGGAGGGTGCTTTGGGGTAGCCCCCAAAGCACCGTGTCCCCATGTTGATGGGGACAAGGGCCTCATCACCACAACCCTTGCCTGGTGGTTGTGGGGGTCTGCGGGTGGGGGGCTTATCGGAATCTGGAAGCCCCCTTTAACAAGGGGACCCCCAGATCCCGACCTCCCCCCTGTGTGAAATGGTAACGGGGTACAAATGTACCCCCACCATTTCACAAAAAAAGTGTGAAAATGTTAAAAATGACATGACACGGCTTGGGGACAAGTCCTTTATTAAAAAATAAAGAAATAAAAATGTCCCACGAAGTCTATTCATCTTCTTCTCTCGCTCCCACAGAGTGAAAAAAAAAATCCGCACACCGCCACCTATCGCCTCCATGGGAGGCACCCGTCGTAATGACCATCCTCTCAGGTGACAGTTTTTTTTATAACTGAGGGCGGGGCCACATGGTGACGTTGCCAGGTGACCCCGCCCCCTCTGACGCGTGGGGACAACCCTATGGCTTTATTCTTCGCAATAAAAAGTGTTTCTGGATATTATTCATTTTTAAGTATCAGGTTGGGGACAGTTGTCTATAACCTACCTCAATATAACTGTGAATGCCACATATTAATTAAAGTGTAACTAAACCCCCCTATCTTTGCCTCTGTTTAATCTACAACTGCCATTATGCTTCACATGTGATCAGTTATGACACCAGCCATTGGATGGTTTGAGAGTTTGGTTGAAAGCACAACCAACGGGAGTGTTACATTTCCGGCACGTGCCGGAAATAAAACTGCTTTATGGATAGGTTTACTTCCACTTTAATCTTCTAGTGGTGACCTAGAACACTGCTGTATTAATCTTTATACCCATACCTTACAGGTCTATTTTCCAAATGATTGATCCCATGATTCATATAGCTTTCTCCTAGGATTCACATATTTTCCTGTGAATACCATTATAAAAAAATATTTGAATTCACAACAATCTGACAAAAGCGGTCTTCAAATATTAATCATTTCTTAAAGAAACAGCTGACTATTTAACAAATAATATAGTTATGACTAAATGGTTACAACATTTTGCTCAACCAACTACTAATTTCTTATTGCAAAAATAAAAATATTTTTGGAAAACTGTACATTTAGTCCTTGACAGATAAATGTTTTTCCACGTCTATTACAAACCTTACATCTCACCTGTTAAATCCCACCAACATAAGCTTTTTGATGTCCTATTTTCAGAGCAAAATGTACTAAAACCTTTCTTTAAAAAGGTACCCCTTATGAAAGGATTGTTCAGTACGTGGGAAAGTTAAGTCAACATTCTAAAACTGTCCACAAGAAACAAATTATGAACCATGTCAAATTGACTAAATAGTATACTAAGAGTGATAAATATAAATCCGCCAATACTATGACTTTATTCTTCTGACTTAGAATAAAAGGTATTTCAACATAGGAATCAAGACAAAGACAAGAAAATGTTATATTGATCTATCTGGCCCTAATCTAAGAGATCCTATCACTTTAAATTAGTATTTTATGTGAACTATCTTCTAAAACATCATCTCGCCAAAGGACTTTAATATGCAATATACAAAACTGTAATTTTTTACAAACATCTCTATAAGTTTAAAAAAAAAATGGTTTGAACGTAAACATTCATGTTTTTCTGTCTGGAAAATGCCAGTGAATATATAAAAGTGTAGTGGCAGCTTAGCTGCTTTGTTTCTTTCCACAAAACATTTAAAGAAAACCAAAAATGTAATGGGAATCAAGTCAAATTATCAGGAACAAAATAAGAACAGCATCCTGTACTATAAAACCTTTTCTCCCCAATTCCCTTCTAGCAAGAGACAAACATCCTACTGAGAGAACGCAGGTGTGCACAGTAGCTAATACATATTTTGGCTAGGAAAAACTCTTCGCTCTAAAATTTAGCCAGAATATAATCATACTGTGACCCAGATACATTCTGAGCAGTCTAGATTAGATACCTTATCATCATGTCAATGAAAAACTACAACATACTTTAAAATGCAGAACATTCAGACAAAGAGAAAAATATAATTTCTCAACAATTCTACAGAGCCATTGAAGAAAAGAACAGTCACAGAAGGTATACCGGTATATATTATCTAAGACTGAAAGGTAAAGGTTGCATTATCATCAAGCGGTAATGTAGATGGTAGCAAAATTATTGAAAAAAAGACATGCTAAATTTAAACAAAAGGGTATTATAGATTAAACTAATAATAATGCATTATGTTAAGTTTTCTTTTTATTTTAATAGAACAAAGTCTTCTTTAAACAGCAAGGGTAGGTTTATTCTAAGTGCAGGATTATGATGAATGGTACGTAACTGCCTGCAATTTATATGCCCTACTTAGAGCTCAGATTAAAATATACTAATACCTTCAGTTTTAAGACATGTTCACTTTTATGCACATGTGTTTTGCTCACTTCAGGCACATTTAAATCTTTTGGCCCATTCAGACATTGGCCTTTTGGTGCATTGTGTTACCACATGTTGTGGCACATGGCAGCACATGTGCATTAAAGCTGCAGTGCACTGAGGGTTCCATTCAAAATAAATGGCAAGGTAACGCGCTAATGCAAGTGATGTGCACTAAAATGTGTTGTTCTATTATTGCACATATTAATGTGAATAGTACAGCAAGGCAATGCACTGGAAGGGTGTGAGTATGCCCTTAAGAAAGTTCTAAATGGCTGGGAGAGTGGAAAGTTCACCAGAAATAAGGACAAAAACTGTTATGCCCATGCAATACTTATTATAAAGTAGGACAGTTTTACATCAGTGAGAAAAGGGACAGCCTCAGTGATTTTGTCACCTCTTCTCCCTCAGTCAAAGTGAATATTAAAATGCAACGTAAAGATACTTTTTTATGGTGAACATTCACTTCCCGCAGTGATCATTCACTTTGCTAAGTGAATAGTCTCTATTACTTTAATACAGTGGTCTCCAAACTCTGCAAAGTGGCCCTTTGCTTGCCTATTGGGGCACCTTTGGGGCACTATTCCATCAACTGACACCAATAATGGGGCACCATCTCCCATTGATACCAACAGTGGGGCTTCTTTCCCCCATTATAACTAAAGATGGTGCACTGTTTATGCCTACTGATGCTGGGGCATTTTCTACTCCCACTGGGCACAGTCCAGCCTCCCTAATGCCTGAAGGACAGTAAACTGGCCCTTTGCTTTAATAAATCAACCCCAATGTTTGATACAGTGTTTAAGACATGGAGAACATAAAATTTACACTACACTAGATGTCACTAAATAAATACATTAGCAGGTGCTGTCAGCATACAACCATATTTTTTGCTTGTCAGGCTCCACAAAAATGACTGTATATATGTTTTGCAGTAAGCATTACAGGGTAAGAGTCTTCTACCATAATTCAAGCATGGTAGTGTTGGTGTAATAGTTTGGTGATGTTTTGCTGCCACACGACCAGTGCACTTTGATTTTAGTAAAAGAACCATTAAATTATATAGGTAGACAACAATCCTCAAATAAGTCAACATCACAAAGGGTGACAAAAGATTAAGGTTGTGGCTTGTTCCCGGTCAAACCTCTGTCCTGCATTTGTGCAAAATATTGTGGCAAGATCAAAAACAGGGAAAAAAATTCTTACAGGGATGCAACCGTTTAAAACAGTTCTCCATGTAGAAGAGGGCCCAAGTTTCTGAACTGAGATTCTGGTCACTGGCTACAGAGAGCTTTGAAAGCTGGAGCTAACAGTTAACCAATTCTGAAGAAACAAAGATTTTTTCTCAACGATGACAGCACTTTTTATGATCTTTCATGTAAATGAAATAACATAGGAACAGTATTGATGAAATTTCCCTCCACCCTTTTGTTTATTCACATAATACTAGAACTAACTCAAACATTAAGTTAAATGTGAAAAAACAATACAAAAGGGAAAGGAAGAACTAATTTCTACAGCACTGTATATTTAGAAAAAATACTAGCAGAATATTGTATGAAATCATTCTTCAGGATTTATAACTTGAATTTATTCATCTTGTCATTTTTAGATCTGCAGTCAGTAAAGCACATACAGTATATTAAAAACATAAAGTGACCCTGTTAGGAGTCTGTTGTAACAGAGCTTCCAGTGCCATTCTGATTCCACACTTCTGGGTGTGTGGAATAGCGTCTCCCTGTGGCCGATATGGTTTCTCCAATTGTGTCCTACAGCAACTAGGGGTACACATTAGGCAGCTGGGGAACCCACTATTCAACCCACCCATGTAATTGAATCAGATCAGTGCCAGGACCCCTGCTACTGTATGGAGTATTCGTAAATAGGCTGACGGACAGCTATGTAAAAAAATGTTTTTCTTATAAGTTAGTTCTTTGTGATGTTGTAGGCACCCTACCTGGACAGGGTCCCTTTAGGGACCTAATGGAGTTAATACACGTTACTTTGTCATGCACCCAATTGGTCCCAAAGAAGTGGCTTGTAGCCATGCAATGCATAGAGCCCCAGGCCCGTCAGTTTTCTTTGACCTCTATTCATTGTTCTGTTTGTTATTGTGTTGTTGTCTGTTGGTTTTGCTATTTACACCTACCTTGTCTCTCCACTTATGGTATACTCACAGATTGTTATTCCACATGGGATTAACAGGGTTTACCACTTTTATTCCAATACAACGGTTATGATCTAATAAGCATGTAAAGTGGACCTAAACTGTGAAGTAAATATTTGCTACATTATATGATATATTAAGGAATGCTCATTGTTCTAAGCAGTTTTCTGAAAAACATACCCTTTGTCTTGAAGTCTTGCTCAAAAATAGCAGCGCACTTTCTGACACAAGAGGATGGCTAGGCACAGTTGTATATCCTGCAATGGGAGATCCAAGGCACTGCTGTCTCTGACTGCTAGTCTAAGGAGATTTGGTGAAGTCACTACTGTTCTCCTTGCTGGAGGCCCTGACATGAGAAAGCAAAGCCTTGCCTCTACCAAGATGTTTGTACAATTTTATAAATAATTATGTTGTACTCATCTTCTTTAACCACTTTATGACCGCCCACTGCACATATACTGCCGCAAGGCGGCTCTATTGCACGAAACGACATACCGGTCTGTCCTTTTAATGCAATAGATACTGTAGGTGCGGGTTCGGCAGACTCGATGTCCTTTGGCCACCTGCAATTGCTGCACAGAGGGGCAGAATGGGGATCTGCCTATGTAAACAAGGCATCAAAATAAGAAACAGCTACAGCTCACGTGGGCTCCAAGTAAAGTTTATTGGAATATGCAAATATCCAAAATGACACCAGAGGACACCAGCAGTGGTCAAGGTAGATGCGTTTCACACAACAGGAATGTGCTTAATCATTAATTTTATTTATTAATATTCCAATAAACTTTACTTGGAGCCCACGTGAGGTGCAGCTATTTCTTATTTTGGGGCTATCACGCAGGTATGTGTTCCAATGTATCAGTTACAATTGGAGTGGTGAGTTCTTTTCATTTGGACTACGTAAACAAGACGGGATCCCCATTCTGACAGGGGACAACATGGAGATCTGCTTTTCCTAGTGATCAGGAACAGCAATCTCTGTGTTGTCCCAGTGAGCCCAGCCCCCACACAGTTAGAACACACCCAGGGAACACAGTTAACCCCTTAATCGCCCCCTAGTGTTAACCCCTTCCCTGCCAGTGTCATTTATATATTAATAAGTGCATTTTTTTAGCACTGATCACTGTAATAATGTCACTGGTCTCCAAAAAGTGTAACTTGGGGTCAGATTTGTCCACCGCAACGTCGCAGTCCCACTAAAAATCACAGATCATCGCCTTTATCAGTAAAAACATAAAAGTCCATAAATCTATCCACTATTTTGTAGACACTATAACTTTTGCGCAAATCAACCAATATACGCTTATTGCGATTTTATTTACCAGAAATATGTAGCAGAATACATATTGGCCTAAACTGATGAATACATTTGTTTTTTATATATATATTTTTTGGATTTGCATTATAGCAAAGAGTAAAAAATATTGTTTTTTTTTTTTTAAATTGCCGGTCTTTTTTTGTTTATAGCACAAAAAATAAAAACCACAGAGGTGGAAAGCTCTATTTATGGGAAAAAAGGAAAATCTATTTTGTTTCGGTACAACATTCCCCAACCACGCAATTGTCAGCTAAAGCGACACAGTGCCGTATCGCAAAAAAATGGCCTGGTCATTAAAGGGGTTGTAAAGGTTCACGTTTTTTTTAATGCATAGGATTTTGGGCGGCACAGTAGTGTAGTGAGTAGCACTCTCACCTAGCAGTAAGAAGGGTTGCTGGTTCGAATCCCAACCACGACACTACCTGCCTGGAGTTTGCATGTTCTCCCTGTGCCTGCGTGGGTTTCCTCTGGGCACTCCAGTTTCCTCCCACACTCCAAAGACATGCTGGTAGGTTAATCAGCTTTTGTCCAAAATTGGCCCTAGTATATGAGTGGGGACCTTGGATTGAGGGTAGGGACTGGGTAGGGACTGATGTGAGTGTGCGATGTACAGGGTTAGGGACAACTGTAGACATGCACCCACACTCACTTGGGTTGAACTGGATGGACTGGTGTCTTTATTCAACCTTACTAACTATGTAACTATTAAGGTGAACAATACATCAGACAATACCGGCCCCAGCAGCCCCCCGTTTTACTTGCCTGAGCCCGTTCACCTGCTGCGCTCACCCCCGATTTCCTCTTCGCCGCTCAGCCTGGCCGTTGATTGGCTAGAGTGGATGAATTGAAAGCAGCGTAGCCATTGGCTTGCGCTGCTGTCAATCACATCCAATGACGCAGAGGGTGGGGCGGAATGATACAGTCAGCGGCTATAGCCACCAGCTGTATCACGGGAGCACGCCCGCAAGAACTGAACACCATGCGAGAGAGCTCGCATGAAGGTGTTTAGTTCTTGCGGGGAGGAGCTGAGACAGCCACTGAGGGACCCTAGAAGACCAGGTTCGAGGACACTCTGTGAAAAACGAGCTGCACAGTGGAGGTAAGTATAACATGTTTGTTATTTAAAAATAAATAAATAAAAATTACCTTTACAATACCTTTAAGGGGATAAATCCTTCCGGGGCTGAAATGGTTAAAATGGAGTTTTGGTTGCTAGAAATCAATCAACTTTACTGATATATGGCGTTTCTTAAAGCCTCTTATCAATGCAGTTTTTTGAAATGTCTAAGAATACATTAGTACGAATGAAAAACAGAAAAGGGTAACACTACTAAGTATTAGTAGTAGTTATTGTCAAGTTAACTAACACCCAGTGATACTGCTACATTGTATTTGGACATCTAAGCTTAAAGAAAATAAAAAACAGTTCATAAAACAATATTCACATGAAATGAGAGAAATAAGTAGCCTGTCATTGTTCATCCTCTCACTTTGCCAATTTGCTGCCTGCTTGTTGCAAGTTAATGGCTCTGAACGTACTGAAGCAAGAGACAGCCAGGCAGCTATCTTTTTTGGAAGAAAGCAATGGGAGGTTACATGTGTAGCCAGATGCTGGACTACAGAAACATGAAGGAGACATTTCCCTCTTTACAATCAGTCTACCTACAGTTTCTGCTGTTATGCTGAATATTGTGTTGAATTATCAATTCCATTCAGCAGAGGGAGAACTATAGCCATAAATGTCTATGGATACCTATGCAGAATGCTGAGGATCATAGGATTTGAAGTCCAGGAAGTAAGCCATATTATGGAGCTTATGGACCCTTTGCACTATAATTCCCAAGAGAAACTGGGGAAAGGAGGCGCAGTGGAGCTGCTTTTTTGAGATTTTTCAACTAGGCTCTTTTGCTTGATGCCAAGGAAATGATGAGAGCACATCTGCTGCATACTGACCAGACTGTTGAGAGGCCAGACCAGTGGAGACACTTTAGGCAGCGCAGCACAGACTACAGCTGTCTTATTTGCACAATTGATGCAGGGAGACCAGAGCATCCCTGCAGCATTAATGCACTTTGGCAGTATAGTTCCTATGTTCACTATCTCAAGTTTTATTACTTCCCACTGCTGAACTTTAGGTTGATGTGCCAGGAGGTAAATGGACTGTGTGTGTATGGCAAAGACACTACCCTAACTCTTGAGCAGAGAGTGTGGGAGATAGTGTTCACCTAACATAAGAGGTCAAAGCCCGCTTTATTTAGTTACAAGTATGAGACGTTACCCTGAGAGCCCAAGCTAGACCACACCAGGGACTGAAGTGAACACCATTGCTCTTGCATCTACTTCAGGACTACCTCCTGCTTCCTTCTTCACTGAAGAAGGAAGCAGGGAAGCTAGTGGAGAAGTGGAAGTGGAAACTAGTGGAGAACTTTGTCAAAAATGGTTCTGTCCCCATCAATCATTCAATATATACTGTATGAAGCTATGGTTCTTCTCAAGGAGGACACCAGTTCCATCTTTTTATCTGGGGAAGAGGACTTTGAAACATGGATGGACCAGGCTTCCCATGCACTAGAAGAATGGGATATCTCTGAGGTTTTAAAGAAACAAAGAATTAGTAAGAGTCTCGGGGGCCCTGCTGCTGAAGTTGGGAAAGCACTATATTGAAGCGTTGTATGCTGTGTTTAGAAGAGTATAGAGACTCCAAGATTTATTATACTAGTTCAAACACACAAACAAAGCACAGGAGGATGGAAGTTTTCTGACTTCATAACTCCAGTAGATAATCTCCCCTACATCAAATCCTTAAAAAAAAAAAAAAAAGGATTAGATCCAAAAAAGGCTGACCAGGTCCAACGAGATCGAGTCTTACAAGGAGCAAACCCCAAACATCCTATAGTGCTGAAGCTTCTTCTCATAGGACCCTGATCTGCTCCAACCATAACTGACATGTAACATGGGGACATGTTACTATCTGGAAAAAGATATTATTGTTGTAGGGAAGTTGGACATTTAAAGGCAAAATGCAAATGAGTTACTGTGGGAGTCTGAGGTATTAAAGCAAACCTTGCTTGTGACTCCTGACCAGCAGTCCAACCTGCATTTTTTGCTTTCAGGTAGAAAGTCACAGAAAGCCACAGGGTGAAGACTGCCTTCATTTGTCTGCTGTTTTTTTTTTAATTCAACAGAATACCATAAGGATTGTCAGGAGCCCCTGCAACCTTTCAACGGCTCATGTAATAAACTTGATTGAGGTGCTGGTGTATCTTGATTATATCATTGTCTTCAAAAAGGTCCTTGTAGAACATGAAGAGAGACTGGAAAAGGTACTGCAGAGACTCCATGAAGAAGGGTTAAAATTGTCATTGGAGAAATGTCAATTCTATTAACCATCACCCTTCAGTCATGTTGTCTCCGCAGAGGGAGTTGCCACCGATCCTTAAAAGTTAGAAGCTGTCACTTCCTGGCCTAGACCGAATTACATCACTGAACTAAGCGCTTAGGGTTCTGTTCCTACTATCGAAGATTTGTCGAAGGCTTCACTAAAATAGCCTGACTCCTCAATGAGTCACTGAAGAATGAGCAGGAAGATGCAGATGCACCCAAGTCAAGTAAACCAAGTACAGGACCAAGAAAACCTCAAGAATCTATTTGAGACCAGTGCACAGATCAGTGTGAGTAGGTGTTTTGCCAGCTGAAGAGGTCTAACCAATGCTCCTCTTCTAACCTATACTATATTGCCAAAAGTATTGGGACACTTGCCTTTACAAGCACATGAAAGTGGAGGGCCACCCTAGAATAAAAAAAGTGCATCAATATTTTTAAAGAAATTTAAAAAAAAACATTTGAAAAAAAAAAAAACATTTAACTTACCTGAAACCCTGTTGCTAGGCAGTCTTCCTAATCTGCCCCTTCCTATTCCGCGGCGCTTCCTCCTCTTCGGCGAGTGGCCCCGTTGCCTTCTGGGACATGTGTATGTCCCAGAAACCAACGGGGCCATTCACGCTTGCGCAGTAGAAAACTGGCAGTGAAGCTGCAAGGCTCCACTGCTTGTTTCCCTTAGTTAAGATGGCGGCGCTGGCAGCCGATCCGATGGACGAATCGGCCGGGGGGGGGGCGACATCGCGGCTCGCTGGACAGGTAAGTGTCCTTATTAAAAGTCAGCAGCTACAGGTGCACAGTCATGTTGGAACAGGAAGGGCCAACCCTAAACTGTTCCCACAAAGTTGTGAGCATGAAATTGTCCAAAATGCCTTGGTATGCTGATGCCTTAAGAGTTTCTTTCACTGGAACTAAGGGGCCAAGCCCAACCCCTGAAAAACAACCCCACACCATAATCCCCCCCTCCATCAAATGATTTGGACCAGCGCACAAAACAAGGTCCAAAAAGACATAGATGAATGTGTTTGGGGTGGAGGAACTTGACTTTCCTCCACAGAGTCCTGACCTCAACACGATAGCACACCTTTGGGATGAATTAGAGCACAGACTGCGAGCCAGGCCTCCTTTCCAACATCAGTGCCTGATCTCACAAATGCGCTTCTGTGGATAGCCTTACCAGTAGAGTTGAAGCTGTTATAGCTGCAAAGAGTTGGACAACCCAATATTGAACCCTACGAACTAAGACTGGGATGCCGTTAAAGCTCATGTGCATGTATAAGCAGACATCCCAATACTTTTGGTAATATAGTGTGTGTTGATCTCTTTAAACCATATGAACTACATGTTGATGCTAGCAGAGAAGGACTGGGCAGGGTACTATACCAAGAGCATTATGGACATCTGCAACCAGTCACGAATGTGAGCAGAAGTCTGACCCCTGCCAAAAGAAATGACCCCACTCACAAATTGGAGTTTCTGGCCTTAAAGTATGTATGGTGCGGACTTTGTGGTCAAGACCAACAGCAACCAACTTACTTATGTGTTCACCTTGACTAAGTTGGATGCTACTGGGCACTGGTGGTTGGCTGCTCTGTCCGGATACTGATTCAGCCTAAAATATCGTCCCAGAGTCAGAAACAGAGATGCCGATGCTCTCTCCAGGAGGTTGGACACAACTAACTCCAGAAGGAGTACAAGCCCTTTTTCAAGGGGCGGAGTACCATGCCAAGAGGCTGAGAGGAGCTGTAGAGTCACCACAGTGTGTATTCCTAAATACTACTGTGACCTTTCTCAAGTAACAGATGAGGGCCTGCCCAGGCTGCCAAAGAAGGATCTAAGTAAAGATCAGCTAGAAAATTTCCTCTGCAATCCAACACTGAAGGCTCTGGAAAGTCAAAAACTGACAGAAACCATGAATCAGACTGAGACAGAAGTACAGTTAAATCACATTTGTTTAATAATAATAATAAAAAGTAAACAGAGTAAACATAGTCAAAACATAGCCAGAGTTCAGGAACCGGAATGGATAGTCAGACAAGCCAAAACATCAGGGAGCCAAAAGGAATGTCAGCCAAGCAAGTCTTTAACTGGAACACAGGAGAGCGTCTCTAGAGATGTGACCAAGGTGAAGGCAGAGATCATCTGGACTGGGCGGCTTAAGTAGGCAGGACTGACGAGCAGGATCATCAACAGGTGAGTCACTGTGAAGAGATAGGAGCTGGCAATTAGCCGACAGCTGAGCGGTCAACTCAGAGGAGGAAGGGCTAGGCCCAGCCCTGACAAAACCCAGACATGTTGTTAACAGACACCATGAAGGAAACACAACTAGTCCACAGGGAGTAGAGTTGGTTTCAGTTGAGGGAACGGGTGGATTACTGAAGGGGCCTTTTGGACAACCCTGAAGGCAGATGGCAGCTGTTTCTACAAAAGAAAATAGACTATATTAACAGCTTTAAATGTTGAGCAAAGCCATCTAGGACCAGAAAGGACTTTCAAGCTAGTCGGAAACCGCTTCTATTTGCCTTGTATGTGAGCTGAAGCTGAAGACTACTGTCATTCTTGCTTAAAATGCATTCAGCGGAAGACTCTGCCAACCGCAGCTGCCCCTATGGGCCATCTCCACAGTCAAGGACCAATGGATTTTCTGTGCATTGATTTTCCTGTGTCTGGAACCTGACTCGAGTGGGCTAGGAAATGTCCCATTAGTAACTGACCACTGTACTTGGTACACCAAGGTGTTCCCAACCAAAGGCCAACAAGCCTCAACTGCAGCTAAAGTTCTTGTGGAAAAGTTCTTTGTCCATTTTGGCCTGCCTCAGCATATCAATTTCGATCAGGGAAGAGACTTTGAGAGTAAGCTCATTAAAAAACTGCTAGATCTGCTCGGTATTCAAGAATCAAGAACAATTCCCGTTCATCCTCAAGGGGACCCCCAGTCGGAAATATTCAGTCACACTCTTCTGGACTCTCTCTGCCAAAAAGAAACAGCATTGGATGCAGCATGCTTATAATAGCATTAAAATGATGCCACCGACTATTCACTGTACATGCTGATGTTCAGGAGGGAAGCTCAACTACCAGTTGATCTGGCTTTTGGCACTTACTTCGATAACTTCTCACCAAGGATACATAGATTGCTTAAGAAAGAGTTTGAAAACAGTGTATGAGGGCCCTCAGATGCCCGAGGTCAATGAAACAAGAAACTATGACCTCAAAGTAATAGAAGACTAGCAACCTGGGGACAGAGTATTGCAAAGGAATCTCATTGTTCCTTGTCTGCAAACAACTGCCCGGATTGCTGGCCTATCAAATCCGCCCAGAAGAGAAGGCGGGCCTATTAAAGATATGGCATTGGAATCAGCTCTTGTCTATAGCAGAGGCAGTTTGGATGATCCAACAAACTGATACCAGACCCACTCATAAAGCTTCTTGCAGACCCCGTCCACTTACTCAGCCTCAAAATACTGTACTAACTAACTAAGAGATGGGAATAGACTGGTTGTGGCCCTCTCCACCTGAAGAGACTACTAAATCTTCTTTAGCAAAGGAAACAGAGCCAGTTGTTACCTAAGACCTGAGACATCCGAGCCTATGCCCCAAAGTCAGCTGTTAGAGGCCACATAGAATTAACAAAAGTACACAAGAAGCTGAACATATTGTATCACAGGAACCATGAACCAAATGAGCCATTTGGCCCCTAAAGAGACTGACATATGGGAGAAGACTAAGAAGAAGTTATCTACACTACTCAACAGACTAATGATAAGCTGACCCTCCTCACTGCAAGTTTGGTAGGAGGCGACATACACTCATCCCCTGACACATTTAGGTGGGCTATCCCTAAATCAATGGTGTATAGAAAAGACAACCTCACCTCTTATGATAACTGGTGGGAGGTTCCCTTGTCAAATTCATACATCAATAAGAACTATTTAGGTCAGGGGTGCTCAACCCATGGTCCGCAATGCCTTTTGATGTGGCCTTCGACCTCAAACCAGGAAAGCTCATGGCCATGCTTTGGGATGGGGGGTTTGCATGCCCAGATCATGATCAACGGGTTGCTGTCCCGCTATCTCAGAGCTTCAGAGTGCATGGAGCCATGGCAAGAGGAGGAAGCAGGTGGCCCTGGAGTGAGCAGGAGCTGCATAAACCGATGCTTCCTCTATAGTTCTGGCTCCTGTCCCAGGCAGAGTGATACCAAGTGCACTAGGATCTTTCTAGCATTCTGGAGAGCGATGCCAGCAGAAGCTAGAAGAGGAAAAGGCCAATGTACGAAATATCACATACTCTGCACTTTTGCAATGGGCATATTAGCACCTATAAAAAAGTGTTATTAGGCTGCTTTCACACTGATCTGCAGATGTAGTGCAGCGAACCTGCGGCTTTCCTGCAGGTTAGCTGCACTGTGCCATATACTTCTATTCTATCATGCGGGTTTGATTTGCTTTCTGAAAGCACGCCAAAATTTCTGAATGCAGGAGTTTTGGTGTGCTTTCAGAAAGTGCACCACACCCACAAGATGTAAAGGAAGTTTGTGGCTCAATGCATCTAACCCGCAGGAAAGCCACAGGTGCACTGCGCTGCATCCAAAAATCAGTATGAAAGCAGCCTAATAACCCTTTTTTAAAGGTGCTAATATGCCCATTGCAAAAGTTCAGTGTATGGGATGTTTAATACACTGATCTTTTTAAGCTTCTGCTGGCATCACTCTATTTCCACTGTTAATTTATTTTGCTGCTTCGTTATCAACCATATCAGGTGACAATATATTAAGTTTGCCTTTACTAACTGGTTCATTGCCTGTTTTCTTTGATGTAATACTACTACTGGGTACTAAGTATTACTTTCAGTGATTTTCTGTGATATTCCATGCTTTGTATACTCAACCTAGTATGTCAGAGGGACTAAAGTTCCTAAAGAGGTTGAGGGAAAGAATAGTAGACCTGTCAGGGAAAGCTTGCCCATAGTACTGACAATGCTCCCAAGCGCATATAGTATGTGTGTGCAGGCACAAGCTTGCAAGTGTCCGGGCAGATGTGCATAGGTGTGTGCATTTGTGCACACGTGTGCGTGCCTCTGTCACTAATACTGGAGCCAAACAGGCAATTTAAACTGGTCTGCAGCACTGGCTCATTGCTGTTTGGTCTACAGCGTTCTGTGTACATTGTCGCCTGTTCCAGTACCTGACTTATGATCGTGACCCAGCTTGCCTCAGACCACGCTTGAACACTACCTGCCCTCGGCATGTTCTTTGAATCTGTTTTTGTCTCCTCTTTTTGCCTGATCTGCTTCACGGTTGCTGACCTTGGCCTGTGTCCTCACTATTCTTCTGCCTGCCGTTTATGCCTGATCTGACTGTCTGTTACCGACTCGGGGTGCCTAACCTTGCTTCCTGTCTGCCACAGTATCTCTGGTTCATTAAGCTCTCATCTGGTCGAGGCTCACTTGCCAAGCATCTGCAGCCAGTCGCCAGCCAGTCAAGTACCTGCCAGTCTGCTACTAGCCAGCCCTGTGTCTGCTACATCTATCTGCTGTCAGCTGCCTCTGCTGCCTCTGTCTCCTAGCTCCTTCCCGGTGAAGCATTGGCTGCTTTCCTGTGCAGACTACTGGACTTACTACAGGCACTCATACCTCACTATGCAGCCACTGTACAACTCCCAGTGGTTCCTGAGCCAGAGCTGTAAAAGAGGCCTACCTCTTCACGTCAGGCTCAATAACCAAGTACATGACAGGACCCATGCTAACCAGTGGCTCCTATGGGGGTAGCAGTACACATTATTCATTCAGTACAGATTTCCTTTTTATATATATTATGATGATTGCCCCAAAGGAGAAGTGTGGTTATAAAAAAAACTTTGTAGCTTGTTTCAAAAAGATTCGATGTCTTTCTAATTGCGCAAAATAAAACTAGTTATTAATATTTATAAGAAATAACGTCATAAAGTGTTGATTCAAGGAGTATCTGATTGCCTCAGTGAATCATGATAGAATTTGTTTCTTTTTAGAGGCATTTGGACCATGTTTTTATCTTTAATCATCTGTGGCTTTAGGTTATGAGGAAGAAGGTATTTCTTCGAAACGCATCAGCCAGCAGAGTCCCTGATGTCTTCTCCTTTGCCATCTGGAGACTGTCAGTTTCAGGACTGATTGCCACGATTAGGTGGCCTTTAGAAGCAATATTTCTCCACATATTTGTGAGTCATTATTATCAATAAATATACTTGGGATAATGCACTAGGCTGTTGCGCCCTCTTTTCTTAATTTTTTCTGTGACTATTAAGATATTCCCTATCCTGGAGGGCTGCAAGGCCAGAGAGACTGTCCCTTGAGCAATAGACCCCCTGGACATCACACTAATGTGCAAGAGTGTTTGCTGTTATCTGCAGCTCCAGGCCTCTTTCAAATGGGCGGACTGATCGGGTCCGCCTGTCAGTTTTTTTAGGCTGACCTGATCGGACCATACATTGCATTGTCTGTTGACACCCACCGACATCCGATCCTATCTGCTAAAAACAGACAAATGGGGATCCTTTCCCAATCCGTTTTTTGGATAGGATCAGATGGGTGTAAACGGACAGGCGGTCGGCTTACAGGCTGTGTCTGTGTCTGCTCTGCATTAGCGAAATGGAAATGGACAAGCCGTCCGCCTGCTCAACGGGGATCAGCAGACAGATTTACCACTGAGCTGGCAGCATTCACCCCATGTGAAAGGTGCCTTAGGGTCTTGAGGATGTAGGTTTTTAATTAATTTTTATTTTTCTGTTTTTTGAATTCCATGGACGTGTGTCTTTTTTTCAACCTGACTAAATATATACCTATTTCCTAGGTACTGAGGTTCTATTTAAACAAGACAAACCTGCATTAGGAACAGACCAGTCTGCCAGAATAGATTCAATTCTATAAGGTATAATCTAATTGAATAGATTTTTTTTTTTAGCAACCCTGGGAATTATTCAAGCTATTTTTTAGGCAAGTGGTTGGATATGCTTTCTACCTTCAATTCAGATTGCATGTTATCATATCAGGCAGACAGATGCCTAAAGATAGATCTAAAAATGTCAGTGTTTACCTCTTCAGAGTGTCAAGAGTTAACATGTTGACAGTAGGTTTTAAAAGAAAAAGGAAAGGTAGGACTTAAATACATGTTATACATTATTTTTTTTTAGAATAGATAAGGTACATATTTTCATACTTACTAAACTGTTTCTTAATTACGCATACAATATTTTAATCTTTGTTCAGCATGTAATCCCTGACTAACCAAAAAAAACAAAAAAAACAGTCTACGGAACTTTAAAGGTGCAATGACTGGTTGTAGGAACAGTTAGCTTTTAAAGGGCCTGTGTTTTACTTTAGTGTTGTATTAAAGCAATGCAATCCAAAAATAAAAAATGTGACTAGCATTAGGTCCACAAGTAAATAACAGACACTGATTTGCAAGCAGCTTGCTGACAGTATTTCATGTGGCCAGGCTACTTCATTTTTGAACAGTGACGCTCAATTCACCTAAAAGGAAGACAGTTTCCCAGTATACCCAATAACTTTACACGATCATATATATTTTTAGGAATTTTAGTATACAGGACATCCTAATTGCCATGCAATCCTTAACAATAGCACCTTTTGTCCTCAAGCGTGTGCCCTTCGCGGCATCTCTCCTTTCGCCCCTTTTGGGTTTTATCTGCTCCCATGATTGACGTTGCGTTTGAGTCTTATGCCAGTGCTCAGGCAGCCTAGCTGGAGTGAATGCTGCAGTGTATTCTTATTTTTTTATAGAAACCCACTACTGTGAATGCAAAGAGTTGATGTATTGTGCAAGAGGAAATTACACATGTAGACTAAATTGTGATTCTTTTGAAATGATAGAAAATTGTAAAATAAAAAAAAGTGCACTTAAGCTTTGTGAAAAACAGGATTGTTATCTGGGACAACTAGACAGTCTTTTGAGTATACTCTTTGCAAATCAGACCCCATATGCAACTAATTACTATACACAGCATGATGATACACAGTTCTGAACAATTTCTGTTTAACGATTTAAGGTATGAGGTAAGGTACACTATGATACGCATTTAGAAAAAAATATGGCATTTTCCTTGTTTTTGTAGAGGGTAACAAACGGGATTATTTCAAATAAACTAAGAGATAATTAGTAGACAATGCTAAAACTGGCATAAAACCTTCCTTCAGGCGACTCCTAATTTAAGTGTTACTGGCACAAAGTGGCGACAGATTGTGCTTCAGTACTGCAATATTTACATAGCAGAAACCCACAGTGCAGAAAACGTGAGGCTCAATGATGCAGTAAATTAGCAACAACCATTTTCCAGTGTTAATTTGCTTCCTTGTATATATCCAAATCTTTGACTTCCAAACTGATATTCCACACAGAGTTATTTCTTAATCATTACAATTAAAAAGAATTATACGGCCATCAAATCCTGACCTGGCATAACACAGGATTAATACTGCTAACCATCTCAAATGTTCTTTTTTTCAATCTGTCTTGATTAGAATTTTACAAGTTGAATACACGGCTAATTTTGGTTAGAAACCACACATGCCTCTTGCTCGACAAGTAAGCCTTAAATAGAAATCTATTCTTTGTGTTTACTAAGGATATGTGGAAAGTTTCCAAGGCAGAAAAGAGAAAAAAAATGGAAAAAGGAAGTAGAACGGAGGAAAGATAAGTGCCAAAGTAATCAAAGGCAAAGTTGGTCAAGGAAAAAAGGTTAAAGATTGTCAAACGATGGGACATATTGGTGTTTTATCTAGAAACACAGAAAGCTAGCCTAAAAAAATGAATGGTGCATGTTAAAAAGAAAAAGAAAAACTATCACTTTTTCATAAAAATCACATGTAAAGACAGTGAGACACTGGACTATTTTTTTTATTTATTTTTTTTACCTTTCCTAATCCTTGGTGCTCTTCGAAAGCAGAAATCAATTCCTGGGCCCATTTTATTTTGTCAGCACTCGGAGTAAACTGCTCCTGGACAATAGGAATCTGGCTTGGGTGAATCACCTGCTTACCTACAAGAAGATTAATAACACCAGAAACATGAATCAACAACAGATGTTCACGCAAAATGTGTCAAACATTCAAAGATGGAGAATGCCTCCCGGACTAGACATTAAATAATAACAAATAATTACTGTAATAGCGTTCTTTTTTTATCCCTGGCACTCCAAAGCAGCATGAATCCTTTCCTTGTGCTCAGGAGGCATGGAAGGATAAATGCAGCCTTGACTCAATTCAGTGCGCTTTAAAAGAATACAAATAATCAGTTCTGTTTTAAAGCAAACAAAAAAGGAGCCCCATTTTTGTGGTTTATTGTCTAGCTAGCAAAAAAGGGGCTGTGGCTGGAATAAACTCTGTTAGACGCAGAGGGACACTGTGCTATTAAACAGGTTAAATGTGAAGCCTGTAAGGGGAAAAAACATTATGTACTTCTAATGAGAAAGATACAAAGTCATAAAATGACAATATGTAGTTAAATGATACAGATCTCCTTTTCTTACCATTCCCATCGACGATCCAATGAACAACAGTTAAAATTTTCATGGTAATGGTGAAACACATATCCTAATACTTTATTAGGGTTCTTTTTTTATTTGTGTACAGTCATTGTACATAAGACCAAACTGTGCCCCCACATATTAGCATTGTACAGTATATTGTGATGTAAATGCAACGCAAAGGCTTAATAATTGGAAGAAAAAAAAAATCACTATTCTAAAAAATGCAAGCTCAGGGTTAAAACATATATTCCTAGTACAAAATATTTCTGCCAGCTAGTGAATGCTAAACATTATTATTGTATTTTAGTCTAGAATTAAAAATATGACAAGTCTGCATGCATTGATACTACTCAGGACAAACATTGACACATTGCCTGTGCTGTTTATGTCTTTTTAATTTATCATAATCCGTCTTTAAACTAAGAGATTTTAATTTGGTCGCAAGAGGTAATTTTAAGTCCTTGAAAGCAACTATTAATGCTGACTTTGATAATCATTTAATCCATTATTTAAAAATACATTTTGCATGTAGTAAAGCTTAGTAACCCTGTGTCCGCGGGAGATCCAACAATTTGCAAGAATGTGTTTAATATTTTTTTTTTTTTTAACTACAATGGTCTAGAACTTAGACAGAAAATAATAAAAGCTAATGACAAATTTAGTTTTTTTTAAGAAAATAAATATATTAATAACAGTAGGATAGTACATTAGAATATCTCTGGGCTTGAACGACATCAGATGTGAATATCATTTATTCAGAATATCTATATATAGATAGATAGATAGATAGATAGATAGATAGATAGATAGATAGATAGATAGATAGATAGATAGATAGATAGATAGATAGATAGATAGATAGATAGATACATCGATATATCTATATATATAGATATATCACACATATTTCATTTAAATCTCTTCAGGAAATTATTTAACATGTACAGGGGCTAGGTGAAATGTGACACTACACTGAAGCTCTCTAATCTGTTCACATTCAAAGACTTCATTGTCTGCTCAGGTATCGAACATCACTTGACATATTGTTCTAGGTCAATTTGACAGCTACAACAGGATTACAATATTTCTAACTCTTCGTATAAGGGTCTTTAGCTGTAACAAAGCAAGGCATGCTTGTATGTAGCTCAGCATCACGCTCTGTAAATAATGTCTAAAATTTGCCGTGCTTAGCAGCTGCATTTTTTAATGGGATCCTGTAAATAAAACATGAATGATTTCTTACTTCTTTTGTTTTTATTTACAGAAAGGTAGGGATTTTTTTTCAAGGATAATCATGACAAATTAGTAGTAAAGTTGGATTCAAAGAGCATTATACATTTGTATAAGAGGATTAAACTTTCTCAGTGTTAGGTACAACTGTGCCCATTATTTCTAATGCACCTTGACCAGTTCTTATCAGAATTGCGCTCACAGATGGTAGTGTGCTGTGCTTCCTATTGTTGGCTTTACACGACATCAACTGACCTGTTAACTTGAACAGCTGTGACAGACCACCTGAGTTAAGGGTATGCAGTACGGCTCAATAGGGAGAAGCTCTGCTCTTCTTATCAGCACAACACACCAATTCTCTTGCTATGTTCTTCATCCTTATGCGTTAGACATGGTTTGGCATATATCATATAGCACTTGGAGATGTAAAACCATGCCTGGCAAGGTTAAAGCGCCTTGCCATTATTAATTTACTTTTAGTAAATGTAACTTGAAACACAGACATTTTCGCTTTATATACTGCAATTTAAAGATAGCCTTGGCTTAATTCCTGTGCACTCAATGGCGGCAGCCATACTGCGAAAGTGCTATAGGCAGCATGTAGCCCTAATACTTTCATAGGAGTAGAGGGATCTGCTGCCCTTTACTGTTAGCTACTAATATCACACTGTTATTTAAAATGATATATTAGCACTTCCTGTCTCTGGGGATTACTAAAAGGAAAAGTTCACCTTTTGGGATAAAATAACAAATGCACATATTTTTGCAGGAAAAAATGTGCATGTATTATTGTCTCCCTAATGCCCCATACACACGATGAGATTATCGGACGAATGATCGTCTGTTTTTTATTGCATGCTGATCTCAGATCAAATCTGATGAGTTTACTAAAGTCACGCAAATTCTCGCACGACAATAAATACAATTCGGAAGTGATGTCATGTGTAGTAAAGCATTTGTATTGCATTTTCGAAACGATAGCTGTACTGATTAGACGAAAATCGTACGATCTGACATCGTACGAAAAAAAATTTCCTGCATGTCCGATAGAATACTATCGGATGAACTGTCCTGATCGGCTCTCGAAAGCTCTGTGCTAACGATCCGATTATTGTACGATCGTTTCGAAAGCGGTATTTTCCGTACGATTTTCTGATCGTGTGTACGGGGCATAAGAATCCTGCAAAGCTTTGCACCAGTGATCAGTAGATCAGGGGTGCAATGCCAGAATCCTGAAAACAAGCTCTGCAGCTTACAAGCCACAGGGTTTGTGAATGATCGAGGAAGCCGATCACCAGTCCATTCAGCGCTACAATCTATCAACCACAAAGGTTGATGGTACTTGTAGTTTAAGAAATTCACAGGAAACTGTGAATGAATGACCCAGCTGTGTGGGATGAGCCCCACATGGCTGCATTATTTTTAAATAGTGACAGCGGGTGCCAGGAGAGGTTCCAAGATTGATGTCACTGGGGGGGAGAGGCTGAAGCTACTGAAACTTGACAGGTTCCACACCCCACCCTAAATACGGGTGGAACCTGTAACATGCTCCAAAAGGTGAACTTATCCTTTATAAAAAAACCCCGGAAGGAAGAAGTACAGGAGCTCAAGGCCATTTTAATAGCATCATGGGCCCTTGTGAAAGTAATGCTATGGGGCCCCTACAAGCCTGCCCAATTTACGCAACTACTCCCAAGATATAAAGTACAATATTTTCTACTTTCTGCTATGAAACATGTCAAATTACAAAAATTTAAAACATGACTTCAAACGTGGGTATTCTGCTACATGTCTTTGGTATAAAAAATCCCTGAGAGAGCTGTACTCTCTTAGCCAGTGGCGGAACTACCGCCATAGCGACCCATGCGGGCGCTATGGGGCCCGCAGCCGAGTAGGGCCCGGCGAGTTGGCGTGTGAGTGTGCGGTGTGTGAGCCGCCGAGCTGCCCGGCACTCGTACAGTTACACTGACTGTGTGAGCGGACTCAGCTGGGAGGCTCGGCGGGGGGGGGGGATGGACGGGAAGCTGCCAGCTGGGAGGCTTGTGGGGGAGGGATGGACGGGAAGCTGCCAGCTGGGAGGCTCGGCGGAGGGAGGGATGGACGGGAAGCTGGTGGGTAGACTGGCCAGTCAGTGGGTGGCGGAGCAGAGAGATGACATAATCTCTCACCGCCCGGCGCCCGCCCTGCATCCTGGCAGTTCCGCCCTCACTCACTGTGCAGGCAGCAGAGAGATTACATCATCTGTCTGCTGCCTGACTCAGACTGAGACACAGGAAGTAACAATCTCCATTCCCCACCTTAGCAGGAAAGTGACTATCTGCAACGTGTGGCAGGTGACGTGGCAAGTGGACAATCCGCAATGGGTGACAGGTGGACAGTTTGCAACTTGTGGCAAGTGACAATCCACAACTTGCGGCAGGTGACGTGGCAAGTGACAATCCACAGCATGTAGCAGGTGTTGTGGCAAGTGACAATGGCAAGTGACAATCTGCAGCTTGTGGCAGGTGACGTGGCAAGTGACAATCCACAACTTGTGACAGGTGACGTGGCAAGTGGACAATCCGCAGCTTGTGGCAGGTGACGTGGCAAGTGACAATCCGCAGCTTGTGGACAATCCACAGCTTGTAACAGGTGACGTGGCAAGTGACAATCCGCAGCTTGTGGCAGGTGACATGGCAAGTGACAATTTGCAGCTTGTGGCAGGTGACGTGACAAGTGACAATCTGCAACTTGTGGCAGGTGACGTGGCAAGTGGACAATCCGCAACTTGTGGCAAGTGACAATCCGCAGCTTGTGGCAGGTGACGTGGCAAGTGACAATCTGCAACTTGTGGCAGGTGACATGGCAAGTGACAATCCGCAGCTTGTGGCAGGTGATGTGACAACCCGCAGCTTGAGGCAGGTGACGTGGCAAGTGACAATTAGCAGGTTGTGGCAGGTGACTTGGCAAGTGACAATCCGCAACTTGTGGCAGGTGACGTGGCAAGTGGACAATCCGCAACTTGTGGCAGGTGAGGTGGCAAGTGACCAATCCACAATGTGTGACAGGTGATGTGGCAAGTGACAATCCACAACTTGTGGCAGGTGACGTGGCAAGTGGACAATCAGCAATGTGTGGCAGGTGATAGTGGACAATTTGCAACGTGTGGCAGGTGACGTGGCAAGTGACAATCCGCAACTTGTGACAAGTGACAATCTGCATCTGGTGGCAGGCGATGTGACAAGTGACACACTCAGGGCTTCTACTGATTCTGCATTATGGTGAGGTGAACTATTTCATTTTCTATAACAATGTAATAATAGAAATAATGTGTTTCAATCATCCTGACACTATAATAACCATGGTGCTGTGATGATTGAAGCGCCAACATCAGCCATTTCCCTGATAAATTGCCCCGAAAAAAACTTATTTCCTGGCAGTGCCACTCCCGAGACTAGACTCTGGATCCGCCCCTGGGTGAGGGGGGGCCCATACAACATTTTGCTATGGGGCCCTGTGATTTCTAGTTACGCCCCGGCTCTCAGCCCCTCTCACAGCCCCCCTTCACACCTGTACACTCACAGCCCCCCTTCAAACTTGTAAACTCACAGCCCCCTTCACACCTGTACACTTGTACACAAACACGCACACACATGTACACAGACACAGACACACACACATGCACACACACGTACACAGACACGCACACACACATGTACTCAGGCACACACATGTACACAGACACACACATGTACACAAACACACACACATGCACACACACATACACAGACACACGTACACAGACACACACACATGTACACAGACACACACACGTACACAGACACGCACACACATGTACACAAACACACACATGTACACAGGCACACACACACATGTACACAGGCTCGTACACATACAGACACACACATGTACAGCCCTCCGGACTGCCTGTACCCGCTAAGCCGGACTCCCTTGTCCCACTGCTACTTCTATTTGTCTGGCTCTGAAGGGCCCCAGGTAAACCCCCTCAGTAAGACAGCCCTACAGGGGCTACATTAATGGAATATTGTATTTTCACCCAGATCAGAGGCAGAAACTATTAGGAAATTGTTCCTATGTTCTGACTGTATACCTGTAGCTGCCCATAACTTCTTGATCCGAACCTTAGTGACAGACAAGTCTCCGTCCTACTGTTATTATCTCACATGCACTAAACTAGAAAGCTAGATTTGTGCTAATGTATGTGTTTGGTGGTCACATCCAGAATATTACTAGGTGAATCTGTTTATTGCAATAGAGTTTATATGCAGCTCCTTAGATTTTGGTTAACCCTGTCTCTTCTGGTCTGGGATTCCATAGCTATTTTTCACTTAGGGCTCAATAACCAGTACAGGCTAGAGCCAGGTTAGGCATCCGATGGTCACTTCTGGTATTTAGGGGTCAGGTTGCATATCATATTGAAAACTACTAGTGAGGGACTAAAGTATATAGTAGACAGGCTGACACTGAGCTCCAGTGCCACTCCACAGTTTCTGCATGTGAATAGTTGCGTTCAAGGCTGGTTGGACAGTTGGAGAATCTCCTCACCACTGATCTCATCTTCAGGTCTCCAACACAAACACGGATGTCACATCGTGATCATCCTCAGGGGCCCCTGCAACTGAACTTTGCTGCAACAATTATTTGGAGGTATCTCTATTAATAACTATATTTATACACTCAGGTATATGTGCACAATACCACCAGGACTCCTACTGGCCCCTGTGCTGATAATACCTGTTTGTACATTGAATGTATTATTAATCTTTTCCTATATAAAGCTTGCATTATTTCCATACTGGTGTCCACCTATGTACTTGTTGTTAAAGGATAGGTTCACCTTTAACACAAAAATAAATGCAGGTAAAAAAAATGCATTTTCTTTTATAAGGAGCCTGCAGAGCATTGCACCCCTGATCAGCTGATCACTGGAGCAATGTCCAGCTCCTGCAGACTCTCAGTATAGGTATCTGCCCGTAACCCAAGAGCCAGAGGACCAATTGACTACGAGAGAGTTCACCAGCACCCTCGCAGCTCATTGAAAACTGCAAGCTGTCAGCCAGTCATTCAATCACAGGAAACTGTAAATAATTGATGAGGCCATGTAGGTGGAGCCTCGCGCTGTCATGTTTTCCATTAGTGACAGCGGGTGCAGTGAGAAGATCCCAGGGACACAGGGAAACGGGGAGGGGGGGGGGGGGAGAGGCTGCAGATGCAAGAACATGTTACATGTTCCACCCTAAAAACGGATGGAACATGTAACATGTTCCAAAGGTGAACTTATACTTTAATGTTATATTCTGGTTTCAGTAATTCCTCTGCTCCCAACTACTTTGATTACTGGTCAATTTCCCAGGAAGGGAATCCTCTGTTGACAGAGGCCCTGTCCTGGTGGAGGCACTGCCAACTTTATTATCAAACTCACTCTTTCACTTTGCAAAGGTTCTGGTTCTCATATTTACCTGCAGGTTTAGCACACTATACTGTTTGTCTGTCATTTCTAATAACCCTCTTCAAAAGGCTCTACAGGGGCTAAATTAAAATGGAGAGCTTTCTGCTGTCTGCTGTACATCGCAGTATTATTTAATACCATGGCCTTCATTTTACAACCCATTCAAAAAAATGCAGGCTTCAGTGTGAATCTGCAATGTCCCAAGCTAATGTCTCTTCAGAAGTAAGTGGAGCGCAATGCACATTTAACATACTTACCTATATTAAGCCAGCTTCGGTCTGGTCATGTGATCTCCTGTGTCAGCTATCATTGGCTGCAGGGGAATGGAGGGATTGCTTGACAATAGCTGTGAAAGACGGCAGCAATGATGTCAAACTAGAGTCCCATGGTACAGCCATTGCCGGCGGTCCCACCTCTCCCCTGCAGCTGTTGCTTGCTGGCTGACACAGGGGACCCAGATTATGTGACTGGACTGGAGCGGGCTAAAAATAGGTGAGCATATACTACTTTTTATAAAGGATAGTTAACCTCCCTGGCGGTTTTCCCGAGCGTGGCTCGGGGTTAAAAATCAGGACCATTAGCGGTAACCCCGAGCCACACTCGGGATTACATTGCAGGATCCTGGTGGGGCATTACTTACCTTGTCCCCGGGATCCTGCGATGTCCCCCGCAGTGTCCGCGGGCTCCGTCCTCTGCCCGAAGCCACTCTGTGCCAGGCTCTGTTCCCTGCGAGCGGCGCGACGCACGGGGGCGGAGCCTGGCGGCAAATTCAAAAAACTGTAAAAAGCATAACACATACAGTACTGTAATCTTACAGATTATAGTACTGTATGAAATTATCTCACATCCCTTTTGTCCCCAGTGCTTTGTCCTATGCCCTGCATGCAGTTCTATATTATACTGTTCTTTCTGGCTGGAAACTGGAGATTGTCCATAGCAACCAAAAAGTGTCCCTTTACGTCAAAAATGGTTTTAGACCAGCTAGAAAACAGCGATAGTAAATTAGAACACTTGCAGAATTGAGCGATAGTGAATCGTGGGGAAATTTATTTTATTATTATTTTATTTTTATTTTTTTAATTATTTACTTTTATTTATTATATTATAATTTATGTTTTTGTGTTTCAAACTTTATCATACCCGGGATATCTACTAGACTCTTGTTTGGACAGATTTAAGTGTGTTATTGTTAAGAATTACAGACCTACAATATAAAACGCCAAATTTCCATGCAAAATAATGGTACCGCTTTCAGCACCTAAAATCCGAAATAATCATACCGCCAGGGAGGTTAATGGGTTGTTAGAAAGGAACAGGGAGCATTTCAAAGTTCTAGTTAGGCTTTAGCTGGAATTCTACTTAAATGTGATGCATTTTTTCTTTTTAAAGCCATGGTGGAGCTGCTGGAATGCCATATTACTGCTATATAAAATTAGCATTTACTGTTCATAAAAATTAACTTAAAAATAAAAAAATTTGTTCTACAGACAGAAGAATAAAGTGAGAGAAATCCCAAAACAAAGAGAGATGCCAGCTGCCTCCAAAATAGATGTCCTAATTTTTTCCTCACTTCCTGTTCTAATGACAATTGTCAACCACAGGGTTTTTAATTACTTTCTGACCTGGAGACAAATGTCATGAAGTGAGGATGAAAGCCCTCTAGAGACAAACACAGTAATACAGATCTCAGTTTAAAGCCCTTTCTCATTCTAGCCAAAACCAAAAGGTTTTGGCTAGAATGGGAAAAGCAAATTGCTGGAGTTCTACTTTAACGGTCTATCCCTGCACTAATTTGCAGCTAAAAGCATGCTTTATTAAACAGGAAATGCAGAGGTGTAAAGTAACACTCATGGTAAGGATAACTATGTTTAGCCAACTTTTTGGGTTCGCCAGTTGTAGGTTACTCAAAGAGATAATGAACAGAGCAATTGAGAAATGATCAGTCCTTATTAGCTGCTCATAGCATGTGAGAGTCAGAGCTACAAGCTTGTATTGTAAGTATGGAGTCTTGCTCAGGGTTGCCAACCGTCCGTTTATGGACTGTTTATAAGTTTCAGGTGATTTACAAACTGTTTGTAAATGTTTGTGATGGACAGTGGCCACCCGTAAAAAAATATGGCCACAGACCAGCTTCGGAACTGCATATGTGCAGTTATAAAAGCCAGCCTGTCTTGGCCATGCTCAGATTGGGGTGGGGGTCGGTTGCCCAGTGACATCATGGAACCACTTGGTGCCTTTTTTGAATGAGAATGGAATCAAGGCCAGAGGACAGGGGAGCCAAGAGTGGGAGAATGGAGAGGAGAAGTGATGGTGGAATACACACAGAAGATGAAGAGCAGGAGAATAAAAAGGATGGAGTGGAGCTGATGCTAGAATACACACAGAAGATGGAGAGTGGGAGAATACAGAGGATGGAGTGGAGATGATGGTAGAATACACACAGAGGATGGAGATGATGGTAGAATACACACGGAGGATGGAGATAATGGTAGAATACACACGGAGGATGGAGATGATGGTAGAATACAGAGGATCGAGATGATGGTACAATACAGAGGATTGAGATGCTGGAATATATCTGCTGTACTGTAGGAGGACGGGTTGGGTGTTCGGACGTATTTTGGGGTAGGCAGGCAGCTTCAGCCTCCAGTGGCCACACAAAGCCTGAGGGGGGGGGGGTACTGATGTAAGGGGGAATGAATACGCTAAGTTAAGGGGCACACTGATATGAAAGTTCCCCCTTATATCAGAAACTCTCCCTTATTTTAGTGTATTCATTATGCAGAAGGTGGTCTGTTCCTGGCATTCCCCCTTACATCAGAGTTTGCAGGATTCCCCCTTACAGGGCATGGGGGAACTCTGTGGTCTCTGATGTTAAGGGGAGCTCTGTGAATGCTTATTTGGCTCTGGTGACCAGAAACCCGCTTACATCTGAGTTTCCATTTACACCAGAGTCTGCAGCATTATTCCTTTCACCAGAGTCCTTGGAGTTCTCCTTTACATCAGGATCCACACAGTTCTCTTTTACAGCAGGATCTGCAGAGTTCTCCCTTGCACTGTGTTAAGGGGAACCTTGCAGACTCTGAGGTAAGGGGGAACTCTGTGCTGGGTTATATTACCTTAATGCAAATGGATAAATATGTTTTTGCCTTTTGTTATACCTTAAACACATTGCTAATAGCACTAGCTACATTGCTGTTGCTTAAAAATTAATATTTACATTGTTTTGCACTGAAAACGGTCATTTTATGTACTTTTTTGAAGTGTCAGTAAAAAATGAGTGCTGGCAGTACATTTTTGGCGTCTTGTCAGTAAATTTCACTTAGAGGTTGGCAGCACTGGACATGCTTAGCTGACTTCTTACCAGTGAGGATGAGCAAAACATAGCTGAAAGTGTTCAGACATTGAGCTACTCATAGCACATTTGAAGCTCAAAGTTTGGAGAGCTTGAGCATTCTAAATATACACATTTCAGTCACAGAACTGACCTCTGCTTGCTGCTTCAAAATTGTCTTCATGAAAAAATGTAGCCATGCGTATCATATATTTAGATGGTCAAGAAAAGACCCTGCTTGGATCCTCCCACTCTGATGCATCAGAATGGGAGGATCCAGGCAGGGATCTGGTCTTCACCATCTGGATCAATAAAGCTTTTTGAGGACACTGCTGTGTATGGCAACATTTTTTCATGTCGATTATAGATATGTGGAGAACTACAAGCTACAGAGTAGAAACGGCACCTGTCTGATGATGACAGGAGCCATTTGAGGTCTGAGAGTGATATCACGTTTTGCCTCAAAATTGTAATGCCTCGTACACACGGTCTGACTTTTTGGGAAGCCAGGTCCGACGTACTTGCCACCAGACTTCCGGTGGACTACCGCCGGACTTTCTGAACGGACGGACTTGCCTACACATGACCGGACTTTCCGGCAGACTAGGTCCGCCGGTCTTCCCGACGGACTTTCGCCGGAGTTACGGCAGACTTTCAGCGAGATTGACACCTTGCGAGCCCCGTCGCGGGGCATGCCAGGCCCTTAGGTCTGGTATGGATTTTAAGGGGAGCCCCCTACGCCGAAAAAACGGCATGGGGTCCCCCCAAAATCTAACCAGACCCCGATCCGAGCACGCAGCTCGGCCGGTCAGGAAAGGAGGTGGGGCCGAGCGAGCGCCCCCCCCCTCCTGAACCGTACCAGGCCGCATGCCCTCAACATGGGGGGTGGGTGCTTTGGGGGAGGGGGGCGCACTGCGGCAGCGTCCGTCGGACTTTTGTAGCTGAAAAGTCCGACCGTGTGTACGCGGCAAAAGTCATATGATGGCTTTGCTATAAGTTCACATCACAGGGAGGCCTACGCTGTACAGTTATGTGTGCTATAGTTTCCGGTCTATAAAACTCTTATATCAGATAGCTGTGCTAGTAAGCCTCTTTTAAGTCTCTGTACTTTCAACTACCAATATGCTCCATTGACATATCCCATAAGGTCCCAATATGCCCTTCTTGTCTCACTCTTTCAACAGTACAATTACATCTTTGAGCATGCTCCATCTCTTTTCTAGATCTGTAGGACTAAAACTACAAGCATATGCCATTGGTATATTTAAACTTTGTACAAATCCTAGAATGTCCATTGGTGTTTAAATCAATGGAAAACAAGCCCTCGTTCATCTCTGTAACTATAAGCATTTTGGATATATTTAGTTTTCCAGGGTCACAACATAGGCTTAGAAATCTTAGCTCTTAGCTCTTAGCTCCCTGCACTACTTTGGTCCGCCTTTGATCCTACTTCAGCCCTATTGAATATCACTGAAGTCGGATCAAAGTCAGATGGCTGTCTTAACTGATCCGACATTTGCATGCGACTTGAGCTCTGAAGATCTTGAATGGAAACCCCATACCAAATAAAATAAAAAGGCATGTGGTTCCCCCTCCAAGAGCATACCAGGCCCTTCGGTCTGGTATGGATTATAAGGGGAACCCCCACACTGAAAAAACACCCCCAAAAAATCCAAACTAGACCCTTATCCGAGCACACAGCCCAGCAGGTTAGGAAAGGGGGATGGAGACGAGTGAGCGCCCCCCCTCCTGAACCATACTAGGGCACATGCTCTCAACAACGCCCTGTGCCCCTCACCCCAAAGCATTTTGCCCTCATGTTGATGGGGACAAGGGCCTCTTCCCGACAACCCCGGCCGTTGGTTGTCGGGGTCCGTGGGCTGGGGGGGCTTATCAGAATCTTAACCCCAGATTCTGGGCCCCCCACCCTATTTGAATGAGTATGGGGTACATTTTACCTCTGCCCATTGACCTAAAAAAAGTGTCAAAAAAAAAAATGCAGCACACAGGTTTTAAAAGTAATTTATTGGGGAAGCTCCAGCGTCACTTCCGATTTCTTCTCCCCTCTCTAGCTCTTCTGCCTCCTCCACTGATGTCTTCTGCCTCTGCCGGTTCTTCTCTGCTCTCCGCTGATGTCTTCTAGCCCTCTCCGGGTTCTTCTCCCTCTGTCTGCTGTCTTCTACCTCTACCGGGTCTCCTCTCCCTCTGTTCTTCTTCTGTTCTTCCTCTGATGTTAACTCAACGCTCCCTCCTGCTAGGTGTGCCACTACTAATATTGTCATGGGGGAGCCATCTGGTGACGTCACATGGAGGCCCCTACCCCTTATGATGTCACCGCCCAAACTGCACATTAAGGCACCATGCACACTAGCATTCTTTTTAAGCTAAAAAAAGCTGCAAAAAATACTGGATATAATAACAGCTTTTTGTAGTAGCGTTTTAGCCACAGTTTAGGAGTGTTTGGGAGTGTTAGCGTTTTATTAGCGTTTTAGCAGTAAAAGTGAAAAAAATTTCAAAACCGCTATTTTTGCTACGTTTAGTAGCGTGTAGGAACGTTTCTACTGGAAAAACCCTCCAAGAAACTCTACAAAAAAAAATGTTTTTCTGCTCCTGGAAGCTGAAGCTCAAAAAATGCTAATAGCCTAAAGTAATGTGCATGGACACATAGGATAACACTATTTAGCTTCTAGAAGCAGAAAAAATGGTAATAACAGCTTCTAGGAGCTTAAAAAAATTAATGGATCCTAAAAGCAGCTAGAGAGGTCATTGATGGCTTGTTTTTAAATTCTTTTAGAGCCCTTTCACACTGGGGCGGGGGGCGGCATCGGCGGTAAAACGCCGCTATTGTTAGCGGCGTTTTACCGTCGGTATGCAGCCGCCAGCGGCCGAGAAAGGGTTAAATACCACCGCAAAGCGCCTCTGCAGAGGCGCTTTGCCGGCGGTATAGCCGCGCCGTCCCATTGATTTCAATGGGCAGGAGCGGTGAAGGAGCGGTATTCTCACCGCTCCTTCACCGCTCCGAAGATGCTGCTGGCAGGACTTTTTTTACCGTCCTGCCAGCGCATCGCTCCAGTGTGAAAGCCCTCGGGGCTTTCACACTGGAATGCAAGCAGCGGCACTTTCGGGTCGGTTTCACACTGGGGCGGTTTGCAGGCCCTATTGCGCTAATAATAGCGCCTGCAAACCGACCCGAAAGTGCCGCTGCTTTGCCTCCAGTGTGAAAGCCCCGAGGGCTTTCACACTGGAGTGGTGTGCTAGCAGGACGGTAAAAAAAGTCCTGCTAGCAGCATCTTTGGAGCAGTGAAGGAGCAGGGTGTATACCATTCCTTCACCGCACCTGCCCATTGCAATCAATGGGACAGCGCAGCTATACCGCCGGCAAAGCGCCTCTGCAGAGGCGCTTTGCGGTGGTTTTTAACCGTTTCTCGGCCGCTAGCGGGGGGTAAAACTGCCCCGCTAGCGGCTGAATACCGATGGTAAAGCGCCGCTTACAATAGCGTCGCTTTACCGCCGACACATCCCCCGCCCCAGAGTGAAAGGGCCCATAAGGTGCAAAAATTATTCTACTCAACACATAATCAAAATTATCAAAGTTTTATTGTATAAACATAAAAAATGTAAAAACAACATATGAAAATCATACGATTGTGGTACAAAGGATTTGCGGCTCTACATGTTTCGCCATCATACTGGCTTCTTCAGGAGCTTATGGTAAACCTTAAAACTCCCACTTCCATATTTTTTTGTATGCTATTTACAAAGGTTGTCAACCTCCCGCAACTCTTTTTACTGAAAAAACATGGAAAATTTAATGACACAGCAATTGTTTTTTTTTTATTGACAACTTGAAAAAAGGACAGATCTCCTATTAGAAACTAACACAATCAATGTTGAAACAGTATAAGCACAATGTGAAAACACTGACAATACCCATAACAAGTAATTTGCCTGGTTTTCACTTAAAAAAGTCATAGTGGCAAAATATCAGCCACCCTGGGAAAAACAAGTTCTGCTATACATGCCACGGAGAGCAATGGGAATGACTGCATTGTGCCTAATAGTGGGAGTGGCTTCAAAAGGGAGGATTAAACAGAACTGCCTCTGACCACCAACGTCTAATGGGGCGTACACACGGTCAGACTTTTTGGCTACAAAATGCAGCTGGCATCACCCCGGTACCATTTTTTAGAGCCGACGGTCAGCTCTTTTGCGATAACAACTGATGCTGCTTGGCTGTTATTACAAGCAGCGCCTCCTGCCGCCTTCTGCTGCCTTCCACCGATCGACCTGGGGTCCCACGGGGAGGCCCGAGTGACCAGCCAGCACATCCGCCACCTGGCCAGAGACCCGAACAAAGCGGTAATTGCCTTTGATCGGGTCTTTGCTATGGCCAACAGGCGTGCGCAATTTTAATGCATGACATGTTAGGTATCTATTTACTTGTTGTAACATCATCTTTCGCATTATACAAAAAAATTGGGCTATTTTTACTAACTACTAACTCTAAATGATTCAAAACTCGTATATTGTTCATAGTAATAGGCAACTTAATAGAGAGGTGAAGACCAATCTCAAATGTGCATTAATCAGCAGTGCGCTACGTACAGAGTGCAGAGTTCAGGAGTGCGCTATGTGTAGAGTGCAGTAATAGTGCTACTCTGTACTTAGCACACTCCTGAACTCTGCACTCTCTACATAGCAAAGTGCTTTGTAGAGAGTGCAAAGTTTAATTGTGTGCTACATACAGAGAAAAGATCTCACTGGCTACTTTACAACCAAAAACGATGCCCCCTTTTCCCCCAAATCCCCCTCTTTGACAGAACCAGGTAAAAAAATGCTGTTGCAGAAGAGCAGCTACAGCTTACCCCAGAAGGAGACTGGAGGGTCCTGGCTGCTTCAACAGCTGCTGCTACCAGATGAGAGCAAGGTTCCTATCTATGCAGGGATATGGAGAGCTAGAGGATAGACATCACTCCACTGGCAAATGCAGCCGCTGGTGCCTGCTTGCTCCCAGTGTGTTGTGGCGGAGATGCAAGAAAAAACCCAGATTTTTTATGGACATAAAATGTCCATGATGGACATTCGCTGACAATTGTAAAAATCCCTGTTTTTTACAAACTCTGTGAATTTACAGATGGTTGACAACCCTGCTTTCTACTCACATACTGCATTTTATCATTGTCCAATCCTGTTAACTGTGATAAAATGGTAAAACAGCTTATTGGGTTGAATATTTACTACAGCTCTGCTTTACTACTGTCTTCCCATATACCAATTTCCATATGCAAGTCAGATAACATGCATACCTCATTATACCCATGCCCATATCAAGAATATCACATGATATTGTCCCAATCTAACAACCTGGTATGTTACCATTTTCTGTTTTGAACATCTCTACAGTTATATACTGTACCAAAATATAAATGAGCATATATACAGTATTTGTAATCGTATACTGTACCAAGTATAAATTGGAATTATTAAAAGTATGTCTGTGATCTAAGGTCCCATGCATGCAGCTAATTTGAAATACTGGCATACTGCAAATCACCTTGGAGCTTTATGATCAGCACAGAAGGACTTGGCCTGATGCCATGTTATTTCATATGGCCATATACCTCTGTGATGTCTTCCAGTGTCATAAAGGTGCTGTATTATTGCACATATGAATATTTTAGTGTATTCACCTCTCTTAGACTTGCATTGCTTGACTGGCAGGAATGTACTATCCGATCATGCTGTGCTTCTGTCTGATATCGGCATCAGTTGATATACCTCCCCATGTTAAACATCTGATCTAACATAGCAAAAATGTATTAATAGTGAAATCTGTATTTTTCTAGGAAAAAAAACTGCCCTTTTAAACTTTTCCTTGTATAAAGCCATTCTGTAAATTAAACCAACCAAACTAACCATTATGTCTTACTGCATCAAGCAAATGCTTAGTGTGACCTCCCATCAGTCTCTGCATTTGCCATCTGTCTATAAACCTTGCTATCTTGTTTTAAAATATCGGAATAAAAATGGTGCATGTTTAACCCAACGTCTTAATCTGCAAGATGCTGTGGGACTTATCATTAGCTATTTCTTTTCATAGAAAAATTACAGCACAGGACACTAAAGGAAAAAAACAAGAATAATTCCTGCTCCTCTAATCATTAGCACACACTATATTGTCAAAAGTTTTAGGACGCCCGCCTTTACACGCACATGAACTTTAATGGTATCCGAGTCTTAGTCCGTAGGGTTCAACATTGAATTGGCCCACCCTTTGCAGGTATAACAGCTTTAACTCTTCTGGAAAGGCTGTCCACAAGGTGTGTCTATTGGAATGTTTGACCATTCTTACAAAAGTGCATTTGTGAGGCCAGGCACTGATGTTGGACGAGAAGGCCTGGCTCGTAGTCTCCGCTCTAATTCATCCCAAAGGTGTTCTATCGGGTTGAGGTCAGGACTGATAGACCTGACGGAACACTGGCTCCATAGCTGCTGACCACTTTCACACAGCCAGCCACACAGGTCCCCCCTCCACCTGGCGGCCTGCCCTCCTCCTGTGGTTCCTGTGCTGTCTCTTGCTTACTGGCGCCTGGGAACACATCCGCTGGTGGGGGGAGAGAGACTGCAGTGAGACTAAGGCAAATCCATGCCTCAATCTCACATGCAAAGAATGAAAGTGGAAGTCATGTCACTTCCAGATTCATATGCACCATTTCCTGGCCGGTACAGCCAGGAGACACAGCTAACCGGTGCTTACTGACGCCTGGGAACACATCCACCAGCGGGGGGAGAGAGACGGCAGTGAGACTGAGGCAAATCCATACCGCAATCTCATATGCAAACAATGAAACCGGAAGTGATGCCACTTCCGGTTTCATATGCACCTTTTCCCGGCCAGTACAGCCAGGAAAAACATTTAACCAAGCAAATCTGTGCTTGGTTAGATGGTGTGAAGGGCAGGGGTGACATTGGGGTTGATTAAACCCCTAATGTTTCCAAAAAGAGTACCTGTCCCCTGCCCAATGCTATCACATAAGGGTTTATTAACCCCTTCTAAAAGCAATTACGTGAAAAAAAAAAGATCAAATATATATATATATAAAAAAAATGGCCAAAACCCCCGAGGGTGCACGCAATTTTAAAACATGGAATGTTAGGTATCTATATACTCAATGCAACCTCATCTTTTCTATTTTAACCCAAAATGGGTATTATATGGTGTGGTTTTGCACTAAACCTCATTTTATTATATTTTTTCCGGAAAATTTGCATTTAATAAACAGTTGCGCAAGTATCACGTGAAACAAAAATTTGCAACTATCATCTTTTTTTTTTCTACAGGGCCACTGCTTTCAGAAAATATATAATATTCTGGGGGTTTATGTAATTTTATTGCCAAAAATTTGGATTTTTACATGTATGCGACAAAGAAAAAAAATTGCTCTGTAGCCGAACTGGATATATTGTGCTTGCAATTACATTTTTGTTATATGGCACCATTGGGATTACTTTATTCTACCCGTAATTTTACATTAAGACTTTGGAGAACCATTAAGGGAAGGGCTGGAATTGCCCAGGATGGAGGAGGCAAATACCACTTATGTGAATGGCTCTCTACCCTCTGTAAAGTGCTGTAACACATAGGGGCACTATTTAAAAAGGGGAATAAATGAATTAATTAAATAGATCCATCAAGATTTCCGTGCTCACTGCAGGTCATGTGGAGCAGAGCAGCTTCGCAAGAGTTTTTCCCCTTGCATGTGGAACGGTGTTCTTGTATCCTATCTACCACCAGAGAAGCTACAGCAGCTTTCCTGATACAAGCATAATCTGTATATGTATTACTTATTATTACAACTTCAACTTGGACATAAAACTTATGTTTAATGGAATGTTTTATGTTTTATTAATTTAGAAAGATTGTGAACCAAAGAAAGATCACAAGCATGATGATTATATTAGCCTTGGAGCATGCATAGTTTATGCATGAGTATTTAGTTTATACATGTATGAATATTTTTCTAGACAGTACAACCCACACCGATATCCCCTATGATGACATGACTATGTGAAACTTTGTTATTTAATGTAATTTGTTAAATAGGTCTTAAGATACTATTAGGATATTATAAGGATATTAGGAGCCATTAATACAGAATTCATGTTCTCAACCCTTTAATTATTATAGTGGTGGGATCCTGTCTTTGTTTCAGCTAGTCAGGAGTCTTTTTTTTCCTATCACCAAAGTATTTGTTTTTAGGAGTAAAACAGTTGTTTCACTACTATTAAATATTATTTATTTGTTACCATAATCTTTTACAGAAATACACCAAAAGTATACATAAAACAATGTCTGGCTTCGAAAGTACAAAAAAAAAAAAAAAAGCAGGCCAGCTATTGTATTCTGACAGCTGGCACTCGTGGCTGTCAAAAAGCCCAAATAGGCGCTGTTCAGCTGACAGTTTTTCCCCTGGCTCCTTTGACAAAAATCTACTAAACAATCAACTCTTTTCTTGACACGTGGTGTCGACAGAGGTACCCATGGCTCGAATTTTGGCCAATTCTGCAGAAATTCAGCAGGACGAATGAGCATTTAGTCTACACTACTTTGCTACAAAATGGTGCAAAATCATCATTAGATGTGTGCTGCTGTCTTGTTTGTTTATAGCGTACATTTGTATAGAATAAAGTTAAATAAGTTAAAGTTCTAAAAAAGTAACTAAAGTTTAAATAACACTGAGTGGTCTTGAGTTGTACTTTAATTTCATCATAGAAATCAGTACAATGAACAGATATATAATGTGCATATCTGCTTTTTTGTAGTCCAGATCACTTTACAAATAGTTACCCAACAGCATAATGTAAGAGATCCATGTTGATAGAGAAGCCTGAGGTTCATTTTTTTAAAAAAAATTACATTTTAGTAGTAGGAATAACTGAAGCTGAATTCTGAACAGATATAAGAAAATACACTTATCAAATATAATTCAGTAATGTTATGCAGAGATCTGCTGCCCTCTATTGTCTGGATTTGTGAATACCTGTGATCTTAGTGCTGCTTCACACAAGTGCAATTTCTGATGCGACTTGAGTTGCACAAAATCGCATGTCAAGGAAAATCACATTATATTCAATGGTGGCTGTAATCATCAATGCTACTCAGTATGATGCGATTTTGAAAAAGGCCCCTGTGCTACTTTGGTATGATATACAGTGCGGCACATAGAAAATGCAAACAAGCAGCCAAGTCGCATCAAATTCACAGTACATAATCACACTGAAAATCGCAGGAAAATCACATCACAGTAGTGTGAACCAAGCCTTAATATTACACAGATAATTATGTATGCAAATCATGTCTCTGGGAGACCGGGCTAGAAAAAAAACCCAGAGAGGTTTTTAGAGACCACGTGTTCACACATACAGGAGCTGCTGCTGCATTTTATTGAGGCCATAATCAGAGACTATTAGGTAATTGTTCCTGTGTTTTGGCGGTTTACCTGTAGCTGCCCATACCTTCTTGATTTGAATAACAGACACAGTCTGTGCCAGATAGCTAGGTCTGTGCTATAGTATATACAGTATCTCACAAAAGTGAGTACACCACTGACATTTTTGTAAATATTTTATTATATCTTTTCATGTGACAACACTGAAGAAATTACACTTTGCTACAATGTAAAGTAGTGAGTGTACAGCTTGTATAACAGTGTAAATTTGCTGTCCCCTCCAAAAAACTCAACACACAGCTATTAATGTCTAAACTGCTGCCAACAAAAGTGAGTACACCCCTAAATGAAAATGTCCAAATTGGGCCCAATTAGCCATTTTCCCTCGCCGTTGTCATGTGACTCATTAGTCATACAAGGTCTCAGGTGTGAATGGGGAGCAGGTGTGTTAAATTTGGTGTTATCGCTCTCACTCTCTCATACTGGTCACTGAAAGTTCAACATGGCACCTCATGGCAAGAACTCTCTAAAGATCTGAAAAAAAGAATTGCTACTCGACATAAAGATGGCCTAGGCTATAAGAAGATTACCAAGACCCCGAAACTGAGCTGCAGCCATGTGGTCAAGACAATACAGCGGTTTAGCAGGACAGGTTCCACTCAGAACAGGCCTCGCCATGTTCTACCAAAGAAGTTGAGTGCACATGCTCAGCGTCATATCCAGAGGTTGTCTTTGGAAAATAGACGTATGAGTGCTGCCAGCATTGCTGCAGAGGTTGAAGGGGTGGGGGGTCAGCCTGTCAGTGCTCAGACCATATGCCGCACACTGCATCAAATTGGTCTGCATTGCTGTCATCCCAGAAGGAAGCCTCTTCTAAAGATGATGCACAAGAAAGCCTGCAAACAGTTTGCTGAAGACAAGCAGACTAAGGACATGGATTATTGGAACCATGTTCTGTGGTCTGATAAGACCAAGATAAACTTATTTGGTTCAGATGGTGTCAAGCGTGTGTGGCAGCAACGAGGTGAAGAGTACAAAGACAAGTGTGTCTTGCCTACAGTCAAGCATGGTGGTGGAAGTGTCATGGTCTGGGGCTACATGAGTGCTGCCGCCACTGGGGAGCTGCGGTTCATTGAGGGAACCATGAATGCCAAAATGTACTGTGACATACTGAAGCAGAGCAGGATCCCCTCCCTTCGGAGACTGGGCCAACATGATAATGACCCAAAACACACCTCCAAGATGACCTCTGCCTTGCTAAAGAAGCTGAGGGTAAAGGTGATGGACTTGCCAAGCATGTCTCCAGACCTAAACCCTATTGGGCATCTGTGGGGCATCCTCAAATAAAAGGTGGAGGAGCGCAAGACCTCTAACATCCACCAGCTCCGCGATGTCGTCATGGAGGCGTGGAAGAGGACTTCAGTGGCAACCTGCAATACTCTGGTGAACTCCATGCCCAAGAGGGTTAAGGCAATGCTGGAAAATAATGGTGGCCACACATAATATTGACACTTTGGGCCCAATTTGGACATTTTCACTTAGGGTGTACTCACTTTTGTTGCCAGCGGTTTAGACATTAATGGCTGTGTGTTGAGTTATTGTGAGGAGACCGCAAATTTACACTGTTATACAAGCTGTACACCCACTACTTTACATTATAGCAAAGTGCAATTTCTTCACTGTTTTTGTCACATGAAAATATATAATAAAATATTTACAAAAATGTGAGAGGTGTACTCACTTTTGTGAGATACTGTATGTAGTGGTCACCTTCCAGTATGTTAGCAGGTGAAAGAGTTTATATGCAATGATAGTTATTTTAGTTATCCTGTCCCTTCTGGTCTGGGATTTTATAGCTAGTTTTAGCTCAGGGCTCAATAATCAGCAAAGGCTACAGCCAGGTTAGACATCCAATGGCCCAGTAGATAGAGGTCTGGTTGCATGTCAGATTAGACATTACTAGGGACAAAGAAGCAGAGTAGACAAGCTGATCCTAAGTTCCAGTATCACAACACAGTTTCTGCTGGTGAGAAGCTATGTTCCAGATTGGTTGGACAATGGTTGGAGAGTCTCCCCATCATCGCTGACTCTGTCTTCAGCTCTTCGACACCAAGTCAGATGCTGTATACTGATCATCCTCAGGGGCCCCTGCAACTGGACTTTCCTGCAACATTCATCTGGAAGTATCTCTGTTAATAACTATATATTATATACCCAGGTACATGTGCACAATTTCACCAGGATTCCTGTCGGGCCCTTTGTGGATATTACCTGTTTGTACATTGGATGTATGTACTGTTGATTATAGAAAGCTTACTATCTATCCATACTGGTAGGTACATTTGGAGATCAAAGTAGGAATAAAAGTAGTATGGAGGAGCAATATAATCAAGAGCAGCATCTTCAACCTGCTCCTAAAGGGCATAACCGACTTCTAGATGCAATGGTAGATGTATGCTGAACCTTCCTGCAGGTTAATGTAAAAAAAGAACCTGTATCAGCTAGCTATTCTAACAGGGTGGACAATGATAGTGTTCACATACTAGACTGGGGAACCCAAGATGATAAGGGTGGACTATTGTGCTTTTCCTGTCCAAGCACTCCTGGTGGAGACAGGAACTGCGAGGGCAGCGGAATGGCACAGGTGCCAGCAAGCTGGAGCAGTGGATTTGAGCTTTGAAACACAGGAATCCTCTCAGTGGCAGTATAGAGTCAGGTCGCAAGCTATGCTCGGCAGCAGCCAGAAAGATGGGTGCAGAATCACATTTAAGTTCAGGGTCAGGAATAAGGAAAAGTTGGCTGGCGGTGAGGTACAAAGTCAGGAGGCAGAGGTGTGGTCAGAAGTCCAAGCCAGCAGTGATAACCCAGAGCCCAGACATAACAGGCAAGAGTGATCCAAAGAGAGGTGTGAGGCATAGCCGAGTCAGTAACAAGGTAAGCAGTCCAGGAACAATCCAGCAATGAGGCTAGGCAGATCTCAGGTTTAAATAGGCTGCCGGGTTGCCAGAATCTGTGGGCACCTGCTGCACGGGAGTTAGCACTTGCTGTATGAGATTCCTGACAGTTAGTGAACACCCTAGTGATAATACAAGTGGTACTTTAGCCAAACTGACTGAAAGGTTAGCACAGGGTTTACATGCAGCATTACAAGAAGTAAAAAGTGTTTCATGGTAATGTCCCTGCGTCACATGGAGAAGAAAGTTTTGGAGTTTGTAAAAAGCACACTCCTCAATGTCTAGTCTTGTTCAGAAAAGGGCAAGAGACAGTGTGCCACTGAAAGTCTGCAGCCCCCAGCTGTGGAAATAATCCACCTGTACCAAGACACTCATGAGGAAGTAAGTGCAGCTGACTACATACGGGTACTGTCTTATCTCTTTGAGCCACTGTATTTCACACTGTTATACCTCCATTAGCAGTGGACAAGTCAGTAAGAGGCTTGCTACCTCATCATTCTTTTACACAGCTCCTCAAAATTATGTTATCTGACTGAATTTCTTTTTTTCCATGACTTAAAGAAGTTAGTGAATAGACACGAGGCATGAGTACATAAATAATACAGGTGATTTATGTACAGCCATGGTGATACTGGCCACTAATTGTAAAGCAGTACATAGTGATTTCCATAAGCTTGAAGGAGGTCAGATAGTTTCTTCTGAGCACATTGATATGCACAGGGGGCAGTTTTTGACAAGTTCTAAGAGAACAAAAATAAAAAAAATCACGATGCCCACCGCCACTACTGATCCAAAAAAAAATAAATAAAATGTCTGCTCCAGACAAAGGCTCCTGCCCCGACAGCTCCTTTGCCTCCCGCTGCTAAATAAAGTAAGGGCAGGGCCACTTGGCGACATCTCTGGGTAGCCCCGCACCTTGGTCTTTAGTGGCAGGAGTGTGAAACAACAAAGAAAATAATGAAACTGACACTTTGCTTTGATTACATATAGCTGTAAACAGAAGGGGAATCACCCACATAAAGACTGCTTACAGATGCTAGTGACTGCTGTCATCCAAATAATAATACGTGGATGTGTTCCTCTGAATTGAGGGAGCATAACAAAAAACAAGAGATACAAAGAATTCTTCAGTGAGGAACAAGCATGGTTAGCAAAAATATAAATGTTTAATTTGGAAAATGGTTATATAAGATAATACCACATGTACACCAGATAAAGTCATGGATAGACAATGAATATACCAAGACCAACTAATACCAATTAAAATTGACAACGTTGTCGGGAACAAAAAGCACAACATGCAGATGGCCACCACAACACATACATACACATGAGATTGGCCAGCTGGACTTTTAAAGTCTCTAATGAGTTGAGGCTGAATGGGAAGTGGCAGGCCAGTGAATCACAGTGTATGGCCTTAGAGGGGAGGAAGTCCGCAGTGTACACTGCCGATGGCAAGCCCAGATTTGACTACAGATGGATATACACACTTTGTTGATGGTAGCACTGACAAATTGAGGTCAACTGTGGCAAAGAACATGCATAAACAGCTATGTCAGTGCTAAGCAGGGGTGCAGGGGATGATGGTGCACCTGTATGGCTATGAAAATATAACAACAGCGTGTAAAAAGAAGCGATCTCACCAAGCCATGGGAATCCAGATACTGCAGGTAAGTGGGGCATCCCAGTCGTCCATGGACTTGGTCATCATCTGGTCAGAATAGAGTGGCCGGTAAGTCCAGACAGGTAGACGCCAGCCAGGTAAATGGAAGTGAAGGGATGGAGTGGCGTGCCACGTGTTGGCGGAGTGAAGCCGTGATGATATCCTGGTTACTTGCTGGTTCCGTGCTGCGGGGCAATAGCCGGACGTTCGACCGGGCTTGAGTGACTTCAGCAGTGGCGAATCCGATCCCCAGGGCTAGTAGGTGGGTCTGCACGTGTGCTAAAACAGACGTGATGGCGTCATGCTGACGCGTTTCATCCGTAAAGGATTTCTTCAGAGCATGCGCAGTAATTGCGATAGGCGGCTTAAGTAGAGATGCCAATTAGAGACGTAAGTACGTCAAATAGCCGCTAATTAGGCGCCTGCGCAACAAATAGACAGCCATTCAAGTGATACAAACACACACAACAACACATGATGATAGTAATAATAGTAGAGTGGGTCAGTCCATGGGTGCAGTACCACCACCGAGGACACAATGTGAAAAAGGGAGAGGAGAAAAGAAAAAGGAAGGAAAAGTATATTAAAAGAGGAAAGAGGGGGAAAGGAAGGAGGAAATATGGTAATCTAAACTTACAAGTAATAATGAACACCCTAGCAGAGAGACATGGGGATTTTTTTTTTTTTTTTTTTTCCTCCAAAAATTAGTTTGTTAGAAATACTGATAAATTACATTATCACTTAAAAGTAATAGTGAACACTATAGCGGGGGGACATGGAGATTTTTTCTCCAACAATTAGGTTGTCAGGAATACTGATAAATTGCATTCATTATTTAACCCATGTGGGGACATACTGTCAAGGGTATATATCCACATTTTTTCTTTCTGACAGAGTATTCTGTCATAGTCACCCCTCCTATGGGGGAGATTTAATTTATAGATACCCTTGACAGTAAGTCCCGTGGGGTCCCCACCATGATGGTCAAGAAAGTGTAGGGGGATGGGGCGCTCGTCGTCTTTACTGAGGATGCTCTGCACGTGTTCACTGATCCTGGTCTTAAGTTTTCTTTTTGTTTTTCCCACATATTTTTTGCCACAGGGGCAGGTAATCATGTAGACCACTCGTGTGGTATTGCAGTTGATAAAATTATGAATTCTAAACTGTTTCTGACCCCCAGAATCAGTGAAGACGTCAGTGCGCTCCACATACTTGCAGATGCTGCATCTGCCGCATCTAAACATGCCTTTAAGAGGTGGAAGTTGGGTCAACCAATTTTGGCTGTGTGACCTCAAGTATTCGGAGTGGATCAAATGATCCCTGAGGTTCCGAGAACGTCGAGCAGTGAGGAGAGGGCGTTCACCTACTATTTCACCCAATATAGGGGAACCCGAAAGAATATGCCAGTGGTTATCAAGTATGGTCCGAATCTGTTTCCATTGAGAACCATACTTGGTAATAATCCTAGGGGGCCCATAGTCATCATCAGATGCCTTAGATTTTTTTCCTCTTTTTATGAGAAGTTGTTGTCGATCGGTCTGGGCAGCTCTTTTCTTTGCTGTTCTAATGACTCCATGGGAATATCCCCTGTTTCGAAATCTATCATATAGGTCCCTGGCTTCAGTGTCAAAGTCTTGTTGTGTGGAGCAGTTTCTGCGAATACGCAGGAACTGGCCCACAGGTATCCCTCTGATCAGCGATCTAGGATGATCACTTGTGGCCTGGAGGAGCGTATTAGCTGCTGTTGGTTTTCTGTACGTTTTGGTACTGATCCTCCCATTACTAGCGGTAAGGGCGAGGTCCAGGAAGGAAAGGGTGTGCTGGTGGGCTGTGTAGGTAAGCCTGATGTTTCTATCATTGAAGTTGAGTTCGTCCATAAATAGCGCCAGTTCCTGTTCTGTACCCGCCCACACCATGAATACATCATCGATGTACCTCAGCCAGATGCGGCTATGGCTGAGGTACATCGAGGAGTGGTAGACGCATTCCTCCTCCCACATGCCCAAATGAAGGCATGCATAAGATGGGGCCCACGGTGCACCCATTGAAGTGCCTCTAATTTGTCGATAGTAGGACCCCATGAACTGAAAACAGTTATGCTCCAATAGAAATCTAAGTAGATCACAGATAAATTCATTTTGATGCCCCAGGTCAGGAAATTTCTTATCAAGGAAGAAGTGAGTAGCTTTCAGTCCCCAGGAGTGGGGAATTGATGTGTATAAGGATTCAACATCAATCCCAACTAGCATTGATCCCTCCGGTAGGACCACGTTCTCTAGATGGGATAGTACATGCCCAGTGTCCTGCACATATGAGGGCAGGTCAGATACCAATTCCTTGATTAGTGCATCAATGAATTTACCCGTTTTCTCAAGGGGACCATTCACTGCCGATACGATGGGCCTACCGGGGGGATTTGTTAGGGATTTATGGAGCTTCGGTATAATGTAAAAAGTAGGTGTATTAAACTCAGACACCCTGAGAAAATTGAACTCCTTTTTAGTAATTAGTTTTTCTTCCATAGCCAGACTCAGCTGGTAATTAAGCTCTTTGGTGATTCCGGGGAAGGGGTTTATATCCAGTTTGTGATAGGTAAGTTTATCACCCAAAAGTCTAAGTACTTCAGTTTCGTATTGGTCCTCAGTAAGGAGGACTAGATTGCCCCCTTTGTCACTGCCCTTAATTACAATACCAGGGGTCTTCTCTAGCTCTCTTAGGGCCTTTCTCTCATCCCTAGTAAGGTTGTCTAAGCCCTTATATTTCCAATTGACCATAGATAGGTCTCTTTTAACCTGTGCCAGGAAGAATTCAATGGCTTTATGTTTGGATAGGGGTGGCATTTTGTTCGATTTGATGGGTAGACTGGCGGTGCGGGCATGGGCAACCTGCAGTGGGGGCGTCTCAGAATCCGAGCCGGAGTCCTCATTTTCTATTAGAAGGGAAACAAGTGCATCCAGGGCTTCCCTTTCTTCTTTGTTTTGAGGGTCCTGTTTAGTCTTATTATGTTTAGATAGATGCCAATATCTAAAGAGGACTTTTCTTAAGTAAAGGGAAATGTCCTTGTACACTTCAAATTCATTCATCCCTGATTTAGGGGAGAATGAGATACCCTTGTTAAGTAGGGAAAGGTGATGCTGGTTCAGGGAAAAATTGGTCAAGTTAACTACCTTCATATCTGTAAGTGGGTCCTCAGTTGGATTTTGAATGCCTATGTCCTGTGTGTTTTCTTCCTCACCTGTCTCTGGCTTTTGCGAGTTTCCTTTGTTCTTCCCTGATGACCTGGGGGTGAGTCTGGGGGTATTTTCCCTTTTCCTATTGTTTGGTTCTTCCCTATAGTAGTTGGAGGATGGTCGGTTGGCGATTGGTCCCTCTCTAAAAAAGTCACCGAGAGGTCCCTACGTTCACTGTCGCTGTCCGTGGAGGAGTATTGTTTACGGGTAGGCTTAGTATTAACTGAGCTATTGCTCCTCCCTCTATTTTTTCGTGAACGACTCCTTCCTTTACGAATTGTGGGATCAAACAAATCACCACTTTCAAGGTCAAGTAAATTTTGTTTAAATTTTTCTTGTTTATGAGTTTTTAAATTTCTTTGAGTTTTCTCTACTTCCTTTTTAAGGAGTTCATTGTATTTTTCAAATGAGGAGTCTGTTTTAAAGGGTTCCAGTAGACTGGCACTATTATTAATCTCCGTTTGAATTTCCGCAAGTTGGGCCTGTTCCTCATCGACAATCAACTGCATAATTTCCAGGCCACGCTTCAGACAGCTGGCCTTCCATGCCTGTATAAAGCGTGGTGTGTGGAGATGTCCAGCTGGGGTCACTCTTTCTCTTAGACCTCTGGGGATAATTCCATTTTCAATGTGAGATTTTAGTGATGAAATATCCCACTTCCTATTCAGGAATTTAATTGTTAGTTTTTTATGATTCCTGAACAGGGACTGGAGGGAGTCCTCACATGTATTTGGAGTTGATTGTTGGGAGGAAAAGGCCGACTGAATTTCTCGATCGATGTGCTCGTCAAGAAGATAAGCCATATCTCAGGGAAGAAAAGGTGGAGGGGAACAGATGGGGATGGAAACAAAAAGAGAAAAGAGAAAACAGGAAAAGAAAGGGGGGGAAGGGAAAAGAAAGGAAAGGGGGGGGGGGGGAAAGAGGTTGGGTTTGGGGTGCACCCTGGAGTGGACCCACTGTTAAAAAAGTATGTGGTAATGGTGATATCTGGAGTGTGTGGTAGCAAAGTGAAGTTCATAAAGAAGGGAAGTATAATCCCACCAGGCAAAAATGTGAAACAACAAAGAAAATAATGAAACTGACACTTTGCTTTGATTACATATAGCTGTAAACAGAAGGGGAATCACCCACATAAAGACTGCTTACAGATGCTAGTGACTGCTGTCATCCAAATAATAATACGTGGATGTGTTCCTCTGAATTGAGGGAGCATAACAAAAAACAAGAGATACAAAGAATTCTTCAGTGAGGAACAAGCATGGTTAGCAAAAATATAAATGTTTAATTTGGAAAATGGTTATATAAGATAATACCACATGTACACCAGATAAAGTCATGGATAGACAATGAATATACCAAGACCAACTAATACCAATTAAAATTGACAACGTTGTCGGGAACAAAAAGCACAACATGCAGATGGCCACCACAACACATACATACACATGAGATTGGCCAGCTGGACTTTTAAAGTCTCTAATGAGTTGAGGCTGAATGGGAAGTGGCAGGCCAGTGAATCACAGTGTATGGCCTTAGAGGGGAGGAAGTCCGCAGTGTACACTGCCGATGGCAAGCCCAGATTTGACTACAGATGGATATACACACTTTGTTGATGGTAGCACTGACAAATTGAGGTCAACTGTGGCAAAGAACATGCATAAACAGCTATGTCAGTGCTAAGCAGGGGTGCAGGGGATGATGGTGCACCTGTATGGCTATGAAAATATAACAACAGCGTGTAAAAAGAAGCGATCTCACCAAGCCATGGGAATCCAGATACTGCAGGTAAGTGGGGCATCCCAGTCGTCCATGGACTTGGTCATCATCTGGTCAGAATAGAGTGGCCGGTAAGTCCAGACAGGTAGACGCCAGCCAGGTAAATGGAAGTGAAGGGATGGAGTGGCGTGCCACGTGTTGGCGGAGTGAAGCCGTGATGATATCCTGGTTACTTGCTGGTTCCGTGCTGCGGGGCAATAGCCGGACGTTCGACCGGGCTTGAGTGACTTCAGCAGTGGCGAATCCGATCCCCAGGGCTAGTAGGTGGGTCTGCACGTGTGGGGAAAAAAATCCCCATGTCTCTCTGCTAGGGTGTTCATTATTACTTGTAAGTTTAGATTACCATATTTCCTCCTTCCTTTCCCCCTCTTTCCTCTTTTAATATACTTTTCCTTCCTTTTTCTTTTCTCCTCTCCCTTTTTCACATTGTGTCCTCGGTGGTGGTACTGCACCCATGGACTGACCCACTCTACTATTATTACTATCATCATGTGTTGTTGTGTGTGTTTGTATCACTTGAATGGCTGTCTATTTGTTGCGCAGGCGCCTAATTAGCGGCTATTTGACGTACTTACGTCTCTAATTGGCATCTCTACTTAAGCCGCCTATCGCAATTACTGCGCATGCTCTGAAGAAATCCTTTACGGATGAAACGCGTCAGCATGACGCCATCACGTCTGTTTTAGCACACGTGCAGACCCACCTACTAGCCCTGGGGATCGGATTCGCCACTGCTGAAGTCACTCAAGCCCGGTCGAACGTCCGGCTATTGCCCCGCAGCACGGAACCAGCAAGTAACCAGGATATCATCACGGCTTCACTCCGCCAACACGTGGCACGCCACTCCATCCCTTCACTTCCATTTACCTGGCTGGCGTCTACCTGTCTGGACTTACCGGCCACTCTATTCTGACCAGATGATGACCAAGTCCATGGACGACTGGGATGCCCCACTTACCTGCAGTATCTGGATTCCCATGGCTTGGTGAGATCGCTTCTTTTTACACGCTGTTGTTATATTTTCATAGCCATACAGGTGCACCATCATCCCCTGCACCCCTGCTTAGCACTGACATAGCTGTTTATGCATGTTCTTTGCCACAGTTGACCTCAATTTGTCAGTGCTACCATCAACAAAGTGTGTATATCCATCTGTAGTCAAATCTGGGCTTGCCATCGGCAGTGTACACTGCGGACTTCCTCCCCTCTAAGGCCATACACTGTGATTCACTGGCCTGCCACTTCCCATTCAGCCTCAACTCATTAGAGACTTTAAAAGTCCAGCTGGCCAATCTCATGTGTATGTATGTGTTGTGGTGGCCATCTGCATGTTGTGCTTTTTGTTCCCGACAACGTTGTCAATTTTAATTGGTATTAGTTGGTCTTGGTATATTCATTGTCTATCCATGACTTTATCTGGTGTACATGTGGTATTATCTTATATAACCATTTTCCAAATTAAACATTTATATTTTTGCTAACCATGCTTGTTCCTCACTGAAGAATTCTTTGTATCTCTTGTTTTTTGTTATGCTCCCTCAATTCAGAGGAACACATCCACGTATTATTATTTGGATGACAGCAGTCACTAGCATCTGTAAGCAGTCTTTATGTGGGTGATTCCCCTTCTGTTTACAGCTATATGTAATCAAAGCAAAGTGTCAGTTTCATTATTTTCTTTGTTGTTTCACATTTTTGCCTGGTGGGATTATACTTCCCTTCTTTATGAACTTCACTTTGCTACCACACACTCCAGATATCACCATTACCACATACTTTTTTAACAGTGGGTCCACTCCAGGGTGCACCCCAAACCCAACCTCTTTCCCCCCCCCCCCCTTTCCTTTCTTTTCCCTTCCCCCCCTTTCTTTTCCTGTTTTCTCTTTTCTCTTTTTGTTTCCATCCCCATCTGTTCCCCTCCACCTTTTCTTCCCTGAGATATGGCTTATCTTCTTGACGAGCACATCGATCGAGAAATTCAGTCGGCCTTTTCCTCCCAACAATCAACTCCAAATACATGTGAGGACTCCCTCCAGTCCCTGTTCAGGAATCATAAAAAACTAACAATTAAATTCCTGAATAGGAAGTGGGATATTTCATCACTAAAATCTCACATTGAAAATGGAATTATCCCCAGAGGTCTAAGAGAAAGAGTGACCCCAGCTGGACATCTCCACACACCACGCTTTATACAGGCATGGAAGGCCAGCTGTCTGAAGCGTGGCCTGGAAATTATGCAGTTGATTGTCGATGAGGAACAGGCCCAACTTGCGGAAATTCAAACGGAGATTAATAATAGTGCCAGTCTACTGGAACCCTTTAAAACAGACTCCTCATTTGAAAAATACAATGAACTCCTTAAAAAGGAAGTAGAGAAAACTCAAAGAAATTTAAAAACTCATAAACAAGAAAAATTTAAACAAAATTTACTTGACCTTGAAAGTGGTGATTTGTTTGATCCCACAATTCGTAAAGGAAGGAGTCGTTCACGAAAAAATAGAGGGAGGAGCAATAGCTCAGTTAATACTAAGCCTACCCGTAAACAATACTCCTCCACGGACAGCGACAGTGAACGTAGGGACCTCTCGGTGACTTTTTTAGAGAGGGACCAATCGCCAACCGACCATCCTCCAACTACTATAGGGAAGAACCAAACAATAGGAAAAGGGAAAATACCCCCAGACTCACCCCCAGGTCATCAGGGAAGAACAAAGGAAACTCGCAAAAGCCAGAGACAGGTGAGGAAGAAAACACACAGGACATAGGCATTCAAAATCCAACTGAGGA